>OX335661.1:4940685-5550611 GCA_946894095.1 Incurvaria masculella | reverse complement strand
GTACTCATTTACGTTTAAGTAACCCTAGAAAAAAATATCCTACCACAGATATAAGGCCCACAGTTATGTTCCATATCGCGCGTTTGGATAATGGGAGCCACAAGGGAAAAAGTTTCCGAGCGACACTTTTGTTGTCACAAACCCGTAAACCGCCGAAACGATATCACCGTTACCTGTCTCTTTCTTCGACTGTCTTTTTATTTGTGAAAAAGAAGACAGACTATGCGCATCTTTCCGGCCGTTGGTGCCGAAATTCGAACGAATATTTCAAATGGATTTTTTATATTTCAGAAAATTCTAAAATAGTAATGTGTTCATTATTATTGCCTCCAGGATCACCATCCGCAGTGGTGAGTGCCCTCAAGAGAACACTGCAATACATATTAATATTACGGAAAAACTTACGGAAACATAAGTATCAACACGGATCTTACTTTTGTCGATATGTTGTGTCCAAAGTAACAAAACACTGCCAAATGCAAAACACAAACGAGTGTGTACTCCAAAGTAGTTAGCTGGAACATCTGCAAATATCACAATTCATCATAAATCCAGTAATCATGAAATAATCATTTGAATCAGTAGATCACTAATCTCATCTATCAATGACATCACCCACGGAGATCGATGTGACATCAGCAAACCTATCCGAGCCTTGCAAGGGGGAAATTGACAGTAAGTCCTTCCCGGGCACAGAGCTCAACCACCTTATCTATCTGCTCACACCAACCTCCCAGGCAGTCTTCCACATAAGTATTTATCACAGCACCATGGGCTCGAAGACCTGGTCCAGCTGCTGGCTCCTACCTATAAACCAGATCCTATTCCAGGCAACTATTTACATACACACGTCCCGCAGTAGATATATAACTCTGGGGCCGGGGCCGTAGCTCAACTCAGGCGATTTTTGAGATAAATACCTTCCCTCCATCGATATTTTTAAAAAGATGGCTTCGAAGGACTATTCACGACAGTTCAACACCGCGAAACTAGCTTACAGCCCACACAAGCGAAATGTGTGTGTGTGCGTGCACGAAATCGGGACTTTGTATGGAGTTGAGCCGCTGGATGTAATCCAATATTTATTCTGTGCACGTACTTACGTTGTTGAATGAAAAGAGAGAGGTGCATATCACGAGCACAATGCCCAGGAGCATGGTGACAAGAATCGGCCCGAAGAGCTGATCCAGCTGCCGGCACAGACTCTTCAGAAGCAAGTGCTGCTCCACGCACTCCTTAATGTCGCGCTCGAAATCTACGTCGTTACCTGGGAATTAGATACATACGGAGCGCATCACCCTCGGTGCCACAATAGGCATTGGCATTTGCAAGGAAAACGTATGTGGGTCAAAGTCCAATGTGTGGCGTCTAGGGTGATGCAACAACACAAAATGCTCTGTAAAAAAATAAAACCAGTAACTTACTACGTACTAAAACTATGCTACACTAAGTAGAAAATTTCCTCCGTGCCCGCCGAGCTGCTCATAGTACCTAAAATGTTCTGTGCATTTTCTCTCTGAATTTCCATGCTAATTCGATGCATGAAAAATGCTTCAGCGCGATGGTCTCCGGATTTCTCAATGAGTACTTTTCCCATGCAGTCTGAAAAGCTTTTCGCATCTGACGACCATGGGCCGATAACTTCCACAGCGAACGCAAGGAAATCAAAGCGGTCGCTCTGACGCATATTTCTTAATTATGTTTGCTGCGGCAGTATTAGCGGTGGCCCCCCGGCTGATTTGGAGGAGGGATGTATATTAAGGTGGCCCTTTCCCGGGGGGACTAACTCATTCGCGGGTACAGTACAAAACCGTGCGATTGCGCTCTGGGACCTGCTCTGTTTCAAAGAAAAAGACAGGCTCCGTAATGAGGAGGATGCAATATGTCCACAAAGCAGAAAATGATAATAGCGTTTGATTTGAAAGATTTACGAAAATCTTAATTACTAAACGACTTATAGCTAAAAGTAAATCACGACCGGTGTAGTCAAAATTCTAACAAAAACCGAATTGATTATAAATCTTCATGAAACAAGCTAGGTCTGATGACTCATCTTGTTAAGATGTTTTTATTTGATCGTTGAGTAATCCAGCTCCAAAGTTGTTGTATAAAATGCGCGAAAAATTTGAACTTTCCGAAAGAACTTATAACTTACTAGAACGTCCGTAGATATCACTCAAAGCCGACTCTTGCAACATGTACGGCAAAAGATGCAGTGGGTCTATTGCATGCATACACGTGCGATTATCTCACCATAAAATATAGCTTCGGTCTCATTGCCTTCGTGAAGCTGCTTGAAAAAAATTATAATACATTCATTATTTCGACATGCATAAGCTTGCAACGGCGAATCAACAAAAAAATAATTAATATACAAAGTATACCTGCGCGCGCATGCTAGGTCTGTCACAGGGCCTTATCTCATGAACCGTAATAAGTAGGCTGCTGAATTTTTTACAGAGAGTGTATTTATTTTCCCGCTATAACAAAAAATAGGTAAAATTGAAAAATAATTATAATTAAAGGAGGCCACTATACAAAAAACTCGTTTTTTTGTGTTAAATCTTTTACGATTAAATCATGTACGGAACCCTTCGTGTGCGAGTCCGACTCGCACTTGGCCGGTTTTTATTTAATAAGGGATGTAAGAGGGACATCTCTGGGACTTTTCGTAAAGCCAGTTGTGACGTAAGGTTAAAAATGTCATTGGATTACCTGATTGGATTGGATCATTGAATTCGCTAGCTTACACATTTGAACATAGCATTTGACATAATATACACTGAATCGCCCGTCCATGGATTTTTATATTTGTGTAGAAACATAAAATTTGAAAGGCCTTCGTAGCCAAATTCGAAACTATAATAAATAGCAAAAAACACCCAGACATCAGAGTATCAAGGGTTCCGAGGACCCTGGGATTCGAACCCGTGGTCTTTGACAGTTAAGACCTCTTAGGTTACGGGCTAGAGAGAATTATCAAAATTCCTATGGATGAACAGTTCCTTTAAATAATATGTTACTGACTTACCGGGACGTAATCATTGCTAAAGGTTAATGATACCAACGATACTCTATTGGCAACATCATTGAGCGACGGCGGAGGAGGTGACAGCGAAGCGTTGCGAACGCTGCAGCACAGGATCTCGAACTGATTTCCGACGAGTATAGAGAAAACAGCAAACATACTAGCTGAAACGGTAACACACATTGGAGAAAACCACGCTCTCAAACAGAATAATGAATTCATACTAGAAAAGTTTCCGAATAATCGTGCTGTCGCTTTACACCTTTTTAGAAATATGACTATAATAAAGCACCTCGCATCCAAGCAGAGCTGGTGTGATATCAATATGATGACAAAGATGAATATCAAAAATAGGTACCTAGGTCGATTTATGTACCTAAAAATGTTTTACATCCTTACCAATGCTGGTATACTCAAACCCTATGAAGGTCTGGGCGATGGCTTGGAGTACGTATGCGATCTCGTACCAGGGAGATGTCTGCACGTCAAATGGGTAGAGAACAATCATGGGCAGGAGGCGAGTTCCATTTGGACCTGTAGGTAGTTCAGTGCAGTATAGGTGGTTGGTCCATACAAATAAAATAAGTTCTAATGAGATTAACATTTCTTGTCCGTTCTTCTCTGATGAATCGGATTTAAAGGAATTGTCTCTTATGCTGTCATTGACTGTCCTAGCCCCATAGTGACTTTAATAACACAATACAAATGGATTCGGTGGAATGGAGAACAATTACAAGAATATCGTATTTCCAAAATATTTCTCATTAAAACACTCCTAATAGATTATACAATTTAGATGACATTACAGTAAGCAACTAAAAAACATTAAAGTAATTTAAGACACAAAAAATTATAATAAAAAAACACAAATAATGGGAGACATACAGAACAAACGTTGACAAAGCAGTTGGTGACCTATTCAAAGAAACAGAAAGCTTTGTTTGTGCCATTCAGGATGAAATTATCGTTACGCGCGATTTCCGGAAGTTTAACATAATGAAATACGGATCGGTCGACAACTGCAGGTGAGACCATCCGTCATATTATTTCCTGGCAGGCACGATAAACTAGCCAAAATATCCGACCAGCAACTAGCCTCCAAACAAGTCCTCATTGACTTAGTGGTGCCATAATATAATACATACAAAGCGGAAGATGTGTTGGAATGGCACTCATGGTCTTACTGGCATTAATTAGGATCGACACAATGTAGTTTTGAGTTCTCGAGTCTAATGAGATCTTCCTCGTAGACATAACATTACTACATGACGAAAACCTAAAGACTAAAAATAATTAGATTGAAAATTGAATATAACCAGAAGTTATATATCGATTAAGTGAGGATTTAGGAGTGTGTATTCCGCATGTAATCCAGCTAACGCAAGAATCCCTCCAGAACTAATGGTGCAATTGCCCCCCTTAGAATAATGACTGAACCACTTTTTTAACCAATTTAATTGCAAGTTTCGCAATCGTAAGGTGAGAAAATTATGACGAACCAAAGGGCAGTGAAATTGTCGTGCCTGGGCTGCCAAAGATAACCACCACGACCTAAGCCTAGTCTAGGAATTCCGTGCTCAGGACCATGACATTTTCCTAGTTAGAAAAAAAATCTAGCATTTTTTTAAATTTCGTATAATATAAGCATTTCCTAAGTCCCCGTCGTACAAACAACCAAGTATTGAAGTGCACTTATTGAGCCGGTCATAATATTTTGTTAATTTACAGTAGTACAGAGTTGGCGTGCTAACTTTAATACGCGGATTATCTCCGGACTAAATCGCATTTCGTATGGTAAGTCCGGAGATGGTCCTGGTTTAAATTTTGACAGCACACTCTGAATACGATTGTTACAGATTAGCAATACGAAAGAACTTCGGAAATGCTGTCAGCTCAGCTGTCCTTATTGCTATTTTTTCCTATCTATTTTAAGTTCCATTACAATACAAGCGTTTGGATCCCACCAAGAAGATCCTATACTTGCCCTGTTTACTCTGTCTACTATACCATTAACATCAATAGATCCATCCGTGTCTAACTGAAAATGGTTTTAGTAAAACGATTCAATAAAAATCTTGGTTTTATTTGCAAATTCAATTTGGCGGCTCCTTCTTTTTTTTATTAAAATCATAAATTAACACGTTTCCTTCTAGGAATTCTGGTCACGCACGTTATAAATGATCACAAGGTAAGCACAAAAGTTCCAACTTAGTAGGATCACCAATCACGCATGATGCTCGTTGCGGGGAAGTATGTATTAGCAGAGATTCTCAGCTCCGCTCCGTGTAACATAATGGATGAAAATTAAACGAATCAAATTAACAGATGTATCATCGGTTACTCGCCACTGATAAAGAATGGGACGACGGTCCACTGGTGAGCAGAAATGTTGGTTCCCACCGTTACGACCGCCACGGTCAGTCCTGCGAACTTGAGAGCAGGCGCCATGTCCTGGTAGTTGGGACCGGGAGCAGAACGGTACTGGAACGTCGTCTCCGCTTTTCTGCAATCACCGCATCATTCAGATGTCAGAGGTAGTTATGTGTGTCGGTCTCAGAGGTCAGGTTTGGTGGTGTACACGCCGGCGTACCGTTCGCCCTCATGTGAAGAGCCCGATCAGGTGGGGCTCGCAGCCCGAATTACGTGTCGGGCCGTTTGGACTAGAGTACTGCGGGCGTGGGGGTGATCCCACCGTCGGCTTCAGTCTTCGGCCTCCGACATTGAGGTCAGACTTAGCTGCAGGAGTGGGCAACGTCGGTCGTCCGGCAAGTACGTTGTGTCCGGGCCACGGAGGATAGAGGTAGAGAGGAGATGGTCTAAGCAAACTGGGTCTGTGTCCACCAAGTGGGTCGCTACGTCACAGCCCACGTGATAAAGAAGGCGTGGCTTAGCGACATTCGCGACATGGCGCTGGCGGTGTTAGATTGTGGGACAATATTATGGTCTGCGGCGCAATTTTCGGCGAACAGTCAATTACACGATGAGATTTGTGGAAAATGTTGCAAACATTACACAGGACAAAATAATCTAAAGTTTGTAGGTGGAATTACGTTTTATTTGTCAGTAAAACATCTCATATTTTATAATTTGAGTCAATATTCGAGCATTGTATCGATGTATCGCTCTTGCTATGTGCCGATAGATGGCGCGCAATCATTTTCGTTTTACGGTAAGAAATTTTGATCTCATGATGCAAATTTTAATGACATTTTTAAATTAAAATTATTTGAATTCGCGCGAAGGCATAGATTTAAATTTCTATGGTTTTTTTATAGAAAAACCACTCCGCGCGCAGCGAGCGTCCTATCTAGTCCTAACGGGCTGATAAGAGAACGGGGCGTGGGAGCACGGTAGAGTATGCATCAGAGTATAATTTTGGATCTCCGACAAGAAATGTGCGCACGATCATCTATGGGAAATTGAGCGGGAAGGCCCACCTTAAGTATCGTGTCAGGTCCTGTATTGCAGTTTCCCTCAATACTTCTTCGACATTTGTCCCACCTGAATATTTCCTCGAGGAGGCGCGCGCGCAGGCGAAAGTAGCAGACGAAGAAGACGGCGTTGGCGTAGGGCACCAGGTTCGCCAGGAGGAAGGCGACGCGCGCGACGTCCCACCCGGTGCGCAGCAGCTCCCACGCCAGCAGCGCCACCATGTGAGACATCAGCGCGACGCACAGCGCGTGGTACGCGACGCCGGCAACGCGCCCCAACTTCTCCGTCGGATAATATGCGGCGAGCCTCGCTAGGGTCTTAACCGATTTAAAATATGTCACGTTTCTGGATTGTTCCCCGAGCTTCCTCACGGGAATCGGATCTGGTGGCGAGAGAGCCGACATAGCTCGGACGTGACCTGGTACCGAATGATTATGTTTTCATGTTGTAATCAATTGTTTCCCTGGTTAAAATAGTAAAATAATTATGATAACAGGCTAGAACCGAAGTAGATAGGAAATTGCCAAGTTACATTTGTCGATAGAATTACTGCCACATTATCTTTTCATATACAGAGTGTAAAAAAAAGGTGTTTATTAACTGATTAAAACATTTGCTGTTTCTTTAGTTCTTGTTCTTTGCCTTAAGGTGGCCCAAACCGGCGGGCCTAACTCATTCGCGGGCACGGTACAAAACCGTGCTGTTGCGCTCTGGGACGTTCTCTAATTCAAACAATAAGACAGGCTCCGTGATGAGGAAGATGCAACATGTCCACAAAAAGGGCAACGTGCATAGTGTAAAGATTTACGAAAATTTTAATTTCAAAACGACTTATAGCTAAAAGTAAACCACGACCGATGTAGTAAAAAATCTAACAAAAACCAAATAGATCATAAATCTTGATTAAATAAGCTATGTCTGATGATTAATTATTTTAAGATGTTCTTACTTTATCATTGCGTAATCAACCTCCAAAGTTATTGTATAAAACGCGCGAAAAATTCGAACTTTCGGACCTTATAACTTAGAAACCAAACACAATTTTACAATGCCAACGGTCATCAGACATCTAGTTCGATCAAATAAAGGTATTTTGAGCAAAATTTTGGACCTCTGCCAAGAAATATGGGCGTGATCTTCTTTCCCCTTTTGTATGGGCAGATGAGCGGGTTGGGCCACCTTAAACTGTTCTGCCAAAAATAGTTTGGCTGTAGCATTTAGATATAAGTATGTATTCATTACTGTGGACGGAAAACTCGTAAAGTTTCTTTGCGGATTCTTTACAGAGTTGATCGAATTCGCGTATCATTTAGTTTTTGACGTAACTTAGTGTAGTTAAAAAAATAAATTTAAAGGGAAGTGTGTATTAGAAATATGTAGAACATTTTTCCTTAAGGCTGTTCCGACCCATATAAAGTTGTTTGCACACATAACGCAAAAAGTATTGCACTTTAAGCCACGAATTAATAATAATAGTTTAATATAGTCATATTACTTGCAGCGAAAACAATTTCACAACTTCAGGATTATTGGTTTCGTTACAATTTATTTAAATACGATTTTTATTTAACAGCGCCATCTAACGGTGTAAAACTTCTAATCGGCAATTACAACGAAACCATTAAACCTGAAATTGTGAATATGTTTTCACTGCAACTACTATGGCTATATTTAATATTTTTGACGAATTCGTGCCTTTTTGCGTTCTGTGTAAAAAAAACATTGTATGGGTCGGAACATCCTTAAGAAATCATGTTTCTATTACTTATGGTTAACGAGAAAATAATTCCCAAAGTTTCAAATATATCGATTGATTTCAGAAGCGGAGCTGGGCATTATAAAGTGGCGCGAGGTTAGACATTAAAAAGATATTTGGCGGGGACATGTTTTGTGTTTTTGGCCAAAAAAGCTGTATCAATGTATGACTCAGAATTCCACCAAATGTTGAATTCTGAGTCATATATTTCATATAGAAATCTGAAGATTCTATGAACGGGCGATATAGTGTTTGAGTAAGCCCTAAATTTTTGGCTCATTGGCATTTGCAAGAAAAACGTATGTGGGTCAAAGAAAATTTTGAAATTATTATTTTACTTATATAAATACATTATTATTTTATTTAAATTAATAATAGAATATAATATATATAAATTATATTAACTTAACATTCTTATTACTACATTCACAAACAATTTGCGCTCATGTCAGAATAAAAATGTATCAATAGCTATAATGCTGTATTTAGAATTTATTGCACCTATTTCAAGGTGCTAGGTACTGGGTGTCCATTCAGGGAAAGAGTGAGTTCGAATTCGTCACTAAATATCAACTCACTTTTTTAAATAGTTAATGTTTCCACACTTCTTGAACATCATTACTGTTAGATAAAAATCTGGTCGGTCCCGTAAATGCGTTAGAAGTATAAATAACGGTTCCGTTATTTAAATAATAATATATTTCCCAGCTATTTTTAGGTTAACTCACTCCCGAACTCGAACTCACTCTTACCTGAATGGGCCCCCTGTTATTGCGCAGATACTGTGGCTTTGTGGCGGTGAAGGTTGGCAGAGAGCGTTGTGATCGTCTTGATACTTTAGAAATAATTGAAAAAAAGGCAAATTTTCACATGAATTTTGAAAACAGCTAGCCTGTCTGAATCAGTATTTAGACAGGCTAGCTGTTTTCAAAAAAGTTACGCTATCTCGACCGGTATTGAGAGTTATTCAACAAAACACATTTTGCCCCCTGACACCTTCTCAATATGTATGTTTTGATTATTCTTAAAAAAAATATATGTTACTGGACATAAAGGGAAGGTCCTGGCATGGCACCTAATTCCTTCGGAAATGTGGTGTATTGGGCTAATATCATAACGGTAGTTGTGTGGTATTAGCCATCCATGTCAGGTCGCATAAAAAAAATTAACCAGCTTTCAATTAAAAAGATTATCATAAAAATCGGTTCACCCAGGCGAAAATTATGAGGTAACAAACATAAAAAAAATAAAAACATACAGACGAATTGAGAACCTCCTCCTTTTTTGAAGTCGGTTGAAAAGACAACTGTTTTTCCAAAGTTTATAAGCCAATATTTTTCCATTTAAAAGGTCCATAAAAAACCGGCCAAGTACGAGTCGGACTCGCACACGAAGGGTTCCGTACCATCAACACAACCGGCCGACCTTTAACGTTTATAATTTTTTTATTTTACCTATTTGTTGTTATAGCGGCAAAATAAATACAAACTCTGTGAAAAATTCAGCAGCCTACCTATTACGGTTCATGAGATACAGCCCTTCGACAGACGGACGAACGGACGAACGGACGGACGGACGGACGGACGGACGGACGGACGGACGGACGGACAGCTGAGGCTTAGTAATAGGGTTCCGTTTTCACTCTTTGGGTACGGAGCCCTAAAAACGAAAACATACAGACATCGATTTCTACAATATTTTTTAAAATCCAAAATTTGAAAAACCTAGTAAAACATTAAAAGCATGGAAACATTTATCGCACGTAGTATGGGATTTTGATAGACTCTCTTAACATGTCCTTGAAACCAAGAAACTTTACTTCTAAAGCTAATTGCAATCATCAATTAAGTTGGTTCGCATCTCGGTGGTTTCTTGGGATAAAAGGACTTTGCTCTGTCATTTTAAACAATTAACATTCGTCGTTTTATTCTACCAAATATTACTATTATGTAAGTAGAATCGACCATGAACCAAGGACACATTAATTAATCAACCAAGCTCTCATTTCATATCGTCGATTTAGTTTTACACTAATTTGAATTTAGAATTACAGTTCCCACGCATGTTTTCTAAACGCACCAGAATAAAAAAACGGCAAACTGATTTCATGTTACAGCGTGTCCTTATTGATATTACAGCCGAAACAGTAACCAAGATTTTTCAGAGTGCATTCAAACAATGGAAATAGCCACTGAGGTTTTTTAATAAAAACATTTTATGGATGCGCAGGGGCAAACCATGTTATATTAAATCGTGATGTTTTCATTAAATATTAGTTTTAGCAAGTGAATTTTCAAAAATTCTCGAAATGTATCAATTTAGGGGAATAAAGGAATATCCTTCCCCAATCAGGTGGTGGGGTTAAGCTTGCCAGTGTTGGTACCCTCGCATTGGCATGAAAATATGGTCGAAGCGGCAATAAAAATTGTCTGTGTTTCCATCCAGTTCATAAAGATAAGGTCCTGGCATGGCACCGAATGTTAGGCTAATATTAAGGCGGAGGTTGTGGTATTAGCCATCCATGTTCAGTTACACAGAAAAAATATATAGTTTGACAAAAGTTTGTAAAATCGATACAGATGTATTCCGCCGCCGCACACGTCACACTGCGCTCTTTCACGTGTCCACGCACCACACAAACAATGCCAAAGATTCAGTCCTTACTCGTATCGTATGCTCATACAATGATCGATTCAATACAGTTGACATATTTCATTTATCGAGAGCAGATTTTCGGAATAAAATCATCGACAGCATTCACCCGGAGTTAGGGAAATACTTACCACTCTTTTTACCCCCTAGGGTCACATCACACGCACACTTAAACACCCTCTTACACACAACCATCTACCCCACACACACACACCTTACTTACACCATACATACATCACAACCGACCTATCACAGCTTTTTAATTTATATACACAACAATACTAAAAAAATGCTCAACGTCCGAGCTCACAATTCCAGATTGAACAATTGAATTCTATTATTGGCCACAATCCTTAGACTAAGAACCATTGTAAAACTGACTTTATATAACGCTGTTGAATTCCTTAATACTAAATAAAAAAATAAAAGATTTGAAGAAATCCTTTCACAACCTGTATATAAAAAGATAATATGGCAGCAATTTAATCGAAAAACGTAACTTGGGCGATTCCCCAACTACTTCAACTCTAGCCAATTAGCATAATTATTTTACTTATTAACCCATGGAGACAATTGATTACGAAATACGAAAACATAATCATTCGGTACCGAGTCACCCTGCGCGACCCTTCGAACTATGTCGACTCTGTCGTCACCCAATTTGACTCCCGTGAGGAAGGTCGGGGAACAATCCAGAAACGCGACATATTTCAAATCGGTGAAGACACTAGCGAGGCTCGCCGCGTATTATCCGACGGAGGAGTGGGGGCGCGCGCCTGGCGTCGCGTACCACGCGCTGTGCGTCGCGATGATGTCGCACATGGTGGCGCTGCTGGCGTGGGAGCTGGTACGCATTGGGTTACCCATAGGCTTAGAATGTATAGACATACAGAGTAAACTGACGGATGAGACCGAAATCGTTTCATACAAACTGATTTTTTTCAAAATAATGATCTGAAGTTATGTTTTACGTTTTACTTTGAAATAATGAGTGAAAGTTAAGAAATTTGATCGACAAAGAATTTGTGGGTAACCCTTATTTACCATCAAACAAGTGCGAGTCGGACTCGCACACAAAGGGTTCCGTACCATCAACACCAAAAAATTACGTTTTTTGTACGGCGTTTGTTGTACGTTTAGGCGCCCCCCTTTAATTTATATTTTTTTTTTATTTTACCTATTTGTTGTTATAGCGGCAAAATAAATACGCACGCTGTGAAATTTTCAGCTGCCTACCTATTACGGTTCATGAGATACAGCCCTGTGACAGACGGAAGGACGGACGGACGGACGGACAGCGGAGGCTTAGTAATAGGGTTCAGTTTTCACCCTTTGGGTACGGAACCCTAAAAAGGGTTTTGGCTGGTTTTTTACTCCCGTTCACTAAACAATCCATGATGATTTCTTTGAGCAAAACTAGAGAAATCGTAAATATTTCACAAAAAAACATTTCACATTCCGTGAGCGTGACTCCAATGTACTGATAACGATTTCAGAAGTGGCCTCATCGGGCAGATGTGTTCCATCTCCCTATAACTCGCGGTAGTGGTACTTGAGTTGACGTTTCACTCGCACGCTTTGTTCGTCTTGCAGCACAGCGCGCTATGCTAGGTCTATCCTGGGTCAGACGTCAGGGTTTTAGGGGCTTGTCAGGAGCGTTGTGGTCTTTTTGTAGAAGTGTCCGGAATTTAAGATAATACGATGGTCTACTCCGAGCAGCGAGCGTGTAAGGGGGCGATACGACTTAGCTACTTTTATATACGGCAGCGCCGGCGAGTGAGTTCGCTTACGAATTAGCTTATAACTTTTCTGGAGTTCTGCACAGGACATTATTTAGTGCCACAAATATTATATTATATATATATGTATATCTATATCGCGTCCCGAATTCGTAAGATTTCGTTCCATTAATAGTATCATGCAAGTATACCTAGATCTCAACTTTCAAAGTAAAAGTATCATTCCAGCTCCGAATTGTTCTATACAGACCACATGTTGTTTGGTAAAAAGTTAAACCATTTTAGCGTCGGGTTTGGGGTACTGTAGATTATTTTTGTCCTTGGAAATTTTACGCTAAACCACATCGTTTTCGAAATATTTAAGAGGAACTGAAAAATTCCAACTTGGACTTTTCTAATTCGCATGTTGTAACCCTAGGTGCGCACCGGGCGCGACATCGCGCGCGTCGCCTTCCTCCTGGCGAACCTGATACCCTACGCGAACGCCGTCTACTTCGCCTGCTACCTGCGCCTGCGCGCGCGCCTCCTCGAGAGCATCTTCAGGTGGGGGCAAGTCCGATCAAGGCTGTCAAGTGGCCCGGATGAAAACATTTGAAACCTTTTGAGGGAGATTGCAATATAAGACCTAACAACCCCTACCAGTTGTAGACCTCGCGAGTCTGTCTCTTTGAACATATGACATTTAAAAAAAAAACTGGCTCTACGGAAAAAATCTATATAAATATCGAACCTGCCTGCAAAATTTCAAGAGACTGGGTTGAACAATGCGACCTGTAGAAGCGAACAGCCGGACATAGGAAAGTAATTTTGCTCAATCTTGAAACGGAACCCTTTGCTACGCTGGGTTAAAAAAACAAAACAAACAATATTTACGCTATTTTACGAAATGTACGGTGCCCTTTAAACGTTTTTTTTTGGCTAATACCACACCCACCCCAGATTAAGTAAATAAGAGCACACCCACCGTAATGATATTAGCCCCACATACCGCATTCCCGGAGGAACTGGTGCCATGCCAGGAACTTCCCTTTATGAGCACGGTTACATTAAACATTTTCATTACCATTTAGACCATATTATCATCGAATGCGATGGTACCTACCCGAGCGGGCTTAAACCCTACCGCCTAGTAGGGAAAGGGGACCTACACTTTTACATGGATTCGGAACCATGGACAGCTCGCATTCATAGCGAAACGCACTTATCTAACTCAGAAAGTGAATTAAAGTAGTGCATAAACGGGGTGGGGTTTTAACCAATGACCTCTGGCATAGAAGGCAAGTCCACACGCGCCTCTGCTACGAGCCGCTCGACAGGAGAAATGCTATGAATTTGAGCTTTAGGAAGTATGTGACATATCGGGTCCATGTCATTCATTCAAGGTCATTTGGGCATGCTAGTACCGGCCTCTTCCGCTCTATAAATACTTTACTCATTATTACATTACTAATTAATTCGTTTTACATGAACAAACCATTTTAAAATATTCTTCTCTATTTTCGCCGCTATTTTCTTTTAAATCATATATTATTTTTATTAAAAACCGGTATCGGTGGCGGTGCTGAGAAGTGTGATCAGAAAAGCCAAAAACAGCTCGCCTCGGGCACGATCCCACGCTCAGCGAGGCACCACCATGCCATCGGATTTGAGGCCTATCGCTGAGCTATCGAGCTTGTTCATATTACGCTTGACGACGCCCAGGTTACACGTGTGAATAAAGACACCCGCCGGCAGACAGTTCCATATCCTGGCGGTGCGGCAGAGAAATGAGTTTGAGAAACGGTTCGAAAACCGAAAGCCTAAAGACCACAGGGTAATGCTCTGATTATATACAGGGGTGCTCCGGATATAGGTTGGTTGGGAAGGAATATGGTATGCAAGTTCCACAGACCAACGGGTAGTAGAACAGACTGAGCGACGCCACAAACCGTATCTGGCTCAGGGACTCCAAGCCAACGGTGAGTTGTGGGTCCCCAACAAGACGGACCGCTCGGCGCTCAATTGAGTCCAAGGACGCCAACGGACTACCTTTCCTATATGGGACCTACTAGGTGACACAGGTCAAACAGTAACTCACCACAGCTACACCAAAGGTAATGCCAGCCGTCGTAGAAAGGACAATGCCCATTTGAAAAGCGGAGCTGAAGATTAAGTAAACTGTCCCCGAAAAATGCCTAAATTGTTGGAATTTCAAATGAATATTTAGATTAATAGTGTGATTGTTTCATTGCAGCAAGATTGCATAAAGAGGTTTGCTTATTAAATTGTGATTTCACTTCCAATAGCACTGAACGAAACCCAAGTCTCGAAGAGAGGTCGCTCGCATCAAGCTGTTTTAATTAGCTTTGTTGACATAGTTAATATACTCTTTGAAGAAAAGTATTTTTATTTACATTACTTGAACAATAATAGTAAAGCGTAGTAAAGTTAAAAGTGAAGGCAAGATACATTAGACCAGATGGGATTTTCATAAATTGATATCTGTAGTTTCCCGTCTTTACGAAAACTAAAATACAACTTTTTTTTGTAGTTATTAAAAAATATATGTATACACGTATTACATTCTTAGACCCCTGCACTAGATAAAATCTGTCCTGCAGAGGTAATCTTCAGTTTAAATTTTTTTTATTGATTCTTTTGCGGTTTCGGAATAAAACATATCAGATAAAGGCAATCAAAATATTAATGGAAATAATTAAAATAATAATGTTTGCATTAATATCTAAAATGTTAATTAAAATTAGAAATTGAAATAACAAATCAAATATAAAATCAACAAAAAGTAATTGAATAATATAATAAAATCTAAATTTAAATATTAATTGGTATGTATTTGAGGATGTTCAAAGGTTAAATTATAATATGATTAAATATGTACAAAACAACGCTTGTTTCACAGAGGAACATTCAACTTGACATTGCTATTTTCGCCCATAGAAGAATGGACATTCTCCTTTGGACGATTCATATGTGGTGGTTGCAGAAAAGCGGAGACGACGTTCCAGTACCGTTCTGCTCCCGGTCCCAGCTACCAGGACATGGCGCCAGCTCTCAAGTTCGCAGGACTGGCCGTGGTGGTCGTCACTGCGGGAACGAACATTTCCGCTCAACAGTGGACCGTCGTCCCGTTCTTTATCAGCGGCGAGTATCCGTACATGTGATATATTACATCAGCAGGTCTATTCCTGGCATTCAGTAATCAGAAATCAGGAATCATGAGTCTAGAAAACCGGTTTAATAGCGATTTTCAAAGAGAGTTTTTCGACGGAAATCCTTTGATTAATTAAAAAACCGGCCAAGTGCGAGTCGGACTCGCACACGAAGGGTTCCGTACCATCGTAGAAAAAAAAACAAAAAAATCACGTTTTTTGTATGGGAGCCCCCTTTAATTCTAATTATTTTTTAATCTTACCTATTTGTTGTTATAGCGGCAAAATAAATACACACTCTGTGAAAATTTCAGCTGTCTACCTGTTACGGTTACTGAGATACAGCCCTGTGACAGACGGACAGACGGACGGACGGACGGACGGACGGACGGACGGACGGACAGCGGAGGCTTAGTAATAGGGTTCCGTTTTCACCCTTTGGGTACGGAACCCTAAAAAACTATGCTCTGGAACATTTTCGTCAAAAAGATCGCTTTGAAAACCGTTACAAAAGAGGTTTTCAAGACTCAGGATTTCTGATTCCTGTTTTTTTTTTATGTGACTGGACATGGATGGCTAATACCACACCTTCTTTCATGGTATTAGCCCTACACAACACATGGGAACTAGGTGCCATGCCAGGACCTTCCTTATATTGCACGGCTACATTGAACTGGATGGAAAACACGGACAATTTTCATTGCCGCTTCGACCATCGTTCATCCAATGCGATGGTACCAACCCGGGCGGGATTAACCCGGTAACCTAGTAAGTAAGGAAGGGGACCTACAGTTTAACGTGGAATCCGAACCACTGCCAGCCTCTCTCAACGGTCGAATGACATCCAAGACTAGACAGGACCCAGCGTTGCTTAACTTCGGAGAGCGATCGCCGAAGTGTCGCGCCACTGGGACACTGAGGCTGATTACTGAATGCCAGGAATAGACCTCCTGGTCATTTGTTTCTCGTTTATTGTCATCCATTAGATGTCCCACACTCCTGGATTCGTCAAACTAGAAGACGGTTCGCGGACGGAGAAGAGCCGACTATAAACGTCACCGGAGTCATATAACAAATTAATTAAACAAAGAATATTTATCCAACAATTACAAAAAACATAACAATTTAAAAGCCACGGATAAAAGTAGCGTTTTGTTTTTATTTTTTAAAGGTTTTGACACAACACCTTGCGATAGAGCATTGTATTGCCATCACGGCTGGTGTAAAGTGGATATCTATCTAAGAAAGTAAATATAATCATTGAGTTAACGGAAATATATAACAAACCTAAAATCAAAGACGGAAAAACTGCAAAAAGATAAATACATTGTTTCAGCTCGTAGTCTAGGGGCTAGATGAGTTGCCTTACGGGCGAGAGCACTGAGTTGAAATTCTCGCCCCGGCCATGTACCACTTTCTTTCTCTTTCTGAGTTGTTTAATTGCATTTCGTTACGAATGCGAGTTGTTCCATGGTTTGGAATTCATGTAAAACTGTAGGTCCCCTTCCCCTACTAGGTGGTAGGGTTAAGCCGGCCGAGGTTGAATGAAACAATGGTTGAAGCGGCAATAAAAATTGTCCGTGTTTTACATTCGGTTCAATGTGGCCGTGCTCATAAAGGGAAGGTCCTGGCATGGCACCTAATTCCTTCGGGAATGTGGTGTATTGGGCTAATGTCATAACGGTAGTTGTGTTATATTAGCCATCGATATGAGGCTACATAAATAAAATAAACAATAATAGCCAACTTATACAATTCACAACTCGTTATACAATACACAATATACGTTTTCGTACTGACCAAGTACGTCGCTTTTTCAACGAATGTGATATGTCTTTTTAATTATCGTTTATATCCTTTGTCCCACCAAACTGAACCACCCACAGGTTCTAACGGAACTCGCCTCCTGCCCGTGTCTGTTCTCTACCCGTGTGACGTGCAGCCATCACCCTGGTACGAGATCGCATACGTGCTTCAAGCCATCGCCCAGACCTTCTTGGGTATCGAGTATTCTGGCATTGGTAAGAATTCAGAAACATTTCTTAGCAAATTAATCGGGGACCTAACCATTTTTTTTTATCTAGGTAGATTGTGCCACTATCCGTACCAATATATAAATATTACTTGTAAAAAAGTTATTTCATCACAAAATTAACAAATAAACCTAACCATTTGTTTTGGGATGATGCAAGTTTAGACTTTAGGCAACACTCACACCGTCTCTTGGTGCTTTTGTTATACAAAGACATTCTGTAAGATCTAAAGATAGGCATTCGTACCTTAAGGTGGCCCAACCAGCTCATCTCCCCATACAAAAGGGGAAAGAAGATCACGCCCATATTTCTTGTCAGAGATCCAAAATTTTGCTCAAAATAGCTTTATTTGATCGAACTAGATGTCTGATGACCATTGGCATTGTAAAATTGTGTTTGGTTTCTAAGTTATAAGGTCCGAAAGTTCGACTTTTTCGCGCGTTTTATACAATAACTTTAGAGGTGGATTACGCAATGATAAAGTAAGAAGATCGTAAAAAGATTAGTCATCAGACATAGCTTATTTAATCAATATTTATGATCTATTTGGTTTTTGTTATATTTTTGACTACAGCGGTCGTGGTTTACTTTTAGCTATAAGTCGTCTTGAAATTAAAATTTTCGTAAATCTTACCAAATCATACACTATGCACATTGTCTTTTTTGTGGACATGTTGCATCTTCCTCATCACGGAGCCTGTCTTATTCTTTGAAACAGAGAAGGTCCCAGAGCGCAACAGCACGGTTTTGTACCGTGCCCGCGAATGAGTTGGGGCCGCCGGGTTGGGCCGCCTTAAGATTAATTTTCTAAGGATGGAGTGCACCATATTGGGTTAGTGATAATTATAGAATGAAAATATATACGTCCTTATTTCCGAAGATGGATCTATTATAACCACAGAACAATTAGGAGGTAAGAATTGTGAAGTGGGCGGAACTCACACGCCGGTCTTTAGCGGGGACCCGCGCACTTCATACGCGCATGATTCACTCCTCTGCGGCGTTCCTGTGCATTAACTTATCCGTGATACAATCTAAAATTGAAAAGGAGTAATGCCGTACTGTGCCATAATAACGTGTAAACGCGACAGCCGGGTGCATAACCTTCATAATGGCGGAGTTTCATATCACCGGTAAGTTTCACTTACATGTATAGCGATAAAACTTACAACAAAAACACTACGAAACAATATGGCGTCGCGGCGTCGCTTTGCTTGCCGGGTCATGTCTCGCTACTCTTTAAGTGACTGCGTGCGTGTGAGGCGCTCGGCCGTGTTCGAAAGTGACGTAACATTTGATTGCAAACAGTATTGGAATTCCAACATAGATCTATTACGTTAAGGTTCATATTAACTGAACAAATGTGGATTTGTTGTTTGGTTATTAATTAAGAAGGGATAGCCAATTGCGACGGTTATACATCCGCGAAGCAAAAAGGTCTTAAGTAAAACGGTAACAGCGGTCCTGGAACAAATTTACAAATATTTCACTTCCTGCCTCCTCAATATTCCGTGATTATAACCACAACTAATACTAACCAGAGATAGTGCACTGATATATAGTAAGTAATAATTAACCTATGGTTGATGATGATGCTGTGACTAGAATCGAGAAAGCAGTGCTAAGATGGTTTGGATACATGGAACGAATGGATGGCGAAAACATGACTAAACAAATTTGCAGAGCAGAAGTGAGCGGAAGTGGCGCCCGGGCGCCCTAGAAGAACGTACCACGACCGAATCGATGCAATTCTTCGTAAAGGTCTGGTATGTAGCACCCGTAATCGTAGACCATGTATGAAAAGATGTATGTCTGTAGATGAAGCGAAAGAGGTGTGCTGTGATCATACCGTATGGTGCTCTATCATCTTTGCCTATCCCTCCGGGAAAGCGGCGTGAAGACATATGTATGGTTATATTCTAAAAATGATAAATGGTAGTCCTATCCTGAAGTTACGAAGGGTTTATTTAGTTTATTTGTCGTGGTTACTTTTTGGCACTCTAACAATGCACTTGAAAATGTCAACAATCTTATGTCTTATAAGTGACATCTATTTTTATAATAAAGGATAATGCCAGTGGTGTTCTGGTTGAATCATAACAAGGAATTAATAGATTACTATTGCATGTAAATGTAACAGTACCTGATTACTAAATGGTCACGATGTTACAAAATAATATTAAGGATACTAAAATCTTAAATGCCTCTAGAGAGTTGTCAAATTACATCTAAATATCACAAGGTCACTAAGCATCACGGTAAGCTCTGACTTACCTGAACAGCGACAGTGGATTTATTCAGAAACGTTACTAGAATTATTTCATTATTCTGTCTGAGGCCACGGTCATCTCCAACGTTTTACTGTTTTAGGGAGTATGTTTGCTGTTTTCTCTATTCTCGTCGGAAATCAGTTCGAGATCCTGTGCTGCAGCGTTCGCAACGCTTCGCTGTCGCCTCCTCCGCCGTTGCTCAGTGATGTTGCCGATGGATTACCGTTGGTATCATTCACGAATAGCAGTGATAATGTCCCGGTAAGTAATTTACATATTTGTTCAATAAGTGGTTCATATGATATATGATTCATGTTGATTTGTTCCATTTCTAGCTTATTCGTTTTCATTCGTTACTGAACTAGTCATAAGATAGCTCGTAAACTCTATCTTTCTAATCCGAGTTGGAATATGCTCGAAAAAAATGTTAAACCTAATGATGTCAAAGGTAAGGATACGCCCTTCTAAAGAATTGAAACAAATCTTCACCATGCAAGCAAAAAGTAGCGCCATCTATCCAATCTCGGAAGAACTACGTGAGCGCCGTGTCAAAGCCGTGTTGACAACTCGCCGCCATGTTGCATTAAGTCTAACGATGTAACCTTGTACCAGCGTACCAAAATGTTTTTTTTTAGTTCAAACTTTTAAGTTTATTTAGTACAGTGGAAAACAAATAATTTTAACTCCTCTTGTACCTGCCTGATCTGTGATCTACCTGTCTGTCATGTTTTCTTTATATCTTGGGAAATACTGGTCGTAAACCCATCATGCGACCACTCAAACATAGCTCCCTGACCTGATCTACCTAGCTGTTATGTAAAAATTAGTTTTGGTTATATCTTGGGAAAAAACTGGAAGTAAATCCATCATGCGACCACTCAAACTAAACGCCCCGACCTGATCTACCTGCCTGTCATGTCGAAATTTAGTTTTCGTTATATCTTGGGAAACCCTGGTCATAGACCCTCCGTGCGACCACTCAAACTAAACGCCCCGATCTAATCTACCTGCCTGTCATGTCGAAATTTGCTGTCGTTATATCTTGGGAAACACTGGTCGTAGACCCATCATGCGACCACTCAAACCAAACGCCCCGACCTGATCTAGTTGCTTGTCATGTCGAAATACAATTTACAATGATACAATTTTCGTGTTTACAATCCAGTTCAATCTAGTCGTGATTAAACTGTAACATTAGCAAGTTTATTTTATAGTAAATGAGTGCACTTGATGTTTATGTTAAACCAGTCATGTTCTTTTCCATGATTTCAAAGTGTCTTCTCTAAGGTAACATATATTATTCTTTTACAAGCAGCCCGACGAAGACAATGAGGACGAAGCCATATGTCGTGGTAAGATATCGCCTCTCAAAAAAGAACGTGGAAAAATCCGTGGTTCGGATTCCAGGTAAAACTGGATGAATGATGGCCGCAGCGGCAATGAAACATTGTGCGTGTTTTCCATCGAGTTCGATGTAGCCGGACTCATAAAGGTCTTGGCATGGCAACTAATTACGCCGGGAATGTGGTGTATTGATGCTAATATCATAACGGTACTTGTGTGGTAGTAGCCAATCCATGTCAGGTTACATAAAAAATGTGACATCATATTCTATTACAAATATTTCTATCTAAGTATCTAATTCCCAGGTAAAGACGCAGATTTCGAGCGCGACATTAAGGAGTGCGTGGAGCAGCACTTGCTGCTGAAGAGTCTGTGCCGGCAGCTGGAGCAGCTGTTCGGGCCCATGCTGCTCTCTATGCTGCTGGGCATCATGCTCATGATATGCACCTCTCTCTACTCCTTCACTAACGTAAGTAAGTACGTAATTACTTGCGGGGCAAGGCACCTAATGCTCAAGGGTATGTGCCGGCAGCTGGGCAGCTGTTTGAGCCCATGCTTCTTGCCATGCTGCTAGATATCATGCTCATTATGTGCACCTCTCCGTACTCCTTCACCCACGTATTGTCGCATTCCAAAGTCCAATAGCACTTCGCAGAGCGATTGTTTTGAAGCGCTCTCTTTGTGGTGAAGCGGGAGCAGGGAATCGCACCGGCCACAGAATATATAATATCATGACGGGATATTATATGTTCTGTGGCCCAGAGGAATGGGTGCTGCCGCGCGGGTTGCGGAAGGATGCCTCGCCTGAAGACCCGTCTGTGGGGGAAGGAGCACGCCACATGTGCAAAACAAATCCGATTGCAAGGCGCTACTGGACTTATATCGTCGATATTAAGTGATTATATAAAATATTGCGTGGAATAGCACCTTAGGCTGTTGGGTCTGTGCCGACAGCTGGATCAACCGTTAGAATTATGCTTCCCAATACGCTCCCGGGCATCACTCTTGCGCACCTCTATCTACTCACTCACCAATGTATGGGAGTTGGGAGTACATAAATACTTGCATGTATGAGCACCTGGAATATACCAAACGGGATCAGCTGTTCGCAACCATTTCGCTGACCATCATGTTTAAGCGGTGTGACAAGTGTGGCATGCTTAATCTCCAACTATATCAATATTTTCGTAAGAAGTGAAATGTTTTCGATAAAAGGTTTATAAAAGATTAGTGCTAGTTTTGCATATGGCAGTAACATTCAGCTGTTGTGAAACGTGAAGAAAACCTTAAAGTTGCCCGCCTCGCGTTTCTGTTACTGTACAATATTGTTCGTCACTTGCTGCCTGCACCCGCATCGCGATAAAGAAATTGAACCCGAAAAAAGTTATGCTTTCCGAGCATTTTCGCACGACACCATTGGCGTTGGGACTGAACTTCTCAGGGAACAAAACAGGATAATTTGGGACTCTTTTAATGTAAAAAAATATAGTATTTTAAAAGTATTTTGGTGAATTGCCAAATTATATTTGAAATTAAATGATACTGTAACAAGATCCTTTATCTATAGGGTCGGTAAACAATAGAATGAACTCCTTTCCGAGGTATTTCCCCCAAATTACGACCTGGGGTCCTTCACACGTGGTGTGAAGAAGCACCTGGCCGGCCGGCATGGTTTTCGCAGCCCCCCTCAATGTTCCAAAACCCATGGGCGTCGTCGGGCACCTTTAGGTCCTGGCGTACGCCATATGCCGCGCTTAACTTCAATACTATCAATACTAAACAAATATAATACCGAAATGACACAGCCTTGTACATCATCAAGAAGCGATCAGTCATAAGCGCGCGAAGCACTTTCTGCCGATTTCCCTGGGCTCAGTTATGTTCAGTAAAGTAATTGATAGATGAGATAGTGTCTTCTTGTGAAGACTGTTGGATATACTGCTAATCATCGTAACATCATTATTGGATTTATTATATTCAAATTGTGGTATTAAAATTTTCAGAAATTCCAGTTGACGACTTTGGAGTACACAATGGTGGCTGTTTTGCATCTCGCAGTATTTTGTTACTTTGGGCACAACATATCGACAAAAGTAAGTGAGTTCTGCCTCTCCGTCTATATCGACGTCATAAAACACATAAAAAATTACGCGCCATTACTGCATCAATTTCGTGCAAGAATTTCTGAAAAAGTACCGCAGAAACAGAGTAATCAACATTTTTTGATACTAAAAAGATAGATAAATTATTTGTATCGTTACGTTCACAAATTACACTGGTCGAGGCATTTTGTAGGTATGATGCAGTAGGCTACAATATCTGTGAATTTCATATATATGTAATATATGCAAGGACACATTGATTCAAGTAAAAAGCTGTAAAAGAATATTCGAGTGCGAACAAGTATATGTTACTGCAATTTCTGTGATTTGATCTTTTGATTGAATCAGTTGTGGGACGCGACATGCGTTGGTACAGATTCAAGTAAGCTTCATCGCTGGTTTTGCCGTGGCCGAAGCGGAGAACTTCAAAAGAGAAGAACGCGGCAAATACGATATTACCGATATCTAAATATTTTTCTGATTATGTTCAAAATCCGCTTACAATGCTTCAGTGTAGATGTCGTTACATAACCTCAAATGATTATATTATATCTCCACCAGAGCGAGCTGGTGGCGGCTGCGGCGTGGGAGAGCGCGTGGTGGGCGCGAGGGCGCGAGGCGCGGCGCGCCGCCGCTCTGCTGATACACCATGCGCAGGCGCCGATTATCCTGACAGCGGCAGGCATCATGCCACTGCAACTTTCCACCTTTGTAGACGTCAGTAGATCTCTTCGTCTATCTGTGAGCGACGACTACTAGTAAACTAAATACTAGTAAACACGTGATGCTGTATTGCATTGTATTTTTTTATCGAGCAGATGAACCGCTGGTGAAATATGTTTACTTTTGGCATACGTTTAACATAAGTACATGAAATCTAAATATCGTCAGTATACTGATAAAACCCATTAATTGGAGTAATAAGAGTTTCGAGATAACTGGACTTGAAAGTTTAATAGCTCATAATGGTTGGTACAATTGTCCATGTGTTTACACAACCTAATTTTAAAACTTAACGTCATAGCAATATATGGGTTTTACCATAAGAAAGAGCTTGGAAAATTAAGTAGAACTGCATTATTAACTCATTTTACAAAAACATGTCAATTAATTGGTTTTACCAGTATACTGACGATATGTTACTTAAAAAGCTGTTGCGAACATTCATTCGTCCCGAAATCGAACATTTGAGGGATAATCCGCCAGCGAAAAAGGTTGTGTGCACCGTTAACACTTGGTACCTATATTAGGTACCTAACTGTTGTGTGTTTTTGCAGATACTAAAGAGCTCCTTTTCATTCCTCACTCTACTGCGAAATATGAGGGACAAGCAGACATAGAAACAGCGTTAAGAATGGAAGTGTTAAAGTGTAAAACAAAAAATATGGTAAATAAAATACATTATTCCACGTACAAACAACTGTATGTTTCATTTTTGTGACTGACATGGACGGCTACTATCACACCTACTGTTATGATATTGGCCCTATAAATAGAAACATTTTTTTTAAATAAAAAAATAAAAGAAAATGTCCAAATATCAAGGCGACATTTTCCACTCATTTAATTTATGTAAATTAGAATTGATAGTATGTAATTAAGATGGATGCCACAAATAGAAAAACTGTTAAAGAAACTTGCAAACACCTACTATGATTTAAAATCAATCGGAAATAGAAACCCGAATATTCCGGGAGGTCACGACATTTTTGGTCACGATACGATAAAAGACTGAATCTGGTTAAACATGTTAGAGACCAACCCTATGATGATAAATATGTCCGTCTGCCTGCGCCAAGTGGTTGCGTTATATAGATTGGCTATATAAAATATATGTGGGTATGTACCTGCTCATGAATATTTTGGTTGTCTAGAAATATTGATACCTATTAATTATACAACAATAACCAGTCAGCTTTTTAGTAAAAACTTCAATATACCTAAAGTTATATCTTTAACCTAAATCGCCTATAACTACGAAACGCAAACAGAGACTTGTTCAGTTTTGGTATTGCTAAGCAAGTATGTACTGATACCTTCATGCTTCGTTATTTGCAGCCATTTACCTTATCATATATATTTTTTGTCACCATACCTACTTTTTCAGGTGCCTTATCTACGTAACGCACTTACGTAACTTGCACTGCGTAACGAGCAGGCAGACTGACACATTCAGCTCCGGAGAGTTGGTATTTGTCCTTTGAACCCAGTTTCAGCTATTTACGTTATCGTTACCATTTTTGTCGCGACCTCTGAGTCTATAAAATACTGATATAGAAACCTTAAAAGCCATCTTCCCGTACTTACGAATCAATTTATCAGATACGATCTGGAAGTATAAGGAGGAACTACAGATTTACAAAATATTCCAAAAATTCAAATAAACGCTTTAAGACTTATATTTCTTTCAAAATGGGATGCATACGTATTCTCTTCGACAAAGAATATATACTAACAATAACTAGTTTCTATATAAAGGAATGTGATATGTATGTATGTATGATCGACCATGAAGCTAGGACACATTAATTGAAGAAAGAGCCCAGTAAAAACTATTCTACGAATATACTGCAAGGCTGAACCCGAACCAGCAAAAAAATACAATTCGCAGGTATTGCGTCTATCAATTTTGCCACCGGCTGTATACCCATAACTTGGAATTCTCCTACAGTCTCTCCGCCCGTAATGGATGCCTCCTACTAATACAGTGCGTGATTATACCTACATACATTTATTTAACGCTTCACCTGTGTTGCGGACATTGACTGCAAAGATTGAACATTTAAACATACTGCCGTCATCACCAAAATCGTATTTGACATCAGACGCTAAAGCCAGTTCTAGGTGAGAAATGACCATTGAAGAGAAAGAATATCCACATAATCTTGACTTTTTCGATAATGTACCTTTCCAAATGTAAGCAGCTTATATAAAATAGCAGGTGTTTGGAAAAGTTGTGTAAAATGCGATTTTATGAATTTCACGTAACTTTGCTATTGGTTGGCCTCTCGGTCACGGCCGGTAACGATGGGTGAGGGGGGGTTCAAAAGTTCTCTAAAATCCTCCTGTGGATGCTCCCTTACGTACGTGAGAATGTATTAAAGGCACTGATTAGGGTGATTGATTTCCGGTGTTTTAAATAGCCGTGTCGATTATTTTAATATCCGTTTTCTTGTAGATAAACGTTTCTAATTATAAACATGTACAGGATGTTATTGCATTTCTACACATCCTTTAAACTCAGATTCCATAAATTTGTTTCGGAAAGAGAATCATCATATTAATTAAGTGTAATATTTCATTAAAAAAACATAATAAATAATCAAAGCCTCGCAAAAAACTGTGCATCTGAAATTTTTACTAGCTATTTTTTTTACCACAATAATATAATGAAATATTTATATATTATCAGTAGAATAAATAGTTGGCATCCCTTTGGAAACGATAAGCCGGTAGTGAATAGCACAAAACCTGACAGGATTCATGGTTACGTTTATTGTATTAAATATATAGGTAAAATTTATGTCAGAATTTTAATAAAAAAATAATTAAAATTTTAATTACAAAATTATATTTATTTAGGAAAGATATCGAATTTGAACTCGTAAATTTTACGATTTGCTCCCTAATTTATAAATTGATTTACATAAAATGTGTTTTTTATTTTTACATGGTGTCAATTTATTTTTGCGACATTTTTTATTTTAATACCGATTATTGAATTATTTCATATACTGATCATTTTGTGGTATTTAAAAATTAAATCTAAAATAGTCAAAAAAATATTGCAGATTTCATTCAAACTTTTACCTCAACGACAATTTCCCTTTGGAATGGTGTAAGCACGCCATGTAAACGCGCAGGTTAGTAGGCCTATTCTTGTAATGCCTTTATCAAGAATCAGGAATGTTTCAGTCAAGAAAACCACTTTTAAAGCAGTTGCCAGAGCGGTTTTCGCAACGGAAAGATTTCTGACTCCTGAGTACGGAATGAAATGAATAGGCCTACAATATAGCATGTGCATGCATACGTTGTGCGTGATAGTTAGGTGCGTTATTTTCAGTCGAGCGGTGGCTTCGCCGATGGGCACTCTCCATAGTGAAGGCTATAGAACAGAGAGAGAACCTACATCGATTCGGAGTTGGAGGGTCACTAAATTTATTTCCTGAAAAAATATGAAGAAATGCATTTACATCCTGTATATGAAAAGATAATATGACGGTAATAACATCGAAAAACCTTAATTGGAGAATTCCTCAACCTCATCAGTTCTAGCCAATTATATTTTTGACTAAGTAAGTTATCAAACCATGGAAACAGTTGATCACAAAATCGGATCGCAAAATAATTGAGTACCGAGTCACCCTCCGAGCTATGTCGGCTCAGTCGTCACCAAAAACGATGCCTACAAGGAACGGCGGGGAACAAAGCAGAAACGTGACATATTTCAAATCGGTGAAGACACTAGCGAAGTTCGCATCATTGTATCCGACGGAGGAGTGGGGGCGCGCGCCTGGCGTCGCGTACCACGCGCTGTGCGTGGCGCTGATGTCCCACATGGTGGTGCTGCTGGCGTGGGATCTGCTGCGCACCGGGTGGGACGTCGCGCGCGTCGCCTTCCTCCTGGCGAACCTGGTGCCCTACGCCAATGCCGTCAACTTCGCGTGCTACTTCCGCCTGCGCGCGCGCCTCCTCGAGAGCATCTTCAGGTGGGGTTTGTCAGGTGTTTCCCATACAATGCTACGGAAAACGTTGGTGGAAATTGCAACATGGGACTTAACAGCACCTTTTGGTACGGAGACGACGACTATTGAAAGAAAACGAATATATCTCTCGTTTCTTCAACAGGCTAGCGCTTCGATCACGGGTGCTACGATATGGGCCTTAATGACACATATGATCTATCTGGTCAAGGAAATTAATTGAAGGTGGTTGGTAGTTACACCTAATTCTGCTGTATGAATTTCCTTTCGACTTATTTTATGGTGTATGCTACCAACTGATGAAATGATCTTAATCTTTTTTTTATCTCATGACTATCTTTTTTCTAACGGTTCTGGACTTTGTCTGGAAACGCCACTTCGTATAAGTTTTCTTCAGGAACATATGTTTATACCCTCTAGATAACACGGGAGTTTTCTTGGCAATACCTAAGTCTCACTTTCATGGTTAAGTGATGGCACCAGCACACTGTAGAAAATATCGGTAGGTACCGTTCGAATTAACTAGGGCAACTCACCTGCCCTGCGCCAGCCCCTCGATAGGTAGGAATAGCGCTCTCTTTGCTTTAACGTAACGGTTAACAGAAGGTGATTTCATTAGAATTCGTGCCCACTACTGGAGGTAACCCTTTGACCTACGAGTCTGACCTCAATCGACCGAAGGCCGAAGCCGACACTGAGCTTCTCCCAATCCTCGCCTTCCTCACCCTGTATACTCGGGGTAGATATTTTGGTGGGTGACCATGACCGGGTGCTTCAGGTGAGGGACTCCACTGAACATACCACAAAACTCGCATCTGCGTCCTGCGTCGTTGGGTCCAAACCACGGAGGATAGAGGCAGAGAGAGGATGTTTATAATTCATATTACTAAGGATCGCAGCGTGACACTGTGCGGGGAAGCGGGGGGGAAAATCGCTTTATGGTGGGGTCATGCACCGCCCATTTTTGCGAAATCCATCTACCAGAAGAATCGATATTCTGGTTGCAGCTATTCCGAGAGCTATTCTTAGTGGTTACAAGACTACCGCCAGCGCCATGTCGCGAATGTCGCTAAGCCACGCCTTCTTATCACGTGGGCTGTGACGTAGCGACCCACTTGGTGGACACAGACCCAGTTTGCTTAGACCATCTCCGCTCTGCCTCTATCCTCCGTGGACCAAACAGTAACCCGGCGTATCGGACTAACCACACCTAGACCGATAGACATTTGGACGATTCATATGTCGTGGTTGCAGAAAAGCGGAGTCGACGTTCCAGTACCGTTCTGCTCCCGGTCCCAGCTACCAGGACATGGCTCCAGCTCTCAAGTTTGCAGGTCTCACCTTTGCGGTCGTCACTGCGGTTACTAACATTTCGGCTCACCAGTGGACCGTAGTCCCATTCTTTATCAGCGGTGAGTAACCATACAGAGGTACATATTTTATAAATGTTCATTTGAGTAAGGTACTTTTGAGGAGGCGGTACTTATCGGGCGATAAAAGCCCCGTTGACGGCGATGTGTTGGAAAGAAACCCTAACCTACCATGGTACCAGGGAATCGACACTTGTTGGTGCTGGCTGTAACACAACACTCACGCCTTCACGGCCGGTACTGCCCAGGGTGAGAAGCTACGCGTGATACTGCATGGCGACGGTTCCCAAAATGCACTCAAAGTACGATACCATTTTGTCGTTGGCTTTCAATATGTAACCGATTCTTGGTTTTCATCACTGACCTTTTACCGAGCAAAACAATATGTAAATGTGTGGTATGAGCACTTTAGGAGGAAGTCTGTGGAGAAAGAAGTTTAGTACAAAACTCTTGAAAGTATCCTTTGATTTATCATTGTGAAACTCTACGATTCACAATCTGCTTCAGACTTAAATAAGGATACACTACTACTAAGGATAATGTACCACGGTACCAGACGAAAAATCTAGACTCCGAATTGTTTTGACTGTTTAAAAACCAGAAGGTCCGTTTCCCCCATAGCCGTCACGATATGCAAGATCTATGGTTTCGCCTATAACAAAACGCTATACTGAACTACTTACAGGTCCAAACGGAACTCGCCTCCTGCCCGTTTCAGTTCTGTACCCATTTGACGTGCAGACGTCCCCTTGGTACGAGATCGCATACGTGCTTCAAGCCATCGCCCAGACCTTCTTAGGGTTCGAATATTCGAGCATTGGTAAGGTCTTAGAACACTTAGCAAATTTTGGAGTTAGAGACTCGGTTGGACATGGAGCAACACATCACACATGTTTGGTCACATCACTCGGTGTGCGATAGCACATAGCAGAAAATTCTATAAAATATAAATTTAGGCATTAACAGCTAACCTTTCTGTTTCTAACTTAACTTTGGAATTCCTAAAAAGCTTAAGGGGTAATCTCTAACTAACATGAATAGTGACAGCAGATTTATTCAGAGACTTGACTAAGTAATAATATTTCATTATTCTGTCTGAGGCCGTGGTCACCTCCAACGTGTTTACTGTTTTAGGGAGTTTGTTTGCTGTTTTTTCTATACTGATCGGAAATCAGTTCGAGATCCTGTGCTGCAGCATTCGAAACGCTTCGTTGTCGCCACCTCCGCCGTCGCTCAGTGATGTTGCCAATAGAGCTTCGTCGGCATCGTTCACGAATAGCGATGATAGCGTACAGGTTAGTTAAACTGGTAATGTCAAAGATAATTGAAATAATAATGTAAAAATAAATTACTATGATAATATACAAACAATTAACAGTGATAATTTAAAATATAGTTACAATGATAATATAAAGTATTATGATAATGTACAGGTAAGAGAAAATGATAATGTAAAGATAAATGACTATGATATAATACAGACAAGTTACAATGATAATTTAAAATAAAGGTATAATGATAACGTAAAGATAAATTACTATGATAATTTACATGCAAGTTACATGGATAATGTAAAAGATAGTAAGCCTGGTTTCACCAAGTACTGATTTATTTTAATCGACACTCAAAGGGCCTTTATTACTAAATTGCTGATTATCTTTTACTGGTATTGACTGCAAGAAAGACCCTTGATATGTGGAGGTTAAGCTAATCAGCAGTAGGTGAAAAAGTCCTTTAAAATTCAAATTCAAATAGTTTATTCAGCCACAATACACGAAAATACATAGAACACCAATTAATCAAGTAAAGAAAAAAGTTATATTAAATGTACAGTTATCATTTAGACCTCTGGGCTTATATTGTGTTGCACTGAAAGGGTATGCTGTCAGCTGGTACGCAGCAAACGCTGCGAAGCTGGTTTTCAGCGCATCCTTTTCCAAAGTCCTTTAACACATGAGTAGCGGGTGTGTGTGTGTGAGTGAGGGTGTGTAGAAGAGTGTCAATGAGAGAAGGTGTGTATGGGATTGAGAGCGAGTGTGTGCGTGTAAATGAGGAAGGAGGGAGTAGCGAGCAAATTAAATATTGTCAAAAGTTAAAAAGGTGTATGTAGGCATTAACTTTTTTGTCTGGTCATAATATGATCCCTAACTAATTTTTTTAAAAATATTTTTGACTGGGTCTGGCGAGCTGGGGGAGGAAGATCATTCCAGCACTTGGTAGCCGAATACCTAAAACTTCCTCTAAACTTCACTAGCTTATGCGACGGAATAATGAGGATTTGGTTACGTTTCCGGGTGTCATGCTTGTGTACGTCGCAGAACCAGTTAAGCTTTTTTCGCAGGTACTCTGGCGTCTCATGCTTGACCACCTCAAAAAGCAGAGCCGCCAAGTGCAGATCCCTGCGCGATTTTATATTAAGCCAGTTGTGCCCATTAATGAATGGCCTGACATGGGCCTGACGAGGAACGTCGAAACAGAACCTTGCGCAAGCGTTCTGCACACGTTGAACCAGGCGCATGGACGCCGCGTCTAGGTTAGGCCCATAGGCTGCATCTGCATAATTGTAGTGACTCAGGACTAGCGCCTTTACGAGATGTACTCTCAACTTCTCCGAAAGATGTTTCCTTACAGCATATAGGGTCTTAATTTTATACAAACTGAAACTGGCCTTCCTTCGGACATGTTCTCGGAAATGAACCCATTTACCCAAAACCTCTGTTTTTTTTGTGCACTTTGTTCACTTCGAACTATCTCTTAGGGTTTCATTGATAATGTAAATAAATGTACAAACTATCCCAAATGTTTGCCAAATTATATAATTTACTATATTATGTTTCAAGCAACTCACCGAAGACAAAGAGGACGAACCATTTCATGGTGAGTCATGTCCACTACTAACATAATGTAGAAATCCATATAAAGCATGTGATTTAATTTTTGGACATAACATGAATAAACAAACGAAGGGTACATTCATTAAAATATGGAATTTAGTACAGAGCTCAACATTTCATGAACGCTTAATGCCTCGAATAATCTTTTTAGAAACGTAGCCTGAATATGTGTCATAGTATCCATGTGTACGTATCTGATTCCCAGGTAACGACGCAGATTTCGAGCGCGACATTAAGGTGTGCGTGGAGCAACACTTGCTGCTGAAGAGTCTGTGCCGGCAGCTGGAGCAGCTGTTCGGGCCCATGCTGCTCGCCATGCTGCTGGGAATTATGCTGATGATGTGCACCTCTCTCTACTCCTTCACCAACGTACGTGAGTACGTAAATAATTGCGTGGAAGAGCGCCTGGACCTCAAAGGTTTGTGTCGGGATCTGGAACAGTTGTTCCAGCATATGATTCTCGCCAAGCTGTAGGATTAACTATAAATCATTACCTTTTGGATTTATTACTGCATTATTATATTTGCAGAAGTTCCAGTTGACTACTTTGGAGTACACATTGGCGCCTATTATGCACCTAGCAGTGTTTTGTTACTTTGGACACAACATATCGACAAAAGTAAGTTAGTTATACATTTACTATGTTACTAATAAACCCAGATCATCATCTGATTAGTTATACAATGTTTTGTCCTTTGCATTGACGTGCAGTTTCGAATCCGAAAGAAAGGGACAAAACATTGTATAACGGTTCAGACGATGATCTGGATTTTTATTAGTAACAGGGTTAGTATTTAGCGGTCATGGTAAATATTTGTCCATGGAAGTGATCCGTTGCGAAATGACGTACTTTTTCTGCATGAAATTGGAGCAACGATTTCTGAAAAATGCAATACGATCTGTGTTCGAACGACTGAGATGTGTTTATTAGATTGTTTTTTGGTAGTCATGCTTACAAAGGATTTCGTAGGAATGATGGAGTAGGCCACAATATTTTAGCATTTTACCAGATGGCGCAAAAGTTATTGGAAGAAGTTAATGGCGGCTCAAGTGAATTCTGCTTTGACATTTGTGAAGATAACAAATACAAAATACACGTCAACAAGACATGGATTTTTATACTCCGCGGAACAAGTGCTAGCTGAAATCGTTTTCTCGACATTGTGAAAAAAAAACGGAACTGAAGGTTTTCATTCACAAAACAATTTCAGCAAAAGACCCAGCGGGTGACAACTTTTGCACCACCTTGTATATGCATGTTTCACATGGGTCTCTGCCCAGGGCGAGCTGGTGGCAGCTGCAGCGTGGGAGAGCGCATGGTGGGCGCGAGGGCGCGAGGCGCGGCGCGCCGCCGCCCTGTTGATGCAGCATGCGCAGGCGCCGATAGTCCTTGCAGCGGCCGGCGTCGTGCCGCTGCAACTCTCCACCTTCGTAGACGTCAGTAACTATTTTCGTTATTCCGTGAGCCATTACGGTGCCAGTCTTGACAGTCAAGTAAAATATCCCTAAAATAAATATGTCGTGAGCCGTCTGCTATATTCCCAAATATAAAATGGGGAATTCGCTCAGGAGCCCAATTCTTGCGCTAATTGCAGGAACGTGTGTTCTGTATGTAAATACAGAACACACGTTCCTGCATCCTCACTGAACTTCCGACCTATTTTGAAGCATTTATCGATCGCTTATAAAAATGTTATGAATTTTTTAATAGCACTGAATTTGGAAACACACGGATGTTTTTATTTTGTGCCGCTCATTCCTTGTGGCGCTGCGATGGATTACTAGAATCACAAAGTAATGTCAATGTGAATTCTTCTCCTGAGATCACTCCTGATTCATCAAATCGGAATTCCCAGAGTTGGCCTCCTATACAGCAGAACTTTCTTATTCTGTGATAATCGATAATATTCTCCGTGGAAACTTTTTTGAGTTTCTGAGTTAGTGAAGAATGCTAGTAATTTTATTTATTTATAAAAGTCATCTGGCTCGTAACACCACAGCTCTAGCGCTGATGTCCCTTGAATCTGTGGTAAGTTTTTTTTAATCATCAAATAAAATCGCCAGCAAAAAAGGTTGCGGACTCCATGGAAAGTCGAGTTCACGGCCTCGGTACCATTTTAACAAGATATGTCAGGTAATTGCTGTGTTTCTTCAACAGGTACTGAAGAGCTCCTTTTCATTTCTCACTCTACTGAGAAATATGAGGGACAAGCAGACGTAGAAACACCGTAAAAAGTTATAAATGTGACGCAAAACATATCGCTAATAAACTAACCGATGACAAAAATACAAAAACAATGTACGTTTCATTTTGAGACTGTAATGTCCAGCACATAATACTCGTTGGACAAGCGATCATGTGGGTATTTAAATGGTTTCCGGTTTATATCTCCCAGTACGTGTTTGCGCTGACAAACTTTGCATATTTGACAGATACAGTAATATACAAAACGGCCACTTGTCCGTTTAAACGTGAAGCCACGTAGTCCTAAAGTTGTGGGAAATACCAAGCCATACTTCGGTACAATTAGCATAGCATCAAATATGAGGGATTTATCGAGTCGTATTCACTACGTATAATATTCACAACGTATAATAGTATTTTTTTCCAAAAAATGAAAACCATGCATATCGTATAATATTCACAACGTATAATGTGATACGTTGTGCATGAATAAAGTTTAAAAATAAAATCAACTCTTTGCATCATGCAGAACGTATAATAGTCACAACGTATAATATTCCTAACATGATTTCACAAAAAAAGAAAACCATGCAGAACGTATAATATGCCAAGAAGCACTGCATAAAGCGCCCTAATTACGATACATTTAAGGCTGAAATTGCTACGAATCGATATTTATTGAAGAGTAACAATTTGCTACAACGCTAATTGAGACGGTCGAAAAGTCGCGTGCGAATATACGCTTTAAAAGTATATTCATAAGGGCGCTTATCGTATGAAAAGTTTTTGGATTATATGATATGCATGGTTTTCTTTTTTTGTTAAATAAAGATCATAATATTATACGTTGTGACTATTATACGTTATGCATGGAGAAATAAGTAATTTTATTTTTTAAACTTCTTCATGCACTACGTATAAGATTATACGATCTGCCGATTATACGTTGTGCATGGTTTTAAAATTTTGTTAAAATATGACATTATAGAATCTGCATATTAGACGTTCTGCCGTTCCCCCGATTTATCATCCCTAACTTGATAAATTTACAAATTATATAAACAAACCTTCCTTGTTGATCGCTCTTCCTATTAGTTAAACTGTATCAAAAATTTGTTGAGTGGTTTAGAATAAAAAGTAAGCGCCGCCGCTCGCCCCCCCCCCCCCTCCAGAGCATTCTGGTTTGTATCACAGCTACGTCTTAGCGTAAGCGGAACTGAATTATTTTTAGCCTATTCTGATTCCTGGGTGGTTAAATGTCCGTGTCCTAAGTTTCATTCCATTCGGATGATTGGTTTAACAGTTATGGAGCAACATACATACATGCAGAAAACATTTCTAAAATCGTCAATTTAGTTTTAGAATCATTTATAAAGTGTACAAACGCAGTTTCTTAGAAAACAAAGCAACTTACTCCATGAACACCCCTTACAGATTTATTATTAGTATAGATACGGAAAGCTTTCGGGCTATTTACTAGCGTTGTTTAGAGGGTCAGGAGCACATTTTTTTTATTTTTTTATTTTTTTTTTATTTTGAAAACAAACAGTCATACAACAAATTACAATTATAATAAGAATATCACATAGACCTATAGTTCCCTATTTTTACATGTATAATTACTTATTGAGAGCATATTTTGATGTAGTTGTGATGTGTTAAGATAAGATAGTGAATATACAAGTGAGGAAAATAAAAGAAAGACATATTAAAGATAGAACATAAATCAACAAGTATCTAATATAATTTTCATGGTTTTCTTCCTAAATGGTAATAATGAGTTACAAAATAAATCTACTTCAAATAAATGTTTGTTATAGTTGCTCAAACTACGTCGAACAAAAGTGTTTTGAGCATAATTTGTGTAGCATGAGGGTATATAAAACAGGTCCTTATTGCGTGTAGTACGATGAGGTACTTTAAAAGTAATTTAGTAATTAAGAGAGTCGTTAACCTATCAATTCAACGTACTACGTGCGATAACTGTTTACATGCTCTGAATATTTTATCCATCATATTGTCCAAAGATATGTATGTATGTTTTTTTTGAATTTATCTTTTAGAATTGGCTAATAAACTTTTTTACTCCCATTTTAGATAGAAAAAAAAAACTTGAAAATACATGCAGTGCTTTTTCCACTCTATTCCCAATTCTGGGGGTATCGTATTGCATATTGTCGTGTCTAATTTGGTACATATATCCCTGAAATAATATTTTCTTAAATGTATATGTACAATGGTGAGAGTATTGGATCTGATGTACATAATTAGATTTCTCGCCGAATTCACTCCAAACTAATAGCGCTTATAACGAAGATAAAATAAACAAAATGTAAGTTCACTACGTCCGTTGCTTAATATTCCTTATCTAAATATACTCAACTATATATTTTAGAATCGAAAACTTCATAAAATTTCATTCGAGTCACAGAGCACGCAGAGACACGACCACCACGCTTATCTCGCTGAACCGCATGCACACCCCGAGGAGGCCGCTAGTGTTTACTGAACCGACATCCGCATAGAGTTCCTTCCATACTGTCCACACAAAGAGACGTGTTTGATCATACTTTGACGTTGATTTAGATTTTTTGTACGTTCGTGCACTCGGCCCTAAGTGCAGCAGCTCCACCGCGGTCATCACGCTGAACCCCATGCACAGCCCGAGCAGACCGCCCGTGTTCGCTGAACCGACGCGGACGGCTCATTGCGCGAAGGGTTGCGGGAGCGGGCGGCGGCGGCGCGCGAGGTACAGAGCGCGCAGGGACACGAAGTACAGCAGCTCCACCGCGCTCATCACGCTGAACCCCATGCACAGCCCGAGCAGACCGCCCGTGTTCGCTGAACCGACGCGGACGGCTCATTGCGCGAAGGGTTGCGGGAGCGGGCGGCGGCGGCGCGCGAGGTACAGAGCGCGCAGGGACACGAAGTACAGCAGCTCCACCGCGCTCATCACGCTGAACCCCATGCACAGCCCGAGCAGACCGCCCGTGTTCGCTGAACCGACGCGGACGGCTCATTGCGCGAAGGGGTGCGGGAGCGGACGGCGGCGGCGCGCGAGGCACAGAGCGCGCAGGGACACGAAGTACAGCAGCTCCACCGCGCTCATCACGCTGAACCCCATGCACAGCCCGAGCAGACCGCCCGTGTTCGCTGAACCGACGCGGACGGCTCATTGCGCGAAGGGTTGCGGGAGCGGGCGGCGGCGGCGCGCGAGGCACAGAGCGCGCAGGGACACGAAGTACAGCAGCTCCACCGCGCTCATCACGCTGAACCCCATGCACAGCCCGAGCAGACCGCCCGTGTTCGCTGAACCGACGCGGACGGCTCATTGCGCGAAGGGGTGCGGGAGCGGACGGCGGCGGCGCGCGAGGCACAGAGCGCGCAGGGACACAAAGTACAGCAGCTCCACCGCGCTCATCACGCTGAACCCCATGCACAGCCCGAGCAGACCGCCCGTGTTCGCTGAACCGACGCGGACGGCTCATTGCGAGAAGGGGTGCGGGAGCGGGCGCCGGCGGCGCGCGAGGCACAGAGCGCGCAGGGACACGAAGTACAGTAGCTCCACCGCGCTCATCACGCTGAACCCCATGCACAGCCCGAGCAGACCGCCCGTGTTCGCTGAACCGACGCGGACGGCTCATTGCGCGAAGGGGTGCGGGAGCGGACGGCGGCGGCGCGCGAGGCACAGAGCGCGCAGGGACACGAAGTACAGCAGCTCCACCGCGCTCATCACGCTGAACCCCATGCACAGCCCGAGCAGACCGCCCGTGTTCGCTGAACCGACGCGGACGGCTCATTGCGCGAAGGGTTGCGGGAGCGGGCGGCGGCGGCGCGCGAGGCACAGAGCGCGCAGGGACACGAAGTACAGCAGCTCCACCGCGCTCATCACGCTGAACCCCATGCACAGCCCGAGCAGACCGCCCGTGTTCGCTGAACCGACGCGGACGGCTCATTGCGAGAAGGGGTGCGGGAGCGGGCGCCGGCGGCGCGCGAGGCACAGAGCGCGCAGGGACACGAAGTACAGCAGCTCCACCGCGCTCATCACGCTGAACCCCATGCACAGCCCGAGCAGACCGCCCGTGTTCGCTGAACCGACGCGGACGGCTCATTGCGCGAAGGGTTGCGGGAGCGGGCGGCGGCGGCGCGCGAGGCACAGAGCGCGCAGGGACACGAAGTACAGCAGCTCCACCGCGCTCATCACGCTGAACCCCATGCACAGCCCGAGCAGACCGCCCGTGTTCGCTGAACCGACGCGGACGGCTCATTGCGCGAAGGGGTGCGGGAGCGGGCGCCGGCGGCGCGCGAGGCACAGAGCGCGCAGGGACACGAAGTACAGCAGCTCCACCGCGCTCATCACGCTGAACCCCATGCACAGCCCGAGCAGACCGCCCGTGTTCGCTGGAATGACAACAGCGATCACTGCATTTGCAACAGTGAAATGTATAATATACTAAGTATATGATTTACAACAAATGTTCGCCTGATTTTTATTCGCCTTTTGCATTCTCCCAAAAATTAAAAAAATATCGTGGTCTAGCGGTTTTAGCTGTTCTGGCCGTGATTCTCGGCCCGGGAAGAATTGGTTTAAAATCCGTTGGAGTGAACCACTTTCTTACCTACTTATATAATGAGAAAACCCACTATATTGTGGTGGTTACTGATGACAAACATCAATATGCCCACCTTTCTTTCTGTGTGCCTAAAATACAATTAGAGAAAAGCGGTCGACTTCTCGAACTGGTACCCTGAGACAGATTATCAGGTTTTCATCAGCTAGAAATGGCATATGTGATTACGTTCAGAGTTTAAGGCGTAGGCAACATGGGTTACCGTCTAAGGCCTCGCCCCATTGGTGGCGATTCTTATGGCCTTTCATTCAGCAGCGACGTTCATTCGCTGAACTTTTGTAGGGTCCCGTCCCAACATTTTTTTTTATTGCATAGACTTCGCTTGGTTTTTTGGACGGATAAGCTTTTTTTTTGTCGCGCCATTGAATTTAGGCCTCACGACATAGCTCTCGGCCTACGTTTGGTCTCGCGTCGCCACGGACTATGTCTATAGCGCGCGCATGCTAGGTCTATGGTCTATATTAATTCTTTCAATAGGATATTTTTGCATTTCATCTGAATTTATAACTCAAGATATAATGTCAATAATATAATGGATAGGTAATATTTTCATACTTACAGAGAAATTCAGTTAGTCCGAAAATTTCCCCCTTGGTATATCTAGTGAAGGTTGTATCCTCGAAATAAAAATGAAGAACCACCATGTTGTCTCTGAAATCAAATGAAAACTATTAGGTTAGTTCGAGGCGTCATTTTGTTTCAGTAGATGGAGGTAAAAATTGTACCATCCTGCCCCTTTACCATTGAGCAGATGATGTGGTGGAAGGCGACTCACTTGAAATAAGCCAAGTCTTTGCCGTCGAGAACCTCAGGTATGACTCTGATGCGGTCGTTGAGCCGGTTGGAGCTCACGCGAGACGAGTAGGACAGCTCGGTGCAGGAAGGTAGGCACGCGTCCCCCAGTGGAGGTGTCCCGTTCAAGCCCAGACGATCTTCCATGGCCACTGTAGAAGGGTGAGTTAGTTGACCTCCCTGAATTCGAGGGCTCAAAAATATACTGAACAACGAGCGTATTTAGGAAATGTGCGGCTGCGCTGTGGCTCGACTTGGACGGATTACTAAGTGTGTAACAACAGTCAGAGTGCAATTAGGCCAAGATTTCAACACAGGTTAAAACAGCAATCGAATAGTCCTGCTAAATCAATGCAACAACCTGAGTGGTCAGACTGAGTTCTCACCTAAATTGGCGTTTACGGAACTTCAAAGTTACGTGAAAACCTCATGCTCCATACAAGTTTAAACTAAATATTCTGTGGTTTTACTTCTTCAAGTTGTTAAAGTCAAACACAGACTTCCGATTTGTATGAAAACGCGAACTCGAAATGATGCCCAGCCCGCCGCTAGCTCATAGCGGCTGACCAAGGACCGGCACTGCAGAGCATGCCGAGAAGCAGTCCGGGTAATAGGGGATACCCTCAGGCCCGTACCTGCACACAAATCGTGCAGAAGACCCAGACGACGACGAGGCGAAGTCGGCGTAAACAGCAACGTCAACGTTTTTACGGCGAGGGATACGTAAGCTGTCAAATCAAACGTGGACTCGCAAATGTTTGTTCGCTTAACGCCCACTGCGCGCGCTCTTCATTTTCTCCATACATTTGAAACCGCCAGTCGATCGGTTTGGCGTAAACGCCAATTTAGGTGACAACTGGGACTACGGGTTCTGTTTTTTCCACCTTAAAATATTGAAAGTTTTGCAAACGCAAAATATATCAAAATTAGATGTATGAGTTTATTTTTAGTCTGGACCTCAAGAATCATTTAAAAGTTACGTCAAATAATGAAAACACAGAAATCGTTTATTAACGTTATTTCATTACTTTGTTTAAAAGTTGGCAATTTTCTTATGTTGTTTACTTGGCTTGTTACTTGGATAACATTTCAATGGCATACCTGCATTGAAAGAGTGGTAATAAAACCGCCGATACCTACTTTTAACCTCAAGGTAACACTTTGAGTCCGCCTTGCCGCAAATTCGCGTTGTGCGATTTTCTGCAAGAGACAACAATTTGCCAGTAATTTATTTTATGAATAAAATCAGACATTACTACAAATTAGATTATAATTCTCAAGGGGTGATGTAATCGGTACTTACTGGGCATGTAATATTGAGAGCAGTTACACTTCTGCACGGTTAGGCGAGCTTCGTATTCCAATGCACAGTTCTTCTGAGTGTACGTGCTGTAAAGCGAAGAGAACACATATGTTTGCTACATATCAGTTGAAAAGCACATTTAATGCTTGGATTAATGAACCAAGAAGACTGTTTATGGAAATATAGGTTTTTTATGTTATCAGACATGGATCGGCCATCTCACCACATTCCCGAAGGAACTATATGGTGCCATGCAAGGACTTTTCCTTTGTTTGACGAAAAACGCGGACAATTTTCATTGCTGCTGAAATTTACGTTCAAACGGTGCTGGGGTACCGATAAGGCAAGTATCACATGAATCAACCCAAATCTTTAATCACCTAGCGTACATATACTGCTGTCTAATATCAGCCAATCTGATAAGTTTTATTTTGTCGTATAAGTGTTATTTTCGTTGAAGAAGCGCAGGTTGAGTAGTGAGGTTGGTAGAGCCCACTGTCCCTTCACCTATACCGACAACAGATAGCCGAACTCAGCAATCTACGCTGCCTTCATTCGGATATACTTTAAGATGTAGGATGTTCGAGACATACGTACCGACTGGAAATAGGCATACTTTTTTTTTCGCTATCGCAGACGTAGAACCACTAGACGATGGCGGTGGAGGTATGCTGTGGACTGGACTCGTACAATAACGATAGAACCACCACGTGTGCTTACGCACCGTTAGGGTGGAGATCCCTAAACGAAGTCTGCACTGTCTTCATGTCGGGTAGAAGTACGTTGGAGGCAAGCATGCCGACCTGTAGTGGACGAAGTTTCTCACGCTAGCGAAGATGCAGCGCCCATTGACGATGGAGCTGTAGAACATTGGAGGCATGCGTACCGACCGGTAGTAGACAAGGTTCTTCTCGCTAGCGAAGACGCAGCGCCGCTTGGCGATGGCGATGGAGGAGAGCTGCGGGCTGGAGTCGTAGACTCGAGGTAACACCGCCACGCGCGCCTCCGCACCCGCCGAGTATAGATCGCCGAACTCCGCAATCTTTGGAGTTTCCGTTGGGTTGTGGAGTAGAATCTGGTATTAGGAAGAGCTAGTAGGAACGCAGGGTATATTTCTTACAAAAGATACAATCCAGATATAGCAGAGTACAGCTGTTTGAAATTCACACATTCGTTCACGTCATCTGGATAAGAAATGGAAAGACAAAGCGAATTAGGATTCAATGAACTATGTTTAAGGTGGCCCATCCCGCTCATCTTCCCATACAAAAGGGGAAAGAAGATCACGCCCATATTTCTTCTCAGAGATCCAAACTTTTGCTCAAAATAGCTTTATTTGATCGAACTAGATGTCTGATGACCATTGGCATTGTAAAATTGTGTTTGGTTTCTAAGATATAAGGTCCGAAAGTTCGAATTTTTCGCGCGTTTTATACAATAACTTTGGAGGTGGATTACGCAATGATAAAGTAGGAACATCTTAAAACGATTAGTCATCAGACATAGCTTATTTAATCAAGATTTATAATCTATTTGGTTTTTGTTAGATTTTTGACTACAGTGGTCGTGGTTTACTTTTAGCTATAAGTCGTTTTGAAATTGAAATTTTCGTAAATCTTACCAAATCATACACTATGTACATTGTCTTTTTTGTGGACATATTGCATCTTCCTCATCCCGGAGCCTGTCTAATTCTTTGAAACAGAGAAGGTCCCAGAGCGCAACAGCACGGTTTTGTACCGTGCCCGCGAATGAGTTGGGCCCGCCGGGTTGGGCCGCCTTAATACTGAACGCATCTTTTCGGCGGTGTCTGTAATGGAAAATACCGATGAATCCAATAACATAAATACGTGTCAAAGTTACGTTGATTGATGCAACGCTCACCTTAAAACCAGGGCTGCTGATTGTAGAGCAGTAATATTCATCAATGTTCGCGTCCAAAACTAGCATCAGTCCAAGGTTAGCACCGACTCCTATAATATAAATGTGGAAATGAACATTTTGTTAAAATTGTACGATGACGTTAAAGAAAAAAGAAGGAATAGCTGCATTGAAATTACAGTGATCATGAATAACAGAGGTATGGTACCGATAGGTCTCCAAGGAAATCCGTCTGGTGGCGCATCGTCTGGATAGCCATTTTCTGGAGTCCAGTCCACAGCAGGAAACGGGAACGTTATGTTCAGATCGGAAATGTCTCGCCTGCAAACAGACATCTAATGTTACTGTCTTCCTCTCACAACATATGAATTGACACTTAGCCCGATTGTAAAAGTGTTGAATGAATAAAGGAAGTGCTCGTCCACGAAAAATGCTCACGGGTTGCGAAACATTTTGTCACGGTGCACCGCGTTGAAGGTGCAGCAGAGTCCTTCGTCGGTTAGCTGCGTGTTGAAGAGATTCTCGCATACGCGCGGCTCGGAGCGCCACTCGCATACCGCTAGCATCTCAGAGCAAGGCTGCGTTACCTGCACACGTTCACACATGCGTGCTCAAGAAGACAATAAAAAAAAACAAAGAGCGGATATTAGAGAGCAATAATTTTAGGAAAAAGGGAATGAAAGTCCCCCTCCAGGCCTATCAACTGTAGGGGGATGTTTTGTCGGCCCGTCGTCGTCTGGATAGCCGTTTTTCGTAAAATGTGTGGTAGTTGTTTGGTATTAGCCAACGATGTCAGATTGCATTAAAAAGATGACTAATGCGTTTTTGATGATGTCGATATGGTAACCCACTTTGAAATCAATATTGCCAATATACATGTATGTATGTAGCTCATGATTTTGAATTCATAGCGCATTAAGCTGGCTGTTGGAGTGTGTAGACAGTGTTTAAGGCGCTTAAAGGTAGTCGAACGCACTCTTACAATGATCACGCAGGCTTTGTAAATGTATTCACTTGGTATTTTCCATCAGTGGACGTAATCTAAGTTACTTGGATCACCGATAATCGCCATCATTCTCACGTACGGTTGCGTGAACGAACTCCCTCCCCCTGATGAAACCACTATCACTCACGCTGATGAGGAACTGCTTGAAGTAGTTCCAGTCAGCATTCACGCCCGAGTCGAGGTCGAGTAGGGCGCTCTCGTTATGTACGGTGCAGATACCTTCCAGCAGTTTCTTATCCAGCTTAGACCTACAGACAGAAAGGCGTCATTCTACATTTTTTTATTTAACTGGACATGGATGGCTTATACCCGACTGAATGTCAGTTATTAGCTTAACACATCACATTTGAACTAGGTGCCATGCCCGGATCTGCCGTATGTTGCTCGGCAACATTGAACTGGATAGAAAAACAGACAATTTCCACTGTCGCTTCGACCATCGTTCATTTAGAAGAAAGAAAGAAACGATGAAAAGAAACGGGCACGGTACAAAATCGTGCTATTGCGGTCTGGGACCTTCTTTGTTTCAAGGAAAAAAAAATTAACAAAAAAAATAACCGACTTCAAAGAAAAAGCACTAAAAAGTAAAAAATAATTTTCAATTTTGTAGTTACGATTTCTGTAATATTTTGAGTCGGCGTCAGCCGGGCACGCGCTGCGCCAATCAAGAGAACTTAACCTAACTTAACCTAACCTTGGCTGACACCGACTCAAAAAATAACAGAATTCGTAACTACAAAATTGAAAATTATTTTTTAGTGAATCTGAAGTACACTTACTAATTTGTACACGTCCTTTCCAATAAAAAAAGAATCACCGAAATCGGTTAGCGTTATATTGAGTTATTCGTCCATTTGTCGCGCACATCTTAATACAAATTTAAGACTTTTATGATTTTCTCATGGATATCATTGTCAGAACTTAACCAAATTAAAATGGGACCACTTGGGAAGCACTAGCTATCATTTAAAAAATAATCATCAAAATCGGTTCACCCAGGCAAAAGTTATGAGGTAACAAACATAAAAAAAAACAAAAAAAAATTTTAGACGAATTGATAACCTCCTCCTTTTTTGAAGTCGGTTAAAAAGCCAGGCTCCGTGAATGAGTAAGTCCCGTCGGGAAGGGCTACCTTAAACGCGGGTAAGGGGGTGCTGGTGAACTGGGTTTTTTGTGACGATAATGTGCAATACCGGGTATGAAGTATAGTTATATCTACCCAGTTGTCATGATCCGGTTGGCAACGGAGCGTTTGGCCTGGTTGACGTTGCACACCGTGATGGCAGGGAAGGGGATGCTGGTGAGCTGCTTTGGCTCCGGGTTGAGGCTGACTATCATCGGCGACTGCCGCCATTTGTCGTAGATGTTCAGTATAAAGAACGCCGCACACATCAGTGACATAGAAAACGCTATCAGCCAAAATATCCTGCGGAAGATATATAGTAATTGTGTAGGTACCGTTGGCGGAAGATAAGTTATTGCTCATATTTATTTAGTGAATTTCAACAACCAATCATAATATTTCATTTACTAATTACAATTCCACATAGGTTGTTCTAACAAAATTAAATATATTTTTATAATTACAAATGGCATCACCATTTTTATGTAACGACATGGATGGCTAATACCGAACTGATCGTCAGATATTAACCTAACACACTTAGCGGCCATGCCAGGACCTTCCTTATATTGCTCGGCTCGATTGAACTGGATACGGACCATTTTTCCATTGCCGCTTTGACCAATGTTCATCCAATGCCATCGTACCAACCCGGGCGGGCTTAAATCCTGCTACCTAGAAGGGGAAGGGGACCTACAGTTTAACATGATGTCCGAACCATGGAGCAACTCCCATTTGTGACGAAACGCAGTTATTTAACTCAGAAAAAAGAGAGAGAGACAGTGGTGCATGATAATCCAGACCTCCAGAAGTCCACGCGCCACTAGGCTACGAGCCGCTACTAACCTACTAACTAACAAGAGGTTAACCAAGGTTGATAAATATGATGCGAATGACTGAATTAACAAAAATAATATAGCCGAAAACTACACATGTTTCAGGTATCAGTTCCATTAATTGGGTGGTAAGATAATTTCAGTATAAATTACCGAGACTCCTATAAATTCTAGCGTGTGTACAGTTCTGTGGCAATACCTCTCCAGCCAGGTGAGGCGGCCCTCGCCGATGTAGCGCAGGCCGTGCAGCGTGGACGTCTGCAGGTACTCGCGCAGGTCCTTCTTGGCTCGCCCGCACTCGCACAGCTCCACCGCGCCCTGCTGGCTCCCCGTCGTCCTCTACCCCATGACACAGAATACGACATAATTCCGAAAACCGAGTTAGGTGAGCGGCTCCTAGCCTAGTGGCGCGGGGACTGGCCTAGCGTACCAGAGGTCTGGGTTCAATTCCGACATGCACTTTCCGAGTTCGATAAGTCCATTTCGTCACGAATGCGAGCTGCTCCATGGTGCGGAATCCATGTAAAACTTTAGGTAACCTTCCCCCTACTAGGTGGTAGGGTTTAAGATGGTCGAAGCGGCAATGAAAAATTGTCCGTGTTTTTCATCCAGTTCAATGTAGCCGTACTCATAAAAGGGAAGGTCCTGGCATGGCGACCAATTCTTTCGGGAATGTGTGTGCTAGCCATCCATGTCAGGTCGCATAAAAAAAACCGGCCAAGTGCGAGTCGGACTCGCACACGAAGGTTTCCGTACCATCAACACCAAAAAATCACGTTTTTTGTATGGGGATCCCCTTTAATTTTTATTATTATTTTATTTTACCTATTTGTTGTTATAGCGGCAAAATAAATACACAGTCTGTGAAAATTTCAGCTGCCTACCTATTACGGTTCATGAGATACAGCCCTGTGACAGACGGACAGACGGACGGACGGACAGCGGAGGCTTAGTAATAGGGTTCCGTTTTCACCCTTTGGGTACGGAACCCTAAAAAGGCAAAACATCGGAAGTCTCTCAGGCGTGCGAATCCAGAGGGCTGCCATGGTAAGTCAATTCGCCGGTGCATACGAAAGTAAGCGATTAAATCTGACGTTAGTTGAGTTGCGTCGTACCATGCCAACTGTGAAATGACATGGTATTCGGCAGAGTGAACTGAAATTTACCCGTCAGCATGGTACGAAATGTCCCTAAAGCTCAGATTTAATCACTCAATTGCCTTCTCACCCATGGAGGTAATGTACTGTGGTGACAGCCTGGAATTTTCTCGAGAGGGGGGGGGGGGGGGCAAAATGAGAGATTTAGCCTACGGAGGATTTTCGCATAACCGATAAAAGGTCACGCGAGGCTTTTCAAGTAAGTAGCAGGAATTTGTTTTCAGATGACCGAGAAATGATGAGAGATGGCCGAATGGATGATGGCCAGGAACAGTTCGCATTCGTGACGAAACGTATGAGAAACTTGTATGATTTATTGATAAAGAACGAATGTACAATGTTATTTATGTTTGAAGACAATTGTAGAATGTTACCAGATCTATACATTAATTATTGCAACCAAAACATTAACAGTGGATAGAAGGAAATGTTTGTGGTATCACCTCTTGGTTGGTGAGGGTAGACTTCTTGCTGCCGACCGTGTACCACGGCAGAGCCCCGTACTCCGGTGCCGCCGTGGCGGCCGAATTGAACCACGAACTCATAACCTGCGCACACGCATGGTTACCATCGCGTCTATTTTGAATTTACCATTTGTTTTTCGTTCAATGGGTGTCGTAACGGCCAGTACATCAATTTCGCCAGCGTAATCCTCATGCTTTTCCGAGACAAAAAAAGGAAACGAAAAAATTCTCTTAAGTGTCTAGTTACTGAGATATACATTTTTGAAAATTATGTTTTCGTCTAGTGTAATTTGACGCGACGTTGTAACCGTGCATAAGGAAGGTCTTGGTATGGAACCAACATCCCCGTAGCGTGTCAGGCTAATGTCATGACAGTAGGTGTGATATTAGCCATCCATGTCAAAGTACTTACATAAACGTTCCCACGTTCTAACGGAACATTAGATTATTTTAACACTAAAATTTAGTGACTAAATGATTGAATTAGTGTGTATGGAAAGTCTAACTTTTTGTTTCAATCCCCAAAAGCATTTCCCAAATTTAATGTACTGGCCGTTACGACACCCTGTATAGTACCAAACGTTAGCCAATAATTATTTCGTAACCTAAACACGTCAGCAGCCAGAACTACGGATCTGGCTGTTTGAGCAGGGACTGTGGAGTGGTAAGTTATAAAATAACATAAACTGCATTTCTTCCCATACATATGACAAAGGGATTCGTCGTTCGTGGTTCTGATTTAACAAGAAACTGTACTTCCTTACTTACTAGGTTAAGGGTTAACCCCGACCGGGTTGATATCTAATATAGATTGAAGGATGGTAGAAGTGGCAATGGCCGCATCGTCTTTTCTAGAGGAGGATACAATGTATTTCTTAGATTTTAGATATTAGATTGTCAGCCTCAGTGGCCCAGTGGCGCGACACTTCGGCGATCGCTCTCCGAAGTTAAGCTCCTGGTCCATCCTGGTCTTGGATGGGTGACCACTCGACCGTTAAGGTGGCCCAACCCGCTCATCTCCCCATACAAAAGGGGAAAGAAGATCACGCCCATATTTCTTGTCAGAGATCCAAAATTTTGCTCAAAATAGCTTTATTTGATCGAACTAGATGTCTGATGACCATTGGCATTGTAAAATTGTGTTTGGTTTCTAAGTTATAAGGTCCGAAAGTTCGATTTTTTCGCGCGTTTTATACAATAACTTTGGAGGTGGATTACGCAATGATAAAGTAAGAAGATCGTAAAAAGATTAGTCATCAGACATAGCTTATTAAATCAATATTTATGATCTATTTGGTTTTTGTTAGATTTTTGACTACAGCGGTCGTGGTTTACTTTTAGCTATAAGTCGTCTTGAAATTAAAATTTTCGTAAATCTTACCAAATCATACACTATGCACATTGTCTTTTTTGTGGACATGTTGCATCTTCCTCATCACGGAGCCTGTCTTATTCTTTGAAACAGAGAAGGTCCCAGAGCGCAACAGCACGGTTTTGTACCGTGCCCGCGAATGAGTTGGGGCCGCCGGGTTGGGCCGCCTTAAGAGAGGCTGGCCGTGGTTCGGATTCCACGTTAAACTGTAGGTCCCCTTCCTTACTTACTAGGTGGTAGGGTTCATCCCGCCCGGGTTGGTACCACCGCATTGGATGAACGATGGTCGAAGCGGCAATGAAAATTGTCCGTGTTTTCCATCCAGTTCAATGTAGCCGTGCAATATAAGGAAGGTCCTGGCATGGCACCTAGTTCCCATGTGGTGTGTTGGGCTAATACCATGACAGAAGGTGTGGTATTAGCCATCCATGTCCAGTCACATAAAAAAAAAAAAAAAGTGTGTTTCTTTTTGTAGTATTATTATTCATATACCCACTGTATATTCATACCTTGTTGGCGTTCGGCTTCCGCGGTCTGATTTGAAGTTCAGGATTGGGATACACCATCATAGTTCACCTGCGTAACAAGCATACACCGGAAACTATTGATGGGTCACGAGTCAGACTGAATCGGAACAAGCATCAGCTACTGCAAAAACAAATGATAGGCACCCTCTGCTGGCCCGCAAGCATTATTTGAATGCGAGTAGCAAACACTGAGGCATAATGCAATCAAACGAAATTGTGTTTACCACAGTCAAACAAGAGTAAGCGGGGGACCAGGGGTGGGCAGAGTCGTCCGTAATTATATGCTGGGCACGACGCAATATCGGGCGCGATTGATGGCGCCCGCAGGACAATTTTCTGAGCCCATTTTGAGTTTAATTACTTATTAGGTGATTGATTCGAGTGTGATCTGGGCGGTGATTGTCTTTGTGGCCGACTTAGTTGATTGACCACACGGACCTTTTTTATATTTTGATGTTTAATTAATTTTAATTTAATCATAAATTGTTTACATTAATTGCTTGGAATTGATTGTACAAAAATGGCCAACACGACACCTACTGTCAAGATTATAGCCCAAAACATCGCATAGGAAAAAGATGTCGTGTCAGGACCTTCCTTCTATTGACGGCTACATTATATTGGATAGAAATTACGGACACTGCAATGGTACCAACCCGCGCGGGATACATCCGACCACCCAGTAAGTAAAGAACTCTAAGTCCCCACTTACAGTTTTACGTGGTATCCAAACCTTTGAAGCATAAATGTGTATATATGACTTTTTGAAGATCAAAAAGATAAGCGTAATGATACCAGTGAAAATAAAATCTGAAAATCTAACATAACCTACCTTGATGATGTACATTCTTAACGGTATTGTATTCCACTCATCTGCAAAATTAATTCGAGATTATGGTAAGAAAGGATCATAATATTTAGTCCGTGCAGGAAAGGCCTCTACCGATGACTCCATGTGGACTCTCTTTGCAGCCATATAGAGCATGTTACTAGCGACATTGGTTGGTTATTCAAAAAATCTGTAATCTGTATATTTTCAAACAACATACCACTCGAGTAGTTACTTTGCCCTTGGGTGGACCTTGTGGTCTAGCCAGTTTAAAACTACCAGCGAATCCAGTTCAATTTAGCTGTGCGATATAAGCAAGGCAACATGAATGTGACATGAAGGAAGATGACACCTTCTTCTCTTGTGATGTTTTGGGATAATATCTCGACAGTAGATGTGGTATTAGCTATCCATACCCAGTTACATATTTTAACCCTGTAACATCAAAATACTTCTAAACTACGAAACTATGACACCTTTTTTTTCCTTGGGAATCCATCTTCGGATAGACCAGGTGCTTTACAGGTCTGGTTCATATCGGGATAATAGGGAGTGGACATCCGTCCACGTGGCACTCGCATTTATCGAGGCAATACGCAGAGACGCCAAGCTACTGGCCTTATCGAGGCAATACGCCGAGACGCCAAGCTACTGGCCTTATCGAGGCAATACGCCGAGACGCCAAGCTACTGGCCTTATCGAGGCAATACGCCGAGACGCCAAGCTACTGGCCTTATCGAGGCAATACGCCGAGACGTCAAGCTACTGGCCTTATCGAGGCAATACGCCGAGACGCCAAGCTACTGGCATTCTCGAGGCAATACGCCGAGACGCCAAGCTACTGGCCTTATCGAGGCAATACGCCGAGACGCCAAGCTACTGGCCTTATCGAGGCAATACGCCGAGACGCCAAGCTACTGGCCTTATCGAGGCAATACGCCGAGACGCCAAGCTACTGGCCTTATCGAGGCAATACGCCGAGACGCCAAGCTACTGACCTTATCGAGGCAATACGCCGAGACGCCAAGCTACTGGCCTTATCGAGGCAATACGCCGAGATGCCAAGCTACTGGAATTCTTGAGGCAATACGCCGAGACGCCAAGCTACTGGCCTTATCCAGGCAATACGCCGAGACGCCAAGCTACTGGCCTTATCGAGGCAATACGCCGAGACGCCAAGCTACTGGCCTTATCGAGGCAATACGCCGAGACGCCAAGTTACTGGCCTTATCGAGGCAATACGCCGAGACGCCAAGCTACTGGCATTCTCGAGGTAATACGCCGAGACGCCAAGCTACTGGCCTTATCGAGGCAATACGCCGAGACGCCAAGCTACTGGCCTTATCGAGGCAATACGCCGAGACGCCAAGCTACTGGCCTTATTGAGGCAATACGCCGAGACGCCAAGCTACTGGCCTTATCGAGGCAATACGCCGAGACGCCAAGCTACTGGCATTCTCGAGGCAATACGCCGAGACGCCAAGCTACTGGCCTTATCGAGGCAATACGCCGAGACGCCAAGCTACTGGCCTTATCGAGGCAATACGCCAAGACGCCAAGCTACTGGCCTTATCGAGGCAATACGCCGAGACGCCAAGCTACTGGCATTCTCGAGGCAATACGCCGAGACGCCAAGCTACTGGCCTTATCGAGGCAATACGCCGAGACTCCAAGCTACTGGCCTTATCGAGGAAATACGCCGAGACGCCAAGCTACTGGCCTTATCGAGGCAATACGCCGAGACGCCAAGCTGCTGGCCTTATCGAGGCAATACACGGAGACGGCAAGAGCTACTGGCCCATGGTCCCAGCTTCACTAAGTTTATGGTAATAGCACCTCCCTTTGCGATGACCAAACGTCGGTTAGGACATAACCACAGAAGATTCAAGAAATGAGAAGTGTCATGTGGACGTTATACCCGGTTTGCCGCGACTGGGAACGATTACGTACGTAGTACGAGAACGAATGGGTCATCCGTCAATCGGCATTCGTCACCTACATATTTCAATCTTGCAGAAAAAAAAACGTTTGGGCAATTTACTTTAGTCGTTTCTTAGAATACAGTTGGACGGACAGATTGAGAATTAGCGTTCCGTTTTTAAGGTTTCGTACCCAAAGGGTGCCAAAGGAACACTATTACTAAGCTTTCGCTGTCCGTCCGTCTGTCACAGGGCTGTATCTCATGAACAGTAATAGGTAGCAGGAAACTGATTTTTTCATGGAGTGTGGATTTACTTTACCGCTATAACATCAAATAAATTTAAATAGAACGGCCCCTATAAACATAACGTGTTTTTATTGTGTTAAATCTTGTACGGTGGTACGGAACACTTCGTCTCAAAAGAGCAACCTAAATAAACCTTATGCTTAACGATATTACTCTGTCGCACTCACGCTCTTTTCTATCACGCCTCTATCCTTCATTCGGCTCGAAGCCGGAACGAATTGTTTTCGCAGCCCCTGCAAATTTTCCAAAGGCCACGGGCGTCGCCGGTGCCTCTCAGTTGCCAGTCTGAGGAACGACAAATTTGCGCTATCCAAAAAATAAAACAACGAAGAGCTGGAACACCCCGTGTTCCGTGCTGCACATCGTGTGACAGCCACGTCGGCCGCTCATCACGTCACATGTGATGTTCCATGTTCGGCCTCAAAGTGACTGGTGTAAGGTACACAAATATGACCCACTATTTTTAATTAAGAAGGGAAAATCAATGCCTGTCATGCAATGCTTCAATTCGATAAAGGCAATAAAGCTCGATAGCTCAGCGATAATCCGCTGGTATGGTGCCTCGCTGAGCGTGGTTTCGCGAGGTGTATTTGGCTTTTCTGAACAAACTGATTTTTAATCAAAATGCAGAGCAATTTTTTCCATACTCATATTTAGGATTAATTTTTAGGGTTCCGTACCCAAAGGGTGGGTTCTGTAACCAAAGGGTGGGTTCCGTACCCATAGGGTGTCAACGGAAGCCTATTATTAAGCCTTCGCTGTCCGTCCATCCGTCCATACGTTCGTCCGTCGACCGTCCGTCCGTCTGTCACAAGGCTGTATCTCATGACCCATAATATGTAGGCAGCTGAAATTTTCACAAAGTGTGTCACAATTTTGCAATTTCACAATTTTGCCGCTATAACAACAAATAGGTAACATTTTAAAATAAAAGCGCTTACTATGACAGAAGCTGTCTCCAATTTTCAAAAACTAAGTCCATATCACACGCAAACATAATCGCAGACGTAATGGAGTGTTTATGTGGGACATGACGAAGGCAAATTTAGAGTTTCGACTGTGTGGCATACGAGGTGCCGCCGGATTCCCATACAATTTTACGGTTACTTTGACCATACGGCGGAGACGCGATATGTACCGCATGCCACGACTTCTTTTCTCTTCAGACCTTAATAATGCCAGTATTGATTATATATTCTTTGACAATGCAATGTATCTAGTTTATATTATTACGCTGACCGTACTTTACCTAAATGACTTATCACGGAGTCCTATTTCATATGTCAATGGTTATCATGCATCAGGATGACCTTGGATTAATTTATTTTTATTTTATTTATTTAGAAAACCAACAGCGATTACAAGTTACACTTTGATACAAGATAATATAAGCTTAAGCTAAGGCCAGTAATAGGTTTTCCTAAATTAAACATATTTTACATAAAGTCTATCTTGTTCTACAAGAGAAGGTTAATACAATCCGAAAAAGGTAGGTAACAAAAAAAAAAGTATGGTAGATAAAGTGTGTATACAATTAAAGTTTGCTTTTAAATATGCTTTTAAGTATGTATGTATTGTTGTGTGAAAAAAAAATATATATGTGTAATGCTTGGAGTTATACTAGTATGCTTTTGTAGTCTAAATAGTAACTTAAATTTAATTACTGAGTGTGTGTGTTTTGTATAATACATTTGTTTTAATGTGTGTGTGTGTGTGTGTCTAAGAACTGAAAATCTGTGTAAAGAGTAGATACATGTGTTTGCTTTTGGAAGAAAAAATATCAATACTGCATAAATTATTAACTTGAATTGTTCTGTATTTTTAGAGATTCTTTTATTTTTTGTGAAAACGTAATTCTAGAGTCTGTAAATAAGTCAACTTCACTAAAAAGTTTGTTGTAAATTTTTGGTAAGCGCGTGAGTAGTGAGTTTTGTGCGTAATTGGTGTGGTGTGCCGGCACGTACAGCAGCCCCGTGTGGCGCGTGCGGCGTGTCGGCACACACAGACCAATTGCACTCACGAGGGATGGACAGTCCACACGAGCGTGGAATATATCATACAAAAGGTTCATATCAAGTAGTAATCTTCGTTCTTCCAGCGTATGTAATTTATAGTGAATGCAACTTTTCTCATATTGGGTAATGGAAGAACGTGTGCGATAGTTAGCGTACTTGATGAATTTTTGTTGAATTTTTTCAATACTATGTTTATGCGTCACATATTGTGGATACCATATACTGCTAGCATATTCAAGACCACTGCGAACCAGAGAACAGTAGACAGCTTTAAGACAAACTGGGTCAGAAAATGGCATGCATGTACGTATCAGGAAACCAAGATTTTTATAAGCCCTTTTTACGATATTGTCAATATGCAGGGTCATGATCATTTTCTTATCTAAAGTTACTCCGAGATCGCGAACGACCTCAACTCTTTGTATTGGAGTTCCATTAAGGATATATGGAAACAATGTTGCATTCGAGGACCTAGTAAAGGAGATAATTTGACATTTCGATACGTTGACTGAAATTCTATTCCTTTTATAGTACTCCTGCAAAGTGTTGAGGTCGTCCTGCATTCTTTGGCAATCGTCAACATTTCGAACTTTATTGTAAATTTTTTTATCATCTGCATACAAACAGTGTTTGGAAAAATTAAATATATTAGAAATATCATGTATATATGTGTTATAAAATAGTGGGCCCAGATGGGATCCTTGAGGGACCCCGGATGGTATTTCGATAAAATTGGACCTGAATCCACCTGCTACCACTGCCTGTGACCTATTTTGCAAATATGATTTTATCCAACGCAGAAGATCACCGTGTATACCACACCTCTTCAGTTTATCAAGTAGGATGACGTGATCTACACGATCGAAAGCTTTTTCGAAATCAGTGTAGATCACGTCGACCTGTCCACCTTTTTCCATATTTGTTAAGACGAAATTGGTGAATTGAGCTAAGTTTGATACCGTAGAGCGCCCTTTTAAAAAACCGTGTTGTGTTTGAGGAATACTCATGGAAACAGTAGGTAGTATTGATTTATAGATGATTTTTTCAAACATCTTGCTAAATACATTTAATATAGATATAGGTCTGTAATTCTCTATTTTTAATTTGGATCCCTTTTTAAAAATTGGCACAATGTGAGCTTCTTTCCATCTAGAAGGAAAAACGCCTTCCCGAATTGATCTACTAAAAATTATTGACAAGGGAGTTACTAGAGATGCAGCTGATCTAGATATGAACATTGGTGAAATTTGGTCACTACCAGCTCCTTTTGAAGTGTCCAACTCTTTGATAGTTTTTAAAATTATTTCTTCCGAAATGTGTATGCTACTGATGTCGCCAGCTCCTTCGTGGCACGTTGACATGTAGTCTAGATGGGAATAGTCTGTGAGAGGTTGACAAAAAACACTATGGAAAAAGCTGTTGAATCCATTACAGATATCTTGTCCCTCTGTTAATTTTAAGTTTCCTAGTGTGACTATTTGGGGATAACTTGATTGACCTCGCATTAATTTTATGTAGGACCATAATTTTTTGGGGTTATTTTTTATATTTATTTCTGTAAATTCAATGACTTTTTTAAAATTTAATTTTTCCATCTTATTTTGGCGTGTACGCAATAAAGAAAATTCGTCGTAATCACGAGGGTTTTTAAATAGTTTCCATCTTTTATGTGCCTTCATTTTTTCCCTAGTTATCTTAATCAACGCCCTATTGTACCACGCTGGAAAGTGGTGATTATTTGTTTTAGAGGACTTAGGTACATGAACGTAAATAATTTTATAAAGATTTTCATAAAACAATTCTAATGCTTCATTAACGTCCCCTGATTGGAGAAGTGCAGTCCAGTCGATGCTTGATAATGATGCATTAATAGCTTGGTAGTCACCTTTGTAAAAACGGTATTTAGGTTGGGATAATTCAAGTCATTGGGAGACGCCAAGCTACTGGCCTTATCGAGGCAATACGCCAAGACGCCAAGCTACTGGCCTTATCGAGGCAATACGCCGAGACGCCAAGCTACTGGCATTCTCGAGGCAATACGCCGAGACGCCAAGCTACTGGCCTTATCGAGGCAATACGCCGAGACTCCAAGCTACTGGCCTTATCGAGGAAATACGCCGAGACGCCAAGCTACTGGCCTTATCGAGGCAATACGCCGAGACGCCAAGCTGCTGGCCTTATCGAGGCAATACACGGAGACGGCAAGAGCTACTGGCCCATGGTCCCAGCTTCACTAAGTTTATGGTAATAGCACCTCCCTTTGCGATGACCAAACGTCGGTTAGGACATAACCACAGAAGATTCAAGAAATGAGAAGTGTCATGTGGACGTTATACCCGGTTTGCCGCGACTGGGAACGATTACGTACGTAGTACGAGAACGAATGGGTCATCCGTCAATCGGCATTCGTCACCTACATATTTCAATCTTGCAGAAAAAAAAACGTTTGGGCAATTTACTTTAGTCGTTTCTTAGAATACAGTTGGACGGACAGATTGAGAATTAGCGTTCCGTTTTTAAGGTTTCGTACCCAAAGGGTGCCAAAGGAACACTATTACTAAGCTTTCGCTGTCCGTCCGTCTGTCACAGGGCTGTATCTCATGAACAGTAATAGGTAGCAGGAAACTGATTTTTTCATGGAGTGTGGATTTACTTTACCGCTATAACATCAAATAAATTTAAATAGAACGGCCCCTATAAACATAACGTGTTTTTATTGTGTTAAATCTTGTACGGTGGTACGGAACACTTCGTCTCAAAAGAGCAACCTAAATAAACCCTATGCTTAACGATATTACTCTGTCGCACTCACGCTCTTTTCTATCACGCCTCTATCCTTCATTCGGCTCGAAGCCGGAACGAATTGTTTTCGCAGCCCCTGCAAATTTTCCAAAGGCCACGGGCGTCGCCGGTGCCTCTCAGTTGCCAGTCTGAGGAACGACAAATTTGCGCTATCCAAAAAATAAAACAACGAAGAGCTGGAACACCCCGTGTTCCGTGCTGCACATCGTGTGACAGCCACGTCGGCCGCTCATCACGTCACATGTGATGTTCCATGTTCGGCCTCAAAGTGACTGGTGTAAGGTACACAAATATGACCCACTATTTTTAATTAAGAAGGGAAAATCAATGCCTGTCATGCAATGCTTCAATTCGATAAAGGCAATAAAGCTCGATAGCTCAGCGATAATCCGCTGGTATGGTGCCTCGCTGAGCGTGGTTTCGCGAGGTGTATTTGGCTTTTCTGAACAAACTGATTTTTAATCAAAATGCAGAGCAATTTTTTCCATACTCATATTTAGGATTAATTTTTAGGGTTCCGTACCCAAAGGGTGGGTTCTGTAACCAAAGGGTGGGTTCCGTACCCATAGGGTGTCAACGGAAGCCTATTATTAAGCCTTCGCTGTCCGTCCATCCGTCCATACGTTCGTCCGTCGACCGTCCGTCCGTCTGTCACAAGGCTGTATCTCATGACCCATAATATGTAGGCAGCTGAAATTTTCACAAAGTGTGTCACAATTTTGCAATTTCACAATTTTGCCGCTATAACAACAAATAGGTAACATTTTAAAATAAAAGCGCTTACTATGACAGAAGCTGTCTCCAATTTTCAAAAACTAAGTCCATATCACACGCAAACATAATCGCAGACGTAATGGAGTGTTTATGTGGGACATGACGAAGGCAAATTTAGAGTTTCGACTGTGTGGCATACGAGGTGCCGCCGGATTCCCATACAATTTTACGGTTACTTTGACCATACGGCGGAGACGCGATATGTACCGCATGCCACGACTTCTTTTCTCTTCAGACCTTAATAATGCCAGTATTGATTATATATTCTTTGACAATGCAATGTATCTAGTTTATATTATTACGCTGACCGTACTTTACCTAAATGACTTATCACGGAGTCCTATTTCATATGTCAATGGTTATCATGCATCAGGATGACCTTGGATTAATTTATTTTTATTTTATTTATTTAGAAAACCAACAGCGATTACAAGTTACACTTTGATACAAGATAATATAAGCTTAAGCTAAGGCCAGTAATAGGTTTTCCTAAATTAAACATATTTTACATAAAGTCTATCTTGTTCTACAAGAGAAGGTTAATACAATCCGAAAAAGGTAGGTAACAAAAAAAAAAGTATGGTAGATAAAGTGTGTATACAATTAAAGTTTGCTTTTAAATATGCTTTTAAGTATGTATGTATTGTTGTGTGAAAAAAAAATATATATGTGTAATGCTTGGAGTTATACTAGTATGCTTTTGTAGTCTAAATAGTAACTTAAATTTAATTACTGAGTGTGTGTGTTTTGTATAATACATTTGTTTTAATGTGTGTGTGTGTGTGTGTCTAAGAACTGAAAATCTGTGTAAAGAGTAGATACATGTGTTTGCTTTTGGAAGAAAAAATATCAATACTGCATAAATTATTAACTTGAATTGTTCTGTATTTTTAGAGATTCTTTTATTTTTTGTGAAAACGTAATTCTAGAGTCTGTAAATAAGTCAACTTCACTAAAAAGTTTGTTGTAAATTTTTGGTAAGCGCGTGAGTAGTGAGTTTTGTGCGTAATTGGTGTGGTGTGCCGGCACGTACAGCAGCCCCGTGTGGCGCGTGCGGCGTGTCGGCACACACAGACCAATTGCACTCACGAGGGATGGACAGTCCACACGAGCGTGGAATATATCATACAAAAGGTTCATATCAAGTAGTAATCTTCGTTCTTCCAGCGTATGTAATTTATAGTGAATGCAACTTTTCTCATATTGGGTAATGGAAGAACGTGTGCGATAGTTAGCGTACTTGATGAATTTTTGTTGAATTTTTTCAATACTATGTTTATGCGTCACATATTGTGGATACCATATACTGCTAGCATATTCAAGACCACTGCGAACCAGAGAACAGTAGACAGCTTTAAGACAAACTGGGTCAGAAAATGGCATGCATGTACGTATCAGGAAACCAAGATTTTTATAAGCCCTTTTTACGATATTGTCAATATGCAGGGTCATGATCATTTTCTTATCTAAAGTTACTCCGAGATCGCGAACGACCTCAACTCTTTGTATTGGAGTTCCATTAAGGATATATGGAAACAATGTTGCATTCGAGGACCTAGTAAAGGAGATAATTTGACATTTCGATACGTTGACTGAAATTCTATTCCTTTTATAGTACTCCTGCAAAGTGTTGAGGTCGTCCTGCATTCTTTGGCAATCGTCAACATTTCGAACTTTATTGTAAATTTTTTTATCATCTGCATACAAACAGTGTTTGGAAAAATTAAATATATTAGAAATATCATGTATATATGTGTTATAAAATAGTGGGCCCAGATGGGATCCTTGAGGGACCCCGGATGGTATTTCGATAAAATTGGACCTGAATCCACCTGCTACCACTGCCTGTGACCTATTTTGCAAATATGATTTTATCCAACGCAGAAGATCACCGTGTATACCACACCTCTTCAGTTTATCAAGTAGGATGACGTGATCTACACGATCGAAAGCTTTTTCGAAATCAGTGTAGATCACGTCGACCTGTCCACCTTTTTCCATATTTGTTAAGACGAAATTGGTGAATTGAGCTAAGTTTGATACCGTAGAGCGCCCTTTTAAAAAACCGTGTTGTGTTTGAGGAATACTCATGGAAACAGTAGGTAGTATTGATTTATAGATGATTTTTTCAAACATCTTGCTAAATACATTTAATATAGATATAGGTCTGTAATTCTCTATTTTTAATTTGGATCCCTTTTTAAAAATTGGCACAATGTGAGCTTCTTTCCATCTAGAAGGAAAAACGCCTTCCCGAATTGATCTACTAAAAATTATTGACAAGGGAGTTACTAGAGATGCAGCTGATCTAGATATGAACATTGGTGAAATTTGGTCACTACCAGCTCCTTTTGAAGTGTCCAACTCTTTGATAGTTTTTAAAATTATTTCTTCCGAAATGTGTATGCTACTGATGTCGCCAGCTCCTTCGTGGCACGTTGACATGTAGTCTAGATGGGAATAGTCTGTGAGAGGTTGACAAAAAACACTATGGAAAAAGCTGTTGAATCCATTACAGATATCTTGTCCCTCTGTTAATTTTAAGTTTCCTAGTGTGACTATTTGGGGATAACTTGATTGACCTCGCATTAATTTTATGTAGGACCATAATTTTTTGGGGTTATTTTTTATATTTATTTCTGTAAATTCAATGACTTTTTTAAAATTTAATTTTTCCATCTTATTTTGGCGTGTACGCAATAAAGAAAATTCGTCGTAATCACGAGGGTTTTTAAATAGTTTCCATCTTTTATGTGCCTTCATTTTTTCCCTAGTTATCTTAATCAACGCCCTATTGTACCACGCTGGAAAGTGGTGATTATTTGTTTTAGAGGACTTAGGTACATGAACGTAAATAATTTTATAAAGATTTTCATAAAACAATTCTAATGCTTCATTAACGTCCCCTGATTGGAGAAGTGCAGTCCAGTCGATGCTTGATAATGATGCATTAATAGCTTGGTAGTCACCTTTGTAAAAACGGTATTTAGGTTGGGATAATTCAAGTCATTGGGAGACGCCAAGCTACTGGCCTTATCGAGGCAATACGCCAAGACGCCAAGCTACTGGCCTTATCGAGGCAATACGCCGAGACGCCAAGCTACTGGCATTCTCGAGGCAATACGCCGAGACGCCAAGCTACTGGCCTTATCGAGGCAATACGCCGAGACTCCAAGCTACTGGCCTTATCGAGGAAATACGCCGAGACGCCAAGCTACTGGCCTTATCGAGGCAATACGCCGAGACGCCAAGCTGCTGGCCTTATCGAGGCAATACACGGAGACGGCAAGAGCTACTGGCCCATGGTCCCAGCTTCACTAAGTTTATGGTAATAGCACCTCCCTTTGCGATGACCAAACGTCGGTTAGGACATAACCACAGAAGATTCAAGAAATGAGAAGTGTCATGTGGACGTTATACCCGGTTTGCCGCGACTGGGAACGATTACGTACGTAGTACGAGAACGAATGGGTCATCCGTCAATCGGCATTCGTCACCTACATATTTCAATCTTGCAGAAAAAAAAACGTTTGGGCAATTTACTTTAGTCGTTTCTTAGAATACAGTTGGACGGACAGATTGAGAATTAGCGTTCCGTTTTTAAGGTTTCGTACCCAAAGGGTGCCAAAGGAACACTATTACTAAGCTTTCGCTGTCCGTCCGTCTGTCACAGGGCTGTATCTCATGAACAGTAATAGGTAGCAGGAAACTGATTTTTTCATGGAGTGTGGATTTACTTTACCGCTATAACATCAAATAAATTTAAATAGAACGGCCCCTATAAACATAACGTGTTTTTATTGTGTTAAATCTTGTACGGTGGTACGGAACACTTCGTCTCAAAAGAGCAACCTAAATAAACCCTATGCTTAACGATATTACTCTGTCGCACTCACGCTCTTTTCTATCACGCCTCTATCCTTCATTCGGCTCGAAGCCGGAACGAATTGTTTTCGCAGCCCCTGCAAATTTTCCAAAGGCCACGGGCGTCGCCGGTGCCTCTCAGTTGCCAGTCTGAGGAACGACAAATTTGCGCTATCCAAAAAATAAAACAACGAAGAGCTGGAACACCCCGTGTTCCGTGCTGCACATCGTGTGACAGCCACGTCGGCCGCTCATCACGTCACATGTGATGTTCCATGTTCGGCCTCAAAGTGACTGGTGTAAGGTACACAAATATGACCCACTATTTTTAATTAAGAAGGGAAAATCAATGCCTGTCATGCAATGCTTCAATTCGATAAAGGCAATAAAGCTCGATAGCTCAGCGATAATCCGCTGGTATGGTGCCTCGCTGAGCGTGGTTTCGCGAGGTGTATTTGGCTTTTCTGAACAAACTGATTTTTAATCAAAATGCAGAGCAATTTTTTCCATACTCATATTTAGGATTAATTTTTAGGGTTCCGTACCCAAAGGGTGGGTTCTGTAACCAAAGGGTGGGTTCCGTACCCATAGGGTGTCAACGGAAGCCTATTATTAAGCCTTCGCTGTCCGTCCATCCGTCCATACGTTCGTCCGTCGACCGTCCGTCCGTCTGTCACAAGGCTGTATCTCATGACCCATAATATGTAGGCAGCTGAAATTTTCACAAAGTGTGTCACAATTTTGCAATTTCACAATTTTGCCGCTATAACAACAAATAGGTAACATTTTAAAATAAAAGCGCTTACTATGACAGAAGCTGTCTCCAATTTTCAAAAACTAAGTCCATATCACACGCAAACATAATCGCAGACGTAATGGAGTGTTTATGTGGGACATGACGAAGGCAAATTTAGAGTTTCGACTGTGTGGCATACGAGGTGCCGCCGGATTCCCATACAATTTTACGGTTACTTTGACCATACGGCGGAGACGCGATATGTACCGCATGCCACGACTTCTTTTCTCTTCAGACCTTAATAATGCCAGTATTGATTATATATTCTTTGACAATGCAATGTATCTAGTTTATATTATTACGCTGACCGTACTTTACCTAAATGACTTATCACGGAGTCCTATTTCATATGTCAATGGTTATCATGCATCAGGATGACCTTGGATTAATTTATTTTTATTTTATTTATTTAGAAAACCAACAGCGATTACAAGTTACACTTTGATACAAGATAATATAAGCTTAAGCTAAGGCCAGTAATAGGTTTTCCTAAATTAAACATATTTTACATAAAGTCTATCTTGTTCTACAAGAGAAGGTTAATACAATCCGAAAAAGGTAGGTAACAAAAAAAAAAGTATGGTAGATAAAGTGTGTATACAATTAAAGTTTGCTTTTAAATATGCTTTTAAGTATGTATGTATTGTTGTGTGAAAAAAAAATATATATGTGTAATGCTTGGAGTTATACTAGTATGCTTTTGTAGTCTAAATAGTAACTTAAATTTAATTACTGAGTGTGTGTGTTTTGTATAATACATTTGTTTTAATGTGTGTGTGTGTGTGTGTCTAAGAACTGAAAATCTGTGTAAAGAGTAGATACATGTGTTTGCTTTTGGAAGAAAAAATATCAATACTGCATAAATTATTAACTTGAATTGTTCTGTATTTTTAGAGATTCTTTTATTTTTTGTGAAAACGTAATTCTAGAGTCTGTAAATAAGTCAACTTCACTAAAAAGTTTGTTGTAAATTTTTGGTAAGCGCGTGAGTAGTGAGTTTTGTGCGTAATTGGTGTGGTGTGCCGGCACGTACAGCAGCCCCGTGTGGCGCGTGCGGCGTGTCGGCACACACAGACCAATTGCACTCACGAGGGATGGACAGTCCACACGAGCGTGGAATATATCATACAAAAGGTTCATATCAAGTAGTAATCTTCGTTCTTCCAGCGTATGTAATTTATAGTGAATGCAACTTTTCTCATATTGGGTAATGGAAGAACGTGTGCGATAGTTAGCGTACTTGATGAATTTTTGTTGAATTTTTTCAATACTATGTTTATGCGTCACATATTGTGGATACCATATACTGCTAGCATATTCAAGACCACTGCGAACCAGAGAACAGTAGACAGCTTTAAGACAAACTGGGTCAGAAAATGGCATGCATGTACGTATCAGGAAACCAAGATTTTTATAAGCCCTTTTTACGATATTGTCAATATGCAGGGTCATGATCATTTTCTTATCTAAAGTTACTCCGAGATCGCGAACGACCTCAACTCTTTGTATTGGAGTTCCATTAAGGATATATGGAAACAATGTTGCATTCGAGGACCTAGTAAAGGAGATAATTTGACATTTCGATACGTTGACTGAAATTCTATTCCTTTTATAGTACTCCTGCAAAGTGTTGAGGTCGTCCTGCATTCTTTGGCAATCGTCAACATTTCGAACTTTATTGTAAATTTTTTTATCATCTGCATACAAACAGTGTTTGGAAAAATTAAATATATTAGAAATATCATGTATATATGTGTTATAAAATAGTGGGCCCAGATGGGATCCTTGAGGGACCCCGGATGGTATTTCGATAAAATTGGACCTGAATCCACCTGCTACCACTGCCTGTGACCTATTTTGCAAATATGATTTTATCCAACGCAGAAGATCACCGTGTATACCACACCTCTTCAGTTTATCAAGTAGGATGACGTGATCTACACGATCGAAAGCTTTTTCGAAATCAGTGTAGATCACGTCGACCTGTCCACCTTTTTCCATATTTGTTAAGACGAAATTGGTGAATTGAGCTAAGTTTGATACCGTAGAGCGCCCTTTTAAAAAACCGTGTTGTGTTTGAGGAATACTCATGGAAACAGTAGGTAGTATTGATTTATAGATGATTTTTTCAAACATCTTGCTAAATACATTTAATATAGATATAGGTCTGTAATTCTCTATTTTTAATTTGGATCCCTTTTTAAAAATTGGCACAATGTGAGCTTCTTTCCATCTAGAAGGAAAAACGCCTTCCCGAATTGATCTACTAAAAATTATTGACAAGGGAGTTACTAGAGATGCAGCTGATCTAGATATGAACATTGGTGAAATTTGGTCACTACCAGCTCCTTTTGAAGTGTCCAACTCTTTGATAGTTTTTAAAATTATTTCTTCCGAAATGTGTATGCTACTGATGTCGCCAGCTCCTTCGTGGCACGTTGACATGTAGTCTAGATGGGAATAGTCTGTGAGAGGTTGACAAAAAACACTATGGAAAAAGCTGTTGAATCCATTACAGATATCTTGTCCCTCTGTTAATTTTAAGTTTCCTAGTGTGACTATTTGGGGATAACTTGATTGACCTCGCATTAATTTTATGTAGGACCATAATTTTTTGGGGTTATTTTTTATATTTATTTCTGTAAATTCAATGACTTTTTTAAAATTTAATTTTTCCATCTTATTTTGGCGTGTACGCAATAAAGAAAATTCGTCGTAATCACGAGGGTTTTTAAATAGTTTCCATCTTTTATGTGCCTTCATTTTTTCCCTAGTTATCTTAATCAACGCCCTATTGTACCACGCTGGAAAGTGGTGATTATTTGTTTTAGAGGACTTAGGTACATGAACGTTAATAATTTTATAAAGATTTTCATAAAACAATTCTAATGCTTCATTAACGTCCCCTGATTGGAGAAGTGCAGTCCAGTCGATGCTTGATAATGATGCATTAATAGCTTGGTAGTCACCTTTGTAAAAACGGTATTTAGGTTGGGATAATTCAATCAAAGGGGCAATATTTATATCTGTTGGTTCGATGATAAGCGAGGGATGGTACAAGTCTTCTTTGATTATGGGATCAGTACACCGACTGACTTGGAGATTTGAATTACAAAATACTAAATCTAACACATTATTGCATGAGTTAGTTAAAAAGTTGAATTGGGAGAAGCCTGCCAGATTAAAATTATAAATAAGTTGGTCAGCTGATTCCTGTAACTCAAGTGGTCCACGTCTAAGAACTGTCGGACCTGTCCGCTTGTCCCAGGTGATGCAAGGTAAGTTAAAATCCCCTATAACAATGAAGTTATCTTCCGGTTGGGACGAAGTGACCGCTAAAGTACTGTCTACAATATCAGTAATACACGAAAGTTGTTTGCTGGGTTGAGGAGGTACATACGTCACAAGCAGGTGCAGCCCTCGGGAGCGGGCCGAGTGCGCGCTCGCCCCCGCCGCCGCTGCCGCCGCCGGCACGCTCACCCACAGCAACTCGGCGGGGGTGGCGGCGGATGGCGGCTCGCCGCTCGAGCCCGCGCCGACCCATTCCCTGCACGCCGCGGCACCGAGCTCTCTTCGAACCATTATCATTACGCCACCGCCGGTGGTCTTACCGGTGGAGATAAGATCGCGATCACAGCGGATAATATCATACCTCGCATCACCCAATTCCCCATCTAATATACCGTCATGCAACCAAGTTTCGGTGAAAATTAAAATGTCAAAATCGTTTTTTAGTATTCCTCTATACAGGTCTAAACATTTTGTCCTGAGTCCTCTAACGTTTTGATAGTATAATTTCAAAGGCGAAGAAGTTATTCTATGAGATTTATTTAGCGAACCTATTAAATGTTATCTTCAGAATTATATTGACAGAATTATATTGAAAGAATGGAGCATGTGTTTGACTTCGTGACAAGTCACGCGTTTTACGAAAGTTAATATTAAAATTTGTGTAAATTAGTATAAATAAGATGCAGATTTTATTATGCTTTGTGTGTATCATGTTGTTTAGTGTAGTAACATTTTTAATTTTATTGCTGTACAAGTGAAGTGGGTAGTTTCCAAAAGCAATTTTGTAATGTATTGGATGTATTGTGACTTGAACGGTCTGTGAGATGAATGTTAAGGTGTAGAATGTAATGTATGTTTGAATGTAAATTTCGTGAAGCAGTGACAGTAAACAGAAATTAATATTTATGTTAGTAACAACTACTAATTGGTGATTTATCAGACTATTTTCTTCAGATCTTCCTCGTTTTTTACCCAAAGCGGGTTCGATGCCTCGTTTTTTCTGACAAAAATTCTGCAGTTTTTTGTCCATACAAATTGATACTGCTTTAACTTCGCCTGTTCTCTGCAGCGTTTAAAAAGCATTTTATTGTAGTTGGAGAGGTGCTCGTTGACAAAAATTCGTTGTTCGTTTCCCTGAAAACCGATGTCACGGGTGGTGATACCTCGGCGCTTGCGCAGACCGGAGATGATACTATCCTTGATGATGCGGCTTTTCAGCTTGACAATGATTGATTGACATAATTAACATTTTTGTTTGGCTAAAGGTTACATCTAAAAGTATCGCAATGTCTGATTGTATGTACGACATGTACGTAATGTATGATTATACGAGAGGTGGTATTGATTTGTAATAAGGTCACATTGTCAAACGATTCATTGAATTTATGAATAAATGAATAAAAGTTGTTAATTTGAGACTTACAAACTATAATTAGGATGAAAACATTTTCAAAGAAATCTTCAAAGAACTCATTATTTTTTTATGATTATGATATAGTATATGTAAATAAAATGATTAACGAAGGAACATTGCAGAGAAAACAATATTACGGTTGTGCTACAAAGTTGTATTCAAGAACAAGTTAAGCTTAGACTTAATAAATCCACACACATTATATTGACCTGTTTATTTCTATATTAGGTGATTACCAACCGCCAAATTATCTATTAAAGTATAGGGTCCATTTTTCATCACAAGTTTCAGCTTCGGGTTGTAACCTACCACCTAGAGGTGCTTAGTTCGGGTCGACTCTTTCCCCTAAAATATGGTTGATAGAGGCGATGTGTGGACTCATCTGTTCCAATTGCTAACATGTTAGATGGCGAGTAAGCTGAGTAAGTAAGCTGATATTTGTCAAAAAACCGCCTAAAAAAAGTAATCAAACACAAATTAATTTGTTAATGTATGTATGTATATGTAAAAATAATTGTAATTATTGTAGTTACAATTATTGTTATTTTAGCGCGGAGCGTGCCCGGCGTGTTCACTTGACAGCTCCCCATTTTTGAGGGCATATTAATTTGTTTTGGAATACTTTTAAGTTTTTTTGGATTTTTTTAAATTTTAAATTTTTAGTGAATCTGAAGTACACTTACTAATTTGTATGAATATGGGTAGACCTACTAAGCGTGCTGCTCATATGAGACAGCGCCGTTTGAACGAAGTCAGGGAGAAACGCCAATCTCAACAGAGGAAATCTACCTCGAGGACAATTTCAAAAGACACTTGCGAAGAGGGCAATAAAATACTTTCGAAAAGAAAATACATGAAAAAAGTTTTGTACAGGGAAAATATCGAAAATTAAAAGATTCCGAGTATCGTAAAAAAATCCTAAGAATTGAAGAGTATCATTACTTTGTCATAGATCCCATAATCAGAATCTAACCAAACTCTCATCAACTACCCTTGAACATCCTTTCCAAAATATATAAATCCCATCGAAATCGGTTGGCGTGATATTGAGTTATTCGTCCATTTGTCGAGCACATTCTTATGCAAATTTAAGACTAATATGATTATCTCGTGGATGAAATTGTCTGAAATGGACCAAATTGGAACCACACGGGAAGCACCAGCTTTCAATTAAAAAAAGAATTATCAAAATCGGTGTACCCGGTCGAAAGTTCTGAGGTAGCAAACGTAAAAAACAGTAGAATTGAGAACCTCCTACTTTTTTCAAGTCGGTAAAAAGGTCAGCGAATCTTTGGGTATTAACACAAAGATTTTTAAAGTTAACGTATTTGTAGAATAAAAATCCTATATTCTGTCTTTGAGAGCCGGTGAGAAGGTGTGGTTAATAACGAGTAATCCATTGGTCATTTTGTATACATTATGTACCAATAATAGGGCAAAAAAAAGTACACAACATTTGTTCGACATTATAATATTTCTTCGCATACATACATATGTACAAATAGTTCGTTCACAATAAACGCATTATAAAAATAACAAAAAGCTACAAAATAAGTATCTACAAGAGAGAGAAGTGGAGACGCACTTGCACTTGATATCGGCAGGAAGTAGAAGTGTGAAGAGATCGGAAAGGAGAAGGTCGGGTGGCACACGCGAGGACGCGCACCGGAGTCCAATCGGAAGGCCAATTCCGGGAATTCAGAGTCGATGAATCAGGAGTATTTTCAGGAGAAGAATTCACTTTTACATTACTTTGGTATTCTGGTAATCGATCACACACGGAGCGAATGGCACGAAATGAAACATTTCCACGTGTTTCCGAGTTCAGCGCTAACCAAAAATTACATACTCAGTTAGATTAGCGATGCACCAGAATAGGTCGGGAGTTGTTTACTGATTCAGGATTGTGTGTAGCGCTAGAATTGGCCTCCAGTCCGCTGTGCGCGGGCGCGCTCACCACTGGTTGTGTCCGTGCGCGGGCGCCGCGCCGTGAGCGGCCTGCGCGTGCGCCTGGAGGTGAGCCGCGCGCGCCGCCGCCACCTCGGGCGTGTCGAGCACGTTCTGGCCGTCGTGCGAGAGGCGGATCTGCGCGGGCGCGTGCGCCGGAGCCGCCTGCCACGACGGGGCGCCGCTCCACTGCTGCGGCGCCGCGTTCCACTGGTTCTGGTGCTCGTTCCACTGGTTCTGGGGCTCGCTCCACTGGGCGGGGCCGGCGGCGCTCTTGGCGGCGCTCAGGGCGGCGAAGTGGGCGGCCTTCGCCTGGGCGACCTCGGGCGTGTCAGCGACGGGCGCGGGGGCGCCGTTCCAGGCGGGCGCGTTCCACTGGTGCTGGGGTGCGGCGTTCCACTGGTTCTGGGGCGCGTTCCACTGGTTCTGGGGCGCGTTCCACTGTGCGGCGGGCTGCTGCTGCCAGGTCTCCTCGTTGTCCCAGCGCGGGTCGTAGGAGCCGTCGTCGCGGCCGTCGTCGTAGCCGCGGCTGGACTGCGCGCTGGCGAGCGCGGCGAGGTGCGCCGCCTTGGCGTGCGCCACCTCCGGCGTGTCGAGGATGTTGCGCCCGTCGGCGGAGAGCGCGATGTTGGCGGGCGGGCCGGCCCAGCCGGACGCGGCCGCGTGCGCCACCAGACCGAACAATACTGCGGCGATCTGAGAATAAACGACAACCAAACTGTAAAGTATAAGTAGAAAACAGAGAGAGATATACTTGTAACCAGTAAACACAACTGTACAGTTGTACCACACCTAAGGCTGTCCATTACCACACTAATTAGGTGCCATGCTAACCTTCCTTTTATGAGCACGTTTACATTGAATGGATGGAAAACAAGGACATTTTTTTATTGCCGCTTCGATCATATTTTCATTCAATACTACCAGTACCAATCCGGTAGGATCCTTATCTTACCGGGTCCCTTGACCTACAGTTTTACATGGATTCCGAACCATGGAACAGCTCGCATTCGTGAGGTGCACCTATCCAACTCAGAGAAATCGAAATTAACTCTGGGGTAGGAGGAACATTCTTGCGTACTATAATGGTATATTTCTTTCCGGGAAACTCGACTCATTGTCGAAGGCTTCTCATTTTCGAGAGATACTAAGGAATACGTACATAATTCTGCAAAGGGGCTATTATAAGTTGAAAGCTTCTGGTTATTAATGTGCACTGTGTTGTACAACAGTAGTATATAACCCTAAATCCCTTCACGGATGGCTGGAAATCGAGAGCTAAGTGAAGGCACTAAAAAGGTGGAGATAATGGGAAAGGACCATGTAGCGCAATTATTTCATAAAAGTTTTTGAAAAACATTTCTGGAAAATAGGAGAAACGTTCAAATTTATTTTTTTCAAGAATTTTAGTCGAACCGTAAATGAGCATTAGGCTTTAGAATGTAACCTTTTGAGGAAAATATTCGCCTAAAGAAGCCATTCTTTCCCATACAAACGTACTTTACATTCGGAAAACACCGTTTCAATTAACTTGAAACGGTGGTTTAAAAACTTTTGTGGAGTATCTAATATTTGTTCTGACCGATTTAAATTGACTGCAAAAAGAAAATCTTCATACATTTGTTATTTTCTCCGACGTACACATATTTTTTGGCGAATATTTAGCAAATTAGCACAGTGGTTTTCAAATAATTAGTTAACTACGTTAATTTCGTATGGTGAGCGTACTATCTGATGCCACCCTAAGATCTATTAATGAAAGGACATTTCAAATTCCCGTTTGCTAGTAGAAGCCTTCACCCAGTAATTATTCAAACGCGGTCAGGTTTATAGAGCCGCCGCCGAGCAATGTGCAACGCGCAACTCCCGCTGTGGCAACGTGTCTGCGATCTGATAACTGCAGAATGCACGGAATGCATTAAAAGCTGCGATATGATTTACAACCTCCGCGGGCTTGCAACCGCTAAATGCATTTAATTTCGTCTACAACGTCTATAGTGCTTATACTAAAATCCTTGCTGTAATGGACATTCCGTGCATGGAGTCATAATATTTGTCGGTGCTATGTAACATATTTAAATAAATTAAAAGTAAAGTAATTCAGTGAGACTTTTGATTTGCATGTGTAATCTTTTATTATACTATTTTTTTTAAATATTATTGTCTTAAAAAACTAAATTTAGTAACACTGAAATATGGGGACGATAAATAGAATAAACACGAGTGGTAGACCGTTACGTTACCCATATTCTTTCTAATTTTACTACGACTACGAGTACATAGTGTTTCGCGAAAAGTTAACCCTCCTTTGCGTCGCGCAGTCGGGTTAAAAAACGTCGCGAGTCGGACTCGCACACAAAGGGTTCCGTACCATCGTACAAGAGTTAACACAAAAAAGTAACGTTTTTTGTATGGGCCCCCCATTTATTTTTTTAGTTTTTTTTATTTTACTTATTTCTTTTTATAGCGGCAAAGTAAATTCCGTAAGTTCCGTTTTCACCCTTTGGGTACGGAACCCTAAAAAAGGTACATGTATGTTTATTAGCACTGTATTTTATCAATGATGTAAAGGAAACAGGAAACAGAAAAGAAGATATACATAAATAAATACTTTGTGTTAATTTATGGAATCTATCCATTTTTTTTTATTAATTGCATCTATGTAAGAATATGCTATGTAAATTATATGCAGAACTAAGATACTTTTATAAATAGAACTTTACAATGCAATACAATTAATTGTACACATATGTTTAAGAACAGTTGAACATATGTTGAATACACAGTTGAACAGGCTCCCGGAGGAAGTGATTAGTGCCGCTTCAGTGAACAGCTTTAAAAACAGACTTGACACTTATACAAAAAATAATAAAGTTTAGACTTTTTACAGGAATAAAAAAAAAAAAAAAACAAGTGCACCCCCAGTTACCAACTCAGATGTACACGCATCAGCTTTAAGCTGCTAGTGTATCGAGACAATAATAATAATAATAAAATGGCGCAGGGTGTGTGGGTGCTTAGATTACCTTCAGATCGTATTTTCAATTAAATCCTCCGCACGTCAATTGTAGCCATACCACGGATTACCTAAGAGAAGTAGCTGGCGAACCTGGCATTAGGAACATATAGTTCGTATTCTTAATGCTAATCCTTGATTATAGCAAAGTTTAGATAAAATAATTAATGTTAAAAAACAAAAGATTCATATGTTGAATGGTCTATTTGACGATTTTAGGATTTTTTTTGTACTTGCAATCGCGTATTGGCTATGTTCTCCCTAGGTTGTACTTTGGGGGAAATACTTTTATCGGAATTTCACAGGTTACCGATCCTATTATCCACCAATCGACAGGACACACAAAGCACATTGTAAATGTCGCATGAGCGACCTCACCTTAGAAACGACAAAACTGTCATTCCTGTCAAGTTTTATTTATATAGTTTTTAGATGGTATTTAGATGAAAGATGTACTCCATGATGCAGTTAGATTAAGGTTTCGAGGAAAATAAGAGATTTTGTTTGTCTTTAAACTAATTTTAATGCAATTTAACAGCATATACTTGGAAATAAAATATTATAAGTATCGTGATATTTTCTTTCCCACGGCTTCGTTTGATTAGCATTATTTCATAAATTTATGTTTGGCTCAGTGTTTCAATCTATGTGGAAATTGAGTCATTTCAATAACATAAATATAATTTTAACTTTATTGGCACAATATAAACCTGCACAATAGAAATATAATGGCTCTAGAGCGAGCAAGATAAGTTTGCCAATCGAAAACGTATTTAGCGCAGTTGAACTGCACACTAAACTATTCGTACCCCGAAGTAATTAATATTCCGCGCTCATTGGAAAGGTGATATCAAGGTGACGTCTCATTGAACGGAGCGTTTTAGGCGCATTGTCGCGGCGTGGGCGTCGGCGAATCGGTTCACCTGCCGCGGCCCTTGACACGGTTCGCCGCAGGGAGACCGCACGCGGCGGCGACTGGTCACGCGTGAACAGCACGCCTCGACGGGACACCGAAATAGCGCACGTCGTGACAAACGGTTCACTTCACTCGAATATGCTTACTTGTTCCGTGGTACGTTTAAACCAGCGAGCATTGGAGGACGGAAGTGGCAACCGAAAGTAGTTTGTATGGGGGCGGGGTAGCCACTTTACGTACAAGTGCAGCAGCGAGTGAGCTCGCTCGCATGTTTTTCTCGAGTTCCAACGACACGTAACACGTAAGAACTTCACAGGACCTATTTAGTACAGCGAACATTAGTTTTTAGGGTTCCGTATCCAAAGGGTGAAAAAGGAACCCTATTACTAAGCCTCCGATGTCCGTCTGTCCGTCCGTCCGTTCGCCCGTCTGTCTCATGGCTGTATCTCATCAACCGTAACAGGTGGACAGCTGAAATGTTCACAGAGTGTGCATTTATTTTGCCGCTATAACAACAAATAGATAAAATAAAAAAATAAAGGGCCCCATACAAAAAAACGTTACTTTTTTGTGTTAAATCTTGAAAGATAGTACGGATCTCCATAGTTGTTTCCTCATAGTCTGATGCGAGCAGGGTCTTGGCTCAGGGACAAAATTCCCACCCCACAACGTGCAATGTTTTCTTCCTCTATCTGAGTTGGATAGTGCCTTTGCCATTGCTTTCTTTTAATATAGCGGAACACATAACGAAACAATTAACGCAGCGACAAATAACGTTTTATGAAGTTCATTATTCCTTAAATTTTAGCATTCAAGTTTAAATTTCAAAGTTATTTATAGCTGCTTACGAGCTACAATATACATATATTCGTCGATTACTCGAAATACCACTTTATTGTTACGTCATTCGAGCAATTAAGTTAAGCTCGTATGCATCAGGAAATTACGCTCCCCATAAAACACCGCTGTTCTTATTTACTTGATATTTAGCATCTAATATCAGGGAACAAATATCTATGCCTGCAAGTTTTTATTTTATCCGTGAATGTATCCTGAGTCAAACCACAATACAAAATGCGTAATATTTTTTTCTTTTTGCATTCATTTGATTTGGTTTGGATTTTTAAAAAAACCTGCAGACGCAGATATTTATTGCCAGGTGTTAGATTTTAAATATCAATTCAATGGAACTCTAAAAGTTTTTGTAAACCACGTTTGAATGGGGAACATAGCTTACGGGCTTAAGAACGGCCCGTAAGCTATGCTCCCCATACAAACGTAGTTTACTAATCATTTGGAAACCGCTATTCCAAGTAAATTGATATTTAATATCTAATATCAGGTAGCAAATACCTGTGTCCGCATGATTTTGTTGTTTTGAAAAATCCAAACCGAATGAAATGAAAGCAAAAAGAAAATCTTCATATGAATTTTGTTTTCTCTGTGGTTTGACCCAGAATACATTTACCGAAAAAACAAAGGAATGCAGACACAGATATTTGTAGCCTAATATTAGATACCAAATATTACGTAAGTTGGAACAGTGGTTTTCAAATTATTAGTAAACTACGTTTGCATGGGAGGCGAAATTTTCAGGTGCTTACGGGCCGACCTTAACCCATGGGCTTGGAAGCGCTGTAAGCTTAGCTTTGAAGCGGCGTACAATACGTAATGGAATATTATCAGTACTAATACGTTTTAACAATTCATGCATTTTTTTTTTACCAATTGGCAAGAAAACGCGCATGAACTTGTTATTCAGAAATGAAGCTGATTCGATATTCAAATATAATTGTTAGCCTCCGCCCCCGCATTCGTACATGCGTAGCTTTGGGCGGGGCCGCGCTGAATGTCATTGGTGTCGGATGTGTAACGCGCGAGTGAAAGGACCAAGGTCGAGCGAGCAGCGCCGCCAAGGTCGCGTGTCGCGCCACCAGGAAGCGAGAGGCTTCCGGTCCAGATACGCCGGCCATATGTGGCGGGAGCTTTCCTCGACGGACCAGTTCGTCCGGGTGCCCTTTGCGGCAACCTGCTCCCGACAGATTCATCTGGTGAAGCGTTCAGATGTGATTATTTGAATTGAATGCGCCGGATCGTGCAAATACTCGACAATTCCGGAATTGAGGTGTAATGAATCGAATAGTTATAATTTCACTTTTAATTTCATTTATTTGAACTTTTGGTAGTCAGACTACACTACGTCACAAACCCGCGGATTCGATCAACTCAGTAAAGAAGAATCCGCAAAGAAACTTCAGTGGTTTTCAGTCCACAATAATGATGTACTTACATACTTGGATGTACATAACTGCTACTGCCAAACATGTTTTTGGTAGAACGGCTAAAGGCAACGGCTTAACAGACACAAAAGAAACAGCAACCCGAATCCAGAATAGTTAAAATTTCAACCATGTAATCATGTCACTCCGGAATTGTTACACCGGAATGGAGCATACTCCGAATAATTAATCTGGAATTGGATGCAGGATGTCGTTTATAATTATAAATGAGCAAAAAGGGCATGCAACTGATTTCGTAAGATGGGCCGATACAATTGAAAAAGAAAAAAAAGTGGGAACGGCCGCTGCCTTCACAGTAATCTGGAATGACTGTTATTTGATAGGATGTCGATTCTCGACACTCTATTGACTTTACAATCGAGTCGATCGATTGCCAAATTTCAATCCAGTTGCGTTTTAATTTGGTATTCTTGAGTTCAACTGTGCTCGGATTTTGCGATCGAATAGCATGTTAGTAGACCGAAGTAAAGTTTGCAACAGAGTCGCAGCAAGTTAGTAGTCCGACAAGCAATCCATTTCAAGCAAACTAGGTTGTTTCATATTTTAGGGTACAATAGAGAGGGATAGAAGATCGAATACATTTAGGGCATGGTTGTCGAACCCATAACACAACGCGCACTTCGTAAATGGAACGTTCTTTACATTTCCCGCGCTTTTGTTCTATGTTGTTTGTCAGAGTTGTTATTTATTTCGCTATAATTTGATGATTACGATTGGTTTTCCTACAGTTGGAGCATTGTACTGATAACTTAGTAATAAACTATAGAGTTTTCTTAAAATATCTCCTCACTACGTAATTAAAATGTGAATGTGAAATGCAAACATTGTGTTACATAAACAAATGATTAATAGAGATAGCCTTAATTTCTTTTAATGACTCTCTCTTGTAAATATTGAGGAAATTAATAGCATATGAAAAATTGTGGGATGGTTTACCTATCCGATAGAACGTGAGACCGATGCCTGTGAATTTGCTGCCAAATATTGTTTGATTACGCCCCGAAGCATATAATTATAATGATGTGAGTAGGTACATACATAAAATAACATTTATTCACCTTCACCTTCGAAGCGCCAGCGGGGCGCACGCAGTAACCAAATCTGATCCAATTTTTGTTTCTGCGCAGCCGCTGGCGCCGCTTATATAGGGAATTACTTAATTTGAAGTGAGGTTAAGAATTTTTTAGAGGTTTTGAATTTAAATTAATTGAAGTGAGGTTATGTTGTATGCAAAGACATTTACTTAGAGAAATATTGTTTTTGTTGAATTTAAAGTCATAAAATATTTTCCCTAGGTGTAGTAACAGAGATGCTATTCAAATATCGCACATTGATTGCATACAACAATCCATCCGGCCTCAAAAAGTACCTCCTTTATAAACTGGAAAGAAATTTACTGTAACTCGATCCTAACCCAGTTCCAATCCAGCTAAATAACGTCGGGAATACCGATTCTGACGTTTCTCTATACATTGTGATGACAGTTCGATCGCAAACTCGCTCGAAATTAATTCCGCTACTACTCGCTGGATCGAGGGCGCTGCTGTCGTTTTCAAGAATACCAAAGAACTTTGTCATTGTCAACTTGCTAAGGATAGAGAAGTTCAATCGAGTGTCGGGAATCGCCATGCTGGATTGACAATTTTAAGCGGAATGGAAATTTTTTGATGAGGAGTGGGCATGGGAACAGAGTGGGTAAGGCTGATGAGGCAGAAGAGGGTGGTTTTCGGAACAGGGTGGACCGGGCATGACTCATCGCTCGTGCCAACCTAGTGGAGCTTCATCTTACCACGAAGCCTACAATTTTACATGTGCTTAGAGCTATGTACACTGGAAAAAAAAAGTCAACAAAATGTTAGTTTAATCTTATCTAGTTCCTCCAGCACAGTTTCAGTAGAGTCAAATATAAAATTAAGTGTTCATCGGAACATCCATTCGGTTGCGATAGCTAACAAGATCAAGTAAAATCGTGTATGGTAGATTTAGCTAGAGTTAAGGTTAATGTAGACATAAATAAAGTATACTTCAGTTACAAAACCCCTTGTCTATGAATTTGAATCATCATGAAGGCACTATGCACCAGATAAATTTAAGTAGAAATGTTATAGGAACTGGTGGCAGACTCTTAGGCCTGATTGGTTTCATTCAACCATATTTTTTTCTCTGTGTAGTAATGATAATCTCAACGGAAATGCACGTTTCAATGGTGGCTTTGATAGCCTTTTCTCGCTCGTAGTTGTGTCGACCTATTATGTAAAGATTGCGTCGAGCCTAGAGGTCCGTGTTATCAGCTGCCTACTATAATTATCACTATCGAGCTAACAAGCCAATCGGACAATGACAATGCCAGACCGGTCCAGGTCGCCCTTCTAAACCGCGCTCGACGGAATGCAAGCAAAAACCGCACGGACTGGTCACCGGACACGATCTCGGACAAGGATTATGATCCTGTGCGGGATTTTAATCTTTGCTGTGGCAAATCACAGATGGAAATGAAATTGAGAGAGGTGAACAGGTGAGGTGGTCGGCGCACCCACGGCAGCCTACGCAGCCGGGTGGCATAGCGTTTGCTGTGGGAGTGCCTCTACGTAGCATAGACTTGGGTATAGATCTTTCTTGTTGCCACTGGAATAGTGCATCGATTTAAGGTCCTTCCGTACGGTGACGACTGGTTCGGGTCACCTCTTTCCCTAAAATATGGTTCAGAGAGGCGATGGCTTGACCCGGTGTGATACTCGTGAACGTGTCGGAGTGCAGTGACATTAAATGGTTTTCTAATAAATCTGTAGTTCACATCTACATTTCAAGCATTGGAATTTGATTTTTTAAATATTTTGAAGACGTGTTATTAGCGCAATCTGATAAACAGATTATACAATTAGCGATAAATTAGTTGGATGACACTTTTGTCTGGATATATCAGTGGTTAGAGCTGTGGACATTTAACAAAACAATAATACTTATTAAATAATATTAAATACTCATACAATGGAATAACACCATGGCATAAAATTACAGGAATGTGCGAATAAAGAAGACTTTCCTATTTGTTATGAACGGATGGCTATTTCGACACCCACCGTGGTACGGTGCGGGGGCCATGCCAGGACCTTCCCATCGATATCCCAAGCTTTCCCGTCCCAGGAAAATCGAGGGACCACCCCAAAAGTGCATCAGGCGTTGGCCATTGCAACACGGCCAGTTATCACGAAGCATGCACTCGCGTTCGCGTTGCGGTGACGCGCCGGCGCATCGGAGCGTGACGTTACAAAATGATAAAATAAACTAACTGAAAGAAATGAGCACTGATAATGACCTCGTTGGAGTAGGCGCGCGCGCGCGGGGAAAGTTCTTCACACATGGCGGGCGTTAGCGTTTTTTAGTAGGTTTTTATGTAACTTATTAGCTTGGCTGTCTGTTAGGGTTCTTGTATTTAAAAATACAAACGGTCCTACTGCATTTCTTGCCGAGCAGGTCATAACAGGCGACGAAAATGGTGTTTTAATGTTTACATTACCGCGTGGTAACACCTGATTGCATTGAGTTCCACAAAGACGTATGTAAAACCATATTTCATTATTTTTAGGGTTCTGAAATTTTCACAGAGTGTGTATTTATTTTGCCGCTACAACAACAAATAGGTAAAATTAAAAAATAATTAAAATTAAAGGGGGCTCCCATACAAAAAACGTGTTTTTTTTTTGTTTTTTTTTACGATGGTACGGAACCATTCGTGTGCGAGTCCGACTCGCACTTGGCCGGTTTTTAAAAATATGTTTAACGGCATATAGATCTCGCTCCGTAATAAGTGTTTCTTGCATTATGTAAATGACGACAATGCATTCGGATTTTAGGATCTTGAACTTGTCTCGGCGAAGGCTGATACATTTTTTGCCCTGCGCTATTTGTGAAGCGAACCAACTACTTTTTATGGCAATGACATTTGGCGGATACTAGAAAGATAATAATGTGATGTTAATTGTTGTAATATCATTATGTGTAGATTACTTACATATATGCACGTTTGTCTTTCTAGGGCGTTCTCATACTATGGGGACTATTGCATTTTAGGTTGATATCTTAGTCGTAGCAGGATAAATAGTTTTGACTAAAAAACTAATGCGCCAATGAATTAATTATATTAGGATTTTGAGTTGATTTATAAAATAAACAAAAATAATATTTAAACTTGTAAAAGTAATTTTGAAGAATTTATGAGTTTCAACATAAATACAGATAGAGCTGTCTACCCCTATTATTGAAATTATAAACGTAATAAAGATGCATATAAATTTAAATTGAGTAACATCGATAATAATGTTGCATGCATAAATATATTCATTGTAATTGCTTGACGGCAGTACATGCACAACTTTCTTATACAAATAATGTAGTTATGTAAACATACTATTATCTTACGCAGAATCTTAACAAAGAATTGAATTGATTAAGACGTCCATTGGAACGAAGAGGCGGGTGCGATCATGTTAGGTCGACGCTTATGCGAGTGTCATTCTTCAAAAGTATTATTTTATATATATTTTGTAAAAGTATATATATTTTACTGCGAAAGCGATGCTTTTAATAAAATCTTAATTTAATTAAAATAAGGTTTTATGGATTAGGTTTGTTAACTTAACTAGTGAAATTGTTTTGATAACTAATAGACGATGATAATTGAGAGAGAGCATAAGGTATAAATACATCTATGTAAACTACATCTCCATAAATACTTGAAACGATATTTGTTATCTAGACGACAATAGTTTTTGTTGGAAAATGGTATTTTCAGTTATTACTGTCACACATTTTTTTCAGGAGCTCGATATTTAAACTCTACTTGCATGAATTGAATTGAAAAATATTTAAAATATTAGGGCTTTCAAAGATTCTAAATAATCATTCATAACGGTCGTTATAGAATTGTGAGTCACCTGATTTCAATGAAGATTAAGATACTAAAAATAAATTATTCAGGTAATAAAATAACTATCCATTTTCAAGCAACCAAAGTCATGCCACCCACGCTTTGTCGATCTTTCATAGTCGAACAACTAGAACACATTAATCACACACAAATTGGTCTATTTGCATAGGCAAGTGATTTGGCACGTGTTTTTTTACCCTGATGTAGATAAATCTAACCAGTTCATTATCTATGTAGTTTGTAGTCCCATTTTGTATTGATGTGCAATAATTGGCACACAGTTTGTTTATAATTTAATTAATGACTCTGCACAATTAAAGGTTATTTTCAATCAAATAGGCCTTTTAGAACAAACTGATTTAAGGGATCAAAAAAGACGATACTGGAATAATTTAACTCACCATTGACTTCATTTTGAAGATGATGTCACTTAATATAGTATAGATTTAAGAATTAAGAAAGCGAGAGCTTTTAATTAACAATAGCGCTTCTGAAAGAGTAAATCTCTTTCAGGACTCGCTATGTTGCTTGTGAACTTGCGTCTGTGCCTTCTGTACGTAGGGTGCAAGCTTATATAGCGACGGCAGCGCCGCGGCGCGGGGACCCGTCGCACTACAATGCCAACCGGTGCGCAGGCGCAGCCTCGCCCCTCGCCCCGCGCCCCTCGCCTCGCCGGCCGCGCGCCCTGCGGTACACTCCAATGTGCGCAAGTTCCACCAATATTGGATCAGTGTTACAATGACACAATGTAGCGTGATGTTGCATGAAATGTGTGCGATGATACCTCAACACATTGAATGTCAGGGTTTCGCTGTATAGCAAAACCGCTGTGGCCACCATAAATTGAAAAAGACGAATTATTTCGCCCTGGTATCACTCAATGCCATGAATGAATTTGTTTGTCGACGAATTAATTCGTTTTCTGGCACCCATGATAAATAATCGTATACCTGGTGCCAGCAACTAATTATTTAGTTTTGTAATTACATCTGAGTGATCTCTTTCCGGTTCCGGTTTCAGCACCTACCCATTCAGTATCATCCTCAACAAACCGAGCTGAAAATAACTCCAAGAGTAAATAAGTAAAAAAAAAACCGGCCAAGTTCGAGTCCGACTCGCACACGAAGGGTTCCTTATCATCGTACAAGATTTAACACAAAAAATCACGTTTATTGTATGGGGCCCCCCTTTAATTTTTATTATTTTTTAATTTTACCTACCTTACGCTCTGTAAAACGTCACACGTGTACACGCCCTGTGACAGACGGACGGACGGACGAACGGACAGCGGAGGCTTAGTAATAGGGTTCCGTTGGCACCCTTTGGGTACGGAACCATAAAAAAGCTATAATTACATATAGTTTTTTAAATCTAAAAACTCAAACACATTTCAATCTTGAACAAGAAGGTACACACTTAAGGTGGCCTTTCCCGGCGGGACTAACTCATTCGCGGGCTCGGTACGAAACCGTGCTATTGCGCTCTGGGACCTACTCTGTTTCAAAGAAAAAGACAGGCTCCGTGGTGAGGAGGATGCAACATGTCCACAAATCAGACATGCGCATAGTGTTTGATTTGGTAAGATTTACGATGTTTTTAAAATCAAAACGACGAATAGCTAAAAGTTAACGACGACCGCTGTATTCAAAGATCTTATAAAAACAAAAATTGATTATAAATCTTCATGAAAAAAGCTATGTTTGATGACTAATCTGTTTGAAATGTTTTTATTTTATTGTTGAGTAATCCACCTCCAAAGTTATTGCATAAAACGCGCGAAAAATTCGAACTTTCGGAGTTTATAACTTAGAAACCAAACACCATTGTACAATGCCAACGTTCATCAGACATCTAGTTCGATCAAATAAAGCTATTTTGAGCCAACATTTAGGATCTCTGACAAGAAATATGGGCGTGCTCTACTTTCCCAGTTTGTATGGTGTGTTGAGCGAGAAGGCCCATCTTATTATTGAATTGGTTTTCTTCTGATTATTTCATTAAACATCTCATAATTTATTTCTGAAGAATTTTAAACCTGGTGGTTTGAACTTACATTTTCAATGCAACCTGACATGGATGGCTAATACCAAACTACCACCGTTATGATATTAGCCCAATACACCACATTCCCGAAGCAATTAGCCAGGACTTTCCCTTTATGAGCACAGCTCCATTGAATGGGATGGAAAACACGGACAATTTTTCATTGCTGCTTCGACCATCTTGTCATCCAAACCGATGGTACCAACCCGGGTGGGCTTAAACCCTACCACCTAGTAGGGGAAGGGGACTTCCAGTTTTACAGACATGGATTCCGAACCATGGAGCAGCTCGCATTCGTGACGAAATGCACTTGTCCACCTCAGAATGAAAAAGAAAGTGGTGCATGAACGGAACGAGGATTTGAACCCGGACCTCTGGTATGCTAGGCAAGTCCCCGCACCACTAGGCTACGAGTCGTCATTTGCTATAAGCAACCACAATGCCATAAACTAAATACCTTCTGCATAATCCATACTAATATTATTAATGCGAAAGTATCTCTCTGTCTCTCTGTCTGTTGCGTTTGAAGCCTAAACCACTGAACCAATTTCGATGTATTTGATCTGGACCTTGGAGAAGGACACAGGCTGCATTTTTATGCCAAAAATTTGGGTGAAATAGGGGATGAAAGCTTCTATGGGGCACTAATATAATATCCAGGAAATAATTCAGCCCGGCATAAGTCCAAAACGACATTGACCCGAGCGGGGTCGGGAACATTAGCTAGTTTCGCTATAAAATTTAAAACAAATATTAGGTTGGGGAAAAAGTTTCTTCGCATTTTTTAAGAAAATTCAAAACATTTTTTAATATGGTTTATTTACATTTAACTAAAGTATGAAGGTACCATTTTGTTCGATAACTTTTTGCCTCTTGTAGGTAGGGACATGATCCCATTGCTATAGAAATATTGGGACTTCTGATCAATATACCGCGACAAGTGGTTTTGGCAGTCCTCTCGTGATAACCTGACACTGCCTAAAGAATTCTGAAGAGACCTAAACAGGTGGAAATCTGAAGGTGCAAGGTCAGGACTAAACGGCGGATGCATTAACACCTCCCAGCCAAACTCTCTTAGTTTTTGCTGAGTGGCTAAAGATGTGTGAGGTCTAGCGTTATCATGATGAAAAACCACACCCCTTCTGTTGATTAATTCCGGCCGCTTTCTCTCAACTTCTTGCTTTAATCTCATCAGTTGTTCGCAGTAGAGTTCAGAATCGATGGTCCTGCCTGGTGGCAACAGCTCATAATGAATAATGCCCTTCCAATCCCACCACACACACAGCATCACCTTGTTGCGAGTTAACCCGGGTTTCGCCACAGTCTGTGAAGCTTGACCGGCCTTTGACCACGACCTTTTTCGCACGTTCTTGTCGTACGTGATCCACTTTTCATCACCAGTTATCAGCTTCTTCAAAAATGGTTCGGTTTCATTACGTCGTAATAAAGAATCACAAATGAGTACACGGTTCATTAGGTTTCTTTCAGTGAGCTCGTGAGGTACCCAAATATCGAGCTTTTTTGTGTACCCAGTTTTTTTCAAATGCGCCAAAACTGCTTTGTGGTCAATTCCTAGTTCTTCAGCTACGTCGTAACTACTGATATGCCGATCTTGCTCCACTTTTTCAAAAATGGCATCCATTTTATCCGTAATAGGCTTAGATGGGTAATAGGGCGACCAGAGCGACGTGCATCTTTGACATCAAAATTTCCGGATTGAAAACGCTTAAACCAAATTTGTGCTACTCTCACAGACACTGCACTAGGTCCATAAACATCGCAAATTTTTTTCGCGGCTTGCGTTGCATTTTTGCCTTTTTTGTAGTAAAATTTTAAAATGTATCGAATTTCTTCATTAGATTCACTCATTTTGACAGTACGAAAAACAAATGAGATTCACACATTTTCCTAATTTGAATTTGGAATTATGTTCTTTAAAATTTAAACTTTCAATGATACCAAAACCAGCCAGATACAAATAGTATAGCCAAAGAGATTTTATTACAAGTTCATACATACTATAATGCGAAAAGACTTTTTCCCCGACCTATTATATCAATACGCAATCTCAATTAAATTAATTATTTTATTTAATTACTAATTTATTAAAATATAACGGATCCATTTGATGTCCAAAGTAAGGCACTATTCTTTGTTCAATCTACAACCACATGCATTACATTCTATTCGTAATTTATGACTACACGACTATGCCATTAAATCTATGGACTCTTTTGGGTCATTTGGTTATAAGATTAAGATTATTGTGTCCCTCCTACAACATACATTCCTAAGACATGATCAAACGATTTTATGTATAATTAAAACTTGAACACAAACAAATAAGATATTTTTGCTTATACTTATATTGGGCTTGGATTTATATGGGCTAGCTAGGGCGTACATATTCGATTGGTATAGAAATATTAAATGTGTTACTTAACGAAAGAATGCCTCAAAAATGTATGGATGTATGGTTAATACCAAACCTGCTGACACAATACTAGCCCAATACAGCACATGGAAACTAGGTACCATTTCAGGAGCTTCTTTAGATTGCACGGCTGCTAATAACTGGATGGAAAAGACAGATATTTTCTATAGCCGCTGCTACCAATCCGGGCAGGATTATCCCTCCATCAAGTAAGTTAGAAACCAAGCATGAAAAATCCCTTATTTCCTCTTACGACATGCATCGGAAGAAGCGCAACCCATAAATAACGAATGGTGTAACTATTTGGTAATTCTATATCGCTATTCAAAGAAGGACAAATACCACGACCAATTTCTTATCTACGGCAAATTTCTCGAAATATCTTCGATCTTAGCCGTAATCAAGCTATTCTGTACCATTGAACAAGCTCGATAGCTCAGCGATAGTTCGCGAATCCGCTTGCATGGTGCCTCGCTGAGCGTGGTTTCGCGAGGCGAGGTGTATTTGGCGTTCCTGAACACCTTTGGTCCTCACCACAGTCACCCATACTGGCTTTTTATAAAAAAAACAAAGCCGTTGCAATTTTGGCTTAGTAGTTTTGGTACAGTAATAGCATATTTGTGGAAAATTTTATAATGAATAATTTTATCTCAGATGATTTTGTCCTAGCTCCTATCGTTTTCCTGAAAATTAAGGAAATCTGCAAAACGGAACACTTTTCAAGTGGGGGGGAGGTGTGAAGCCGGTTGCGGGGGGGGGGGGGGGCGGGGGAGTTGTATATTATAATGTACTCACATATAGGTATAACACAAGAGCTATTCGAAAAAAATATAAATTTTGCCGCTAAAAAATCTAGAATGAATATACTAATAGTCCTCACGTCGTTTAGGTAACACCGGCCTACTTTCAGCTGACCCATTCCTGGAATTCCGTAATCAGGAATCAGGAATCCTGAGTCTAGAAAACCGCTTTTGTAGCGGCTTGTTTCAACGGAAAACCTTGATTAAATTGAAACACTATGCTCCGGAATATTTTCGGCAAGAAAATCGCTTTGAAAACCGCTATAAAAGCTGTTTTCTAGACTGAGGATTCCTGATTCCTGATTATGGAATTCATATAGAATCACTAAAGGCTAACCTAAAAAAGGAACTAACGAAATGACCACAGATTTTATTTATTTATTTAAATATTATTTATTTATAATTACGGAATGATTTGCGAATAATGGTTTAAATTTAATATCTAGTGACCACTGAAACATAATTAATATTTGCTCTTTGCTTTGAAGTTATGATAGTAATTATATATGTATATGTTATAGTTATTAGTTTGTATGATCCAAATAAGTTGGTACTGTTAGCTAGACGACACACATTCGTCGCTGCAAACATTCGGCGATTGAACCAGTTGACCTTTCATTCCAATTTTGAACAAAGAATTGTAAAGTGGTCTCAAAAGCGTAATTTGCCTTGCATACTTACACTTACTTTTCAACCGTTAGAGTAATGTAACAAACTAGACCATATAACGCAATCCAATGCCCCATAAGGCTCAGGGCCGATTGCACGAAAGAACACCAACGTAAAATCTACGTTAACGTATGATTAAATATTATCATTAAAATTTAGGGACTGTAAGGAATGCAGCAGAGACAAATTCATGCGGTCCCCTGAAAGCAGCGAGGGGCGATCTCATTGGTATGGAGGCAGAGTAGCTACGACTCAGTGCAAAAGTTCTAACTTTAGTTAGTTCGCTTACGAATACGGGACGCGTAATATCGAATATTCGTTGCACTAAATAGCTTCCTGTGAAGTTGTATTTGAGAAAATCAGTAAAGCGTATTTTTTAGCGAACTCACTCGCTGGCGCCATTTTGTCTAAAGTACTCCCGTCCTTCCAAGCTCGCTGACTGAAGTAACGTTCTTAAACGTTGATTAACTTATACTTTTTTGCAATTGGGCCTTTTTGTTGCTTTGTTTCATTAGGAAATCGAAACTGATGTTAAAAATAACAAATAATATGACTATTCTGTAAGCATCTGATATACTACCCTATAACGATGTATTCGACAAGCATTATGCATTTTTAGTTTTCTTAATAAGAACTTTAATCCAAATATGGTTGGATTTTATGATTTAGCCTGATTTTCACCAAGTGCTGATTTATTTTAATCGCCACTTAAAGGGCCTTTATTACTAAAGTATTGATTATCTTGTATTGGTATTGATTGCAAGCTGTTAAGAAATGCCCCTTAGTATGTTGCGGTTAAGCTAATCAGCAAGGTGAAAAATACCCTTAGCCTGGTTTTCACCAAGTGCTGATTTATGAGTTTATTACTCAAGTGCTGATTATATTGAACTGGGTTTGATTGCAAGCTGCTGAAAAAGCCCCTTAATGTGGTGATTAAGCGAATCAGCTGATTCGCTTAGTCGCCACATATTAAGGGCCTTTCTTAGCAGATTGCAGTCAATACCTGTACAAGATAATCAGCACTTTAGTAATACAGACCCTTTAAGGCTGAGATAAATAGTCGTAACAGAAACTATGACTAACGAAAAGTAGTACTTTGTGACGTCACTTTGACACATTTTGTATGGACGAAATCTCAAAGTGATGCAAATTGACGTTACAAAGTAATACTTTTCGTTAGTCTTAGTTTCTGTTACGACTATTTATCTCAGCCTAAGTGTCGATAAAAATAAGTCAGCACTTGGTGAAAACCAGGCTTTGACTAATAAAAGTTGGTCCTTGCCATTCAAGTTAATTATTGACGGATCTGTTCTCTAGAGTCGTGCTTGGAAACATTTTATTATTTTGGTAGCATATTAAATACAATTAATTAAAATATGAGCGCTCAGAGTAGCTCGCAATGGTGGACAAATTGCTTAGCATAAATAAAACATAATTCCAAGTGTGCTGAAGGTACCTTCAAATTGTATTTGATTTGATGTTTAAATCAGTCTCATTTTTTGTATTTTGGGTACAATAATTTCTTATATTTCTCATCACTTATCGCACTCTCTGGTTTCTCAATAATAGATTGAGAAACCCGAGAATTGTTTATTCTGTCTTAGCAACAAGTCGACTTTTTGTATTATTTCCAGGTGAATTACGATGGTGGAAATATATTTAGTCATGGTTTGGTTCTATTATATTTTTTTAATTGTCTACATTTCTATGTTTTATGCCAAACAATCTTATAATTATCTATGGAGATGTTTTGCAGCAGATAACAAAGATTTAAGCCTTTGATAGATGGAATGAGCGTGATTTATTTATTTATCCATATGGCTCACATACAGGTAAATCCTTATTACACAAACATAAACACATTTATAGTATTAAAAACGAACGAAAAATCCTACAGGCACAGCGTGTACTGTATAGCTAGGTAGTCAGCTAAGGAAGTTTACGATGTCAGTTGACATCTGACTGGACGAAGCGTCAGAGGTCCTCCAGGTCGCGTCGCGAATCCCGATGATGTCCACAGTGGTGGACGAAACATCGAGCTAAATAAGTAAGCTGAACACTGTTTATTCGTAAACGTAAAATATAAGTCGAACAACAGTGAAAATCTAAACAAACAAATATATGTCTACGATTCAATATCGGTGATAGTAAACAAAATCTTCAGGTAGCCACCCTGAAGACTTTGTTTACGTGACGCAGCTTCCGCGGGTTCACGAAGCCGCCCGGCAGTGAGTCCGCAACGAGTTCACCACGATTTGGACGGTGAACTTGGCAGGGAATGGCTGCCGGCAGTGAAGGTCCGAGCGCTTGGTGACCGCGCGCCGCGGAATGCAGGCCGCCGCCGCCGCCGCCGCCACCAACCGCTGCACCGGCCCTAGTACCGTGGCACCGACGCTCCTCGCCACTAGTGTGGCCGTCGACAAATATTCCGGGAGGTCACGACATTTTTAGTCACGATAAGGTATCCTCGATAATGGGTCCTCGCCATTAATGTGGCCGTCGACGAATATTCCGGGAGGTCACGACCTTTTTGGTCACGATAAGGTATCCTCGATAAGGGGTCCTCGCCACTAATGTGGCCGTCGACAAATTTTCCGGGAGGTCACGACATGTTTGGTCACGATTAGGTATCCTCGACAAGGGGTCCTCGCCACTAGTGTGGCCGTCGACAAATATTCCGGGAGGTCATGACGTTTTTGGTTACCATAAGGTTTCCTCGATAAGGGGTCCTCGCCACTAATGTGGCCGTTGACAAATATTCCGGGAGGTCACGACATTTTTGGTTACCATAAGGTATCCTCGATAAGGGGTCCTCGCCACTAATGTGGCCGTCGACAAATATTCCGGGAGGTCACGACATTTTTGGTCACGATAAGGTTTCCTCGATAAGGGGTCCTCGCCACTAATGTGGCCGTCGTCAAATATTCCGGGAGGTCACGACATTTTTGGTCATGATAAGGTAACTGGCTGAATCTGGGTTCACATGTTAGAGACCAACCCTCTGATGCTAAATATGTCGGTCTGACCGTGCCAAGTAGTTGCGTTATCTAGATTGGCTGTATAAAATAGATGCTGGTATGTACCTGCTGATGAATATACTGATTGTCTGGAAACATTGATATCTATGCAATGAACATGCATAAAAAAAGGTTTCAATAAAGAATTCAAAAATTCAAAATTCAAATTCATTAAATCCGTGATTTTCAGACGAAGTACAAACCAATTCATCACATCGTCAAAGGGCGAACTTATCGCATGCAGTAATTGATTTGAAAAAATATAAGAGTGTCAGATATTTACCGTTACAGGTTTCCAACATAGCTAGACTATCAATGTATCTTTCAGCTTCTTGAACTTAGAAAAAAAGTTTGACATTGTTATTGTCAAAAATAATGAAATGTGTCGTAACTCACATCCGACCCAATCGGCCGTTATCACGCCCTTAATGAGAAAAGTGGTACTTTTCTCATTAAAGTTCAGGTGGGCCTTCTCGCTCAACTCCCCATACAAACGTGAAAAGAAGATCACTTGTGAGAGATCCAAAATGTTGCTCAAATTAGCTTGGTTTGATCGAACTAGATGTCTGATGACCGTTGGGATTGTAAAATTTTGTTTGGTTTCTATGTTATAAGGTCCGAAAGTTTTTCGAGCGTTTTATGCAATAACTTTGGAGGTGGATTACTCAACGATAAAATCTATACATCTTAAAAAGATTAGTCATCAGACATAGCTTGTTTTATGAAAATTTATAATCAATTAAGTTTGTGTTAGATTTTTTACTACAGTGGTCGTGGTTTACTTTTAGCTACAAGTCGTTTTGTAATTAAAATTTTCGAAAATCTTACCAAATCAAACACTATGCGCATTGTCTGTTTTGTGGACATGTTGCATCCGCCTCATCACGGAGCCTGTCTTTTTCTTTGAAACTTAGAAGGTCCCAGAGCGCAATAGCACTATTTTGTACCGTGCCCGCGAATGAGTTAGTCCCGCCGGGAAGGGACACCTTAATGAGAAAAGTGCTACCAAATTTTTTTTCCCATTTTTTTATTAAAATTTTAATACACATTTAAGAACTATTTAATTACAATTAAAACTTAAACAGTAATTTTAAAAAATAAGGAATGTGATATATCGTGATAATTGACCGTGAAGCAAGGACACATTAATTGGAGAAAGAGCTCAGTAAAAATAACTACTTTACAAATATACTGCAAGGCTGGACCCGAACCAGCAAAACATACCATTCGCGGGTATTGCGTCTACCAAATTCGCCACCGAAAAAATAAGGAAGTTAAACTAAATAAAATAATTCCTCCAGACCGGCTGATTCCGCCACAATCCCCAATACGCTGACATTGCCTCTTTGAATTTCGAGCTACTTAATTTTATATTTCGCATGACATTTTGAAGTTGCGATTATTATCTGTCCCCAAAGCGAGGCAAGTTGGCAGCGCTCAGGCTAAGGCCTGCAATCGAAAACGGCTCAATCGGACGCGAGATGTGATCGCGTGAGTTATGTGAGTGAGTGAGACTGGTTTGCGGTTCAGTGTCAATACGAGTGTGACTCGCTGTGAATGAGTCCGTTCATGATAACTCTGTAGATGCGTTCTATAGTATGACATGAGCTGGTTCCATGCTGTGAGCTTATTAACGCAGCGTTAAGAGATTCGTAACCCTATCAATGCCCCATACTACGGGAGAAAACTGTTTACAAGCACTTACTGCTTTACTAGGTTTTTAAAAGTTTTGGATTGTAAAATATATTGTCTGTGTTTTTTTTTAATAGAACTTTTGCCTTTTTTTTACGTTCGTTTTCGATTTTTTTGAACTGAAAAATACAGATACTTACGAAAAAATCAAAACATACGGACATTGAATAAAGCTTTCTCAAGTGATAAAAAAATATTCGTTAAAATAGTTCGAATCGCATTCCAAAATGAAGTGGTGCCATGCCAGATTCTCTGTTTATTTGATATGATATTTCATATCTTCTTATAGGAAAGTCACTTTATTCGGATTAGACGAAAAAAACGTAACTTTCATTCATTCATTGCAAATTTTTAGCTCCGGATGAGGGATATTCATGCAAGTATGAATTCGAACATATTGTTTTGTTTATTTTGTATTTATTTAACACATTGAACATGGAAGCACTCAGATCAAGATTTATTGTCAGTACAAAAGTCTCACCAAAGATAGCATGCGCCATGGGCATACAGCATGTAACAGAAGTTACTGAGGTGGGGTAACTTCGTTATCTAAATATTCGAAGAGTCATCATTTGTTTTCCATCACTGACATTTCAGGTGTAAAAGTTGTTTGTCTCACAACTTTTACACCTGAAATTTCATCATGTATGAAAATATCCCAATTGATACAACTCGATCTTTCCGCTCTCGTGTTGGCGCTACTAGCCCACTCCTTTCTTCCCTCCATCCTGCACGTTCTCCCTCCGCCTGCGACCTCTCCTCAGCCCCGCGCGCTTACCCACATCAGCCTGGGGGTCCATTCAGAGCAAGAGTGAGTTCGAGTTCGGGAGTGAGTTAACCTAAAAATAGCTGGGAAATATATTATTATTTAAATAACGGAACCGTTATTTATACTTCCAACGTATTTACGGGACAAACCAGATTTTTACCTAACTGTAATGATGTTCTAGAAGTGTGGAAACAGTAACTATTTAAAAAAGTGAGTTGATATTTAGTGGCGAATTCGAAGTCACTCTTACTCTGAATGGACCCCCTGATCAATTCGTTTTACAATATCAATGAATTACATTGAATTCAATTGATGCATATGAATAAATAATGTGTCAGTGTTATTTGAAAACTTTTGGTGTACCCAAAATTCTTTGAAATGTCTCATTGTTTTCCTTAAGGATAGTTACCAAAAGTAAATCAGTGTCTGTTAAACCTAGCTTAGAATCTAAAGACATACAGAGTCAACTGACGGATGAGTCCAAAATCGTTTCATACAAAATTACTGAAATATCTTCTTTTACTCAATAAATTTCTAAATCTGTAGTTATAGTTTAAGTTTTACTTTGAAATATAGAGGACAAGTTAAGAAATGTTATCGGCAAAGAATCAGTGGGTAATAAATAAAGATTTTTTGCGGGTTTTGCTTCCGTTCTCTCAACAATCTATAAATGTACACTTCTTTAAGTAAAACTAAGAGAGATCATAAATATTATATTTTTCACAAAAAAAAACGCATTTTACATTGAGCGCCACTCCTATGTATTAATAACGATTTGAGAAGTTGTCTCGTGGGGCAGATGTGTTCCATCTCTCTCTAACTACCTAGCGGTAGTGGTACGTTGAGTTGACGTCTCACTCCCGCACTTTACTCGTCTCGTCAGCACAGCGCGCTACGCTAAGTCTATGGTTACACCCTGTATGGCGGACGTGCGTGCGCGCACACAGGAGGATACGGACCTCGGCAGGGCCTTCGGAATAAAATGGGACCGTATAATAAGTCACTTAATCCACTTTAGGGTATCGCGCGTCTTCGTGCTTCGCTGATTAAATTTTAGTGAATGGAATTGACCGATATCGATGATCCATATTTGGGGAAAATTACTCTTACAGCTTTTTCGTATTATAAATTGATGATACCTGCTCTTGTAATTTTATGGTATAATATGGAGAAACCAGACTAAACCATTTAACAATAAAGTAGGTTTTCATTTAATTATTATGATTCAAACTAAATGTTAGACCAACCCAATAAAGAAGAAAATGATCGAATATAATATTAGCACATAAGATCCTATACAATATTTTACGATTAATTATTTGCTTACTTAGGAATCTTTTTAATTGTTAGCAATATATTGAGGTCTTATAGAATTAGAAATAGATAACTAACTCTTATAATAAAATAAGCTCAAAAATGATATTATCCACCTTCATAATAGTATCCCTTTGGCTATACACAAAATTAAGTTACAAACAAAATTGGAGCAGTTTTCGAACCTGCGACCTTTTGGATTCCATGCCCACTGCTCTAACCAATTAGATTAGTGATAACATGTAAACCCAAGGTCGCAGGTTCGAATCCAGCTTCCGACGAATGTCACGACCAAAAACTTTATCAGACTATTTTAAAATTCTCATTACAATGCTTCAAATGAAGATGTCGCTGAAAGTCAAATTAATGAGATAACGGTGATATCGTATCCATTAAGGCTGTTCCGACCCATATAAAGTTGTTTGCACACATAACGCAAAAAGTATTGCACTTTAAGCCACGAATTAATAATAAAAGTTTAATATAGTCATATTACTTGCAGCGAAAACAATTTCACAATTTCAGGATTATTGGTTTTGTTACAATTTATTTAAATACGATTTTTATTTAACAGCGCCATCTAACGGTGTAAAACTTCTAATCGGCAATTACAACGAAACCATTAAACCTGAAATTGTGAATATGTTTTTGCTGCAACTACTATGGCTATATTTAATATTTTTGACGAATTCGTGCCTTAAAGTGCAATACTTTTTGCGTTCTGTGTAAAAAAAACATTGTATGGGTCGGAACATCCTTAAACATTAAAAATTAACAAACCCCATTAAAATCGGGTTAGAAATTCTCAAGTTAGAAGCGGAAAGACATACGACTCGAGGCGTTACATTTTAAAGAAGTAATTTAATTTTATTCACGTAACAAACTGATTTACACGCAAATAAACTTCACTGGTTTATAGATTTACCGTCCAAAATACAAAAAAACAGCAGCCGACCCTCAATGCAAAGGGTTACTACATATTAGAAGTTTTGTCTTAACATGTCATTGAAGCCCAGTTTAAACACAGAAGTAATGTTCTCGCCTACAGGAAATGTATGTCTGCAAAGAACGTTAGTTTCACGTGCATCGCGCAACACACGCGTGCCAGCGACTCATAAAAAATGTTCGCTAATGGAATGCCACGTCTTGTAGATCGTATCGAGAGATAATATTATAATGAACTTACTAATAGTTTCACTGTTGTACACAAGTCAATTATGTATGTATGTATAAAAGTAAATTCCCCAATTTATCAAACTCAATATTGGTTCAAGGATATGTGTGTTTATTCGTTTATTTTCCACCATTCGGTGAACACGTCAGATCAAAAGAGACCTGCCATCTCCCAATGTCTCAAATTTCTGTTCCTTGCTTTGTGACTTGCATTACTTTATCAGTAGTTATTTGCTTGTCAATCTGATCCAAATATACATATATATATGTATATATAAATATTAATATGTGTAAATATTTGTATGCCTTTATTAAATACGTTTATTTTAAGTGAACAGATAATTTTCTTTTTCTCTTTCATACTAAAAATATTTTTAAAATACTTAATATTTTCCTTCGTTTTTAGTTTTTTTTTGCCCGCCACACCGAACCTCTTCTACGTCTGTAAGGTTGAATTTTAGGGTTCCGTACCCAAAGGGTGAAAACGGAACCCTATTACTAAGCCTCCGCTGTCCGTCCGTCTGTCACAGGGCCGTATCTCAGGAACCGTAATAGGTAGGCAGGTGAAATTTTTACAGAGTGTGTATTTATTTTGCCGCTAGAACAACAAATAGGTAAAATAAAATAATAATACAAATTAATGGGGGGGCCCCATACAAAAAAAAGATTTTTTGTTTGATCTTGTGCGATGGTACGGAACCCTTTATGTGCGAGCCCGACTCGCACTTGGCCGGTTTTTTTTAATTAACTGGATATGGATGTCTTACCACAACTACTAACATGACATAAGCCCGAAACAACACAAAAGAACTATGTTCCTTGCCAGGACCTCCCTTATACGGCTACATTGAACTGGATGCAAAACACTGACAATTTTTATTGCCTCTTTGATTATGGTTCATTAAATGCAATCCACGGATCATCTAAGCGCCTTTTTCACCTACTGCTGATTAGCATAATCGCCACAAATTAAAGCGTTTTCTTAGCAGCTTGCAATCAATACCAGTACAAGATAATCAGCACTTTAGTAATAAACGCCCTTTAAGTGTCGAAAAAAATAAATCATCACTTGGTGAAAACCCGGCTAAAACAAGTTAATGCAACCCCCGCGGAATGAACCCTACCGGCTAGTAAGGAAGGGAACTTACAGTTTTAAGTGGAATACGAACTCCAACCATGAGTCCCTTATGCTGAGATTAATAGACGTTACTCGTACTTAGCTGAGCCAAAGTATGGCTTCCGACTGTCAAAATTGACATTCGTGCCATACATTTTATGTCAAAACTGACAGTCGAAAGACATACTTTGGCTCAGTCAAGTTCGAGTAACATCTATGAATCTCAGCATCAGTCTCCTCTTACGAGATGCACGGAAAGGCCCTACTGTATATTTTTACCTGCCGGAATACACATCTGAAGTGTAAAGTTGGAAATTAGTAAAACATTGAAAATTGTATAGATACGACATTACCGTTATCTCATTAATTTGAGTTTCAGCGACATCTACATTTGGAGCATTGTAATCAGATTTTGAAAATAATCTGAAAAAGTATTGGTCGTGACATTCGTCGGAATGTCCAATACTTGGAACGACCAATACTTTTTCAGATTATTTTCAAAATCTGATTACAATGCTTTAAGGTGGCCCAACCCGCTCATCTCCCCATACAAAAGGGGAAAGAAAATCACGCCTATATTTCTTGTCAGAGATCCAAAATTTTACTCAAAATAGCTTTATTTGATTGAACTAGATGTCTGATGACCATTGCATTGTAAAATTGTGTTTGGTTTCCAAGTTATAACGTCCGAAATTTCGGATTTTTCGCGCGTTTTATACAATAACTTTGGAGGTGGATTACGCAAAGATAAAGTAAGAACATCTTAAAAAGATTAGTCATCAGACATAGCCTTTTTAATCAAGATTTACATTCTATTTGGTTTTTGTTAGATTTTTTACTACAGCGGTCGTGGTTTACTTTTAGCTATAAGTCGTTTTGAAATTAAAATTTTCGTAAATCTTACCAAATCATACACTATGCACATTGTCTTTTTTGTAGACAGGTTGCATCTTCCTCATCACGGAGCCTGTCTTATTCTTAGAAACAGAGAAGGTCCCAGAGCGCAACAGCACGGTTTTGTACCGTGCCCGCAAATGAGTTGAGGCCGCCGGGTTGGGCCACCTTAAATGTAGATGTCGCTGAAACTCAAATTAATGAGTAAAACATTATTTCTGTGCTAAAGCTGAGGTATTCTCTTTATTATTTTAACGAGTAATTAGGTGGGTGCACCCAAAATGTAACTTTTGCAAGTCGTAATCGTCTATCGGATTACGATCAGCCTTCGAGTGCGGTTGTTGCACCGCCTACCGCCCCCGCGCCGCCGCCGCACCGCCTACCGCCGCCGCACCGCAGCGCTGCGGTCGCGAACGTCGTAATCTAATTAAAATGTCCAAATATTTGTGGACCGCTGACCGGAAAATTGGCCACTTACCGAAATGAAATTGTTCACGGTATTGTCTTGACGAAAGAAAATAGTTTTGCTGTTAGAAAATATGAATGCTACAAAAAGTTTAATGTAATGCTATGGAGCGCCGGTGAAGGAGGAAAGAAAGAAAGAAAGAAGGAAAGAAAGAAAGGAAGAAAGAAGGAAATAAAGAAAGAAAGAAAGAAAGAAAGAAAATGAATTTAGTCAGACATCAAAAACACATAAAACCACGTAATTACATAATAAAATGAGTTAATCTTAAATTTAATTTAAGAACTTTAAGAAAAAAGCTAATATCAAGATGGCGGTTAGCTGGTGCTTTTTGTGGAAAAAAGGGGCAAGAATAGGGTGCGCCAGGATTTCAGCTAACAGCAATCATGGAAGAACGGAATTAATTAGCAACGGAAAATAGGTGTGTCGGCGAAGCCACTTTTACATACAAAGACAGCAGCGTTGGCGATTGAGTTCAATTCTGAACGAGTTCCAACACTGATCAGAGAAATCTGTAAGTTCCAACGACACAGAAGAACTTCACAAGACGCTATTTAGTGAAACGAGCATTCGATTTAGCGCGTCCGGAATTCGTAAGCGAACTATATAACTACAGTAAAACGTCAAATTCGTGACTACGCCGAAGCTGTGCTGTGTTTCGATCGCCACTTTCGTCCTTCCATGGTCGCTGTCAGTTAAGTCCCTGCTTGGCTCCTAGGACTCGATATTCGTGGTATCCAAAAATTTTGAGACTCTCCTACTTCGAAGAGAGATCCTTTTCTGTGATGTATCGTCTTTACTACGGAGAATTCTCTTCAAAGCTGTATAACGCAATACCTCTGTTATAACTGCACACTTTTTTATACACGGTGTTAAGCAAGTTGGCGACATTCCCGAAAAGGGGTTATTTTGGGTCGCATACTGATTCCGGCAAAAAAGGATTTTTCTTGTTTTGAGCTTTTGTTTAAAAATTTTCGATTACTAATATTAGTAAAACATAGCATTTCTTAATAGGAATCGCCCTGCATTAACAAAAAGTTCTAAAGTAAGATTTTTTTTAAAAATAAATGTGAAAAATTACATTTGGATCGACGCGATAAAATTGGCGGCGGTGCGCAGTCAGCTGGCATGCATCTGCTGTATACCTACGCGTACATGTGGCATGCTTACACCATTCCAAAGGGAAATTGTCGCTGAGGTAAAAGTTTGGATTAAATCTGCAATATTTTTTTTACTATTTTAGATTTAATTTTGAAATACCACAAAATGATCAGAATACGAAATAGTTAAATAATCGGTATTAAAATAGTAATGTCGCAAAAACAATTAACACAGTGTATAACTCGCATGGTTTTCGCAAGGGTTAAGTCCGCCCGAGTTTGATCACATTGTATAAAAGATGGACGAAGCGGTAATTAAAACGTTTTCGTTTTTTTTTCATCCATTTCAATGAAGCCGTGCTCTTAAAGGGAAGATCCTGGCACGGCACCCATGTAATATCCTCGGGAATGTTGTATGTTGGGCTAATACCACGACGGTGTGTTTGGTATAAGCCATCCATGCCCAGTTACATTAAAACGTACTCAGCGCGTGAATGTCAATGTGCACACGCTCGAATGGCAGAGCACATTTCTCGGCACGTTAGCGAATCGCGGCGAAAAGTGTTCATGTGTGTGCCGTACTGGCGCCCGGGGCAAGGTCACACGTCGGCGGCCGCGCCCAGACATCCGCCGCCTTAAGGCGATAGCAGAGGCGGTTATCTCGCGGTAAAAGGCATGTACTATTTTTTTAAGTGACTTGACATGGATGGCTGATACCAAACAGACCGTCAGATATTAGCCTAACACACCACATCGGATACTACCAAAATAAATACTACCAGCGAAGTATTAATTTCAATCAAATCTGGTCTCAACCTCGGTTCGGATCGGTGGTTCGGATTCCACGTGAAACTGTAGTTCCCCTTCCTTACTTAGTATAAAAATAGCACTTTTAGGTGGTAGGGTTCATCCAGCTCGGGTTGGTACCATCGCATTGAATGAACGATGGTCGAAACGGCAATGGAAAAATTTCCGTGTTTTCCATGTAGTTCAATTTAGCCGAGCACTATAAGAAAGGTCCTGGCATGTCACTTATTTCCTATGTGGTTTGTTCGGTCACAATAAAATATCTTGACATTTGGTGTGAGCTGTCCAGTTACATACAAAATAATCTGTATGCCCATGTTCGATTGGTAAAGACTGCTTCCCCCTTTAAGCGCTGTAACCACGCAATTAGACGGGTTACCCTGCGCAGACAAGATACTGTCAAATTGACAGCTCGTTTACATGTAATTGTTGATTTTTTTATAAGATTAAAATAAATAATGGAGTCGAAACAGTTTTCCATCGTGTCCTTACTTTTAGAAAACGGTTAAAATTGCTATTAATTTTATTGAATGAATACAGTTTAGCGTAAGGTTCGAATAAGAGTGTTTTTTATTTTCTGAAGTATCACCTAGCTCAGGAGGCCACTTCTGGGAATTCCGAGTTGATAATGAAGAGTGTTCTCAGGAGATAAATTCACTTTAGCATTACTTTGGTATTCTGGTAATCGATTCCAGCGTAACTTAAAAAAACCGATCTAAGCATATATATTTGAATAATTCAATAAAGGTAATTTATACCTCATTGCATTTTTTTTATTTCCTATTGTATGGGTAAAAACTGTATGCGATGCATTTCTCAATAATCATGTCAGTTACATTTAAACTTTTTCCTCTTCCTGTGTGTGGATTTTACAGGTACATTAAAATATAACAGTTACATTATGTAGGTATGATAATAATCAAACTACGACAATGTAAGTTGCATACGACAAAAATATTTCGTGACATGATTACGGTAATAAACAAGCTCTTAACACGACCGAAAAGTTAGCAAAAAATAAAACAATACACATATTGTCGATAAGCATTGCACAAGTAAGACAATGAACTTGGTAGCGCCGGTTTGACTGAGGACAGTCTATTGTTATACCAGAGTAAGTGAGCGTAAGCTTAAATAGCAATAATAGGTTGTGCTTAAGGCACATGACACGCGCGCAATCTCTATTCATATGTTTTTCTAAACTTACGTGTTTTTGAGCTTGTTTCAGATTTAGATAAATATCTTCGTATGACACTCTTAAAAAAGAGCAACGAAACTAAAGTTGTTAATATAAAAAAACATACATAATCCATCCATACTAATATAATAATTTTCATTTCATTTATTTAAACTTTTTGGTAGTCAAACTACACCAAGTTACGTCACAAAGATCCGCGGATTGGATCAACCCAGTAAAGAAGAACCCGCAAAGAAACTTCACGGGTTTACATAACATATTTTTCCGTCCACAATTATAAAATACATACTTAGATCTAAATGCTACTGCCAAACAATTCCTTGGCAGAACAGATTAAGGCAAAGAACAAAAAACAATGAATATTATAATTGCGAAAGTAACTCGGTCTGTATGTTGCGCTTACACGCCTAAATTTAGGTATAGAAGTAGCAGGAGAAAATTAAACTCGACGAATGTGAAATAGGAGATTCAGCACGGCATCAGTTCAAAACGACATTGACCCGAGCGGAGCCTGGTACTTCAACTAGTTACCAATATTTCATAGTTTTAACCAAGCAAGCAACTTAAGCAAGCAACATGTAAATAGATAATGTGCTGGAATATTTGTATAATCTATTCTCCCAACTTATTTTATTTGCAATGCAGGAACTTTTTTTTTATTTTAGATTGTTTTCCTTGTACGTATGTGATATGTTTTTTAATTGACCGAGAATCAAGGATAGAGAAAATATAGTTTACTAGCACCCCGTCCCGGCTTTGCACGGGCATAATATCATTTAAAAAAATATTATTTTGACACAATGATACACAAATAAACCCTTTTTACGTAGAGTTCCTATATTGAAATATTTAAAATAAAAAAAAACTTAGATATTATTATTAGATGATTATGAGATATTAGAAAAATAATAAATTCAAAGTGCTATAGGGAGAACCGCGGCCTCCCGCCGCCCCGGCCGGCCGGTACCGCCGAAAACGCTACGTCCCGCAATTTTAAAATTTGTAATATCTTAGAAAATATATCTATATTAGATATAGATAGATCTATATTAAATCAACAATGTATTTAAGGTATTTAATTGGATAAGGATTAATGCTGTATTGGTTAAAATCACTTCGAAAATTAGCCATTATTTGTCGTAAAAAGTAAATGACAAAAAAATGTTATTGTGGGATATCCATAAGAGATAGACATATACCATCGCGGAGTTTTCTGTAGACCTTTTCAATGTGTACAATACTTAGTACGTTATTTTTATGAATCTCGTAGGGTTCAGCCTGCGTTTGCAATGTAAGCGGAAAAAAATAAATTTTTTTACGACATCACATTGGAAAACTCAAAAATAACAGTATTTCTCCACTATTTAATAGATGTTATTATACATACTAGCTGCGGTACCCGGCTCCGCTCGGGTCCATGTCGTTTTAGACTGATGTCGAGCTGAATTATTTCCTAGAAGATAAAAAGTAGCTCAAATGGCTAATCGAAAAGGCTGGTCAATAGCGATGTTATTTATCTGCTACTTTTTAATCATAACGGATGGAGCTGATATAGCTTAATTAAATAAGAAATATTATAACATTTCCATTTATAATACATAGGGCACACTATAAGTTTTCGGACCTGCCCACTTAGCTAAAAAATACCGAAAAAGTAATTAAATTTTTTAATTAAATATTTTGGTATTATAACGCATAGGGCCGAGTGCACGAAAGGGCAAAAAATCTAAATCATCGTCAACTTAAACACGTCACTTTGCATAGAGAGTATGGAAGGAACTCTATGCGGTTCACTAAAAGTGACGTGTTTGAACAATGTTTACTTATCCCTCTCTTCGTGCAATCGGTTCTTAGGCTGTTTTGTCTTGTTTATTTTTGCAGTGTGGCGTCATTTAAGAAAATGCGTGTCTATATCACCATGGTTATTAACTTATGAAAATTTTCGTAGTATGATTTTATACGATTTTAAGTGTAATTTGACAGTTAACAAAGCCTTGCTCGGCTTCAAACTGCTTTTGGCGATGAAACACTATGAAAGGCGACTATCGCGTCAATCTTCTGACTAATTTTGTGATGGTAAGCTTTATACAACAAAAAGATAAATGATGTGCGCCGTAAAATGAAATAGACAGGCATGCAGACTGTTGCTTTGGAGACTGTAAATAGTGATTTGTATAACACCATCTGTTTGATGGAAGTAAATGACGAACTCCGTAAAAATAACAGTAAACGCAGCAACATCTTGCATCACAACAATGCCAGTTCTCAGACGGCCATGCAGACACGAATTTTCAAAGGTTAAAAACGTAGAACTTATGAGTAATCCTGCATACAGTCCCGACCTGGCACCTTGTGACATTATTCTGTTCCCAAAATGTTTTAACCAATACGTGGCCAACGATTGTCATCACCAGAAGAGGCTGTCGAAGAGTACCAGGTTCACCCGGATCTTCCCGCAATGACACTTCCACATTCAAATGGATCTAAAACACGACAATATTCATGCCCCGATTATGCATTCCTTCAATGCGATGGTATGTATCATCCCAGGTGGAATTAACCCTACGAAAGGTGAACAAAAGTTTTACGTGGCATACAAAACACAGCCAGTCAGTCAGTCAGTCAGTCAGCGTGATTGCGTCCACTGCTGAACATACGCCTCTATACAAAACACTGCCAGCCTCAACACCTAAAACGGTCACCCATCCGTAACTCGAGCGCACTCAGAGATGCCAAACGTAGATACAATTCGCATATAAATCGGGTGAGTGGTTCTCAAGTTATAAGCATTTCACCCTAATGCTCACCGCTCTGGTAATTTAGTGTTATTTCATGTAGCTTTTAAGTTGTGAGCAGAATCAGGCTAGACGTGGAACTTTTATAAGCATTTCATACCACTGCTTATTTGCACACCCCTCTCATAATTTTGCATGGGTGCCCATTCAGGTAAGAGTGAGATCGAACTCGTCGTTAAATATCAACTAATTATATATTTCCCAGCTATTTTTAAGTTAACTCACTCCCGAACTCGAAGTCACTCTTACCTGAATGGGCCCACTGATGCTAATTAGCCCTAAAGTTAGCGAGTCTGGAAAGAAGATACCTAAGTGCAATCAGTGATGACCAACACCAAACTTATATTCTTGACCAAACCATAGAAACTATTCAATAAAAAACAGGTGCGTTTTCTTATACCTAGTTTGAAGATATTATGGGTTACCCATACACATTTTCATACGTTTCAAGATTTTCTTTCAGACAAAAGATAGTTCCCCATGCCTAATTTAATCCTTTTCTGGCCCATACAAAGTTTTTGTACACAAAAGCAAATAATATAATTATAAAGTTACATAATGCCATAGTAAATAGTTGCTGCGAAAATATTTGCAGAATATATTTCTTTTTTACAGCGCCATCTATGATATAACCCATATAACGGTGTACAACTTCTAATCGCTAATACTAATGAACTAAAAAACGCCTCTATCCGGGTAGAGATGGCGCTATAAACCCAACGTCTTCGTCCAAAGTTTCGAAAGGAATTGCATATCAATATCAACGTCAGCGTATGATTAAACACGTCACTTTGTATGGACAGTATTGAAGGAACTCCATGCGGTTCGCTAAAAGTGACGTGTTTGAACATTGATTAACTCAGCCGTACTCGGGAACAAAATTCCTCGCACTGACTACCATGAATTAAAATTGTTCCTTAGGAAAATAGTTTTGCCATTAAGCTATTACGTAAAAAAACCTGAAGCAAAAATTAGATCTATTATGTCGAATCCATGTTATAATTATATGCGAGATAAAAAAAACAGAAAAACATATTGAGATTTCAGGATTTGAACGTGAACCCTCCCTCGAACAAAATATATTCAAAACAGTCGATTATGCGCGCTATGCCAACCGGCTTTCTACGTTTAACGCGAAAATTGTTAATCGGTTCTGCCAAAATGACGCCGTCATGCGCCACGGGATGGAGTAATTTCATTGAAATTGCTCAGCCCTTAGAATATTTAGCGTGATGGTATGTATCCTAGAGTGAGCCCAGCGATATTTTCTGTAAACTCTTGCATGCGTAAACGCATCTAGACAGACTATATTATTATATTTATTACTCTTTTATATAAGTAGAGATAAGTCTAATCCATGCTACAATTATTATATGCGAGACACAACAATAAAATGTAAAAAAAACAAAAAAAAAATTGACGCTATCAGGATTCGAACCTACAGCCTCCCGAACAAAATACGTATAGAAGAGTCGGTACTCCGCCCTGCGCCATCCGCTTTCTGAACATTAATGCGAAAATAGTGAATCGTTGAATGACGTCGCAAGTGACGCCACCATACGCCACGGCATGGTATTAATTTTGTTTGAGAGTAATTTTATTGATATTGCTCAGCCCTTTGGATATTTAGCGTGATGGTATGTACCTTAAAGCGTTCTCCGCGATGTTCTCTTGAAATTGGTTTAAATCGCATCTTGATCTGTTTTGTGGTAACGGAGATTATCTCGTGCATGTGGACAGACGTTGCCTTTTATATAAGTGACGCTATCAGGATTCGAACCTACAGCCTCCCGAACAAAATACGTATAGAAGAGTCGGTACTCCGCCCTGCGCCATCCGCTTTCTGAACATTAATGCGAAAATAGTGAATCGTTGAATGACGTCGCAAGTAACGCCACCATACGCCACGGCATGGTATTAATTTTGTTTGAGAGTAATTTTATTGATATTGCTCAGCCCTTTGGATATTTAGCGTGATGGTATGTACCTTAAAGCGTTCTCCGCGATGTTCTCTTGAAATTGGTTTAAATCGCATCTTGATCTGTTTTGTGGTTACGGAGATTATCTCGTGCATATGGACAGACGTTGCCTTTTATATAAGTAGAGATAAACCTTTCTCTTCAATCACTTTATGTATTTAAAAAAACCGCATAAAAATCCGTTGCGTAGTTTTAAAGATTTAAGCATACATAGGGATATAGGGACAGAGAAAGCGACTTTGTTTTATACTATGTAGTGAAGTACGAAAACGTTTATTTACTTATCTCATTTATAACTGAAAATATATATAGAATACATTTACTTATTTAGGCACCAAAAACCACAAAAGACACAGGAAATCGAGAATTCACAATATTTGTATAAGGTACGCAATCAAAAGTTGTGATATTTTTTATTTATATCCAGTACTTTTATGTTGTGGCCATTCAAAACTATCTTTTAATGTAATCAATGTAGTTATCGGTGCAAAATTATTGTGCTTATTCTGTATTTTAAACACATTCTAAATCAAGTATACAAAGCCCGTAGTCCCCGTCGTCATCTAAATTGGCATTTACGCCGAACCGATCGACTGGCGTTTTCAAAGGAGTAGCGCGCGCAGTGGGCGTTAAGCGAACTAACATTGGCGAGTCCGAGTTTGATTTGACAGCATACTCACCGTCGTCGGCGTAAATACGTCGACGTTGCCGTTTACGCCGACTCCGCGTTTTCATACAAATCGGAAGTCCGAGTTTGACTTTGACAGCTTGAAGAAGTAAAACCACAGAATAAGTAGTGAACGTTTGCTTGGGGTTTGAAGTTTTTACGTAACTTCGAAGTTACGAAAACGCCAATTTAGGTGAGAACTCAGACTGACCACTCTGGTACCCGTGTATTAAAGTGGACTGTCGTGGTTTTTACGTAAGTAAACTTTAATTGCAACTGTGATACCGAATTCGATTGACTTGCGTTTTAAATCAGTTTTATAATGTTGCATATTATGTAGGTCTTATGTATTAATTTCCGAATTATCTACAGAACTGGGTGCCAAGTTTTTATTTCAATTTAGATCTCAATTATTTCGTCGGCGAAGTCGATAACCACACACATTCTTCGTATTGGAACTTGGTTCTTGATTTGTTTTAATGGGATCAGCAGGCCTATTCGTGGAACTCCGTAATCAGGAATCCTGAGTCTAGAAAACAGATTTAGTAGCGGTTTTCAAAGCGATTTTTGCAACGGAAAACCTTGATTCAATTTAAATACTATGCTCCGGAATATTTTATTTTCCAGGAATAGGCCTGTTGGAATAAGAGGCTACATTAAAGACCTGTTTTAGCGTCTCAACATCCGGATATCGTCGTCTTCGCGGACGGAGCCATGCACGGTGTCCCGTGTTCTTTTGGAAAAAGCGAACGATAATTCCGCGTTGAATTACTCACGAGGGATTTAGTGGAGCAAGCAAGGAATAAATAGTTCCATAGCTCCCACACCAGCTCGAGTCTAATTAATCTATGCTACTCGTGATCAATTGCTTCGCTTGTTAGCTTAAGTAGCATGATTTAGTGTTTAATGTAACTGGACATGGATGGCTAAAATTATCCCAACACACCGCATTCCGGAAGGAATTTTGAACATTTTGAGCTATGAACTGGATAGAAATAACATATGTTTTTCACTGCCGCTTCGACTATGTTTTGTTCAATGCGATACTACCAACCCGGGCAGGATTAAACATACCACCTAGTAATAAATTACGCCCTTAATCATATATGCGGGGGAAAACGATAACCCATTCAGAACACATTTCAGAGAGTTCTTACCTTGATTATCTTACGGCAAAGCTGACAGGATTATTGTTGAAAATAATAGACGAAATTATTGGATTCCCGTGTATATTTTTGTCAGTCAGTCAGTCAGTCATCGTGTTTGCGTCCACTGCTAGACATACGCCTCACCAATTTTCCTCCAGTCCTCCCGGCCCTCAGTGGTGCGAAACCACTGCTTTCCGCCGACGTTCGTGATGTCGTCGTCCCACCTGGCGGGTGGTCTTCCCACACTCCGTTTTCCTGTGTGCAGAGTTTATTTAATTATTCAAGTATTCAAGCAAAGGGCATCGTTGTAACTTAATTATGCTCAAAGCTTTGGTTTAGTGCCAGTGTGCGAGCGACTGCGGGCCGGGTGACGACATCGGTACTCTCGGACGGAGAGGTCAAACCAACGCCCTACGCAGTTGGCCCTTCCACCGCCAGTGACGCCACTCCAGTGACCATTCTCCGGAATGGACCAGTGGCCATTCTCCGGCTTCTTGCCAACGAGAAATATCTTCCTGTCAGCCAGTCATACACTCCGATGTTGACGAGCTAAACATGGAAGTTTAAGGTCATGAATATTTTTCTTTTTCGGAGTGTATAAGTTTCCTTGCAACGTTAGTATCAATCATCGACTTTATAATCAATAAGTCTAGATCTATGCTGATGGTTGAGAACGAGACGAGCGTTTATATAGTGTACTTCTCATATACGCATATATTTCGTTATATATGCTCTTCCAATGCGTTGTTTTTCCAGATCCAATTTCCATTACCGGTTTCCGGATTGGAGGCCTCAAAAAGTGGCGAACAGTAATCACGCACAAATTAAATGTTTCCGCACTTGAGCTTCTCTCGAATTTAAAAATAGAACGTCTGTGACGAAGGTGGGTCCGATTCACGTACACGTAACCGGCGTAAAATTTGAGAAAATGTGTGAGGGAATTACATCAAATTTGTAGCGTTTATGTAATACCTTCTGTGCTTGAGATCAGGGGTTCGATACCCGGCTTCGTTCATGTACAACTTTATTTCTCTTTATGAGTTTGATTAGTGCATTTCGTCACAAATGCGAGCTGTTCCGTGATTCGGAATCCATGTAAAACTGTAGTTCACCTTCCCCTAATGCCACCCTAAGCCCACCCCGTTCGATCAACAATAAAATATTGTTTCGGTTTTTACATCCAGTTCAATGTAGCCGTGCTCACAAAGGGAAGGTCCCGGCATGGCACCTAATTCCTTCGGGAACGCGGTGTGTGGGCTAACATCACAACGGTGGGTGAAGTATTAGACATTCATGTCACATAAAAAAACACTTTGTCTTAGCTAACGCTAAATGAAACCCAATATTAACTGTGGCTCTATGTAAACAAATCTTGGTCTTATTAAGTTAGAGACCTATAATTATTATCATTATCTTAAAACATGCCGGTTCCGCTGTCTGGCGGTCGCTCACTTACTAAGGCAATACTGAGTAGGCGTTCGGCTAGGATTATGTTAGACGATTTGCATATTTCAGATCGAAACGAGACTACAAGGAATGTAAAAGTGAATCTGGTTTAAGGTTTGCATTGAAGGGTCAGAAAATTTGATTTTTTAAAAACATTTATTTGGCAAACAAACCACGTAGGAAATAGGTGCTTCCTTGTATTGCATTGCAATTTATGGAAAACACGTTTTCTTCAATGCAACGCTACCAACCCGAGCGGGATGAACACAACCATCTAGTATGTATAGTGTAAGTTTTACATGGGATCCGATGCACGAACGACAAATCCCTTGGTGGCCTTTTACGACATAAGGAAGAAATGCCGTGAGCCCTATTGTATTATTTTTACGTGCTTTAACCCACACTGCACAATCCTTATTACCTACAAAGGGTGGAGTTTTTAAAATGTTTCTGCGCATAAGAAATATTTTAGAATCGTAAGAACTTGGTAAGTATTCACTGAATACTTTTAAAACAGGGATATCTCATCTTCATGCTTCGTATGTAAAGCAATGTTTTTTTCAATAAATCAAATTTTCGATTATATAACAATATATTGCTGGTACTTACGGTTCATTTTGAGCCGCTCGTAGCCTAGTGGCGCGGGTACTAGCCTAGCGTACCAGAGGCCTGGGTTCAATTCCGACATGCACCACTGTCTTTCTATTTCCGAGTTCGATAAGTGCATTTCGTCACGAATGCGAGCTGCTCCATGGTTCGGAATCCATGTAAAGCTGTAGGTCCCCTTCTCCTACTAGGTGGTAGGGTTTAAGCCCGCCCGGGTTGGTCGAAGCGGCAATGAAAAATTGTCCGTGTTTTCCATCCAGTTCAATGTAGCCCTGCTCATAAAGGGAAGGTCCTGGCATGGCACCTAATTTCTTCGGGAATGTGGTGTAATGGGCTAATATCATAACGATAGTTGTGTGGTAGTAGCCATCAATGTCAGGTTGCATAAAAAAAACTGTAATGGTCGTAGTTCAGTATTCAGGACACTGCTCCGTCGTCTCAGAAGGGTTGTTTTTAACTGGATTGTCTTAGTGTCATGATTTTAGGCAATCACCCCATATGGTAACTAGGTGCCATGCCAGAACATTCCTTATGTTGCACGACTTCATTCAACTAGATGGAAAACGCGGTAAATTTTGGCAGCTTAGAACATCGTTCATTCAATACGATAGAACCAACACAGGATTTACCTACAGGATTAACCCTACCGCCTACAAGTAAGGAAGGGGGAATTTTCAGGTGAAATTCAAACCACGAACAAGAAATCACTAATCGCATCAAAGTTGTCAGTCAGAAAGAAATTCAGATGGACCACTCTCTAATTATCAATGTATTGTACTAATGTTTAATCCTATATTTATATTGAGGGTATTCCATGTAAAAAGCTAGAAGGAATTATTTTCAGAATTGTCGGATAATATTACCATCATTCGTTAAAATAAATCCTTGAATTAAACCAAAATCATGTCACCACACCGAAAATAGGGTAAAGAAGGGACCGCCTTGTCCTGGCACCAGTTACTAAAACGTTTCTAGTTAAAATTATCTGGCAAATGCAACCATAGCAGGTACATAGTGCCAAATGCTAAGTATATGATTCAAACTACTAGACAAATTGTTTTGACTCTTTTGTTGTTGAGGTACCCTGTCTAAATTAAAATTAACTTTATCTAATTCTACGATACATGCTTTTACTAAATCATGTTAGCTATCGCAACCAAATGGTTGCTCAAATAAAACTAAATTGTACAGACACACTTCTAAAATTGTGCTAATGGAACTTATAACCTAAATATAGTTAAGGTATTTTATCTCAGTACAGCGAGCATCTATAACTTCGTGATTTATTGATATGGGAAACAAACAATTTCAATAATAATGCCATCTAGTGTGCTTCGATTTAATTTCATTTAAGTCATGTGCCTGACTAGTAGATAAAAAGAACCCCTCAAAGCCTCGAAGTGACTTTGGTAACCAAGTCGGAGAAAGGCAGAACGTAGCTAGCGCAAGAAATTCAACTGCGCATTCATAGATGGCGTTGTTTGTTACCACAGTATAATCGAGAATATGCATGTCACGTTTTTTTCTCTATTCAGAAATAATTAAGTTTTAAATAGATAAATATTGTTTTAATTTTTTAAAAAGGTATGCATATTTTTTATTCAGAGAGGATTTACACTATTATGTTAATTTAGCGTATAGTTTGTTTGACATGAAAAGCAAAAACTGAGTTTTCAGTTAAGGTGGTCCAACCCGGCGGGCCTTACTCATTCGCGGGCACGGTACAAAACCGTGCTGTTGCGCTCTGGGACCTACTCTGTAGTCTGGGACTTATAGCTAAAAGTAAACCACGACCGCTGTAGTAAAAAATCGAACAAAAACCAAATAGATTATAAATCTTGATTAAATAAGCTATGTTTCATTACTTTATCATTGCGTAATCCACCTCCAAAGTAATTGTATAAAACGCGCGAAAAATGCGAACTTTCGGACCTTATAACATAGAAACCAAACACAATTTTACAATGCCAACGGTCATCAGACATCTAGTTCGATCAAATAAAGCAATGATGAGCAAAATTTTGGATCTCTGACAAGAAATATGGGCGTGATCTTCTTTCCCCTTTTGTATAGGGAGATGATTGGGTAGGCCACCTTAAGGTGTCAACATCATTAACTAAATAACAAAAAAAAACTATTTTCGAACGAGTTTTTTAAGCAATCACTTTATTTCTGGTATCCACCTCTGATAATAGAGCATGATAGTTGGTGTTGGTATGCCAATGCCTATATTTAGCGATGGAAGCGCGACTTGGGTACTAAAAGAAACATAAATAAGTCTACGTGGCATAGAACGTATTAGGAAGGTGTTTTTTAAGGAAACTATATGAGCCCAACAAGTTCATCATTGAATAATCAGTGTTATCGTGTTATCAGTTGAATAAGAGAGAGTTACAAACTAAAAGAAAACATAGTGACAAAAATATAGAATATGTTGAGTCGGTTCGAACATTTGCGGGCCGAACTGGAATTCCGAGCAAAAATGGCAATGAGAACATAATTAATCTTTTTTACGGTCATGTTTTTAAGAATAATATTAAAGAAAAATAATAATAAAACATTTTATTTGTCACAACCCATAAGTACAATAAAGTAATGAACAAGAAAAAACTAAACTAAATTAAAATTAATTAAATTAACATTGCATTCTCTTGTAGACATCTTAATTCTTTTAGCACTCCGAAACGAATGTCATGTACACCTGTAGAAGAAGACACAGAATTACATTTTCATTGTGCCGTTTATGGCTACTACTAAGGGAAAACGTAACGTTTTTCTGTACGTACGTATGGTTTTGTATTTTTAAAATACAATCATTTCTAATAAATATATATTTAAAGAAACCAAAATTTGCGTCGATTGTCGATCCCATACGATATTGATGCTCGAGGTTTTTTTAAGCGTTGAAGTCGTAATAACAACGCCGTACGCGCATCCGGCGCGGCGGCGCGCGCGTAGCACCTCGTAGTAGCCTCGTAGCAACCGTACGGATAAAAAATAACTACGCGGGTACACGCGCATCCGTCGGCGGCGGCGTAGCACCTCGTAGTAACCTCGTAGCAACCGTACGGATACAACATAACTACGCGGCTACACGCGCATGCGTCGAAGGCGGCGTAGCACCTCGTAGTAGCCTCGTAGCAACCGTACGGATAAAAAAGTGGCGTAGCAGCATCAAGCAGCGATAACCGTAGCAACCGTAGCATCTACGTAGTTGGCATTAATATTAATACTACTAGAATGAACGGGTGTAAATATTGTCAGTTTGTTGAATTTAGGAATTGAAAACAGTATTTTGGCTACTTTTAGTTGTATTCTCGCGTAGCCCGTAGGCTAAACGCCTACCTATCTTTTTGGTACGGAACCCTATTACTAAGCCTCCGTTGTCCGTCCGTCCATCCGTCTGTCACAGGGCTGTATCTCATGAACCGTAATAGGTAGGCAGCTTTCACAGGGTGAGTATTTATTTTGCCGTTGTAACAACAAATAGGTAAATAAAAAATAAATACAAAAATTACTATACAAAAAACGTGATATTTGTGTTAACTCCTGTAATATGGTACGGAACCCTTCGTGTGTGAGTCTGGCTCGCACACTACCAGTTTTTTGGTTATGTTCTTAGATCTGAGCTATGCCTTTGTATGTTGCAACATCTCATAACAGCATATTTTTGACATGGTCCTTTTGTACAGCTCTTGGAGTAGGGACTTGCCTTTCATGCGAGAAGTCTTGTTTGAAATCCTGGCACCAGTTTTATTTCTCTTTCTGATTTGGATAAGTGCACTTAGTTACGAATGCGAGTTGTTTCATGGTTTGGAACGCATGTAAAACTGTAGGTTCCCTTTTACCTACTAGGCGGTAGGTATGGTTGAAGCGGTAATTATATTTTTTCCGTGTTTTCCATCCAGTTCAATGTAGCCGTGATCACAAAGGGAAGTGTGCAATTTCGATAGTGGTGGATATAGGTGCAATTAATTCTGTATTAATTCCTTCGGGAACTTTTCATTGTTCATCACGCTGTCGAGCTGACTACACGTGCCTCGTATTTACCGCACTGTTTATATTCGCCTTAATACACATTCAAGAAACGTGTCGACTGTTCTCTTCTAACCCTTTCAAGTCGCCTCATGTCTGGGTGAGACAAGTCTATTACTTCATTTCTCCTCCGTGCGACGCTTGCGCTGCTGAGATACGTGCGCCGCGCAACCGGTTATCGGCCGGCAGCGACGTGAGGGTTGATGCAATAGTTTTGCGACCATATATTTATGCTGTTCTAGTGCAATATTGGACATAAGTCTGCTGTTATGGCTCTTTGTGGTGCCTGCAACTCAGAAATAAAGGACGCTAAGTTTACCGTCTGTACTGCATGTAAGTCGGAATACCATGACGAATGTGCAATCTTTCCCTTTGGTAGTTCTACTATCTCAAAGCGCACAAGATCATCTAAGGAAGATTGGATATGCGTAGTCTGTATCTCAAACAAAAAACTTCACGAAGGTCATTTCAATAGTCCTTGCCCCAAGGCTTCACACGCACCACAGTCGCCAACCGTAATGACCCCTAAGCCGGTAGCTAGATCTCTAAACAACTTAGATCTAAATGAGCTTATGACTCATATCGACTCCAAAATGGAAGAGCTGGCCTCCCGCTGGACGCTGAAAATTGAGGACTCTTTGGATCGCGTTGAGTCAAAATACGCCGAAGTAATTCAGTCATTGCAGGCTGTCGGAAAGAGAATTGACTCCCTTGAAAGTAGGTGCGACGAGGTGCCAGTAGCCCTTGAGCGGATGAGAGGCGATCAGGCGAAGGAAAACACAGAATTGAGAAATGAGCTTAGAAAAACCCAAGAGGAGCTTAGAAGCGTTCGTAGCCAGGGATTTGAAACTGACAAACTTGCTCAGTTTGCGACTGATAAGGCAATTGACCTTGAAAAAAGCCTATTAGAAATTCCAAAAACTGTTGCCAAGCACGATGTTCGCCTAAATCAAATCGACGTTGCCGTAGCATCCACTTCTGCTAAGTTCCTTGGGTTCGCAAAAGCGGCAAGAGAATGCAACGTAGAAGTCCACAACGTCACTGAGAGAAAGGACGAGAATCTTTTACATATCATATCATCGATAGGGCAGGCCTTAGGCTGCACAGTAGATACACGTGATGTCGCACACGTTCACCGCGTCGCACATAAAGATGCCAAGGATCCGAGACCACGAAATATTGTTGCTAAACTTGCCACCCGAAACCTGCGCGATGACCTGATTGCAGCTGCACGCAAGAAGAAGGCTCTCACTACTGAGGACCTGAAGATCTCGGGGACAAGCAAAAGAGTCTACGTTAACGAACATCTCCCGCTGGAATCCAAGCTACTTTACAGGAGCGCCCGCCAAATCTGTAAGGAAAAGAACTATAGATTCGTCTGGATACAGAACGGCTCCATTCTTGCTCGCAAGGACGGCGAAGTCGGTTCCAAAATTATTAAAATCAACTATGAAACGGATCTCAAACTTATAATTTGACTATGTGTACAACGTGTTAAAACTAAGTTCATTAATTTTCATATCCACGTGTTATTTTACGTTTTTCTAAAACGTTATTTCTTTGTTATATTTGTTTTATGTGTTCTATGTAACCACTTTGTAGTTCGTTATGCTATCTTATCTATAGTTTTTATTTATATATATTACGCTTTACAATTTATGCGGGTTAATAAAGTCCCGAAACTATTTGCACGCTCCTCGAGCAAGCCATGTCATATCGTTACCACTCTTGTTAACAGCTACCAACTCACTACCATAATGCCGTCCCTGTCACACTCACTAGGGCTAATATGTTACCTCTCACTCTGGCTCCTACTCTGGCGACTGCCACGATCCGATTTTACAATTATTTACGCTTACCCACTATCACAATTACTCTTTTACACTTATTCTTTTATAATATTTGAACTAAAATAATTTTTTGATGCTTTTAAAGAACTGCTCATTCTGAATATTGCCCCTTTTGATGTTTTTCGAAACCGAACCATGTTGTCAAAACTTCTTATCGTTTCGTATCACAAGTTACTTAGTATATGTTCATTTGGACTCAACTTATTATGCAATGGATAATCATTTAAATATTTACTACCAAAATTGTGGCGGCGCGCGAAGCAAGTTGAAGGAGTTGTATACAAACATTTTATCTAATCAATTCGATATAATCGTACTGACTGAAACATGGTTTTTACCTTCCATATTCGACTCTGAGTTTATAGATGACCGATACACAGTATATAGGCGTGATAGGGATTGCAATACAAGCACTAAATCGGATGGGGGTGGGGTTTTGGTTGCCGTCCTTAGGTCTCACGTTAGTACTCGATGTCATCAGTTCGAGTGCATGTCCGTAGAAAACGTTCTTATATCGCTGCCGGTTTCGTACGGAAGGTTAAAAGGTCATTTACTGCTCAGTGCTGTCTACATACCGCCTGCGTCTCCGGTGGATTTTTATGAGGCACATTTCAGTTCTATAAAAGATGCGTTTTATGATAATCATAACCTGAATGTATTTATGATCGGTGATTATAATTTAAATCAAATAGGTTGGTTGACACTTCCGCTTCTGGACGCTGAAGATCGCGGTGTTCTCAGCGCTTCGGGCTCCGCGAATACTTCAGTCTGCTCATTATTTAATACTATGTCACTTCTTAAGCTGAATCAATATAATAATGTGTTGAATAGAAATGATCGTATTCTCGATCTCGTGTTATGCGACCGTGAATGTACGCTCATTGCTGCGCCAACCCCACTGCTCCCCGCGGACCGCCATCATCCGCCGCTCGAAATATCACTATCGTTGGCCGTTGAAACTAGCCTACCCAAAGCTATTCAGTTGCGATATAATTTTAGAAAGGCGAATTATGACATAATTAACGACCAACTATTATCTGTTGATTGGGATCTCCTGATTAGTGGTGGGTCAATAGATGACTCCTTAAGTGAATTCTATTCTATTATTAATAAAGTTATATCTAAACTAATCACACCTAAAAGAAATATATGCTCCAGGTATCCTACTTGGTTTACTAATGAGCTAATTTCTATTGAAAAACGTAAACTTAAAGCCTGGAAAAAATGGAAAAACTATAATAATATTTCAGATTATATACATTTTGGTAAACTAAGATCAAAATTTAAATTTAAATTAGATGAGCAATACACTGCTTACATACATAACGTTGAAACCTGTTTACAAAATAATATTAAAAGTTTCTGGTCATATATTCATAGTTTGAAAAAAACAACGGGATATCCTTCTTCGATGACTTTCAGTGACACTAAATTAAATAATCCAACTGATATATGTGAAAGTTTTAATACATATTTTCATTCAACTTTTGAAACATCGCCTTCGAATAACAATTTTGATTTTACAACCCTAAATAGCTTACACTCTGATTTCCCCATGATATCCTCTTTAACTTTCAGCCCGGTAGAAGTCGAAAAACATCTCGAGGCTCTTGACCTAAATAAAGGAGCGGGTCCCGATGGCATTGAACCGATTTTTTGGGCAAAAACCAGTCATTCTTTATCAAAACCTATATGCCTAATTTTTAACAAGTCTCTAGGTGAAGGTGTTTTTCCAAATCACTGGAAACTGGCCAACATAACTCCTGTGCACAAAAGTGGCCCACATAAACAAATCGAAAATTATAGACCGATATCAATTTTATCATGTTTAGCAAAAGTGTTTGAGAAATTGGTCCATGATAAGCTTTATAACTACATGAAGGATGGAATCTGTCCCGAACAACACGGTTTCATAAGAAATAAATCGACAGTCAGCAATCTTATGCTTTTTTCAAATTTTCTTTTTGATGCGATGGATAGTGGTGACCAAGTAGACGTAATATATACTGATTTTAAAAAAGCTTTTGACAAAGTCAACCACAATATATTATTTCAAAAACTGGCTTTTAATGGCATTAAGGGTGATTTGCTTCGTTGGATGATTTCATACCTCACAAATCGGTTACAGAGAGTAACAATAAATGGATACGTATCGCAAACCGTTAATGTTACCTCGGGTGTCCCTCAAGGATCTATTTTAGGCCCATTTTTGTTTGTTTTGTTTTTAAATGATATTGGTAAATGCTTTAAATTTTGTAAATATCTTATTTACGCAGATGATCTGAAAATATATACTAAAATTAATTCCACAAATGATTGTTTGTTGCTGCAAGATGATCTTAATCGATTATATGGTTATTGCCAGTGGTATAAAATGCAGCTCAATATTCTTAAGTGTAAAAAAATGACTATTACTAAGAATCACAACATTTTTGATGTCACGTACACTATTGGAGGCGAACCACTTGAAAGTGTTGAAAGTATGAGGGATCTCGGGATAATCATCGACAAAAAGCTACATTTTGAAGCACACGTAGAAAATATTAAAAATAAAGCATTCAAAATGATGGGTTTTGTGCTTCGTAACACCAAGGACTTTAATAATGCTGACAGTTATATTTTACTTTTTAACTCACTGGTAAGGTCTCACCTAGAGTATGCTGCTGAAATATGGAACCCCTTCTACTATAAATATGTCACATCTCTTGAAAGCATACAAAAGTACTTTTACCGTGTTATGCAGTACAGACTCCGCCGGAAAGGTATATCTTGTACCGTGAACCCTATGACTCTAGCTAATAGAAGATGTCTAGGCGATATGATGTTCCTGCACAAACTTCTTCACAGCAAAATCACATGTAGCGAGTTGCTTGCTCAAGTGGATATTCGTGTTCCCAGCAGTCGCGGCACTCGTAACGCTGTTCTCTTTCTTCTTCCGCGAACGCGTACCAACGCAGGCAAAAGAAAACCGTTCTACAGAATGTTCCAGACATACAACCAGACTTTTAGTAACGTTGATATTTTTAATTGCAATCATGGTTCGTTTAAAAAATATATTAAAAACATTTTGGAATGACAGTCCTCTTTATTGTTTGGTTATTTATAAAGGCGTACATATTATCATATTATTATCTTTATATTGTCTTTTTTTTTTTTTGTTTAAATATATCAATAATAGTATAATAACAATATGTATAAATATACTATATAATCTTTATATGAATACTTATATGTTTAGTGGTTACATATACAAATGCATCGCAGTGTTAATGTTTAATGTTTTCTGCATGTTATCGCAGGTATTTTATTCAGTGCACAAGAAAAAAAAAATAATACATAGACACCTAGGTACTTTGTCAGCTATTTAAATACTATATTTTTGAACTCTGTGGCATCTGGTGTTGTGTAATGACTTGTTGTGTATTTTATTGTAATACTATGCTTGTTTTTGTGTCATTACATGTTAAGATGCTCTAAATAAAGAAAAAAAAAAAAAAAAAAAACTCTCCCACCTAGTAAGTAAGGAAGGGGACCTAAAGTTTTACGTGGAATCCGAGCCATGGCCAGCCTCAACGATTGAAAATGGTCTTCCATACAGAACTTAACCGCGTTAAGGGGTTCTTTACCGAGATTATCGAAACGCAAGGCCTGGCGCCACTGGGAGACATAATTAGATATTATTTCATAGTTTGAATTTAATTTTATTATCATTATATGCACTCAGTGTTCTATCGGGCAATACGCCTCTCCAGTCTCTCAGCGGTACGGAACCACTGATTTCCGCTGATGTCGTTCCACCTTGCGGGTGGTCTTCCCACACTCCGTTTTCCTGTCAACTGCTGCCAGTGTAGGACACGGTTACTCCAACGGTCGTCGTCTCTTCGACTGACGTGACCAGCCCACTGCCATTTGAGCTTAGCCACCCGGTGTCCAATATAAAATACTTTGGTACGCCGGGGATTGCTTCGTTACGCGTATCCCGGTAACTAACTACTAACTAATAATGCAAACAAAAATCTAGCATGAACATTAATTAAAAAGAAACACACTGAAATCTAATATCTAAAAACGATATTATGTCCTCCTGTAGAAAAGACGATCCGAGAGCACTGGAAGCGTTACCACGTTACCTTGTTAATACGCAGCCTCAGGTACTCTAACGATCAGATTTCGCCTGAAGCTGCACGCATGGCCATTCCAAGATCTTTGGCCAGATCTTTTGTTTCCTCGCACCATGCCCCCATCGCCTCGTCCTCTATCAGATCCTTTCATTCATGAGCATGGCTACATTGAACTGGTAGGAAAACACGGACAATTTTTCATTGTCGCTTCGAGCATCTTTTGATCCAATGCGATGGTACCACCCAGGGAGGGCGCTAAAACACTACCCCCTAGTAGAGGAAGGGTACCTACAGTTTCATATGGTTTCCGAACCATGGAGCAGCTCATTTCGTGACGAAATGCACTTACCCAACTCAGAATGAGAAATAAAGTGGTGCGAGCATTTGAACCCACACCTCTGGTATGCTAGACAAGTCCCTTCTCCCCTTTCAGCTCTGAAGTGGAAGCAACTAGCCGTAAGACTGGAGTCCCAGGAAAAAGTATCCGGAGGGATCTCCAGAACCTCGTAGAATTCAACTCCAGCAATACGTAGGCGTGTGTGTTTAACGCAAAACGGACACTGAAATTGCGACCTTCAGGGCACAGCCCTGCTTATTGAGGACCTCCTGAGTGAGAGCTGCAAACGCCACACATTAGGCCAGGATCGTCGTAATCGATCGTGAAAGCTGAGACTCTCAGAGTGCAACAGTACTTCAACCTCGCCCTAAAAATGTTGCTCTACAAGGTGGAGTATTGTTTGCCTCCGTGGAACATCTAAGCTTGCTTGGGCCGTGCGTCTCGTCGACGAACATTAGAAATCTCAAAATGGGCATATTCTCAAACTACGTAGTGTTCTAGGGTCTCTTTCTTAGTATTATCGTATGCTTCTCTTAAGTGTCCACGATCGTTGAGCGCAGGCACCCATACACTCTTGTATAGAAGCACAATCACCTTTATTTTCTCGACAATTATGAGTTTTTGAGGCGCAGTCTGATGCTTCCATGAATATTATACGAATTTTTACTTTGAAACCTTATTCTTTGCTGCTACATTTTTCTGCAGTCAATCTGGAATAGTCTTTTCTTCTCATTATATGACAATTATTATCTACATATAGTCGTGATAAATATAGTCGTTAATGGTAACGATAACGTAAGTGGCTGAAACTGGGTTCAAAGGATAAAAATCTACCCTCAGAAGCTATACATGTCGGTCTGGTTGCGCCAAGTGGTTGCGTTACCTAGATGTGGAGCCTGAAAAAGTTGTTATCGTGACCAAAACAAAATGTGATAAGGTAAATGGCTGCAAATAAAGAAGTATGAAATTATCAGTACACACTTGCTTAGTAATACCAAATCTGAACAAATATTTTAGGTATATTTAAATATTTAATGAAATAACTGATTAGTGATTGTTGCATGCTGCGTACGAGCGTGGCGGATGCCTCCTTGATAACGGCCGAATGATTGGCTCGAAACGTCGGAGAATGTCTCTTCCTGCCGCGTGAAAAGCCGTAACATTTTTTTGTCTAACGACCGTCGTAATCTCAAAAGTATCATGAGGACGGTTATATTTAAATTTTAAAATTATGATCAACCAGAGATGGTGCACTCCAACCTATTAATATAGAAATAGAACATTGGAGGCATCGAGAAATAAGAACTTTTAGTTGGATTACATATTTTTTAATTTCTAGATATCTGATCTATATGAAAAGAAATCAATCGACAGGGTTCCACCCTGCCGATTGATTTTTTTAAATTTTATTTATGGCATATGACTTTCGACTATATAAAAATGTTTGAATGCAGTTATAATTATTATTAATAATGAAGGAATATTTTCTTTCTGCAAAATTTCCTATCTTGTATTTGAGGGTATCTACATTCCTTCTACTTTTTATCCGTGCATGGCCAAGGGTTCGGAAGCAAGAAATCAAACAGATGTTATTATTTTTTTATCATTTATTTCATCGTGTTCGCTTTATAGCGGATGCGTTGCAGTATACGAGTTAATTTTTTTTGGTCGTTTTCTTTCAACATTTTATATAAAAAGTAGAAATTGGCTTAGACGTAGATTGAGTAAGGTAGAGTCGCGCGTGCGGAGGTAGGGCGGGTGTGGGGTGTCGGCGCGAGGGTGGGGGGATCAGTGCCAGCCGTGTCCGCCGCTGATGGCCGCCTTGGCGGCGAGGTGCTGCGCGCGCGCGTGCGCCACCGCCGGCGTGTCGGCGAGGTACTGGCCGCCGTGCGCGAAGGCGACGGGCGCCGCCCAGCCGGCTCCCGCTCCCGCGTACCCGTCGTGCCCCCAGGGCTCCTCGGGCGAGGCGGCGGCGAGCGCGCCGGAGTGCGCGTGCGCCGCGTAGTGAGCGGCGCGCGCGTGCTGCACCTCGGGCGTGTCCACCACGTACTTGCCGTCGTGCGTCAGCTGGATGTGCGCCTGGGGCCCGTGCCACTGGCCGTGGCCGCTCGCGTAGCCGCCGTGCGCGCCGCCCGCACCGTAACCTGCGCCGTAGCCCGCGCCGTATGCGAGCTGGCCGTGCGAGGCGGCCGCGTGCGCCTGGAGGTGGGCCGCCTTGAGGTGCGCGACTTCGGGCGTGTCGACGACGCGGCCGTCGTGCGCGAGCGGCGCGGGCCCGTACTTGTGCAGGCCGGCGCCGGGCGCGCCGTAGTGTCCGCCGCCGCCGCCGCCGCCGCCGGCGTAGAGCGCGACCGCGCCGCCGTCCCAGCCGGCGCCCTCCCAGCCGCCGCCGTGGCCGGCGCCGTGCGAGGCGGCGGCGTGCGCCTGGAGGTGCGCGGCGCGCGCGTGCGCCACCTCGGGCGTGTCGAGCACGTACTTGCCGTCGTGGCTGAGCTGGATGTTGGCCGGCGGTCCCGCCCAGTGGGGCGCGTACCCGTATGACGCGTGCGCGCACCCGAACAGCGCCGCCGCCATGAGGACAATCTGCGTGACATGCAACATCAACAAGTTAGAAGATTCACTGAAAGCAAGAGACCATTCTCTTTAAATCGATATCATTTTTTTTTCTCTGATATTTTTTTTTTTTAAACCATAAATATAGTTACAGTGAGTACAAAATTCAAGGAACAGTAGTACCTGTATCACTTTTTGGAAATCTTATTATTTTGCTTATTGGTTATTGTCATCTCTTTTATTATTATTAATTGTTTTGCATATTTTATAGTTCTTCTTCAAGCAAATTAAATTAAATTGATTTGTTATATTTACTTGTAAGGAAGCTGTGTAGGCCTATAATTAACATGTACACACTAATTTGTTATTTTTAGTAGTGAAATATGAAACTGTTTTGTGTATAATATTGTTGGCATACCAAATAAATAAATAAATAAATAAATAAAAATATCCTCTCTCACGCATCTTAGAGAAAGCCATGGGATACCTTTTGTGACGAAAATTAAACTCGAAGTGAAATAATAGATGAAAGTTTGTTTAGCTCATAATTGTAATTGTACTAATATAACATCCAAAAAAGAATTCAGCCCGATATCAGTCCTAAACGACATTGAGCCGAGCGGAGCCGGGTACCTCAGTTTTAATTTTATGAAGAAAAACAAAGGCAGACAATAAAACACAGATACAAATAATGATCTGTCTTCTCAAAGATCTGTCTTCAAAACTATTTCTCACTAAAGCAAGAAAATTTATAAATTACGAAGGTGGCGTTTTTTATAGTAAGAAAAAGTGTATAAAAAAAGGTTTTTAAACCTTATCTTTGCATATTCCTTTTAACATTCCAGTAAATACTTTGACGCAACATAAAAACAAACTAACCAATATCTAATCAAATATCTTTAGAAAAGGAGTAGGAAATAGCTATCCCTTTTCATATGGGTCGGCCTCTGCCGGGAAAGTGTATCCTCTCAAGAATGAAACTAAAGCAGTCTTCTCAAAGTGGGCGATCACGGCCCCGCGTGGGCGCTGGAGGTAAATGGCTCAGTGGAAAATGGGGCGTTGAAGTGGTTTAGTGGGGCGAGAGATGATTTGTGTTTTTCTAATTTTTTAGAGTATCTACTTAATACAAATATGAGAACCCATCTACTTACACTACATCGATTATCTTGCGAATTTTTTTTTATAAAGTTTGATTTTATTGCCCTCAGAAAAAATATATATAAAAGTAAACGCATGTGGTTAAGCTAAACATTTTGGGGGGCGCTGGAAGGTAATGGATTATCAAAGTGGGCAGTAGACAAAACCAGTTTCAGAATCTCTGAACTCAAGCAAGGCAAAATAATTCTACCTTACGTTCACGTAATTCTATAAGGTTGATGCTGTTTTTGCGTGCGTTCTTACATGTCTCCATCATGCCTCAGCACTTGTCGCTGGAGTGACATTGTCCGGACATTTCCTTCCGGCCGCCGACTCTCGCGCCAGTGTTGCCACTGACAGAGGAAATGGCGTTTTTGCGCGGCGTTATGTGCGATGCAGAAACTCGAGTTTATCTTTGTATAAGGAAGCTTACATCATTCAATGAGTCACAATATACTATCAATTTCATTTGTAAAGACTGGATGATTTTTCTGAGGAAATGAGCTAAACTAAGCTTGACTAAAAAGTGCACTCAATACGGGTACATCTGGAAAATCGTTGTTACCTCCAGAGAAAAAAAATTTAGGGAAGAGTGCACAATATCTGGTTAATATTAAAATTATGATTGTTATAGATCTCTCTTCTTTCTTCTTCAGGAGAAAATAAGGATGGTTATATTACAATTTTAAAATTATCACTAACCATATGTTGTGGATTCAATACTAGGGAAAAAATACATTCAATGACCTAAGAATATTCCAGCGTGCATCGATTTTGCACCGGAACAAATTTCACCAGCGATTAACATAATATTATCGAACGTAACCGCGAATAAAATTACATTCAATGCACTAAGAAAATCTCTAGCGTGCATCGATTGTACCCCAGAACCAATTTCACCAGCGATTAACATACTATCGAACGCAACCGCCTAATTGTATATCTTGGAAGTGGGTGGCGGTCAGCAACGTGCGCAGCTCGCGTGACGCCGAACCACCACCGCCCAGCTGAGCGGCAACATTGGCTCATCCCGGGCCCGTGCCGTGACGCTCTAGTTGGCGGCACGGCGGCGGCGTGTGGACACGGCCGTGCGAGTTTCGCCACCCAATGTCGCCAATGTCGTTCCGATTTTTTTTTCAGGCCGCAACGCACAATCGGGCGCCCGCCGCCCGGTGGTGACACGCAAAACGGATGGGGTAATTGCTGTGAAGTAAGAAAGTGCGAAAGCGGTGGGTCAAGCCCGCTATGGCTGGACAAATAACTTTTACCGTGGACCTCTGGATCTCAGAATATCAATGAATTTGTACAATGAAATATTTGTTGTGTGATTTTTTTGTACAAGAAGTGGAAATCTGTTATTGGCTTATGTTTTGCATTTTTGTCATTGTATAAAAGCTATGTTTATAAAAGCTGTTGATTTCCCAAATAAATATATAAATAAATAAATAAATGCAATATTAAAAGAATATTTCTGTCAGTTCTGAAAATATAATGGTGATTTCTGAGCAGTTATTTTTAACCGGCTTTAAAAAGGAGGACGTTCTCAAATCGGTTGAACTACTGAAATAAGAGCACAACACTATTCAAATATTAAAAAAAAATTAAAAAAACCTACTACTTTTCAAATGCGAAACTGTGTTTGTTCGGTGTTCTTCTTTCATGCAGTAATTGTCGTGATTTTTCGCATAGAGATAGTTTATAGGTAAAGCAGCTCAGCGGCCGGGACTTGCTTCTCATGCCAGAGGTTATCCCTAAGATTATCTTTCTGAGTTGGATAACTGCAAGGTGCAGTGCACCACGAATGCATGATGGATGAAAATATTTTCGATACGGCAGTTAAATATTGTCCTTATTTTCAATGCATTTCATTGCAGCCCGGCTTATAAAGGGAAGGCAGCTAATTCTTACAGTTATGGCCAATACCATGACATTGAGTGTGGTATCAGCCATCAACGTTCGGTTATAAAAAAATATGGGCATGAGAGTGACTTGGTTATCCCGAATAAATATGTGTCTCTATTGTTCCAATCGGAGCACGGTACCGCAAATAGTAAGAAATATAAAACACAAACAAACAAACAAAAACAACACAATTTAGGGGAACTTAAAGAAAGCCGTTGCTAAGCAATCAGCGTTCTAAAATATTCGATTTATTTATATGCGATCCGATATAAGTGGTGAACAGCGCAGCTAGCTGGTGGCCGCAGCGGGCCAATGTTGTGCAAGCACCTGCCCATAGGAACATAAACAGATCAACCACGCCCGCGCTCCAACTACTCGATAATTCGCGAATATCCTTTCAAATTCCTCTAAGGCACCTGTTTGTACAATCGAGTTTCCCTCTACAGCACATACCTAATGGTATTTACACCATGGCAGCATTACATCTTTTTAAATACTAAGGTCCATGTTCCAATGTCCAAAAAGTTGCAAATTTTTAGTGGCAACTTTTTGCGTTATTCCTCATAATTATCTTAGAGAAGCCAGCCATCTTTAATAATTCTTTTATAAAGTGTACTCGTCAATACAGTTACAGATTGTAACTTCAAATTGTCGGCGTGTTATAGCTTTTACACACACCCTCTTAACCATCGTGGTAAGGTGGAATGAGGGTGGAAAACATTAAGATTTGTTTTTCTTCAGGAAAAACCTTTTTTTAATCACTTGAATAAACTTATGAAATTGTATATATTTGAATTTAAAGTTCTCTTATTATTATTCCTTCCATGCGAAATTATCTTTAGAAATTTTTGAATTTAACAAAATCCTATAATATTTAATTCAATAATCACACGACACTAATACTCCGGTCGGTCGGTAATGAATCGATAATTTACCATTTAAAAGGTTTATGCGGGCTTGTGCCCAGCTCTAGAAATGCGCAGCGGCCGAGCCAATGCCTTTCATATCTCGGCGTGCCAACAAATCACACAGTTTACTACCAAGCAGCGGGGAATTCTCCGGACTCCTTCCTACTTTAATACAATGATCTCGTGTCTGATACCTACAGTCGCGGGATACATACATTATCCAGAAAACAATACTAGCAACATTGTATAAACTTTTCGTTGCCTGTTCTGTACAATTCGTTTGTAGTGTATGTTAAGAAAACCAATTAAGCTGTTTTTCTCGTTTCTTATCGTATGTTAACGGGTGTTAGTCGAAAAAGAATATTAATGACAACAATTGTTGTTTTATTGTGCTCGTTTTAAAGACATCACCATACATAGTTGAAGAAACCTGCATATACGTACCATTTACTTATGTAAAAATTCTCGCTTGTGGTACCTCACCTACTGTCATGATATTAGACCAACTCAACACATGGGAACTAGGTGCCATGTCAGGACCTTCCTTATATTATTATTTTTTAGATGAAAAAAAAACATAATTTTTATTGCCGCTTAGACTATCGCCCATTCAATGCGACGGTACCAACCCAGGCGGGATTTACCCTACCGTCTAATAGGTAAGGACCTACAGCCTTACGCAGAATCTGAAAGACGAATCCCTTAGTCGGCTCATAGGACATGCACGGGTCATACGACGCACCAAGCACTAAATTGTATTATGCTTCAAAATTAATAGTAACATAAAAAAAATAGTTGAACGTAGCTTCAAAAGCAAAAAAAAATCCTTGAAATGTTACTCCTAGTCAGTGGTTTCTTGCTAAGGCCATTATTATAGTAAAACGCAAGATAAAATATGATTGGCACCCATAGCAAATTGCAGGGCATTGCAACAATGGCTTCGAGCGAGAACGCAGAATTGGCGTTTTGCTAATCAGATCGAGTGGGCGAAGCAATGCACTTGATTTGTTGGCCACACCGGTTCCGCAATGCATTGGAATTTGTATCTGATACAGGTAAATAGACGCAACAGCACTGACTTCATAGTTTTAGGGAAAGTGTTGGGTTCGGGAAAGTCATAAATGTATTTGTAAAAGACGTGCAAAGAGATTCTTTGATTTCTAAAAAGAAAAATGTTAACAGGCGTTCGTTCTCCGATGGGAAATATTTGATATAAAGTTTTCTTATTGTAATTATGATAAAACTTGGGATTTTTTATTATTAAGCTGTGGATTTGACTTTGCTTTATGCTTGGCTATATATGATAAAACTAGGGTAGCATTTAGCTATGTCTACTTTGTCTTATTCATGGCTAAGCATGACCAAACTTGAGAAGCATATACATAGCTATCGATTTGAGTATGTTTTGTGAGTGGATAAACATGACAAAACTAGAGTAGCATTTAGCTATGGCCTTAATTTTGTTTTATTCGTGGCTAAGCATGACAAAACTAAGGGTTGCATTTGGCTATGGATTTGAAATTGTTTTATTCGTATAGCCACGCAGCATGACCAAACTTGAGAAGCATTTATATAGCTATCGATTTGACATCGTTTTGTTAGTGGATAATCATGACAAAACTAGAGTAGCATTTAGCTATGGATTAGACTTTATTTTGTTCGTGGCTAAGCATGACAACACTTGGGTAGGATTTAGCTATAAAGTTGATTTCGTTTCATCCGTTGCTTAGCAATAATTTCATTTTAAAACTAGAGTTTGCTTCAGTTATTATTCGCGATCACCTCTGGTTTTAACTGCAGATAATAAATATAGTTATGGGTCTATTATACGATAATGATCGCGGTATAATTGAATGCCTGCATTTTATAGGCACATTTTTGTTGTTGTAATCTTTTATTGAAGCATGAGCACACTTTTATGTTTTATAAATACTATCCAAGAATGATAGTTTTAAGGATTGATCATGATTTTAGAATTATTTGAAGATACATATATATCTATGTAATTTAAATGTCACTATCACTGTTTGATCTACTCGTATTTACACTATGTACTTTTTATTATTTAAAATCACAAAAAAAATTAAACACTTGAAAAATTCACACTGTATGTAAAAACTTTGATGATTTTTTTGTGATTTGCGTGGGTCCTGGAATGTTTATATTCATAGTTAGACCCGGTAAGTGATATTTATTTTATTTGATAGGTATGACACACTTTGTTACAAATATATCTTATGTGCGGGTTATATTTAGGCTCACCTACTCTGCACTGGGCTAGGCCCGTCTCGCAGAGGAGTGGAATGGAATGGATGGTGGCTCCGCGATTTCTAGGTTGACGCGAGCGGAGCCGGGAATCTCAGTTATTTTGGATTAAATTGTCACTGAAGATAGGACCACTAACATGTGCGGAGGCGTCGCGGTGCGTCAGTCGAATAGCGCCTCCGCCCGCCCTACGCACTTTTCGCACTCCGACCTTCCACCCAGATAACAATAGGCCTTATTGACTATGTATAATCAGCCTATTGTCACTGTGGCATTGGATGCACATTTTGGGAAGTGTTCATCACGGTTCGACTGCAGTAATCATCACGTTGCGTAGGTAGAAACTATCGACCGTTCGTTGAATCCAATTCAGAGCGTTATTAATAGAATAGGAAGATTTTATATATTTTTTAAGGCATCCTAATCCGTTTTATCTACTAATACTTTGTATGTAGCATTTAGACCTATGCATGTATTTCATAACTGTGGACAGAAAACTCGTAAAGTTTCTTTGAGGATTCTTCTTTACAGAGTTGATCGAATCCGCGGATCATTCAGTTTTTGACGTAACTTAGTGTAGTTTGACTACCAAAAAAGTTTAAATAAATTAATAAAGATCATATTATAAACTGATTGCAAGGGAAATATGGGTAAAAACTAACATACATGTTTCGCTAAGCATTTTTTTTACATTTGATAATTCTGGTATTAAAATTTTAATTTATGAGTTATTCTGAAAAAGGTTTAGAAACACTATTTCGTTTTTTTCAAGGCTCACTTTTTGGTATTCACAAGGGGTTAAAACGTGAACTAACTCACCATAGATTTCATGATTAAAGCGGTGGATGAGATCCTCAAACGAACTAGCCGGGCGCTGCTGGTATCCCAGTACTCGCCCCGAAACTTTCGCCTAACTCTTGTTCAGCGTAGCGAGACCGCACCTGCTGCGTGCTCCTGTACGGACTGTGTGTGCCATTAGTAACGCGCCCGGCGCTTATATACGCGCGCCGCCTCCCCCCTACCCCCTACCTACCCACGCGCCTCTAATAACCGACGTACGTATTAATTGTACAGTCAAATGAGTGCAACGAATGCCTGCACCCGCTCTGAAGAAATTCACAAAGAGCGGTTTATGACTGAATATCTGACGGTGATGGCGGCCGTCCGAGCGGATGATCGCGATGGGCGGGAAATGGCACTTGCTGTGCGCCGAGAGGCAACAAAGAGCCGAAAATGATCGCTCTCCGATAGGAAGCGGTTACAATGGAACAATAAGCTGTAAATGTTTACTATTACAGCAATACCAAGCTGGCCTGCACTTCTTCGACCTGTTACTCTAATGGCCTCACCTCTGACCCGACCCGCTCCTTAATCTTTAGACTGAGTGTGATCATTTTTTACTTGCTGTTGCCACTTAAAGTTTGGGTGCCATGCCATGAATCTCCATGCAGCAAGTATCTGATAAATGGGCTCGTTCTTAAGGGTGTTGTGAAAGCGATGGATTTTTAAATTTGAAAATTATCCGAATCTTGAAACTTTGCGATTTTTCAAAATGGATAAAAAGGTGTCAACAATTGTCTGATTGCCTTACCACAGTTATTTTCCTCGGTCGTAGTGGCCGACTTTTTAACCGACTTCAAAAAAAGGAGGAGGTTATCAATTCGTCTGTATGTTTTTTTTTTTTTTTTATGTCTGTTACCTCATAACTTTTGCCTGGGTGGACCGATTTTGATGATTATTTTTTTAAATGATAGATAGTGCTTCCCAAGTGGTCCCATTTTAATTTGGTTAAGTTCTGACAATGATATCCATGAGAAAATCATAAAAGTCTTAAATTTGTATTAAGATGTGCGCGACAAATGGACGAATAACTCAATATAACGCCAACCGATTTCGGTGATTCTTTTTTTATTGGAAAGGACGTGTACAAATTAGTAAGTTTACTTCAAATTCACTAAAAATAAACAAATAAAAAAAACTTCAAAGGAAAATCACTAAAAAGTAAAAAATAATTTTCATTTTTGTAGTTACGATTTCTGTAATTTTTTGAGTCAGTGTCAGCCAAGGTTAGGTTAGGTTAGGTTAGGTTAGGTTAGGTTCTCTTGATTGGCGCAGCGGGTGCCCGGCTGACGCCGACTCAAAAAATTACAGAAATCGTAACTACAAAAATGAAAATTATTTTTTACTTTTTAGTGATTTTCCTTTGAAGTCGGTTATTTTTTTTGTTAAATTTTTAATCTGTCTCGTGCAGTTCATTTACAAGGCGCACCCACAGAACACTCAAATCAGTTATAGGTGTCAACAATAATTCTTGTTTGGTGGAGTATTTTTAGTATTTTTTTTACAATATCCAATAGTCTATGTTTTCGGTGGACCGATTTTTTTTTAACTCTGCATTTAGCGAATTCAAGGCCCGCACCTAAGAGGAGCCCAATGATGCCCATGGGCTTTCGAACTTTCACGGGGGCTGCGAAAACCTGCGCACACCATGTTTGAAGGACTGCAGGTTGTACTTTGGGAAAAAATATTAGGGCTGGAGTGCTTTCCAAAATGTACGGAATTGGTTTGACTGATTTAAGGTATAATATAAAACAATATGTTTTATGAAGCAATATCTGAAATGTTTACATAGATAGTGATGTAATTTTACATTAAATAGTCAATACATATTTTTGAGTACTGATAAATAGTACAACTTCTAGGAAATTACTTCAAGGCAGTTAGTTGACTTGAGTGTGGTTTGAAGCCAATGTTATTTACGACGTTGTCACGCGTAATAAAATGTTAACTACTTTTAATGTGTACCAATAAAATATTGGGCCTATTTTATTTAAAGCGTAATAAATTAACATACTCCTGCATACCACATGGTTACATCGAAGTACTGAATGCTAGAATCTAGAACCTTGGCAATAATACATGTTTAATTTAAATTTAACTTAGTTTGTACAATTAACATAAATTATTACATAGCCGAAGGGGGTATCATTGTAAATTTACTTGCCGGGTGCACAGAAAAGTGAGTGAATACTTTGTCCTTAAGATGTCCCTTCCCGGCGGGACTAACTCATTCGCGGGCACGGTACAAAACCGTGCTATTGCGCTCTGTGACCTTCTATGTTCCAAAGAAAAAGACAGGCTCCGTAATGAGGAGGATGCAACATCAAACAACAGCAACAACAAAGCAGACAATGCGCAAAGTGTTTGATTTGGAAAGATTTACGAAAAATTTAATTACAAAACGACTTCTAGCTAAAAGTAAACCACGACCGCTGTAGTCAAAAATCTAACAAAAACTAAATTAATTATATTTTTTTATGAAACAAGCTATGTCTGATGACTAATCTTTTTAAGATGTATAGATTTTATCATTGAGTAATCCAACTCCAAAGTAATTGTATAAAACAAAGGAAAAATTCGAACTTTCAGACCTTATAACTTAGAAACCAAACACAATTGTACAATTCCAACGGTCATCAGACATTTAGTTCGATCAAATAAAGCTATTTTGAGCAAACTTTGGATCTCTGACAAGAAATATGGGCGTGATCTTCTTTCCCCGTTTGTATGGGAAGTTGAGCGGAATGGCCCACCTTAAGTTGCATTTCGCGTCGCAGCATGCTAACTTGTAAATTTCAGTTCACTTGGTCGAATAACACGTCGTTTAACAGTTAGCGTACTACCAAAAACAACTAAGCGTTAGATTTAATCACTAACTTATCTGATCACCCAGCTGGGTGATTAACAATTCTAAACCCCCTGAACGATGTTGCCCGTATCGCGGTTAGTCTTTTTTTGAGTTGTCTTCAGCACTTTGTCACCTACTTATAATAAATTAATACTATACTCTATTTATTATTTAAGACTTTTCTTTCTCTTTTTTAAATTAATACCATAATTTATTTATTATTTAAGACTTTTCACATTGTGGGTTGATGTTTCCTCGTATTTCTTAGTTGTTTGCTTTAGACCGTTCTACCAATGTAATTTTGGCAGTAGCATTTAGATTTGAAATTATAATTGTGTTTATATCATTTATGTGGACGAAAAAAAAGACCAAAAAAAAACATAATTTATAGACCAGTGAAGTTTATTTGCGGGTTCTTCTTCATTGGTTGATCGAATCCGCGGATCAATCAAATTGTGACATGACTTAGTGTAGTTTGACTACCAGAAGTTGAATAAATAAATGAAATGAAATGAAATACAGCATGTTGCAACAACCGGTACCAAAAATTTGGGTAATTATGATTTAATTATGGGTAAGTAAACAAAAAGTTGAATACCTTTTTTTCTGAATACACTCTAAATATACCGTAAATATTTTTTTTGATCTCCATAAAAATATTTTCATTAATTTAGTGTAAAAAGAATCATGTGGAGTATCATAAAAAATATGGCATGAGTGAAAGTTCAAATTTAAAATGGCACTTCCCAACGGGGCTAACTTACGGACGGCACAAAATAGTTCTATTGCGCTCTAGCACTGTCTCTGTTTTAAAGAAAAAGACAGTCTTCATTATAAGGAGGCTTTAACACGTCCACAAAGCGAAGAATACGCATAGTCTTTAATTTGGTTACATTTACACCAAAAAATAATTACAAAACGACTTACAGCTAAAAGTAAATCGCTTATTCACACTTTCGGCCCTTATTACTTAGGACCTAACAAAATTTTACAATACCAATGGTCATCAAGCATCCAGTTCGATCGAAAGCTGTTTTGAGTATAATTTTGGATCTACGACAAGAAATATGCGCACGATAGAGCGGGAAGGCCCACCTTAAGAACTTTAAAAGTAGAGGACATCCAAACGATTATACGGCTTTGTTAGAAAGCAAGTTTTTAGTCTCGCATAAAACGATTATAATGAAATCATATAAATGCAAGAAATGCAGCCAAATGTATCTGTAACAGCGCGTGCGCGGAACGGAGGTTGCGGACCCGCGCAGGACTTGCGTTCGGCGCCGTCGTGTGGCAACCTGGCTCCTTGCAATCGTAGCCCGCGAGCCGCCCGCACTAGACAGAGAGACGCTAGCCTATTCGATATAATTAGTTTAATGATTATTCTTATTGTATATATTTTGTATATATTCTTAGTTAATTATAATTATGAATGGTTTGTGGACTTGTTGCATGCATACTAACTATATTTTGTATTCTTCTCTTTCTTTTTAAGTTTTTCTCCTTGTTTATTTGTTAATTGTGTCTTTAGCTTATTTTGTTAACTAACTTTAATATTCTGTAAGATTATTTTGTTTATCACAAATACCATTATTAAACTTTTATATAACTTCTGCCACTTATTATACAGCGCATAAGGCTAGTTTACGGGGCAAGGTTTTGACGCGGCAATAATGGATTTTGATACTTTTAAGTTTTAATTAAAAGTAAAAAAAAAAATGTATGTATTTCATATACAGTTATTTCACTCAAATTGTTATATAAATAAAATATTTCATAAATATTTAATTTCATTTAATATTTACTCCCAAACGGTCGGTTTTATCGCCGAATTATCTCATATGTAACACATTGAGTGATTTTGATTATGGTAGTCATTGATGGGAAGCATAATTATATCCGTAAATTCCGTATCGGAATCGAGGAAGTAGTTCTTAAGCAATGAGTGGACTAATAACATCACGCATGCAACATTTTTCATCACCGCTTCGACCATCCTTTAACTCTTTTAACCCTACTACGTAGCAGCCCAAGAAGAATGAGAAGTTCACAGAATGTTTCTCAAACAATTTTTAGTGTTTCAGCCTTACAAAGACTTTTATGGCACAAAGGTGATAACATAAATAACTACAATGCAAGGCAAAGCTCGAAAATACAACTGGTGTATTGTCGAGTTGCTGTCTGTTATAGAATCTTGAATTAAAACGGTAACATAAACAACTATAACCTTACTAAAGAGTACTATAGTGAAGTTTCCGAGACATTAAAAAAACTTGGCCTTTTAGAGATTTTCAGGAACTTCTCTTGTACCAACAAGACAATCGTTCATCAGGAAGCTGCTATTGTACACTATTGCCCCATAACCGATCCATTTTAATATTGTATAGTACTTGTATTTAGGAGTGTACATTCATTGTTAATGTAAACCTTTCTATCGTCTTTTTCAGAAACCAATAGTTAATTTATGATATGAGCTGATGATTTATGAGCTAAATGTGTTACCTAACTCGTTTGTGTGACTAGCTGCGAGCTCGGAACCTTCATATAACTCTTATAGGCTCATTATGTGATGTAAAGGTTTTATTATACACCAATTAACTGGTTGGGAGGGGAATGAGACCTACAGTTAACATGGATACCGAGCATTAGTGATGAAATCAAATTATCCAAATCAGAAAGAAAAAATAAAGTGGTGCACGAATGGGGCGAGGATTACAACCCATGACTTCTGGCATACAAACACGTTAGAGGGTGACAGTTCTATGGTTGAGAACCTGCAATGAAGTGAAATGAAATGTTTATTAGATGCAACGTATATACACAAATTATGCGATCTCTCTCCCCTAAACTAGCTTTACTGCTGTAACATAAAGGAGAGTTATAAAGTAACTTTAATAAATTAGTTTAGGTTAGCGAGTATTTCAACACACATTTCTGTTTTTAGGACTATGGTGTGTCGTGTGGTGGTGTGGTGTGGTGTGGTATGATGTGATGTGATGTGGTGTAGTGTGGAGTTTAGTCGTTTGGGGTGGTGTCGTGTGATGTGACGTATCATGATGTGGTGTGTGTCTGGTTTTTAGGGTTCCGTACCCAAAGGGTGAAAACGGAACCCTATTACTAAGCCTCCGCTGTCCGTCCGTCCGTCCGTCCGTCCGTCCGTCCGTCCGTCTGTCCGTCTGTCACAGGGCTGTATCTCAGTAACCGTAACAGGTAGACAGCTGAAATTTTCACAGAGTGTGTATTTATTTTGCCGCTACAACAACAAATAGGTAAGATTAAAAAATAATTAAAATTAAAGGGGGCTCCCATACAAAAAACGTGTTTATTTTTGTTTTTTTTACCATGGTACGGAACCCTTCGTGTGCGAGTCCGACTCGCACTTGGCCGGTTTTTATGTAATTTGACGCAGATCAAAACCGAGAGTTTATATCTTCATAATCCATTTTCATGCATGCGCAATGGCGTGTGTAAAGATGGCGTCGGCTCCCGGCCTACGGTGAGTGCACCTCCGACTGCTTCATTAGTCCGGCGGACCTGCCCCACTTGCATACCGCACAACGTAATGAGCTTCTTGCATTCACACCTTCGGCCTTAGATGCCATTTCGCCGCGCTCCTGTTCCTCGGCTGCGATACATGCGATTAGGCGAAACGGGAATCCGGCCAAGCGATTTTGTTTTCGAACAGCCAACTGGCGGTCGGCTCGCGTGGGTGGAGATATTTGTGCGTGAGTTCGGATTTGTATTGGTTATTTATTTCCCTAACGAGGTACCTACGATACCTCAGTTGCGAGAAAAATATGTTAATCGTATTATTTCCTTACTTAGATTTGTCCCTCCCTCAAAGCAAACATTAAAGTTAGTTACCTGTTACCTGGTTAGTTAACCTCTAGTTACCTGGAATCCTATAAGTAGCTTTCGGTTACGTTGCATATTTACATGGTGTAACCGAAAGGTAACTTCGGGATTTTTGGTGACTGGAGGTGGTGGAAACAGGCGTAAATCACTAAGATCATTGATTTCGCTTGCTCACACCATTGAATAGGGCATTTGAGGAATACACTAAATTGGCCGTCCATGGATTTTTTTATTTGTTTAGAAATATGAATGTGTTGAAAATATCTATCGACACAAATAAAACAATAAATAATCGTATGTGGTATTTAGCATAGCGAACTATATTACCAGTAACAATAAATGAAACTGTATGGTTCACGAATTATATGGTTTTTCTGGCGACATCCCGTGTTGGCATTTTTCCTGTCATTGGCAAACGAGCGGTTTCGAAATTGAATTTCATTCCATTGACTCTTTCTCGGTAACTCTACATGTAGCGAACCACTAAACGGCTTAACTGGAGGCACAATCAAACCGAGCGAGTAATTCAATTATGTCCTCACCACGGGAGCTCGGTGTCTCCCCCGCCATCGCTGCGCAGGTATCCGCAGCAGGTCCGCGGCGGTTCGTTTCGCAACGTATTATTGTGGTTATGGTCTATTGGCAAATTACAATTCTGTAGATTATTGGCTCGCTCGGACCTTGATCCATGTATTTGTATTGTATTGAATGGTACCGTGATGGTTGGCAGTTCCTATAAAGGGCCATCTTGTAGACATTGGGTGATTTGGTAATCTGTTCTTCTCACTCTCTCCTGGCCTCGTCTCACATCGTCCCGATTGGGGCTATTGTAGGTTTTAGGGCTGTGTAGGTTCCTGCACTTACAAATAATACAAAAGGTACCACTGCTTTTCTTACCGTGCATGCGGGCGACTAAGGGATTACATAGTAGGTGGAAGGGTTAATCCCGGCCGGGTTTGGTACCTTTGCATTAAATAAACTATAGTTGAATGAGGGGTTAATTAAAATATTCCGTGTTTTCCATCTAGTTCAATGTGGCCGATCTCATAAATAGAAGATTCTGGCATGGCATCTGATTCCTTCGGTAATGCTAATATTAGGTTCTTACGTATAAAATTTACGTTTTATCGAACTGGCCATTAGTCTTAAATATCTTTTCCATTTGGAATTCCAGTTAGGAATTCCAAAATCAAATTTATTTTAAAATTTAGTCTTGTGTAATTGGGTTTCGAATTTAGCGATTCATTAGTTTTCGAGCCATTTGTTTTTTCTTTGACACCGTTCTCTTCAGAATATGGAAAACTTGAAATATCGCGTTATTTAAGAATACAAGTTTTACCGTGGCTCAGTGCTGCAGAAACAGCTCGAAGGATTATTGATGTGTATGTATAGGGAAGCTACTGTAATGGAAAACCCGTTACGTTTTAGGTTCCAACCATTTTGGTTCTGGAAATTTTGATCTACAGAACAAACCACATGGACGGCCAGGACCCTAATAGACAATGAAGAATTAAAAATCATGGTGGCAGCAGATCCATCGCAAAGCAGGTCAGAATTAGTGGCGGGCTTCGTTGTATTGAGTGAATGACACCAAAGGCGTCGAGTGCTGCGTCGCATGACTCAACTGCCACAATAACGAGGGGATTCTGTGTTCCTAATAGCGTGATGAGTGGGTACGGTAACATTATATGTCCAGTTAGAAAAAAAAATCACCTGTAGACAATGACACGTATATAGCAATAATAACTAGAAACAAAAATAGACGTGTATGCAAATTTTAATGTCGATAGATTCAAATTTATCAGAAAGGATCACATTGTAATGTCTGCAAAGCATGTTACAATTTATTGATGGACTTTATTAATGTACGCAAGCAATTTGGCAACGTACTGAATGTCATGGGCTTCCAGTGTGATAATCAGAGCAATTAATCGCTATGGAGTGCAATAAAACATCACACGTACGATGTGCGATCTAAGCCGGCACAGGATACCGTGAATTTTATTGTAGGCTTGCCTAGGAAGTTTCTTTGCGGATTGTTCTTTACTGAGGAGATCGAATCCGCGGATCTATCAGTTTGTGACGTCACTACGTTTAAGGTGGAGTGCAAATGATTAGTGATAATTTTAAAATTAAAATAAATCCGTCCTTATTTCCGCATGAAGAAGAGAGAAGAACTTAGAAGATTAGTTAAATGTTTTTAAATAATCAACTAGTATTGAAGCTGTGCCAAAGGACCGAAGATGCTTGGACAACCTGCCCTGAAACCACGTTCAGCAAGGCACCATATCGGCCGATTTGTGGACTATTGCAGAGCCTTGTTAACATTACATTTGAAGACTCACAGGTTGACTCACAAAGCCTGACGGTGCGGCAAAGAAAGACATTTGAGATACCGTTGGTTTTTAAAAGCCAAATGTCAACCACAATAGGGTGCTCTGACTCTGTGGTCGAGTGGTTCGGATATAGGTAGGATCAAACAGGTTGGGGCAGCATCTTTGGTCATGTTAAATATTGTCTGTCTTCTTTCGTCTTAAGATATTAAGAGAAATAAAACTGACAATAGTTAACAATAACATTAACCAGAGATGGTGCACTCCAGCCTAAGTGAAGTAACACACCGTATTTTTAAGACTTCAGACCATTGGTCAGTTTCTAAGTATTATCGAAAAAAAATCCTCTTGTGTTCGTGAAAACCTACCCGCATCGAATTTAATGATTACAAATTTATATACTTTTTTATTTTGAATTTTTTGCTTAACTGGCATTATAAATTAATTCACCCGAATTGTGTCCATCAGAACTGTTAATATTCTAAAGTTCCTAGCATTAATTGCATCGAATGTGTTTCGGAAATTCTTATATCGTTGAGTATTTCTGCACACATTGATAGGTGATTACTTCCGCGGTTTTTTGCCATAACATTTTTGTGTTTGTTGCCGATTCTATACATATTCACACATATAACACAGCGTGATGGCTTGCTGCCTAGACAACAATATAATATTTATCAGGATGTATCAAGGAATATATTTATTCCACTCCTCCGGCGCCGGCCACGTAATCTTTAATTTATTTCTCAATGCTGTGTTAATCCATCAGATGATAAGCGCAATGTGATACCGTAGATGTGACGTTATTAACAAGTGGAACTATTTAAAAAACCGGTCAAGCATGAACGTGTTCACGTGCCAAGGGTCCCGTCACTGCATGAACATGGATCATGTTGGGGATATCACTATGAGACAGAGTACGAAACAAAGAAATTTGTTGATGATGATAATTTTGCAATTCATATAAAAACAGCGCTTCAGAAATCTGACTTTTTCTCATAAAATAGGACGTTCGAGCAAAAATAATTAGTTTATGCACAATTACTCAAGTGTACAAATCGGACCTAAATGAGTGTGATGGACAAACCAGAGCCAGATCCTTTTTTTTCCTTTTGCGACGGAACTCCAAAATATTGCATATGAAGTGTTTAGCATACCAGGCTCTTTTTTAACATCTACCAGTGTAAGCTCACCGATCACTCACACGACTTTTTTTGCACCGTTTCTGTCCACATTGGTTCCGCAAACACATGTATGCTCTTGAACAATGTCACATCCCAATCTGAGTGCAACATTTTATTGAACTATTATCTAGTAATTTCGCGAGATTTTTTGATGGAATAACATGAGCCTCGCTCCAGATTCTATTTTGCATGATGCCTTGAAATGAGCCCTGTGTCTGTTGTGATATCAAATAAAAAGTCTGAAACCACTTTTAAAAATTATTAGTTCCAAGCATGTTGTAAACAGGAACGGGTTCGCCCTTCCTGACAACATCACACATAAATCATAATATGAATGCGAGCTTAAATCGACACATTGACAAGGCTTTGACCTTAGTAAGCGCAGTATTTTAAAATCAATTAAAGTTCTACATATGTGTGAAGATATTGCTGTCTGGGTGCAAGTGCTTACGCTCGAAGCTGGTTTAGTGTAAGTTTACGTCCACGCCTACATACCTCACCCGTCTTCATTAATCCAATAACCTTGTTACCCAGCTGACAGGTTAAAAACTCGGCGGATATGCTAATAAGACTTTAATAGAACTGAATAGATGAATAGATACGGTTGTTGAAGATTTTGGTTCGATGGCAATTCGTTTATTTGAAATAAAATTATTCATTAGCTGAAAAAGAGTTTTATTTTAATTGAGGAATATTTCAGTCGAGAAAGCCGATTAACTCGACGGAAAACGTCTAATCGAAATACCGTGCTCCGGATTTATCCGTCGAAACGACTGCTTTGACAAACTCTATAACTGAATGATTCCTGATTTCTCGGCGCGGAATCCAAGAATTGACACCCTGAGCTATGGAGATTCTTTCTATTAGTTTTAAAACTCCCGAGTTGTAGGCACTCGACGTTATACAGTTCCATACCCTGAGATGGTGCGGCAGAAACGATTCGTTCTAAAAAGTCTAATGTTAACCATGACAAGTTGCTCTAATTCTGAGTTAGCTTAGCTAAGGATAATTTAGCTTTAGTACGTGCCCTGGGCCGATATATCTGCATATTGCACTAGTATTACCTCCACACCTCTACGCAATTTACAGAGTATTTAAAAAAATACGAGAGGTGTTGTGGACAGCCGGTAGAAAATAATAACCTTTCGCTAAATTAGGTATTACCTCAAAAACAATTTAAAGTCGGACTGAACAATATTTGGGAAGCGCCAGTCGTCAAGCTAACCACGAGATTAAGCGTAAAGCGCTAGACGATTTTTTTAATGAAATAGACGCAAACTGTCACAGAGCGTTTCGCATTTCGGTCCCAATGCATTGTATTGTATTACGGCCGGAAAGTTGACACATATGCCTGTCTTCTTTTTTACAAAGGAAAAGACAAGCGAATAAAGATACAGTAACGGTGTTATCATTTTGAGCGTAACGCAATAGGGGTTGACTGGTATGTGACAGGAAAAGTGTCGCTCCCCGCGTAGCTTAACTTTTCCCCGCGTAGCTCCCATCCGCCAAACACGAGATAATGAACATTGTTCCAAAAATGCGGAAAATAACTTAACGCTAAACTATTCCAAGGTCTGTTGACATATTTGTATAAAGTGGAACACTTCGAATTTTCGCGTTACCTTTAATAACAAATTAAGATTGATCGTTCCGTTATACCGCCTCGCCCCATGCACGGTTCTTAACAAGAGTGAATAAAGGTCGTGAGTTATCCGTTAAAATCTGAGTGGTCAGTCTGAGTTCTAACCTAAATTGGCGTTTACGGAACGTCGAAGTTACGTGTCAAACCCCATACAAATGTTTACTACTTATCCTGTGGTTTTACTTCTTCAAGCTGTCAAAGTCAAACTCGGACTTCCGATTTGTATGAATACGCGGAGTTGGCGTAAACGGCAACGTAGACGTATTTACGCCGACGATGAGTAAGCAGTCAAATCAAACTCGGACTCGAAAATGTTAAATTGCTTAACGCCCACTGCGCGCGCTAATCAATTTCTCCATACATTTGAAAAAGGCACTCGATCGGTTTGGCGTAAACGCCAATTTAGGTGACAACTGGGACTACGGGCTCTGTATCTACTTACCTAATGTCTCTCGGCGAGAATTCTCGGGGAGCTTTTAGTATGGCTCTTAGATCATTCTAGGCACGGAGTTTAGTCAACATTGAAAATAATTAAGTACGTGGTCCGAGGAAGCAAAAGATCTGGCCAAAGAGTTTGGAATGGCCATGCGGGCAGCTTCAGGCGAAATTAGATCATTAGAGTACCTGGAGCAGTGTATTAGCATACATTAAGTACTCTTAATCTATGCTAATACGAATAACACTCTGCTAATACTCTGGTATTAGCATGGCCATTGAACGTAGTAACGCTTCCAGTGTTGTATAATTAATTATATACTTAATGCCTGATATAGATATTATTATATATATATATATATATATATATATATATATATATATATATTATTATATAGTATTCAGATAAAGATATTATTACATGATTTTTTTTAATATACAAGTGTAAAGTTGCAATGTTTGGTGAATGGTCTTCGGTTTGATCAATGAAATCTCAGAATTCTCTTAATCTTTTATCGTTCTCTGTCTCTCTTAATCTCAGACTCTTAATTATAATCCTATCGAAATCATAATGATGTCATTTTGAAGCCTTCTAAATTCTCCAGGATCATATCTCTTATCGTTTTCGAGAATATTAAGATAATCTGATTAAGTCCTAAAAGAAACGTTAAATAATGTTTTTTTTTTTTAATAAAAACAATATTGATATTTTTCAAAAAGATATGCAGTTGAGTAGCCCTTGCAGTAACGCATATTTTGATAACATTTTGATTTCGCTATTTTAATAAATGAGGACGCTAGCTCCCGGTCGCACTTTTATTAAACGAATACCCTACCGTTACACCCGAAATAGTTTTTTTCATGCTATAAATGGTAGCCACGAAGGTAAACCATCTCCGTGTCCGTGACCAGTCGCAGAAGATATCCACTGTCTGTAGAAGTGACTGGCTATATTTTAGTTACGAGTTAGTAAGATACCATCAGCAAATGCCAAGATTGATGCTATAGCGGTTTCGAATATCCGGTAACTAATTAAGAAATCCGTCGATTTTGCAATGTTACACGTGAAATATCACGAAAGGTACGTACGGGGCCCGGGTAAGGTAAAGTAGTACATACAACTACATAAGATAAGTGCGCGTCTGACTTGCACGGAGAGTTCCGTACGATTTTTTAGTTTTTTTTTATGTGATATAACTACAAAGGACAGTGAACAAAATAAAACGGAGGTGAAGTTGTGAGTGGCAATAATATGAAACTATGAACTGTAGGAGTTAGTAATTGTAGCTCGGTGAGATTGAGGCATTGGTATAATAATGTGAAAGACGTTACTGCTTAGAAACACTTGTTTAATATAATAAGGTAATATGTATAACAGCGATAATCACATTGAAGGTCGGAGGAGAACAGAATGGGAAGTTCGTTATAATGTTGAAATACACAAAAATGTTATATCTGTTGGTTAATGTTGCCAACATGAACAAAGTTTGAATCTTAAATTAATTTACAACATTTTCGTATTAGCAGCTAGTTCTCGAAGAGCCGGATTATCAAGAATAGGTTTTAGACATTTTAGACAGTAATTGCATTTAGACTTCCAATTTTGTCAAAAGCACATCACACAATCATATTAACGCACATCACCGAGAGATGGATTATTAGATTTATCCCATTCTTGAAAGATTCCAAAGCTAGGTATTTCAATGATTTAAGGTTTTCCGTGGAGAAAATCGCTTTAGCAATCGCTATATAAGAGGTTTCCTAGACTGAAATATTCCTGATTGCTGAGCACGGAATTACAAGAATAGGCCTACAGAAAGTTGCAGTGGCAATGGCCTGCCTGTGTCAGCGGCAGAACCGATGGCGCCGATGAGTTCTGGATTGGATACCACGTACCGGCAAACGTAATGCCCAGCGGCTCGTTGGTAAGTAAGTGATTAAATCTGACGTTTAGTTCCATTTCGTTAGATGCTTAATGGAAAATTTAGGTTCGCTTGGCCGAATAACATGTCATTTGACAGTTCGCATGGTACGAAACACTAAACTAAACAATCACTCACTTTCCTATTCTTCCGGCGAGTAAATTTACCATGGTAACGGCGGTAGCTGGATGAGGAGGGCAAATGATCGAGCGGAATAGAGTCCGTTGGAGGAGGCTTCGCTCAGCAGTGGACGGTGAAAGGCTCATAATGAAAGATAAATGTATTCAATAAAATGTATTTTAATATCGATTCAATCCATGCACCACTTTCTCTCTCTTTCTGAGTGGATAAGGTTTCCACCATCGCCGATTATGGTTACAGTCAAGTGACAAGCGAACGAATTCGTTTTACAGTCGAATCCTATGGTTAGCAAGTATCGCTTTCAGTCCCAGGACTCATCCGTGCATTAACTAACTGCTAGTTTTCGTGACCAGTCTCATCCAAATAAAGTTCAATAAGCTCAGTAATGTCTATGATAATATGTAATATTGAAATCTATGAAATACTTCATAAAATGCGAGTTGTCTCTTGATTGACCGTTCCATCTACTGTTAAATTCTACAACGGTTCCACTGTCAGTTGACCCTAACTGTCGGTCAAACGCTCATCAAGTTTCAGTTGCACCGATTAGAACTTTGTCTGGATGTGGTGAAAGAGACCCTAAGTGCATTTCGTCCCGAATGAGAACTATTCCATGGTTCGGAATTCGTCCTGTTGGTCCCCTTCCGCTATTAGGTCCGGATTGGTACCATTTCATGGGATAAAAATATGATCGAAACGGAAATGGAAAATTCACCGTGTTTTCTATCCAGTTGAATGTAGCCGTGCTCATAAATGTCAGGTCCTGGAATGCGGAACTCCTTCTGAAATGCGGTGTGTTGGGCTATTATCAAAAGGGTGATTGTGATATTTTGACATGTTTAAGGACGTATGAAAACGTTTTAAGTCATTAGTTGAGTGTACTTAGCGCCTTTAGTCTACCGACATCCGGAGCAGTGTCTCAAGGTTGATATAGTTCATTAGCGTATTACTCGGGAGACAGATCGCGTTGCGAAGCATTTAGTGCGGCGCTGCATTACCTAGCGTGCACCGGAATGGCACGCAGTCTGGTGTGGTCACACCTCGAGCGGCGCGACGAGCGATGCGCGGGGCGATGTCCGAACACGTTCTCCACGAGAAGAACTGTCACTTTTTTTTGTGTGTCTTATTATTATTTGAATAATATTGTCAGTTAAGGCTGTTGTGAAGGCAGCGGAAATGGAAGATTTGAAAATTTGGAGAAATTCATTCTCTGTTTATTGGCCATGGCACAATTTTTCACGGCGACTGCCATTAAACTAGCGAAATCGTTTCCAGGCCTTAAAGGTTTTCTACCCTTAAAAGTTGTCAATTTTAATCAACATTTTTGTAATCTTTTGAGAAAGCTTCATCCTATTTCGATATGTTTTAATCTGTTTGTTAATACTCTGTATTTTTCAGTAAAAACAATTATAAAATTAAGTCAAAAAAGACAACTTTTTTCCGATGTTCTTTAGCCAATATTTTCCATTCTAAAGGGTATATTAAAAAAATTAAAACATACAGACATAGAATTGACATTCAATTTTATAATGCAAAATTTTATAACCTAGTAAAACATTGAGAGCATATAAACAGTTATAATCCGTAGTATGGGAAATTGATACTCTAACGACTCTCTTAATAAAAGGTTTCAAGAGTTCCAGAGTGGGGACAAACATTTAAAATTTTACAATAACAATTTTTATAAATATTTACCAACCAAAATATAAAATGTTTGACAAAAACACAAGTTTCATACATATAAAAGCTAAGAACCATTAACGATCTTAAACTTTTAAAGAGTGGTCTACAACTATCCATGGATTGAGACCAAAACATTGCCCTTACAATTCTTTTTTCTAAGGCTGCATCCATATTTGTGACATTGTCCCGAAAAATAAAACGTATCTTAAGTTAGAGGTCATATATACATGATACGCAGTTTTCACTATTTATTGACATGATACACATCTCAGTCGTTTCAGCGCCTACACAAATCTTTTTTGCTGACGTTACTGTTGCAACAGTCTAATAGCAACTTCATTTCTTTAACCTCTATGAATTATTAGATAATGGGCCAGCAGTAGGGATAAATAAGCATTTCCGTCAGTTGCAAATTTTCCAACTCGACATGCCGCCAATTCGTAATGATTCGCTGATAATGTTTTGCCATATGGTGCCCATTTTGACACTACATATATCTGCCGAAATGCTTAACATAGAGAACAAATCATTTTCTTGTTTATTACTTGAATATAGTAACCAGTTAAGCAAATTATAGGGGCTCGTAGCCACGGGGCGCGGGGACTTGCCTTGCATACCAGAGGTCTGAGCTCAAATCCTCGCCCCGATCAGCATGCACCACTTTTTAGGGTTCCGTACCCAAAGGGTAAAAACGGAACCCTATTACTAAGCCTCCGCTGTCCGTCCGTCCGTCCGTCCGTCCGTCCGTCTGTCCGTCTGTCACAGGGCTGTATCTCAGTAACCGTAACAGGTAGACAGCTGAAATTTTCACAGAGTGTGTATTTATTTTGCCGCTACAACAACAAATAGGTAAGATTAAAAAATAATTAAAATTAAAGGGGGCTCCCATACAAAAAACTTGTTTTTTTTTGTTTTTTTACGACGGTACGGAACCCTTCGTGTGCGAGTCCGACTCGCACTTGGCCGGTTTTTTTTCTCTTTCTGAGTTGGAATAGTGCATTCCATCACGAATGAGAGCTGTTCCATGGTGCGGAATCCATGTAAAACTGCAGCTCTCCTTCCCCTATTAGGTGTTAGGGTTAAACTTGTCGAAGTTAAGATGGTCAAACCGGAAATGAAAAATAACCGTGTTTTCTATCCAACTCATTGCATAACCGTGCAATATAAGGAAGGTCTCGCATGGCACCTAATTCCTTAGGAAATGCGGTGTCTTGGGCTAATATCAGGCTGTGAGTGTGGTACTAGACCCTAGAAATCTATACTTAACCAAACCAACCAAACCTACAAATTTGCTCTATACTTTTTATCTATTTTAAGGACTCTCAATTCTGTATTAGAATTAGTTAAATTCCAAACCACCAATTACTTCCGAAGCAATTCTAAGCTACATTTGAAGGAGTGGTGCCACAAATACTAGATTGAATGTATTCAGATAAATAATATTTTATAACTAACAATATTACGGGTGTTAATCTGATAATTTATTTAACACCTAGCATGTTCAATCTAATTGTACGGCCACAATTTAATATTTATTATAAAGAGGTAATTAATGTTAACAGGGCCATTATTAAAATATGCAATGTGTTACCGTGATGGATCACATAGTAACTGCGAATATGATTGAATTAGCCGCTGTTGTCGCCACAGCCACAGAGGTCGAGTGCACTCAGAGTTGCTTCACCCAGCTTATCGAACCGCAAGGCGTCGCGCACTGGGCTACCGAGGCTGACTAGTTACTTTATGTTTAGTGCGGACGTACAGGAAACTCCTCCCTATAGCGGCAGCGTAGCCAATAATGATTATACATACACTGACATTAGCGCCGGCCGCCCGCTTACTAATTCACTCAAGATTCGTACGTTTTTTCAAGAATAGATTCTAATATAATAAGAAGTTAAAGAATAGTTCTACAGTGTATTATCGCTAATACGTAGGTACGTTTTCGCTATACGAATGAGTTTTGGTCGCCGCTTCAGTCCTTCTTATTCGATTGTTCTAGATCGCCGTTTCTTTAAATGACGCAACAATGTTCGGCGTTGGCTCCCGGCGCACGAGTGACGGATGGCACGCGGCGCGCGCCGACCGGTCTGCCGGAGCGCCGCCGCCGCCGCCGTCCCGCGCCGCCGCACTGCGCACGCGCCGCGCGCCAGATCGCATCGGCGACCTTGACTCCCCGCGCCGCCGCATCCCCGCACTTTCGCTGCCGAGAGATGCGGAGCGGGCGAGACGCGGCGAGACGGAGCGGCCATGGTCGCCTGGAGGCCAATTCTCGCGCTAATTAGTCAGTCTACGGTATACACACTCATGAATCCTCACTGAATTAGTGAATAACTTTCGGCCTTTTCAGCAGGCATATTCTTCCGCGGTTAGAAATCAGGAATAAAATATTCTGTTCGAGAAAACCGCCTTTATAGCGGTTGCCAAAGCGATTTTCTCGACGGAAAGATTCCAGAGGACGGTATTTCAAAGATTCAAGGATTTTCAGTCCAGAAAATAGCTTTGAGAAGCTTTTTCACGACGGAAATATTCCTGAATCTTGCCATTGTGTGTATATTTAGCCTTACATGCCAGAGGTCATGGGTTTTGAACGCAAGACCCATGTCCATCCTTTTTATTTTATACATCATTTCATTTCTCTTTCTCAGTTCAGTGCATTCCGACACAAATGCGAGCTGTGTCATGGTTTAGAATTCATGTGAATCTTCTACTAAATCTACTAATTATTTCCTATTTTTAATATGAATATTACATTCATGTTGAACGACTGTTTCTTTACCGGCTGCGCCATGTAAAGCTATAAGATAGAAGATAAGGCTTATAGAAGCATCATGTTTCAAACATGGAGGTGACACCTCCATGGTTTGAAAATTAAATTTCTTAAACCGTGAACCAAGATGCAATGCATGCATGAAAGTACAATCTTGACATATTGTTTTTTTATATCTCGTCTTCTTTCAGTTGACACTGATCTCCAAATCATCTGTTGCGGAAGGTGTCCGGTAAAACCACTTATAACCTAACCTAATCGAACTAGTCTAGAAAAAGTCCAGTGAATTCACAAAATCACTTGTGTGATTACAATTTCTCTAATAAAATCACGGTTATCACAGTGACAATATTTTTTTACAAAATATGAAACAAATTGACTAAATACCATTTGATTAATATGGGCTTCTTTGTGATCGCAAGTTGCTAAACTAAAGGGCTGGTCGCTTAATAGATTATAGTGAAATATTACTAGGTAGTCTATTGGAACAGGCAGAACATTGGAACCTTGCTTATTAAAAATATTTAAAGAACATTTATTGACACAAGATACACACATTCAATGATCCAATAGTCAAGTACAGTCGTTTCGTCTGAACTCTATACACCGGAAATAAAGACAAATTTGATATCTCTTTCTGTCATGCTGACGTCAACCATAGAGTAAAAGGGACTTAGACATTGCTTCTCTTTCCAGTTTTTACAATTAAGAGGAAGTGACTGTTCGTAATTACATTAGATCATAAAGTATAATTTCCACTTTTTAGTTTACACTATATAACAAGAAATTGTTCTAAAAAGTATCAGTAGTGGCTTAATGAATTAAATTTCAACACTTATTTAGGGTACCGTTTCTCAAAAGGAAAAAATAACCACTCATTCGTCCCTCTGTCTGTCCGTTCCTCAACCATTATGGGATCATTTCATTGTTCGTCTGTCTGTCTGCCTGTCAAGACCCTTTTCTCAACGCGTGTATGTATAAAGTTCAAATTAATATCAAATTCTTAGGTATGTGGTCCCTTGGAGTTGTAAAAAAATGTAATCTTCTAAATCTTAAATCTAATTTGGCAATCGCAAGTAAATTGAAGAGGGAATCGATAGGATATTCCTGTTGAATTTTGAAATCATGATATTTGGCAAGAAGCAAGGTATCAGCCCAAGTAAAGTGGAAAATCCGTTTAGGGTAAATCACGTTTAAAATATTGTTTTTTCATTTTGTTTGTGTAAAACCGGTGCGGGCGCTGCGCTGAGAGATCTCAGAAAAGCCAAATACAATTAATCTCGTGAAACCACGCTCAGCTAGGACCATACCAGCGGATTTTCGGACTATCGGAAAACAGTTCCATATCCTGGCGGTGCGGCATAGAAATGAAATTGAAGAACGGTTCGTTTTCAAAAGCCAAATGCCAACCACATGGGGGTGCTCTGATTCTCTGTGGCGTGTGCTCCGGATAGGTTAGGTTAGGTTGGATGGCGAGTCAAAATAGCACTTTATCCCCTCTTTTCCAACCCTCAGAAGTAGCGAGTTCATGCGAAGACAGTTTCATAACGAACGTTCACAAATAATGTTACAGACCTCGCTTCGCTCGCTCAATAATGTTCACTGCCAAGCGAAGGCTATAAAGCCGCGAATATCGGCCAATCTGCGCGTGCACATTACTCAACCTTCGCGCCATTCCGTGCGATCGCAACGATATGCAACTATGTGTCCGCAATGCTCACCGCCTTTATGCTCCACTCTACCCACGTACATAATCTGTTTCAGTTGCACATTGAACGTATCTATAATATGCGGAGCGTGAGTCAAACATCCGGAGAGCAAGCATCGGTTTCGAGCTTAGAACGAAACTCGAGCGTTGCGTCTCCGTTTCAGATTGGGCAAAAAAGCTTTGGTACGTCCGGGTGTTCTCCTCCAAAGAACCTCTAGTCCGACTTACCTACATTACACGCAGTTAAGTAAGCAGCTTATAAATTCCCTAGGATAATTGCAAGACCATGGATTTCACAAGTTTCCTACGGCATCAGTCAGTCAGTCAGCGTGTTTGCGTCCACTGCTGGACATACGTCTCTCCAATTTTTCTCCAGTCCTCCGGGCCGTCCTACGGCATATAAAGTGAAATTATGATTCGAACCGAGCATATAACTCGTGTTATATGTACCAACGTATAAAACCGAATTTATATTAATTAGCTTGGATTTAATTGGACAAAACACTAGCAAAGAAGCGTGATCCGCTTCCGCTGATTATGCGTTTGTTATTTCACGCCGCACGGAACGGCGGAGGTGGTAATATATTAAATCGTAAATAATGAGTCTTAAATGGATCCAAAAAATATTGAGATTTTTTTTTATGCGACCTGACATGGATGCCTAATACCACACAACTACCGTTATGGTATTAGCCCAATTGACCACATTCCCGAAGGAATTAGGTGCCATGCCAGGACCTTCCCTGCACGGCTACATTGAACTGGATGGAAAACACGGACAATTTCTCATTGCCGCTTCGACCATCTTTTCATCCAATGCGATGGTACCAACCCGGGCGGGCTTAAACCCTACCACCTAGTAGGGGAAGGGGACCTACAGTTTTACATGGGTTCCGAACCATGGAATCATTTAAAATACATACAAACATCAAGTAAAATTCAGGCTGAATTTATTATCCAATAAAAAAATCCTCTTTATATGGTATAATTAATTGTTTTTAAGCAAACATTATTACATCATTATTGTGCAGCAGAAAACATACCAACTTTTACATTTCCGGACACATAATACAATCCAATGAATGCCCCATTTTACCATATATTACTTGTCAAACATTTGGAAGCTAGGTTGTGCGCATCGCCTGATGCGCCCTTCTTTAGACTTCAACGCGCGAAGAAACCTCTCACGTTGGCTAATGGATATGTTTGTGAAGGCGTCTACCCTAGTCATTTTCAAAATTGAACAGTAATTGCTCTTACTGAAAATTAAGGCTTTCTTGATGCTCCACCGCACCATAACATTTATTCAAACAAGAAGTGTGAAATGTTTTTATGTGGTAGTTTATAAGAAATTTTACAGCTAAACTCAGAATATTACGTACATGATATATGTTTTAATATTTTTAAGCCAATGAAAAAGTTTCATTGTTTACAAACTGAAATCTCTTGCAACTTAATGACTTGGAACATTCCACAACTGTGTGTATGATAGGGTGTATGGGAGGTAAGTATGTGGTGAAAGTGTGTATGTAATGTGTTAACTTATGTGTAATGTGAGTGTATGTATGCATGTATGTATGTCTTGAGTGTATCATTGTATTTATAGGTCTTATTTCATTTTATTTTATTTAATGGATGGCTAATAATGGCTTGTAGCTTAGGGGCGAGTGGATTTTCCTTTCATGTTAGAGGTCATGGGTTCAATGGCCCTGTTCATGCACCGCTTTGTTTCTCTTTCACAGTTGGATGAGTACATTTCTTTACAAATGCGAGCTGTTCCATGGTTCGGAACGCTGTCGAGCTTAACCGTACCACTTAGTAAGTTGTTTACTTACCATATAACATGATAATCGAACCACGAACGATGAATCCCTAAGTAGGTTCTCCACTGGAAACAATTTAGTGGCCCTAATTGTAAAGTGTGACGGAACCAGCGATCGAAATTCATTCACATGGTAACCCCGAGTTACTGCTATTCGTTCGCTGACGAACTCGTTCCGCAACCGATGTGTCGCTTGATCTAAAGCAACCATACTGTCCCACGCTTTCGCACCAACATCGCCGCGGTTTTGCCCAGCATGGGCAAACGTTGTTAATATAGATAAATGGTCAGGCTAAATGGCATGTCTAGCTTATTTTCTGTTCTCAGGTTCAAACAAAGCCGGATAGCTCTAGTTGAGAACGTTAAGAAAACAATAGATTCGAGACACGCCTGGCTACGTCCCCGAGTATTTGCCTAAAGAGGTAACTTCCACAAACCGACCCTATATAGTGATGTCGACAGCGCGCGATTCGCTGTCGTACAAAAAAAAATGTCGTGCTTTTTCTTTGAAGTCGGTTATTTTTTTGTTAATTTTTTTTATTTGTTTATTTTTAGTGACAGTAATTTAGGGACAGGAAAACGGAGTGTGGGAAGACCAACCGCCAGGTGGGACGACGACATCAAGTGCGTCGGCGGAAAGCAGTGGTTCCGTACCGCTGAAGGCCGGGAGGACTGGAGGAAAATTGGAGAGGCGAAATGTCCAGCAGTGGACGCAAACACGCTGACTGACTGACTGACTGACTATCATTGTCAGAACTTAACCAAATTATAATATGACCACTTGGGAAGCACTAGCTTTCATTTAAAAAAATAATCATCAAAATCGGTTCTTCTAGGTAACAAACATAAAAAAAAAACATACAGACGAATTGATAACCTCCTCCTTTTTTGAAGTCGGTTAAAAATGGAAATTTCTTGTAAACGGGTATTTAGCCCCTAATAGATCTCAAAGAGGCGTACTATCTTATTTGTATCTCTCTATAAGGGATAGGAAATACTTATCCATCCATCCATCCATTCCTTCACGCCGCTTTCCCGGAGAGGTAGGCAGAGATGATAGAGCGCGATACGGTATGATCACAGCACACCTCTTTCGCTTCATCTACAGACATACAACTTTTCATACATGCTCTACGATTACGGGTGCTACGTACTAGACCTTTACGAAGAATTACATCGATTTGGTCGCGGTACGTTCTTCTAGGCCGCCCAGGCACGACACTTCTGATCTGTAAATCTGTTTCGTAATTTTTTCGCCATCCATTCGTTCCATGTGTCCAAACCATATTAGCACTCCTTTCTCGATACTAGTCACAACATAATTTTTTAATTGACACTGCTCTTTAACCCAGTCGTTTCGAAATTTGTCCGTTAGATTAACTCCGCAAACTGTTCTCAATGAACGCATTTCTACTGTATTTATTCTACATTCGTGCTTCTCCTGCCATCCCCAAGAATCGCCATCGTAGCTGTAGGCGTAATCTTTTGGGGAAAGGGAAATACTTATGTTTTCAATTAAAGTCTAGCGCTAACAAAATAACCACATAGTAACTCACGGTTATCCCGTATTCATGCGAAAACAACATAGCTGTGTAAAATATGAATACAAAACTTCAATCAATTGAATTCTCGCTATTTCTTTTCAAATCAAGGGTAACTATTGTGGCGACTATGAACATTTCGCGTCCATTCCTTTTTAGGGTTCCTTACCCAAAGATTGTCAACGGAGCCCTGTTACTAAGCCTCCGCTGTCCGTCCTTCCGTCCGTCTATCACAGGGCTGTATCTCATGAACGGTAATAAGTGGGCAGCTGAAATTGTCTTTATATGTATTTATTTTGCCGCTGTAACAACAAATAGGTAAAATTAAAAAATAAAGGGGTCCCATACAAAAAACCTGTATGATGGTTCGGAACCCTATTTGTGTAAGTCCGACTCGCACTTGGCCGGTTTTTTAAGTTCTTGACGCTAAACGTGCGCTTGACAGATGCTCGGAGGTGGCGCAGGGGCGTGCTTCGAATATGGCCGCGAGCTCAGCTAATTGCAGACTTAATTGGACCAGACAGAAGCCCGGTGCACTATTACTTATTCTTTGCCGGTGCTCAGCCAACACGCGCCGTTACGCGCGCTGATACACGAATCCGCCAATTAAGGCTCCAGGTGACGCTAGCGTCCAATATTTTGGGTTTATTTTTATTTTATCTCAGCGTTGGTTAAGGTGGGCCATCCCGCTCAACTCCCCATACGGGTCAGAGATCCAAAATGTTGCACAAAATAGCTTTATTTGATCGAACTACATGTCTGATGACTGTTGGCATTGTACAATTGTGTTTGGTTTCTAAGTTATAAGGTCTGAAAGTTCGAATTTTTCACGTGTTTTATACAATAACTTTGGAGGTGGATTACTCAATGATAAAATATATACATCTTAAAAAGATTAGTCATAAGATATAGCTTGTTTCATTAAAATGTATAATCAATTTAGTTTTTTTTTAATTTTTTACTACAGCGGTCGTGGTTTACTTTTAGCTAGAAGTCGTTTTGCAATTTAAATTTTCGTAAATATTACCAAATCAAACACTATGCGCATTGGACATGTTGCATCCACCTCATCACGGAGCCTGTCTTTTTCTTTGAAACATAGAAGGTCCCAGAGCGCAATAACAAGTTTTGTACCGTGCCCGCGAATGATTTAGTCCCGAGGGAAGGGACACCTTCAGAATATACACCCGTAGAAAAATCGAAATATCAGAGTGCATGACCGTAAAACGGTTATAATAAGTTGCTTGTATTCTTGTAAACACCTATTTATTAAGTTTTTACTATGTTTTCAAGCCGGCGCACAGAGGAGTATTTAGCCTCGAAAGTTGATCAAAAATATTTGTTGGCATTTATCGATTTGATATGTAATAAAAACCATTTTGGAGTCATAATTTTTTATTTAAAACATTATACACACGTAAAATTGTACAAAACAGTATTTTAGATAAAATAAAAAATCCGATTCGACTACTGTAGGTGAATCCGATTCACTTTCTGAAATGCCATCCTCCTCTTCATCTTCAGATACTGTAGACGAGACGTAGGGTGTCTCTGGGAGCAAGAGTTGTAATGCCTCACTCGAAAAAGGTTTACTTTTACTGCGAGGCCTTTGTCTTGAACTACTCAAAAAAGGATCCGAACTAAGCAGAAGTCTGTTTAAAATGTCTCTATTACAATCTACTCTCGAACATTTTCTAGAGAAATTCTGCCTATACAATTTGAAAGTGCTTATTTCTCACCTCAGCCGCCTCTTCTGATAATTGACCAATAGGTAGTATAGCGTGGTTACTGACTGTAGTCCCATGTCTCGAAATCATTCATTTTTCGACACATTTTTTTATCTGGAGTCCTCACTTGCCACGATTTGAACTGTATTTTTTAAGACAAATAAAGAATTGATTCAAAAAATCTAATCCTCGCGTGAAGTATCGAAAGTCCAAATCTAAGGGCATCTCTCTAAATTTTTTTTAGTCAAGTTCTTAAAATCCTATCATGTTTGTCATTTCAGCATTGCAAACCTATGCATCAATCATGGTTAACGCCAATTTGTGCTCTATTTCAATTATGCCACCATTTGCTCTCAGTATTTCACTCTTTTTCAGGGTTTTTTTGTGATTTTCTATGCAGCCGATGTCTTCATTTGTAATTTAATTTGTTTCGTGAACGAAACGGTTTCGTATGGGTCTGCAGTATCTTGTAGAGGAAGGCACTGGGTTTTGCCAAATAATCTTTTTTTTGGTCACCAATATGGCATATCAGTCGTATGGGCACATAAGAGCTCTTAAAAATGTTTGAGTCACTCTCTGTACTATTTCTAAATCCTTAAAGCAAGTCTTAGTGAACCTTGCTCATTTTCAGGATATTTGGCGATTATTTTAAGATGATTTTCTAAAAACATGAACTTATTCCTTCCATTTTCTTGTTCGAACATTGTTTTATGACTTCATAGAGGCGTTTTCTTGTCATCTCTATCGTCGTTATTGGAGATTCTGGAATATAAATTAAAATTAAATGTTAAGATGGAAAAAAATATTTTTCGACTTATTTTTCTAAATATTTTTTTTATGAAAATGGCGGAAACTTGCGGAACTTTTTCCCATGTAAAACTGATCAGAAATAGCCTTATTTTACGTAACATACAAAATTATGAGTTAACTCGGCTTAACTCTTTTCCAAAAACATCAATAATTATAATTATTAAGTAAAATAAACATATATTTTTAATGCACAGCGTTAATGATAAGAAATATCACTTTACAAACTACAATATAAAAAATGAGTATTCTTAATTATAGTACATACCTCCTTCTTCAACATCCATGATGATTGTTTTAAAATTCCACCAAAAAACAAACTCAAAATGCGATTAAGTGATTACGTTTTACGTGTAGCGTCGAGAACGAAAACAAGCTATCCACGCAATGACTGGATTCCAACTGCTGTCACGCATAGTGGTGGTGTGTTATCGAGATGACTGTTTAGTGATGTAATAGTTATTGATCTTTAACTATTCATAAGTTGCAACTCATTCCTACAAGATTCGAGTATTCGACTTTTGATCGACTTTTTACATAGAAATACTCCTCTGTGCGGCGCTTGGAAACTATTTCTCATATTTATCTAGTAAATAAGCTTGAACAATTTATTAGTTGACTTTACAGGTAAAAAACCAAAACTTCGCTTCGTCGCGCTCGATTTTCACGCGCATGCAACAATGAACCCTAACGCAAACTCAATGCTTCCGGAGATCGCCGTTTTCGTTCGTTTGCTGAACGCTGGAGTCAGTTGGAGCCTTCACTACACTTGTTCGGAATGATTACATTTCAATTATAACAATGCAGGCATCAGATGCATGGTGAACTCATTATTGGGAGACAGGAAGTCGGTCGGTAGCCCAGTGGCGCGACAGTCTAGGTTAAGCAAGGCTGGGTACGAACGGGTTCTATTCAATTCAATAAAATGCATCTAATTCAACTTCTGGTAAGCAAACCACACTAAGTTACGCAACAAAATTGATAGATCCGCGTATTCGAAATTCGAGATTCGAATTACTCAGTAAAGAAGAACCGGCAAATATACTTCGCTGACTAGACTTTTTCCATCCACAATAACACTTATATCTACGTAAATGCTACTGCCAAATGTGGTATAATCGTTTAAGACAAAGAACAAAGAACAAAAGAACAAAACAATCAGCAATCCTCAGTTAGAACGGACCAAAATTAAAATTTACTACTATGCCGTGGTTCGAAATCCACGTTAAGGTTGGTACCATCGCATTGGATGAAACGATGCTTGAAGAAGCAATGAAAATTTTTTCGCGTTTTCTGCCCAATTCAATGTAGCTGTTCTCATAGAGGGAAGGATCTGGCATGGCGGAATCATGGAATGCGGTGTTGCTAATATTTGTACGTTGGGTGTCCATATCCAGTTAGATAAGAAGAAATACCTGGACCGAGATTTCCTGAAACTCTAGACTGTGTTTTATAATAAGACTAGCTGAGGTAGCTAGCTCCACTCGGGTCAATGCCTTTTCTGACTGATACCGGGCTGAATTATTTCCTGGATATTATATGAGTTCTTTCACCCCCTGTGAGTTTATTTTCGCTACAAAAGTTAGCCCATGTCCTTTTCTCCTGTCCGGTCCAGACGTACCGAAATTCGTCAAAAGTGGTTTAGCGGTGGAGCGGAAATGGAAGACAGACAGAATTACTTTCGCATTTATAATATTGGTATGGATTTAAATTATGCATTTTCAGTTAAATCTACAATTGTTGGCGATACTTTCTTAACGGTATAATTTAAGTATGTATGGGTATTATTATTATTTTCTGTTAAGGTGGCCCAACCCGCTCAACTCCCTATACAAACGGGAAAAGAAGATCACGCCCATATTTCTTATCATTCTTATACTTCTTATTCTTATCTTATTTCTTGTCTGATGACCGTTGGCATAGCAAAATTGTGTTTGGTTTCTAAGTTATAAGGTCCGAAAGTTCGAATTTAAATAAAGTAAGAAAATCTTAAAAAGATTAGTCATCAGACATAGCTTATTTAATCAAGATTTATAATCTATTTGGTTTTTATTAGATTTTTGACTACAGCGGTCGTGGTTTACTTTTAGCTATAAGTCGTTTTGAAATAAAAATTTTCGTAAATCTTACCAAATCATACACTATGCACATTGTCTTTTTTGTGGACATGCATCTTCCTCATCACGGAGCCTGTCTTTTTCTTTGAAACAGAGAAGGTTCCAGAGCGCAACAAAACGGTTTTGTACAGTGCCCGCGAATGAGTTAGTCCCGCCGGGTTGGGCCACCTTAATTCCAGATGTAGATTACGTAGTCCTAAAATAACGTTCCTGCTCTTACTTTTATGCTGCATAGTCTCCTGCACTGATCGATATTTTAAAATTATTTTTACACATGTTCGAGAATTGTCGAGTCAGACCAGCACCTACATTACAAAGTGCGCTCAAACATGATGTAAATACAAGTACGAACAAGTACGTTTACATGTAATCAAAGCGGCAACTATTTGTTTCTGACAGCTGGCAACATTCCTACCATACCGCGAAATTGTAATTATTCACTCATTATATGTACGCGCATACTTTGTATGTGTGTTTATTTGGTTCGCAATTATTTCTGCGATCAAATTGCAAATCGCATCCGACTGCAGTGAATGATTTTGCAACACTGGCGTTTTGCGACAACCCTTCGCTGCACTTCTAGGAGTGGTTCTGGAGGCAAAAATAAGCCACTTTTACTTAAACTGACGACTAAATTCGTTTTGACCTGCGCTGGAAGAAATATGTTAAAAGTGCGCATATCAATCCTTTACGAAGTGGCGAAATACGAAGACGCAATACCCGCGAATGGTATGTTTTGCCTTGCAGTATATTCGTAAAGTAGCTCTTTTTACTGAGCTCTTTCTTTAATTATTGAGTCCTTGCTTCAAGGTCGATTAAAAAAGCCTGCATGGACTGGCTACTATCTAGGCAAACAGAACCCGGCTCAGTAAATTATTAATACTTATTAATACTAATTAATACTGATACAAAATCTGTCGAAACCCCAAATGGAAGGAAATACTGCGAACGTAATTTCTAAGAAAAAAAAAAAACGCTTGCATTTATTTATTTATCACTGTACATAATTAAAACTTCACGTGGTTATCTTTACATATTGTTGTCATAATTTTTACTTACTTACTTTTTAATTATGTACTTAATTTAATATTTTTTTTGTAATTTTTTTTTAATACAATTCGTCACATTCGTCTTGCACAAACAATGAAATTACATCCACACAAATATACACTTACTCATAATCATATATAGAATCACTAATACATATGTACAACTATAAACATTAACACACACACCCTATCACATGCGCACACACCCTCACACATCCCCATCACAGGTTGTGACTGAAAATCAGTGTCGCCAGACTGCTGCAGCTTGCTGTAGCTCTAGTAAGTGCGAACCATCGCTGAGTCATAAGCCTTTTCCCTAGGGTACTTTTTGTTTTATAAAAAATAAGTTCTCTCGGCTATGTATAATTGTACTCTATCGAATAAATTATTTTCTATTCTATTCTCATTTATCACGTAACACATTCTTTTACATTACACATTACATTTACGAAGTCATTGAGGATGTAAGATTAATTTAGCCGGCTAGGTATTTGGTGGCGCGGTGCTCGATGTTCGATCCATGTTAAGCAACACTGGGCGCCGTCAGGTTCCTGGAGGTTACCTTCCGGCCGCTGTGGCTAGCCGTAGTTTGAATGGATTTAATCCAATCCGTGATGGAACCATGGCGTTCAATAAAAGATAAAAAAATGTCCAGTTCAATGAAGCCTTGCAATCATAGATAAAACTAAGGAGAAATGCCATCTAGCGCGATTACTATGGAACCAGCTGTCTCCAATTTTCAAAAACTGCCAACCCAAATTAAACATACATGCCACATGCAAACATAGTCGCGTACGTATAGGAGGGTTTGTGAAAACTGACTTGACGAACGCATTTCTAGAGCACATTCGCGCGCGGGGGCGATTTTTAGACTGTGCGGCATACGACGCGCCGCCGGATTCCCATACAATTATATGGTCACTTTGACCATACGGCAATATCGAGCGCGTGCCACTTCTTCTTCGTTTCTTTTCAGTGCTTGCAATATAAGGAAGGACCTAGCCTTGCACCTAGTTCCTCCGGGAACGCGGTGTGTTGGGTTTATGTCATGAGAGTAGTTATGGTATCCATGTCAAGTTCTGGAACAAAGACGCGCATGAGTATATCTGTTATTTCAATCTTACTAAATAATAGCTAGTAATTAGTCTACTGCTTACGGCAATTTGTATTCTGACAAATCGCCACTTCGTAGTCACGCCCGGCTCCGTCTGCACGTATAATTTATTAAGCAATCACAGACTTCTATTTTTCACAATGAAAATATGAGCATACAAAAATATTCCTAAACACGAACTAGTATTCAAACGAAGGTTCATCAAAAATAAAATGTGTTCAAGCAACATTAACATACAAAATACAAATACATAAAATACAAAAATAGAAATGTAGACAGTGTACGGGCGCATTAACTATATGTTGTCCCAATATTATATATATGAACAACGTGTCGTAATTTTGTACTTTGTAAAATATAAAAGAAAATACTATAATGCAAATATAGCTTTTAATTATATAACTTAGGAGTAAGACTAAGTCTTGGTCTACTAAGACTAAGTCTTGGTCTACTAAGTCTTGGTCGACTAGACTAAGTCTGGGTTCGGGTCTCCTCTTTCCCTAAAATATGGTTGATAGAGGCGATGGCTGTGCCTGGCGTGATGCTCGTGAACGGGTGCTGTTTGTGGGCACTGGCTTGCTCCAATTGGCAACATTCTAGATGGCGGGCATGGTCTTTACTAATAAACTGATATTTGTCATGAACAGAAGGTGAAGTCTGAGTTCTCACCTAAATTGGCGTTTACGGCAAACCGATCGACTGGCGTTTTCTCCAAACTCCATACAAGTTTTTACTAGATATTCTGTGGTTTTACTTCTCCAAGCTGTCAAAGTCAAACGCGGACTTCCGATTTGTATGAAAACGCGGTGTGGACGTAAACGGCAACGTCGACGTATTTACGGCAACATTGAGTAAGCTGTCAAATCAAGCTCGGACTCGCAAATGTTAGTTCGCTTAACGCCCGCTGCGCGCGCTCTTCAATTTCTCCATACATTTTAAAACGTCAGTCGATCGGTTTGCCGTAAACGCCAATTTAGGTGACAACTTAGACTACCGGCTCTGTTGCATATGACATGAATTGTTGATTCTCGTCAATTCATATTAATTTAGCATGTTTATCTGTGAGTCTAAATACTTTTATAAATTTAGACTAAGTGGACGTTGAAAGAAAAAAAAACCAGCGGAGTTTCTTTTCAGTTCTTCTTCGCTGGGATTTCCCCGAACTGGCTAATGATAAAATATGACAAATCCGAGTGCAGTGTTATGAGTGTCTATGGATGATGAATAAACAATAAACAATAAGAATAAGACATTTTTTTTATATATATCTCGGTTTAGGCGATCTTCTTCTTCTCAAGTCAGAATGAGTTTATTTTATATGCTTCGTTTACTTATTTTTAAGGAATATTGATTTAATGATTGGATTTGCTTTTTTGATGTTATTAGAGCGGACATTTTTGGGCCATATTTAAACTCGTGTATAAATTAGGAATGATGTGTCTTTTACAACTTTTTCTGGTGGTATTAAATTATTTTGAAAAACAATTTTATGTTACTAAAAAACTGAAAACAATGTTTATCGCTCGCATTAACCTAGGCCCAAAGAACCTGCTCTTTGGTGCACTGTGATAAAAAACACACACACAAAATCTATTCATGTTATAATTACAGTATTTTACAAATACAATTATAAGTATTAATTAACTTTTCCATTGAGTTTTTTACAGATTCGATCGCGGGGCTTGCTTTAGGATACATACCATCACGCTAAATATCCTAAAGGCTGAGCAATATCAATGAAATTACTCTCTAACAAAATTAATACCAATTTTGTGGCGCATGGCGGCGCTACGTGCGGCGTCACTTTGCCCGCCTTCCAAATATCTATAAAATAGAAAGGATTAACAATTTTCGCGACGAAAGCAACAAGCCAGTTGGCATTGTATGGTTTACATCTATTGAGCGCCAAATAATAAAACGCGACCGTTTCAGATGATATTTAATTGGACACTAAATTACAGAAGTCCGCGAGCGGGCAACCCGCGCCGCGGCCGTTGACCTGCTTTGTAGGCAAAATTGTGCGGTGTCCCGTGCACCGTACATGCTCCCGAGCGAGGGAGAGACTCTCAGAATTACATCCTAATCATAATACAATTAATAGTTAGAAGAAACATTGTTTTAAAAATATAGTCTCTTAGAACGATGAATGTTAAAAATGTAAATGTAGGTAATTTTAAGTAGTCTTAACAAGATTGTTGAAACACTTGTTTTGGAAATATCGGAGAAGTGGCAATGTCACTTTGCGCTTTAGGCTCACTTACAAAACGCGCACTATCACTCAACTGACACTGCACATAAGTGTCCCTTCTGGGGGTGGCGGTAGGTTGAGAGTCGCCTCCCGCCGCCGCCGCAGCCTCCATCGCCGTAGTCACAGTCTGCGCCGCCTGCGCCGGCGGCGCTACGTCGAGTCGATGACGTCGCCGCTGCTGCGTTCTCCATACGAAGATCGCTCCGGCGATGGTCGCTAATCCAACCATCCCGTAGATTAAACTGTAGTGATGCACGTCGTGGTAGGATATCGATTGCTCTAATGGTCTCTCATTCTCTTTCAACGCATGTATTTTGTTGTTGATTTCCTCGAGCAGTCTTTCTCTGCTGTCAGCTTCTGGATCGACAGTTGTATAGTTGGTTTCCGGAAGACTGATATTGATAAGGTGATTTATAGGTGCGATCTTTGGTATATATACATTTGAAGTGTAGGTCGTTTCACTTTCGTGATTGTTATGTGAGTATATGGTAAACAATTCGCCCTTTATGACGCAGTTTTGACCCATGCTGAAAATGCCCGCGTGGTTGAGCTGTAGTATTTCTACTCGGCGATCGCATGTTACTCGAATTTTGCATGGTTGGCAACAATAGAATAGGAATGTATTTGTTGCGCTCAGTGCTGTCCATTTGTGTTCGCAAGCCACGAGATTCATTTTGCATTTTTGGGTTGATATGTCGAAGATGCATATGTCGTAATCAGACTTAATATTACTGATAGGGGTTTGTAGATGACACAATCTTGTTGAGGTATCGTAGGGAATACATTTTTGAAGATCATTTTCCGTCATCGTTATAAATGTGTCCCTTTGAAGGTTCATTGCCATAATGTCTGCGACGGGAATCACGTTTCTCATTTCGTTTCCGATCCTGTGGGGAATTGGGAATACATTGTAGATTTCGTAGCTGTCGCGACTGATTAGGGGAATTCTTGTTTCAAAAATTAGGAATTGCTTTGTCATTCGTGCTCTGACACTTAATAGTGGATAGATTTTTGTTAGTTCAAGGGTTGGTAGCGATAAATCGGTAGTTAGTTGTCCTGATATGATATTAAGTTCCTTCCGTAGTTGCTCAGGGGGGATCATATGTGGGTTGAATTTTCCGTCTTGAATATTCGTGACCGTCTCTACCAGGGTGTCTTGAATTCCTTTTATGTGTAGTAATATGTTAGTAGCGGTGATTGCTGATAATATGAACTCGTTAACCAATTCGGTGTTTTCAAGCTCTGATTTAAGTTTTCTTTCGAAAGATTCTATTTTGATAATGTGCTGATTAATTGCCTTATGTTGTTTTGTCATCGTGTTTTCAGTTCTTTTCAATAAGTTGAACTCGGATTCTATTATGGATGTCTGATTTTTCCACAATAACTCCAAATGTCTCTCATTATGTCTGGTAAGGGCGATATCCTTCGCATATTGTTCCGCGAAATGCTCGTCCAATACTCCGAACAGACTGTTAGCGAGGTACCCGACACCGTTGATAAGGCCTCGCCTCGACCTTGCTGGATGGAAATGCTGATATTGCAGAATGCTGTCATAATGTTCCAACTCCTTGTATTCGTGACTCAGTTGTAAGAGGATACCTTCACAATATGAAGGATCATCACACAGCCGACATATGTTTTCAAGGTGATTGTTGTATTTTTGTAAGGCTGTCTTTCCTTCCCAATATGGGTTTACGTCGTAATAAACCACGAGTTTCCATTGGTCTCGGATAAGTTGCATGTCCGCTACTCTGTCGAAGTAGAGACTCAGGTTTGCATTCAGCGATGTTGTATTAAATGAAGATGCATGCGATCCCGTTAAAGTTGAGAAGATAAGCATGCATTGTAAAAGTGCCGTCAGCACTAAATTGACGCTCCGTCCTATGGCTCGCCGCCGTGGGGGGTCTTTCGGTAGTGTTGGTTCCTTTTCTGCTGAATTGGCATTATGTGGCGATGCTGATGTCACCGGGAGCAGTGATAATTTAACTATGGGGCGTTTCATGATTCCAGATCTTGTTTTTAATGAGACGACTCTTACGCAGCCGTCTTTACCCGGGTGCAGCTCGGTCACCCTGCCCAGAGCCCACTTTCCTGCAGGTAGATTAGCATCATGAATTATGACAATGTCGTTGATGTTTATGTTACTCTGCGGTTGTTGCCATTTACTTCGAGGGGATAACTGACTAAGATATTCGGACTGCCATTTATTCCAAATATCTTGAAATATTTTTTGTGTTAGTTGCCATCGAGTTCTTTCGTCCCTTTCCGTCTCAATGATTGTTAATATTGGTCCACTAGCGAGGAAGTGGGATGGTGTTAAGTAGTTCAAATCATCTGGATCTTCAGTCAGTGCGCATAATGGTCGCGCGTTGAGACATGCTTCGAGCTGAGCTAGTAACGTCGAGTATTCTTCGAATGTTAGCTTTTGCTCTCCTATCACTCTGCGTAAGTGATATTTGAGGCTTTTGACCGCGGCTTCCCAGAGTCCTCCCGCACTCGGCCAGGAAGGAGCATTGAAGTGCCATTGAATGTCCATTTCACTGATATCTCTGAGGAGTTCGTCATCAATTATTTGTTTCAGCCAGGAAATCTCCCTTTGTAGTACTCTGCTTGCGCCAATGAAATTCGATCCATTATCGCTGTACATATGACGTGGTGACCCCTTTCGTGCAGCCATTCGTTTAAGCGCTGCTAGGAACGCCGATGAAGACAGATCCGAAACTAGTTCCAAATGTGTAGCCTTTGTGGCCATACACACGAAGACTGCTATGTATCCTTTGCTCGTTTTTATTCCTCGACCTTTGTTTGCTTTTACTTCTACATGTCCTGTGAAGTCAACTCCTGTGTGATAAAAGGGGCGCGTAGGGTTGATCCTGGATGCTGGTAGATCCCCCATTAATTGGGTCATTTTTGTTGGATTGTGTCTTCTGCAACGGACACAATTTCGAAGCCGTTTTTTGACCGTTCGATTGCCCCCAACGATCCAGTATTTTTGTCGTAGGTATGCTGCTGTCAACCGCGCTCCTCCGTGAAACGTTTGCGCGTGCGCGTTATCTATGAGTAGATCGGTAATTTCACACTCATTCGCGACGATGACAGGATGTTTCATTTCTGTGCTTATGTAAGCATTCTCTAGTCGTCCGCCGACTCGGAGAATTCCGTCTTTATCTAAGAACGGGTTTAGGTCACAGATTTTGCTTTTTCTGTGAATCAACTCTCCGTCTTGTAGGTATTTTATTTCGGAACTAAAATGATTTAGTTGAGTGTGTTTAAGAACCAAATTTTCAGATTTTCTCAGCTCTTGTACTGTGAGAAAGGGTTGTTTTTCGCTACTCTTTGATATAGCTCTTAGTACCCAAGCGAGCACGCGCACTACCTTTCTATATGAGCTGTATTTTAGGAGTAATTTGTGTATTATGCTTTCATTGCTGTTTTGTATAACTACATTAGTTAGGGTTGTCTTTCTTATCTCTTGATCTGTTTCGTAAGTTTTTCGTTCTGATGTTTTGTCCTCAGTGTAAGTCGAAAGCCAATGAGGGCCTTGCCACCACAGGGGATGATCTTTGAGCTGAGAGGCTGTTATACCTCGGCTGGCACAGTCCGCCGGGTTTTCGGCTGATTTGACGTAGTGCCAGCTTTCAGTGGGCATGTCGATGAACTGTTGGCATCGGTAAATAGCGTGTGCTGAATTGCACGTGGGGCATTTCCATGAATGAAATGGCTTCTTGTTGGATTTAGGAGTTTCTTGGTAACTTGAATAAGCTTGTTTGTTGAATGCAGGTTTATGGTATTTTGTTCCTGCATTAGGTTGGTAGAAATGAGATTTTTGGGTATTCGGCTCCTGCTGTTTTCTTGATGATTCTAGGGCTTGAAACTTGGTTTCGAGAAATTTTAAAAAATCCTTCATTGTAGGCAATTCTCGAGGATCTTTCAAGGAGGACACGTACTCGTTGTGGGTTTCGACATCCAACCGTTGAGACAGAATATGCACGAGGAGGGGATCCCATGTTCTGATGTCCACGCCTAAGTTCTTAATGGCGTTCAGACTTTCAGTCGTCGAGTCATGGATACGTTTCAACTGATTAACCGAAGCTGATTGGGACATGAGAGGGAGCTCCATGAGGATTTTTATGTATGAAGTGAATAGAACCTTTTTGTTGTTAAATCGATTGTTCAGAATATCCCAACTCGTTATGTAGTTTTCTGAACTGATATTTAAATGCTGTATTAGGCGTTCCGCTTCACCCCTAACCTTCCCTTTGAGGTACTGAAGTTTACGGGCATTTGGGATGGACGGATTGTTGTGGATGGTTTCTACGAAAAGGTCTTTAAATGAGACCCAGTCCTGGTATTTTCCTGAGAATGTTGGGATTTCAAGTTTTGGGATGATATCTTCTTTGTGAGAGGTGTTCCACCTTTTTTTGTTTATAGTTGTCATAAATGCCTCATATGATTTTTCATAATGCGAGAATTTTTGTTCGTACTCGTCATTTCTTCCATTCAACCAACTGTCAATCTCCCAATGGAGAGAGTCGATAGCTGACCAGCGAGATTCGAGTTTCTTTAATGCGTTTTCGAACTCCCATTTGTCTTTGAGAGCATCGATGTCTATGCACGATATGGTCCTCTCAAAGGCTTTGAATTGACTTGCCTGTTTTTTGAGGAGCTGTTCTATGCCCCCAATTAACTGGCTCTGTGTGGCCAACAGATCCTCCATAGTGAAAATAATGGAACGATCTTACTTGTAATGATGATGCTGAAGGGAGCTCGGCTACTGCATCATTGCTGCGATGATCCAGGGTTGTAGGCCGGCACCGAACCCACCTTCTGATTGTTCATGGACCGGAACCACACGCACAATGCATTTGACACACCTTACGCGAGGTCCCGATGGCTCGAAGGACCATTTCGATGTATGGTTTACATCTATTGAGCGCCAAATAATAAAACGCGACCGTTTCAGATGATATTTAATTGGACACTAAATTACAGAAGTCCGCGAGCGGGCAACCCGCGCCGCGGCCGTTGACCTGCTTTGTAGGCAAAATTGTGCGGTGTCCCGTGCACCGTACAGGCATAGCGCGTGTAACCGACTGGTTCAAATATGTTTTGTTCGAGGAAGGGTTCAGGTTCGAATCCTGAGAACGAAATTTGTTTTTCTGTTTTTTTTTATCTCGCATTTAATTTTTATGTTTTTTTTACGTAATAGTTTAATGGCAAAACCTTTTTCGTAAGGAACAATTTTAAGTCATGGTAGTCAGTGCGAGAAATTTTGTTCCCGAGTCGGTCATTTGATACGAAGTACGGCTGAGTTAATCAATGTTCAAACACGTCACTTTTAGCGAACCGCATGGAGTTCCTTCAATACTGTCCATACAAAGTGACATGTTTAATCATACGCTGACGTTGATTGTGATGCCATCTGTCGGCACAGTTAACATTGATTAGATTTCCATCACTAAACAGAACCACTTTTGAATTTAATTGTTCAAAAGAGAGGGATGAGTTAAACAATACATAACAACAACACGTCACCAAGTGCGAGTCGGACTCCGCACAATCCAAGTTCCGTTCCATCGTAGAAGATTTAACACAAGAAAATCACATTTCTGTATGAGGCTACCCTTTAATAATTATTTTACCTATTTGTTGTTATAGCACCAAATAATTGCACACTCTGTGAAAATTTAGGCTGCCTACCTATTACGGTTCATTAGAGAAAGCCCTGTGACGGACGGACGGACGATTGGACGGACGGACGGACAGCGAAGACTTAGTAATAGGGTTCCGTTGGCACCTTTTGGGTACTGAATAAAAGAGATACAGTTGTTTCACAGTCCCCTCAAAATTAATATTTTTTTTGGAATGCGCCCGGGCCTCGTTTCGTTTGATCTGTTTACGTTGTGCCAGAGCGCCATTACCCGACACACACGCACTATTTGTGAGTGTAATGGCGGCCCGCCGCGACTTGTACCATTTATGCCAATAGGCAATTGCAAACGTCATTGTGTCCGTTGTGGGGTCACAATAGAGACAGGTCTTGCGGTCGGTAACCGGGTATGTCTAGAGAAATACAATAGCTGAGTGGTGCATTATGTTATGTATTATTGTGATTCGAAACGTTCGGCAGTTCTTCGACGGAATCTAGATGACGCCATTATCTGAACACTTGGAAACATATGAATTTATACAGCTACAAAATTGTAGAAAACGTCTAAAATTACATATAGGTAGGGTGTTCTGACAAATTCAATACCGATAACAGGCGGCAATGTGGAATCTCATATTTAAATAAAAACTGGCTAAGTTCGAGTCGGACTCGCACACGAAAGGTTCCGTACCATCATACAAGATTTAACACAAAAAATCATGTTTTTTGTAAATATTTTTATTTTTTTTATTTTATCTATGTGTTCTTATAGCGGCAAGATAAATACACACTTTGTGCCTATCTATTACGGTTCATGAGATATAGCCCTGTAACAGACGGATGGACGGACGGACGGTCCCACAGCGGAGGCTAGTTATCCATTGTAGCCGTTCGCACCCTTTTGGTACGGAACCCTAAAAAGGAGACGGCTCAGCCTAAAACATATACTGGTGGAATCGATAAACTCACTTGTGCTATACTAATAAACCCAAATCCACCTCAGAATAGTTATCTAATGTTTTTTCCTTTACATTGACATATCGTTACAAATTCGATGGAAAGTGACAAAACAAAGTGTGACTACTCCGAGTAAGTTACTGTATTCTTTAGTAACAGGTCTCATTTCAAAAGCATTTATTTAACTTGCAATGTTTGTATGTATGTATGCAAGTATGTATGTAATGTAATTGTTAGGTCAAATCTTGTAAGCCGAATTAGAACCACTTCCTCTCATCCTACGAAGTTGTTTTTTATTATGTTGGTTATAAATTGCACTTTTAGGTGGGTGCGTGCGAGGTAACCTACATACAAATGCAACCTGCTGCATAATTGTTTGTCTCCGCCTCCACCGCAGCGTCGCATCGCCCCGTATGCACCGGAATGCAAATTGTCGATCGCAGCGCGGCGCGCGGCACCGCCCCGAGTTTCGCAAACGTTTGCCGGCATTCATCTAAAAATAATACTCCGGCTGAGCGTGCATAATGGGAGCCGGAGCTTTCTATTGGTTACCGGTCTTTATCGGACCTGCTCTACATTTCGACCCTTCGATTCTGGCCAAAGAGATAGGTACGATTAGTTACACCCGCGTCGACCACAAGAATAGGATATAGAGAAATGTGATAACCCGGGCGGGATTAATCCAGAGTGGTCAGTCTGAGTTCTCACCTAAATTGTCGTTTACGGCAAACCGATCGACTGGCGTTTTCTCCAAACTCCATAGAAGTTTTTATTAGATATTCTGTGGTTTTACTTCTTCAAGCTGTCAAAGTCAAACTCGGCCTTCCGATTTGTATGAAAACGCGGAGTCTACGTAAACGCCAACGTCGACGTATTTACGGCAACGTTGAGTAAGCTGTCAAATCAAGCTCGGACTCGCAAATGTTAGTTAGATTAATGCCCACTGCGCGCGCTCTTCAATTTCTACATACGTTTGAAAACGCCAGTCGATCGGTTTGACGTAACGCCAATTTAGGTGACAACTGAGACTATCGGCTCTGGACTTACAGTTTTACGTAGAATCAGAACGAGGAACGACTAATCCTTTATTCAGCTCTTATGACATGCACGGAAAGAAACGGAGAAGGTCCAATTGATATTTTTAAGTTCCAGAACCAACACAGCACTACAAACCTAATCCTCATTGAATATCCATAGCTGCACAACCATATTGTATAGTATTCCATTTTAAGGTGGGCCATCCCGCTCAACTCCCCATACAAAAGGAGAAAGAAGATCACGCCCATATTTCTTGTCAAAGATCCCAAATTTTGCTCAAAATAGCTTTATTTGATTTGTTTGGTTTCTAAGTTGTAAGGTCCGAAAGTTCGAATTTTTCGCGCGTTTTAAACAATAACTTTGGAGGTGAATTACGCAATGATAAAGTAAGAAAATCTTAAAAAGATTAGTCATCAGACATACCTTATTTAATCAAGATTTATATATATTTTTGTTTTTGTTAGATTTTTTACTACAGCGGTCGTGGTTTACTTTTAGCTATAAGTTGTTTTGTAATTAAAATTTTAGTAAATCTTACCAAATCATGCACTATGCACATTGTCTTTTTTGTGGACATGTTGCATCTTCCTCATCACGGAGCCTGTCTTATTCTTTGAAACAGAGAAGGTCCCAGGGCGCAACAGCACGGTTTTGTACCGTGCCTGCGAATGAGTTAGTCCCGCCGGGTTGGGCCACCTTAACTCAACCACATGGATGTAGGCCATTAAACAGGTAGATTAGACTCACAGTAATTATCATGCATTATTATGGAGTGAAATGTGTAGACGTTGAATGTCCAGTTACATAAAAAAAATGTCATTTTGAAAACATTTTAAGAAATTGGCTCGACTAAAAAAATCCTATACATTAATCAAACCTGCTTACAACATTTTACGAGAATCGGTTGAGAAATGCGACCTGTAGAAGATAGATCAATAAATAAAAATAGATCAAACATACTAAAGCATTTTTGCCCAATCTGAAATGAAGACGCCACGTTCGAGTTTCGCTCTTCGCTCGGTCAGTTACATAAAAGAAGATAAACAGAACCAAAACTAAAATCCGGGGCCATTTTTTGCATTGACGTTCACATTTTTGTAAAAAAAAATCAGAGCAGAAGTTATTTCACTTTGTATCCTTCGACATCCAAACATCGTATCCTACTAGCAAAACAATTTCGTGCGTGAAAGTTACTGTACATAAAGTGACGTTAAATCCCCTAGTTCAATGGCCTAATCGGTGTAAAGTTCAATCCGACCACATTCTGTAACCAAATGTGAAGTTCTACGTTCATATCGAGGGTCAGATATCGCATGCTCTACATTTAGGACTAGTGTGGTTTGTAACAGCGTGGTGCTGCATCTAACTTATAGCTGATAGACTAGTAGGTCGCGACAAAAATGGTAACGATAACGTAAATGGCTGAAACTGGGTTCATAGGATAAATACCAGCTCTCTGAAGCTAAATGTGTCAGTCTGCCTGCGCCAAGTGTTCGCATTACGTAGATAAGGTGCTTGAAAAAGAAGTTATAGTGATAAAAAAAAATTAGGTAAATGGCTGCAATAACAAAGCATGAAAGTATCAGTACATACTTGCTTACTAATATCAAAACTGAGCAAAACTTGGTTGCATTTCGTAGTTATTGGCGATTTAGGATACAGATATAACTTCAGAAATATTTAAGTATATAATAATAAAACCGACTGGTTATTGTTGTATCATTAATAGTTATCATTATTTCTGCATAATCGGTATATTCATCCGGCAGGTACATACCAACGTCTATTTCGTATATCCAATCTAGCTAACGCAACCACTTGACGCAGGCAGACCGACCTATTTAGCATCAGAGAATTGGTCTCTAACCTGTGAACTTAGTTTCAGCCATTTACCTTATCGTGGCCAAAAATGTTGTGACCTCCCGGAATATGAGTAGTACGCTAAGTTCCCATCGGCTGCTCGCAAATTTCAACCTGAAGTTCTTTATTACACAGGGCGTCGCAACGACCAGTATATTAAAGGAGAATGCCCAAATCCAGGCCCCTTATAAATCATTCATGTCTGTTATTGACACACATGCGATAAGTTATTTTTTAAACATATTTTAATTCCCATTTTTCACGGCAGGTTACTCGTTAAATAATTAAAAGTAATCATTCATAATTACTTCTTTTCCTACTAACAATACGAATAATACAAGGACAGAACATCGCATAGTAATATTATATTATCTATGGCATAGTACTTCCGTTGCCACAAGACGTGTTTCGGTAGCCTGCTCCATGCCGTTCCGTCCGGTAAGGGAGAAAAAAGGCGTAAATACGTATGTAAAATCATCCCTAGGACCAATGTAAAGGATTGTCGCTAATGAAATATCAAAGAGACATTAAACTCTGTCCATTTTTATTTCGTTTGGACTGGAGCATTTTGTTCTATGCTGAGTTGTCTGGTGTCTCTAAAACATTCATAACCTCAACACCGCATTTTGTCAATAACTTTAAAATGGCCATGAATTTGGTCTTCAAAATTCATAATTCTAAAAGTTATATTTTTTTCTAAAATATAATACTGGTTTGGAAGATAGACACTACAATTTTGAGGGGCCAAACATGTATGGGGCAATGGGCATTCTCCTTTGGGAAATGATTATTGGGAATGATATTAACAAAAAAGTTCAAAATCCGTTTTTCTGAATATCCTCTAAATAAACTTTCCATGCAAAGTAATTAATTTATTTAGTGTAAAAAGAATCTAATGTTCCGTAAGATCTTAAGAACATAGCATGTAAATGGACATGGACGGCTAATATCACACCTGCTGTCATGACATTAGCCTGACACGCCACGTGGGATCTAGGTTCCATGCCAAGACCTTCCGTATGCACGGTTACAACATCGCGTCAATTGCACTAGACAAAAACATAAATTAAAAAAAAATCTCGGTTACTAGATATTTTAGAGAAAACAAAATTTACCTATTCGTCTCGGAAAAACATGAGGTGACGCTGGCGAAATTGATGTACAGTCGTTTCCTCTCTGGAAAGAGAGGGAACTCCTAAGTCCCTTTTACTCTATAGTTGACGTAAACATGCCAGAATGAGATATCGAATTTGTCTCTATTTCCAGTGTATAGATTTCAGACGAAACGACTGTACTGGCCGTTGCAACACCATGTATGACTTCAGGTATATCCGCGAAAAACGAATTATTTTAATTTCCACGGTAGAAACTTGGCTCGATGGAAAAAAGTCATCAGGATAGGCATCGAGCGGCTCGTGGCTCAAGGTCGCGGGCACTGGTCTTCTATGGCAAGGGGTTCTATCCCCCCCGCCCCGTTCATGCACGACTATATTTTTCATTCTGAGGGATAAATCAAATTGTATCCATTATATACGCCTTTTTGTATTCGTCTCAAAATATTTAAAGGCATGTATAACGGATATAAATAAATGTATAAAAAAACTAAAATATGTTGATAAATTTAATGAGCAAAATATCAGTAAAATATTTCTCAATTTGACTGAGGAAACAGACGCGGGCTATTGTATGGAATGAATCACCTCATTATTCTCTTAACTATATGCTATGTACATAAGTACGGACTTGCCTTTACTTTATAGCAAAACGCTTACAAAATATATATCAACACGCCTGCACTTTACGTGCATTTTACGTTCAAATAGATTTTAATAACTTTTGTTCTGAAATGTAGCACAGAGCGATAAGGAAATAGTAGTGCTGAAGTAATAAGTAAACTAGTAATAAGTAAACTAGTAATAAGTTACTAGTAATAAGATAAGATATTGGAGATATCTATCCTGCCTGTTTGCATCGAGAGGTGGTAGAAAGGTGGCGGAGGGATTGCGTTATTCAGATTATACTATCCTGAACCTATGGAATTAGAACATGAGAAAAAAATGTATAATTTAAGCTAACATTCCACAAAAATATAGTTAAAGAAATTATGTTTTTTGCATTGAAAAAATGCCGAATTCAGGTCTCAAACGTATTCTTTTTCAATTTTTCAGCTGATGTTGACAATAACTAATGTTGATTTGTTCTCAACGTAGCTCATTGCTCGTAGCCTAGTGGCGCGGGGACTGGCCTAGCGTACAAGAGGTCTGGGTTCAATTCCAACATGCACCACAGTCTTTCTTTTTCCGAGTTCGATAAGTGCATTTCGTCACGATTGCGAGCTGCTCCATGGTTCGGAATCCATGTAAAACTGTAGGCCCCTTCCCCTACTAGGTGGTAGGGTTTAAGCCGTCCGGGTTGGTACCATCGCATTGGATGAAAGATGGTCGAAGCGGCAATGAAAAATTGTCCGTGTTTTCCATCCAGTTCAATGTAGGCGTGCTCATAAAGGGAAGGTCCTGGCATGGCACAAATTCCTTCGGGAATGTGGTGTAATGGGTTAATATCATAACGGCAGTTGTGTGGTATTAGCAATCCATGTCAGGTCGCATTAAAAAAAATCATTTTAAAGAGCGTTATAATATCTTCCAATTCAGTTAAGGTTATGTTTGAATTTTTGAAATTTCTTTAACTAATGTTAAATAAATGTATGATGCTCTTCAGTGGTCAAGACGATAAAACACAGAGGGAGACCCTTGCTATGCACTCGGAGTTCTAGATAATGAAGAAGAAGGATATTGTAGTCTACCAACGAATAATATTTCTCTAACCGACACACTTATTCATCTATATGTTACGATTAAAGCCGGATGTTGGTTAAGGTCCGAAATGTTTTTTTCCTTGAAGGTAAATACAATTTTGAACATATACCCGGGTCGAGTGCATTACCTTCAAGTATATGGTAAAAAAAATACCTTAACCAATTTATTTTCTATTTTTTCCATACAAACATTTAAATTCATACAAAAAATTAAAATAAAACATTTTTTAATTTTTTTTTGCCATTGACTCTAACTTAGTAGTAACATGATTATAAGTGCAAAAAATGAAATTAAAGGAAAAAATAATTTTGGACTTTAACCAACATCGGGCTTTAACCGTAATATTTACACGTCTACACTCAATACAAATCCCACTCATGCATTCATATGTACTAATAATATGTTGTAATATTGTACAGCTTAGAATCTTAAAATCTCGGAAATATAATAATATTTATCCTCCATTTCCTATAAGACAGGGTTAGTGTATGTAGAGATAATTTTTGTATTAATTTCTCAAAAAAATATTTCTATTCTATTAAATCTCTACGTGGTTGAATGGAGGGTCTCTAAATTCTGGTACACCTGGGTAGGTAAAGACGAGATGTTGGTTCGGGGCGGAGGTATAACCTGTAATCGAGATATCAGCTCAGAAACAAGCCTGGGGCAAGGCGCTGCTTCGGGAGTCGCAATTTAGCAAGGGAAATTACACCGGCTCGTAACAAGGAGCGATTATCCTCACGAAATCTGCAGCGGCTGTTGCCTGAGCCCCGAGTCCCAGTTGTCACCTCAATTGGCGTTTATGCCAACCCGATCGACTGGCGTTTTCAAATGTATGGAGAAATTGAAGAGCGCGCGCAGTGGGCGTTAAACGAATTAACATTTGCGAGTCCGAGATTGATTTGACAGCTTACTCACCCTCGCTTCAAATACGCTGACGTTGCCGTTTACGCCGAATTCGGGTTTTCATATGAATCGGAAGTCCGAGTTTGACTTTGACAGCGTGAAGAAGTAAAACCACAGAATATCAGTAAAAACCTGTATGGAGTTTAACGTTTTTACGTAACTCCGAAGTTCCGTAAACGCCAATTTAGGTGGGAACCCCGACTGACCACTCTGGGCTAGGAACAGCAGCCATTAAGCTGTGTTGACATGCCTCGGTAAGTGCCGTGCCCGGCGCTATGTCCACTTGTGTTAGACAGAACATTGGGACAGCTCGAGGGACCATGCATCACGCAGCGGCAGTCTTAACTTCTAATCGAATCTAGAGCACTTCGTAAAGTCTGGGTTAATACAGAAATGTGGTTAAAAGAGGCGATGGCTGGCAGGACCCGGACTGATGCTAGTAGCATCCAAACTCGTATGCGTGGATACTTTGTGAAGACTGACCTGCTCAAGTTTCCAATATCTTGCAGTTTTGTTATTTGCTGGGTGTATGGTTTTTATACCCGGCTACGCGAGAAGGAGGGTTATTTTTTTCGAGTATATGTATATATGTATGCATGTATGTATGTATATTTCTTTGGCACGATCTGCAGCCTAAACGGCTTGATGGATTTTAGCTAAAGCTTTTTTTTAAATAAAGAGGTCTCGTTATTTATGGAACTGGACATGGATGGCTAATACCAAACTGACCGTCAGATATTAGCCTAACATACCACATGGGAACTTGGTGCCATGCCAGGAACTTCTTTATATTGCTCGGCTACATTGAACTGGATGGAAAACGCGGACTATTTTCATTGCCGTTTCGACCATCGTTCCTTCAATACGATGATACGGACCCGGGCGGGATTAACCCTACCACCTACTTAAGGCGCTAGGACTAGCCAACTACTCGCGCCATACAAATGCACTTTTTAACAAATGTAATAATATGTAGTGAAACGCTTCAGCAAATCCAAATAGAACTCCAGACTGATAATGGATTGTTAATATTTTTTTATTCCATCATTTATTTAAATAATAATAAAAATAAAAAAGTTGATTTTTCTCATTAGAAATCTGAAAGTAATTCGATTTCTAGATATAAGCAAAAACAGCATATATGCATAAACAAAAAATTCCATTTGCTTTTAGATTTCTACATTTAGTCAAAAAAGTTCGGAAATGGACACCGTTTCCGCAATGTATTTTGTATAGAAAAAGGAAACATACATTAACGAAAATAGGTCGATTCCTAGACAAGGAATCATATATTGTAAGAATGACACTTATAATCGTCAGACTTAGTTAGTTAACTTGGGGTGCCTCGTCTAACTTTGCGATTTGGCTAGTACCAGGGCCTTAACAGACAACTCTACATAAGCAAAATAATACTCTGCTTACAGCCGATATATTCTATAAAAAACACCCGAAACACAAGGTTCCGTGACAACTACTGTGTGCCACGAACCAACACCGCTTTTGCTCAAAGGCACCACACCTTTTTAGCCCCGTTCATACACAACCAATTATGTCAGAAGATTGACATAAGTACCACTAGACACAAAACTAGGAAAAAATATATAATTAGCAACTTCCTCAAGTCACTTAACTACCAGGATACTGAAAGACTAAATATAGGTAGTCACTGTTTTAACTGTAAGAAACGAACACAAAATTAAACTGCATACTTTTGTTTTATTTTATATTATTTTATATTATATCGAACAGAATCTTAAATTCTTTGTTTGTTTGTTTGTTAGTTAGTTAGTTAGTAAGCTATACAATCAGAAAATGTATGTGTAATGTGTAAATGTAAACGTTTCCTTTGGAATCTATACACTGGAAATAGAGACAAACTCGAGATCTCTTTCCGTTATATTGACGCCAAGCAAGAGTAAAGGGGACACTAGGAACTGTTTCTCCTCTCAGTGCATAGATTCGAAAGTAAACGACTGTACTGCAGAATTGTTCCACCCCTCTGCGAGACGGGCCTAGCCCAGTGCAGAGTAGGTGAGCCTTAATATAACCCGCTCTTAAGTTATATCTGTAACAAAGTGTGTCATACCTATCAAATAAATTAAAAAATATATATATTAAGTAAGGAAGGCGACCTACAGTTATACGTGGAAAAAAAGGAAGGTAAGTTCATACGCCCCTGAGCTACGAGCCGCTAAGGGCTCATTGCATGGCAGCTGCCCTGTTGCCTCTTGAGAAAATACACGGCGCGGCGACGCGGTTGTCGGCGTGTCTCTAGTCCATTTATTTTTAACATTCTTGGATATTTCACTTTGGAACTGTGCAGTACCCTGTATATCTATGAGAAGGTATCCTAAGTATATTAAAGAGTAGGCATATTTGTCGACGATATGTGTATTGTGTAGGCAAACACCCTCCTCAGTGGGGAAGCAAACACTTTGTAAACAAAAAAAAGATTAAGGGCCAAGTGCACGAAAGGTCAAAAAATCATAATCAACGTCAACGTATGATTAAAGAAGTCACTTTGTATGGACATTAAGGAAGAAACTCCATGCGGTTCGCTAAAGTGACGTGTTTGAACACTGATTAACTCGGCCGTCTCTTCGTGCAATCGAGGCATAAGTTGGCGTTGAAAACATTTTTCCCCGCCAGTTCTTCGCTGTATTTATTGAACTGGCTAAATGTTGAAAAATAACAAATCCGAGATTAGCGTATTGTTGATGAACGATGAATAAAAGTGCAATGCAATTTTCCTAAACAAAGGTGATCATCTAAATTCTCATTTTCGCGCACTCGCCTATAGAATATTAGCGTGCCGCCGGTCTTTTACGAACGCGGCGGAGGCGACGGCAGCGGAGGCGGCAGCGGCGACGGCGACGTCAGCGGCGGCGGCGGTGGCGGTTGCGAGAGCACATTCCTCGGCGTTATCTATTATCTGCTGTCGCCGAGGCGCGTGCGCGGAGTATTCTGTGGCGGTGGGTGCGGAGCTGCCACGTAACGTTGTAGGCATTGAACTACCTTGATTGATACATTACTACCTGTGATATGTGATTCCATCTTCCTTCTTGGCTTTCCCGTAATAGTTTTTACATTATTTCATCACAAACGACGGCATAATTCTTTCCTTCTACTACAACAGAGCAGCACCTATGTATTCGGCAAACACGCGCGAACGCAGTGACGGGTGTATCGACACTGACAGCGCAGATACTCTAAATTGTTTGAATTAGAGTACCTGACTTGACACGCAGGGGAAAGCTTAGAACGCATCTAAATGCTTTTTTATATCGATGGTTGTAGGCCAACAAACGGCCATGTCGTTTGTGTAGTAGAATTTGTAGATTATATGTTTTTTAGTTTATCGCGGCACTTTTTTGGGATTTCGAACTTTCAGGGAAGCTGCGAAAATCATGCCAATCTTCCCGGTTCTTCTTCACACCATGTTTGAAGGACTTCTGGTTGTACTTTGAGGGAAATTCCATTGTTTACCGACCCAATAGATAAACGATCTTGCGGATCGGTGGGTTTTTGGCACCGACAATGGCAATGAAAACTACTCGTGTTTTCCGTTCAGTTCAATGTAGCCGTACAACATAAGTTCCTGGCATGGCATCTAATTCCTACGCGGTGTGCTGGGCTAATATCATGTCAGTAAGGGTGATATTACCAATCAGTTACATAAAAAACAATAAATAAATCAAAGAAAGTTATTTACAGCACTATCCACAGACATTCAGACACAAAATAAAGACGGATATATTTCAATTTTAAAATTATCACTAAACCAGAGATTGTGCACTCCACAGATTCTTGTGTCGATTCTAGCAATACGTAAATATTAGAAACATTCAATGAAGTTCGTTAGAAAATTAATAGGTTCCTAATTAATATATGAAGGCGTTTGCCGGCATTGTTTTTGCCTTCGTCTGCCACAGACAAAGGAAGGCTGCGCCCACGCAGGGTCCGCCTGCAGCGCGGTGATGCTGCTAAGGCCGTCCAGCTCCCGCGAGCTGCTTCACGGCCAAGGTCTGGCCGCAGGAGGTACTGACCTGGCAGAAGCTTCTGGTGACTCATCCGCGAACAGCGAGGAGCACGCCTCCGTGCTTGTTTGAACATAGGTAACTACGATAGGTCTGACGAATCGAATAAGAAGCAAGGACACACTCGGAACGAAGTACTTTATAAGAGACGAGTTACGCTAAACTTTTCGCCGATTGAAAAAGGAGACGTCAAAGTTCTTCTTCTTCTTCTTTTTAGGGTCCTACTTTTGGGTCCCTTTTAATGGCTTTCGTGCATCTAACACATTTCGCCAATGTCAAAGTTCATAGCTATATACAAATAGTGTAAAAGGTTCTGAAATTAGTTGCCAACGAAACATAAAAGAAAATCATAATTTAAGATCATTTGCACTGATAAATGAAGCAAGTAACTTTAGAATTTTAAAGTTAGATGAAGAGAGCAAGCAATTAATATTGGTAGGAAGAGGAATTTGGAGTAGAGGAAGGTAATCGTATAAAGGAGCAGTTTTATTAATAAGAGGACAACAGAAAAATATATGTTCCAAATTCCCGTCATCAAGGCCACATTCGCACACTGATGAGTCTTTAATATGAAGTCTAGCCAAATGAACAGGGGAACAGCAGTGGCCTATTCTAAGGCGGCAAATAATAGAAGTTGAAGATTTATTAATTTTGATACGATGAAACCAAGGCTTAGCAGGGATGTTAGGCTGGATCTTGGCGTAATTTGAACCCTTAAATCTACTAGAGTTAGCCCACAATTTGGTCCAATTTTCAGTAAGAGATTTTTTTGGGAGAGCAATTAAATCATGTGGGTAGTTTCTATATGGGATTTTATCCCCTCGCAGAACAGCTTGTTTAGCAAGATCATCTACCCGGTGATTGGGCAGGATGCCTGAGTGAGACGGAATCCATGCAAAGACTATTTGTTTGTCCGGGTTATTGTAGAGAATGTCTTTAATGGAAAAAGGAATAGGATTTTGTGTGTTAGAATGAAAGGGGTTCTGAGTGAGAGATTGAAGAGCACTACGGGAATCAGAAAATATTATAAATTTATTAGATTTTTTTAATAATAATGAAAACTTGACTGCCTCCAGTAATGCCGTTGATTCACCAGTGAAAACTGATGACTCTGGAGGGCATTTAATTAGTTGGTAGATGTTGCTGTTCTTATGAAATACTGCAGCTCCAACACTGCCTTCCTCCGTGAGTTTGGAGGCATCAGTAAAAATATACTCCCACCCTTCCCAGTTTTCAGATAGGATGGAATGAAAGACTTCATTAGCATTTGGAGACTCTTTTTCAATGCCAAAAAAAGGAATTACTTCTACATTGCTCGTAACTACTTGAAAAGGGTATGAAAACATTGGTAAGGAGTTAGAACGGAATACTGGAGCCTTGACATTATTGAACTTACGATAACTTTTTACAAGTCTGGTGGGAGCCTTTTTTTCCCAATATTTCGCAGTATGAGAAAATCGGGATAGTAAATTTAGTTTCGGAATTATTGGATGATGTAAGAAATAGCTTGCCCTGAACAAGAAACGATCAGCCAAGAACTGACGGCGAAAATAAAGAGGAGGTTCAACGCATTCTACTTGCAGAGCATTTATAGGACTTGATTTCATGGCACCTGTTATAATACGCAGGCATTTGTTTTGGATAATGTTAAGCTTATTAAGAGCAGTTCTATTGCAGGGTTCTAAAATATAGGAACCGTAATCCAAATGACTTCGTATTATTGCATTGTACAATAACTTGAGGTAGTATGGATGAGCTCCCCACCAAACCCCAGCTAGAGTGCGTATAATGTTAATATTTTTTTCACATTTTTTTATTACATAATTTAGATGAGAGACACCTGTCATTTTTGAATCCAGGATTATGCCAAGGAATTTAGTTTGAATATGTAATGGAATAATTGTATTGTTGTATGTGATAGTGATAGTGGGTACAATTCTTTTTCTACTGAATACTACTATAGAGCTCTTTTGGGCTGACAGTTCCAACCCATGTTCAGTTAACCATGTGTTCAAAGATCTTAGCGAGTATTCAATTTGTTCAGCTCCTTTAGGAATAGATTTATGGGGTGAGTATATTAGTAAATCATCCGCATATTGCAGGACACGTGAAAAGGAGTTTATTGATCTGTCAAGATCATGGGTGTAAATATTATAAAGTAAAGGACTGAGAACAGAGCCTTGTGGTAAACCTTTCCAGATTATTCTAGAGTCGTTTGATTGTTCCTCTACTCTTCACATTATTGTTCTTTGAGATAATATATTAAAAATATATGCAACAATTTTTTCTGGTATATGTAGATTTAGCATTTTTTGTTTGAGCTTTGGTAGGAGGACATTATCGTAAGCTGCAGATATGTCTAGGAATGCAGCCACAACAGACTCGTCCCGAGAAAAAGAAAGTCGAATATCGGTAGTGAAAATCCCCAAACTATCCATTGTACTTCTGCTTTTCCTAAATCCATATTGTGTTTTAGCAAGAAGTTCTCTGTGTTCCACGAACCATTCTAAACGGTTTTTGATTAAATGTTCTGTAATTTTGCATAAGGTAGAAGACAGAGCAATCGGACGGTAAGAGGAACCATCATTGGGGTCTTTACCAGATTTCAGGATTGGAATGATTATTTGAGTTTTCCAGGAGTCAGGAATTACCCCATAGTCAAAGAAGAAATTAATGATTTGTAAAAAGTATTCAAGGGTTGTATCTCTCGATTTAACCAGAAAAGAATAAGGAATCCCATCCAGCCCTGGGGAAGAATCCTTAACATGATTCAAAACAATTTTGAGTTCTTTTAATGAAAATGGAACCTCCATGGGAGTACAACCTCCAACAAATGAATAAAGGGACGGGAGTTCATCTTCTGTAGGGGCGGATGGGGGGGCTAGCTTATTTAGGAATGAGTCTTTCCATGAAGCCGATGAAGGTATTGAAGCACTGTCTTCCGTGAAAACAGAACGGTACCTTTTAATATTGCGCCAAACTAATGAAGATGAAGTGTTAGGTGAGAGAGAAAGGCAAAAATTTTGCCATCCATTACGTTTTTTATTTTTAAGAGTACATTTAGTAACTGCTTGAATTTTGCGTAAATTTAAAAAGTTTTCATCAGTCATAAACTCTTCATATAAAGTTTCGGCATAGGAACGGTCACGAACAGATTTGGTACATTCGGAATCCCACCATGGAGGAGAAAGGCGATGATTTTTTGATGTATTTTTGAGCGGAATAATTTGATCTGCTGTGCTTATCAATAATGATGTAAATTTGGAGTAACAATGTAAAACATTGTCTAAGGTAACGATCGGCAGACTAGACATCTCCTCTTCTACTTTCAGACTGAACGTCACCCAATCAGCTTCATTCAAGCGATATTTAAGAAGAGGGGATTTATTTATGGAAGGAGGGGCCTGACAAGGAATATTTATAATAATGGGAAAATGATCGCTGCCGTGAGAAAATTTGGATATTTTCCATGAAAGACGGGCAGCCAGATCTGGAGTGCAAAGAGTCAGATCCACTGCACTCGGATTCTGATTCGGGGGAGTCCGTCTTGTGGGTGAACCATCATTCAGAAGGCATATGTTGTATTCATCTAGTAGTTCAATCAATTTATTGCCTTGGTGGTCACAATTTGCAGACCCCCACACGGAGTGATGAGAATTAAAATCGCCTAAAACCACATAAGGCTTGCGGATGGATTGAAAAATAGATTTAATAAATCGAGTGGTTGAGAGCGTAGGAGACGATACGTATACCGAAACAAATGTTATATTGTCTGCCATAACGGCAACAACATTTATACCATCAACTCGGGCAGGAAGAGTGAGGGAAGAAAATGGAATTTTTTTGTTGATGAACAGGGCGCAACCCCCATATCCATCAGCTCGGTCATCTCTGAAGCTAACATATCCTGAAATCTTAAAGTGGGTTGATGGCTTTAACCAGGTTTCAGAAATTGCTATAACGATAGGGTGATGTTTATTGATAAGGTGGAGTAAATCAGATTTATTTTTGATTAAGCTACGACAATTCCACTGAATTATTGTAGAAGACATTCTGATGAAATGAAGCGAGATGAATGCATTCAAACTTGACCCTATAAAAATTAAAGAAAGCTAAGTTGCAGATAAAAAAAATTTTTGCCAAATGTTCTGCTACCATGCAGTAATAAATTTTGTGGTCGAAAAATCTGCTAGAGCTTTTTTTAATGACATAAAGAGGATTTTTTATTAAAACAATCCAAACATTGGTACAAAAATCTGCTGGTCGCAGATATATATTTTTGGAGCCAAATATTCTGCTACAACGCAGGTAATAAATTTGGATGCCGAAATATTTTTTATATATTGTCTTTTGGATAAGTAAAATAATATTGTTGAAGAAATTAAAATTTAAAGTGTAAATTGAAAAGTTCATATTGGATAAGAAGTTATTTTTTAATTTTGTCAGGTAAGCCCACTGGTGAGCGGATTCTGGAGTGTTTGAACCCATTATAAGCGTCTGGAGAATGATTAATAGCAGCGTTGGACGGTAAAGTATTGGAAGATATAAAACTTAGAAAAGCAGAAAATAATTTGTCAACATTTTCAGGGTTACTAAGGTCCATTGAAATAATTGGAGAAGAGGGTGTCAACAAAGGAGTTCGAAAAACCGAACCATTATGAGATGTTGGAGGAGTGAAATCATTAAGAAGGGCTTGATGAGCGTTGCGATCGTACCCCTGAGGAAGAGGGGCGCGAGCTCGAGGTTGCGAAAAGAATGTTTTTTTGTATGAGTATGTAGGAATGGATGGTTTATTGACTGGAGCGCTGGAGGTGACCTCTGCAAAGGACCGCTTAGAGGGCCTAAATTGACTGGCAGCCTCCGTATATGAAATAGCTTCTTCTGCCATTTTATGTTTAATATTTTTTTGTCTATTTTGTTCCGGACAAATTTTACTTGTTGCATAGTGTCTGCCTTCACAGTAAAGGCAGCTTGCATTTTCTTCTGTGATGTTGCAGTCATTGGCTGAATGGAATTCTCCGCATTTATAACAACGTGGCTGCGAACGGCATATTGTCTTGGTATGTCCATATCTTGAGCAATTGAAGCATTGGATGGTCGGATATTTGTAAAGTTCTACTTGAATAGAATTATACATTAATAGGATCTTATCAGGAAGACTCTGACCATCAAAAGTTACAACCACACTTTGGGATGGTTTCCACATAGGGGAACCATCGACCATTTTTTTGAAATTTAAGCGTCTGACTTTGAGGACTCTTCCTCCGCCAGGAATTTCAATGTCTTTCAAAAGATCCTCTTCGGACCATTCAATTGGAATTCCTTTCACCAATCCAATTCTTGTGACATTAAATGACGGAATAAAAGCCTTATATTTGGCTTCGGATAAATAATGATTTTGTATGAATAGATTGGCATATTGGGCGGATTTGAAGGTGACGGTTACTCTATTTCGTCCCACACTCTTTACCCCACCGTCTATGATACCTTGGAATGAGTTCCGTTTTAAAAATTGACCAAAATGAACTGGATGCAGAACAACTCCAGCCGATGGATTTGATTCCACCCTCTGGACGTGGACTAAGAAAGGAGCTTTGTCAAAGTCCCGGTAAAGTTCGGTATGATTTGGAGTTGAGATATCATTCGTGGAAATCCGGGATGGGCCTTGTTGGGATAGATCTTGTTGGGATAGGTCTTGTTTGGATAGGTCTTGTTGGGATATGTCTTGTTGGGATAGGTCTTGTTGGGATATGTTTAGTTTGGATAGGACTGCTTGAGGCCCAATAACCTGAGAATTGGGAGCCTGCTTTATTTCATCATGTTCACAATCTGACGAGATAAAAGATGATTGTGATGAATCAATCTTAACTTTGAGTTGAGAGTTTTGTTTGTTACTTTTGTTTTTTCTTTGATGTTCTTTTATTTTTCGTTTCCTTTTACCAATTATGGCGGAAAAGTCCATGCCTTCATTATCAGACAATCTATCGAATGAATTGTGAATTTCAATGGTATGGCTGGCCTCTGGTGGGGTTAGGAATGCATCATTAAGGTTGTCGCTCTTATCGCTAGATGCATCTTGAGCGAGAATGAACCCCGGCGGCATATGATGGCGGCCGCCGGGGTCGTCCGGGTCGGGTGGTTCATTCATCACAACATCACCCTACTTACGCGATACGAAAATCCAATAAACACAAATAGGCAGAGCAAGCCGGGAAACACGACACAATGGCTTTACGGAACCACACAATCACTGATATTATTCTTTGCGATTTGCAAAAAAATATGCACGCGACCTCATCGACAGTCTTTTGTCTTCTCCCGACGTCAAAGTTAATCAATAGTTAAACACATCACTTTTAGTGAACCGCTTTCAGTTGACTCAGTTGCCTTCCATACTGTCCATAAAATGTGTCTTGTTTAATTTGTGATCTTAAAGTTCTCCATATATTTTAAAACGCTGGTCGATCGGTTTGGCGTAAACGACCATTTCGGTTAGTCGGACTAAGGGCTCTGGACGGTCTTCAAACCAGATTTCGGTAATATATATTTTTTCTTATGCAACCTGATATGGATAGCTTATACCACACAACTACCGTTATGATATTAGCCCAATACACCACATTCCCGAAGGAATTAGGTGCCATGCCAGGACCTTTCCTTTAAGAGCATGGCTACATTAGACTGGACGGGAAAAAAATTGCCGCTTCGACCATATTTTTATCCAATGCGATGGTACCAACCCGGGCGGGCTTAAACCCTACCACAAGTAGGGAAAGGGACCTACAGTTTTACATGGATTCCGAACCATGGAGCAACTCGTGACTAAATACACCTATCCAACTCAGAAAGAGAAAGAAAGTGGTGCATGAACGGAGCGAGGAAGGCAACATGAACCCAGACCACTGGTATGCTAGTCAAGTCCCCGCGCCACTAGGCTACGAGCCGCTCAAAAATATTCTTACAAATATGATTATAAGAGGACTAGGGGCTCTCGCATTGTGCCCCGAACTGATCTCATAATGGTTGTTATGAGATTGTTGCGGCGCCCCGGCGTCAGGCACCGGTTCGGGGTGTCTGCTACCGACTATGCCATTGAGGTGAACCCGCTTCCAACGGCCGCAGGGCGAGAAATTTAGAACCCTGCGGCGGCGGGAGGGTTGTATAGCAGGTCGGTCCTGCGCAGCCGGGACGCAGCGGCGGTAGGTTAGAAGGTGCAGCCGGTTCAGCCAGGTTTTTAATGATAATCTTGGTTCGGAATTCTTCTTGCAGTTTTCTTCTCCGACGAGTTTTTTCGGATAGAACTGGACCGGAACTGCCATAAACTGTTTTGCATAATTTCGCAAGGCCGGCACCAACACAGATGATAAACAATATACAATTACACTTAGGCAGCTGTGCACCAACTAATTACATTTTTTTGACCGGTATTTTAATCAAAGCCGCTAGTCTCAGTTGTCGCCTGAATTGGCGTTTACGCCAAACCGATCGACTGGCGTTTTCAAATGCATGGAGAAATTGAAGAGTGCGCGCAGTGGACTTAAGGCGGCCCAACCCGGCGGGCCTAACTCATTCTCGGGCACGGTACAAAACCGTGCTGTTGCGCCCTGGGACCTTCTCTGTTTCAAAGAATAAGACAGGCTCCGTGATGAGGAAGATGCAACATGTCCACAAAAAAGGCAATGTGCATAGTGTATGATTTGGTAAGATTTACGAAAATTCTAATTTCAAAACGACTTATAGCTAAAAGTAAACCACGACGGCTGTAGTCAAAAATCTAACAAAAACCAAATAGATCATAAATCTTGATTAAATAAGCTATGTCTGATGACTAATCTTTTTACGTTGTTCTTACTTTATCATTGCGTAATCCACCTCCAAAGTTATCGTATAAATCGCGCGAAAAATTCGAACTTTCGGACCTTACAACTTAGAAACCATACACAATTTTACAATGCCAACGGTCATCAGACATCTAGTTCGATCAAATAAAGCTATTTTGAGCAACATTTTGGATCTCTGACAAGAAATATGGGCGTGATCTTCTTTCCCCTTTTGTATGGGGAGATGAGCGGGTTGGGCCACCTTAAGCGAACTAACATTTGCGATTCCGAGTTTAATTTGACAGCTTAATCACCGTCGCCGTAAATACGTTGACGTTGACGTTTACGCCGACTTCGCGTTTTCATACAAATCGGAAGTCCGAGTTTGACTTTGACAGCTTGAAGGAGTAAAACCACAGAATATCTAGTAAAACCTTGTAAGGAGTTTGACGTTTTTACGTAACTTCGAAGTTTCGTAAACGCCATTTTAGGCGACAACTTGGACTGACCACTCTGAGGTGCTACTAATGCCGCCAATAGCTACTTTATTCTGTGGGTCGCGCGTCGGCGCGAGTATTGCACGCCTAATGTCGACAGTGAGCGCTGTCTACGCATGAATACCCCCTCTAATAATATCGTTAGCTATTTCTCCTTTTTCCACACTAATGAAAGTTAATTCACGACATGAAAAAATACCGCTTCGCAACACGACGTGGAGCTACCAACGGACAATAATCTGTAATTTACAGATTGAGCAAAGCCACAGCAACATTTAATATGAGGGTAAGTTTGTACGAGTCAATTGCATCTGTGTCTATACCATAGACCTAGCATGCGCGCGCGCGTACATTCTGTTTCTATGGTCTATACTTACTCACTTATGAAGTGGGTATGGTGCTGTCTCTACGACAAACACAATAACAACAATAGTTGTTATTAATATTATTTATGCCTACAGAATGAATATCATAAATAAATATGAGAAACAGCTATATGCTCATGAAGCGAACATGAGGTGAAACTCTAGATGAAAGTGAAACATTTACAATTAGCTAAAGAGACAACACTAGGGTTACTCCAGCGAAAATGTTGAACGCGAATGCTGTCATTCATCCATACCCTCATAAGATTATATCGATGCTGTCATCCCATTAGTATAGTAAGAAAGTTTTGGGGTGTAAGGGATGGCGGAAATAACTTACCGGCCCAAATGTCATCCTCGGTGATGTGTTAATTATTAAATGATCTGAATAAAATACCTACATTCAAGAATCAAGTAGTGAATCTTGAAATTGGCAAATTGTCTGCAATGGACCGAGACCAAGAAACAAAAAAAAAATCATCCTCACGCCCGCATTATACCGACGGTCCTAGGTAGGGGACGTTGCACCCTGCTAGATATCTGACGAGGCTCTGGCGACCGAGCAGTACCGGTAAAACCATATGAGTAAGCGACTACTTGGCAGAGGCGTGTCGATAGCCTTGGGGACGAAACACCTAAAAGACAGCGCAGGCTTGCCGGACGCCACAAATGGGGTCAGAAATGAACTTCAGCACATATCCTACTCTTTTTTTTTGTATGCAACCTGACATGGATGGCTAATACCACACAACTACCGTTATGATATTAGCCTATTACACCACATTCCCGAAGGATATGGTGCCATGCCAGGACTTTCCCTTTAAGAGCACATTGAACTGGATGGAAATGCGGTGGTACCAATTCAGGCAGGCTTAAACCTACAACCTATTAGGGGAAGGGAACCTACAGTTTTACATGGGTTCCGAACCATAGAACACCTAGCATTCTTAACAAATGCAATCATCCAACTCAGAAAGAGAAAGTGGTGCATGGCCGGGCGCGTATTTGAACACATAACCTCTCGCATGAAAGGCAAGTCCTTTAGCCCCTAAACTCAGCTGTAGATGTGGTAAAAACAATTAATTATCAGTGGTTGATAAATAAAACAAAATTTATTATACTTACAAGCTTTTATTGTATCTTACTTATTACTAACCATCTAAAGGTGCGGTTACACGATGCTGAATACCGTAAAACATGCCAAACAGACCGTTCAAGCACGTCCATCCAAACCAGGGCCATGATAACACTAGACTTGCGTTAAAAAACCGCCACTATAGTGCACTATATTTTTTAGTGCCACCCTTCTTAATTATTGCTTAATGCTTAAGGTGGGCCCGTAAGCATCAGAAAATTACACTCCCCGTACAAACGTAGTTTATTAATCATTTGAAAACCACTGTTCCAATTTGCTTGATATTAGGGACTTAAGGTGGCCCATCCCGCTCAACTCCCCATACAAACGAGGAAAGAAGATCACGCCCATATTTCTTGTCGGAGATCCCAAGTTTTGCTCAAAATAGCTTTATTTGATCGAACTATATGTCTGATGACCGTTGGCATTGTAAAATTGTGTTTGGTTTCTAAGTTATAAGGTCCGAAAGTTCGAATTTTTCGCGCGTTTTATACAATAACTTTGGAGGTCGATTACGCAATGATAAAGTAAGAACATCTGAAAAAGATTAGTCATCAGACATAGCTTATTTAATCAAGATTTATAATCTATTTGGTTTTTGTTAGATTTTTTACTAAAGCGGTCGTGGTTTACTTTTAGCTATAAGTCGTTTTGTAATTAAAATTTTCGTAAACCTTATCAAATCATACACTATGCACATTGTCTTTTTTGTGGACATGTTGTATCTTCCTCATCACGGAGCCTGTCTCTTTTTTTGAAACAGAGAAGGTCCCAGAGCGCAACAGCACGGTTTTGTACCGTGCCCGCGAATGAATTCGTCCCGCCGGGTTGGGCCACCTTAATATCAGGCAACAAATATCTATGTCTGCACGTGTTTGTTTTTTCGAAAAATGTATCCTGTGTCACAGAACAGAAAAAAAAATTACTACGAAGATTTTATATTGCCTGATATTTGACTTGCTTTAGATTTTTCAGCAAAACAAAAACGTGCAGACACAGTTTGAGAGTCCTGATGTTTCTGCGATTTAAGTGGCATGACTCCGATTTACAAAACTTCTGAAACCTAGCATGAGCGACTCAGCATGAAGCGTCTGGAGTGGCCGTCAAACATTTATCCTATAATACTTTGGGGTTCATATTGTTAAATGTATTCGGCGGGTGAACAGGCAAGTGAGTGATTAAATCTGAAACATAGTTGCATTTCATACCACTCTAGAACGATCTGAAACATAGTTGCATTTCATACCACTCTAGAACGATCTGAAACAGTTGCATTTCATACCACTCTAGAACGATTTGAAACATAGTTGCATTTCATACCACTCTAGAACGAATACTCACAAAAACTACATATCCAACCGAGTAGTAGAGGCATGGAATAAACTCCCAGAAGATGTGATTAACGCTACGACCATCAAGCAATTCAAAAATAGACTGGATAACCATGTCAAACAAAATCTAATGCAAAAAAAATACAAAAAAAAAACTAAAAACCACTTAGCAACTAAATTTATCAAGTTAAACACTAGATTTAGACGCATCAGCATATGCTGCCTGTCTAAAACTCATAAATAAATATATAAATAAATGCTAAGAGTCAAACGATGTGTTATTCGGCCAAGTGAATCTAAATTTACCAGTTAGCATGGTACGAAATGCAACTGAACGTCAGATTAAAGCAATCACTTGACAATTCATCCAGAAAGTTCATTTACCATGGTAACTACCCTGTGGTATCTGCATTCAGAGTGGTCAGTCTGAGTTCTCACCTAAATTGGCGTTTACGGCAAACAGATCGACTGGCGTTTTCTCCAAACTGCATACAATTTTTTACTAGATATTCTGTGGTTTTCCTTCTTGAAGCTGTCAAAGCCAAACGCGGACTTCCGATTTGTATGAAAACGCGGAGTGGACGTAAACGGCAACATCGACGTATTTACGGCAACGTTGACAGAGCTCGGACTCGCAAATGTCAGTTCGCTTAACGCCCGCTGCGCGCGCTCTTCAATTTCTCCATACATTTGAAAACGCCAGTCGATCGGTTTGCCGTAACGCCAATTTAGGTGACAACTGAGACTACCAGCTCAGGATGTAAGATAGAATGCTTTCCCCGAATATGCCCAGTATTACAATAAAAACTGAAATGCATAAAATAGCAAAACTATATGTGCTACTGCCTACACCTAATACCTTCACTGATTTTTGCCATAGTCGACTAAACAGCTGTTGATCAGGCGCCATCTTTAATCTTTTCCTTCCGTTTTCAACGATTGTGTGTGATATCAATCAAAGAGCGCCTTTTTGACGAATCGCTACATACATACAATAAAAGAGGGGAACAAATGAGATTGCTACTTTAGTAGCTACTTAAAGTAGATAGCGGAAGCATTGTGTCAATTGGAATATAATTGAAAAATTCATTGGCCGACATAATTGCCGGATAGCTCAGCGGTACAGCAGTGGACATGTAATCCATAGGTCACAGGTTCGAATCCTCATCTAGACCAAAATGTTTTCTTACTATTTTCAAAATCTAATACCAATGCTTATATTTGGAAGTTATTGGTATGGTATAATCTCAAATTGAACAGTGAGCCAAGTTTGATTAAAAAAAAATACGAGAGATGACCTAGGGACACCCCCTTGGAAATGATGTTCTTTTCGCAAAATATTATAGTAATATAGATAGGACCCAGCCACAGATCAATTTATAAAATTTTAAAAACTCTACTATAAATGTGACGAATATCAATAAGAAAATAAAGAGAAACAAATAGCAACTGAAGAGCAACAGAAACTGGCGAAAAAACAGAGACCACAAGAAAAAAATCGTCTCCTAACTATTTTTGCCGGCCTGGTATTTTTGGCAAGATTTAAATATTATTAAAATTCCATGGAAAGTAGGGGAACACAAAACCTGCATTGTCACATGCTGAGATTCAAAGACCTTACTCCAAAAAAAGCCAAAGCATAGCTTCCAACTGTCAAGTTTGACATTATTTCCAAACATTTAATGTCAAAGCAGACAGTCGGAAGGTATACTTTGGCTTGGCCCGGTACAAGTAAGCTTTATGAATCTCAGAAATACAGCCAGTGCCCAGCCAAAGATTAGCGTTACAAAAATTTAAAACATTTAACAATTTCTGTAGCCTGGTACTTTCGTCAAAATAAGTGTCACTGTCTCTTTGACAGCAAGTGACGAGGACACAATTTTTCGTCTAGCCCTCAACCGCCAAACACGCGATTAGAAACATAGTTTCAAAAACCACAAAACAGGCATTGAATGATATTTGACACAAACATCTAGTAAATCCGAAAGAAAAAAAAAATCCAAACATTTGTATCGGAAACATGGCTGACACACACCTCAACATGCATCGTTTAACCCCACCTTAAAGAGCCTCATTCCTAACTGTCTGCGAGTTCATGTCTTCGGAATAACATGTATCGATATGCAAGTACATGCACCAGTGCAAAATGATTGGCTGGTGCAGTTTATTGCTGCAAGATATTTATTGCCTTCGAATCAAAAATATATGAGGGACATATGTACACTCTGACTGTATTTACAAACATGCTTGTACAAGTGCTGCATTCTCTTGGCAACTTAGGGCACTTCATGGGTATACCAGACACCCCATGCCGTTGAGCATTATCTAAAGAGGGTACAAAGAGGAACACCAAAAATGTGACTATCATGATCGTCCGACAAAATAAGTACACGATTTTGCATGCCCCATGACATATTTATTATTATTAATATTATTTAGATACACTAGCAGCTTAAATCCGATGCGTCTTTATCAAAGTTGCTAGCTGACATAGTAACATGTTTTTGAAAAAAAAATAGAGATCTTATTTCCTTATGGTGTTTCCGAACACGTCCAGACATCCGAGACATTAATGTTTACACAGGTTGTAAAGGACTGCAAGTCCTTTTGTTGAACCACACAGTTAAACGCGCTCTAAAGAGGTTTATGTTAGCAATTATCGAAGTAAATAATATTGTATGACCTCGGAACATACAGTTAAATGTGCCTCTAAAGCTCGCGCGTGCACTCTATGCCCTTGTCTCAAGAGCGTTTTTTGTACGCGCGAGCCGCATTTAAGTTTGGTGCATATGTACTACAGATTTTGATGAAACTTTCAGGATTAACCCCCATTAGGGTCATGATTTCAAAAAAAAGGACTGTGGTGGTCGTTTACAACATGTAATCCATACTTAAAATAAATTAGTGCCTCAGAGTCCATGATTTTTATGTGTTTTGCGAAAGAAAGTTTGTATGGGTCGAACGTGTTAAGAATGGCCCATAAGCTATGCTCCCCAATACAAACGTAGTTTACTAATCATTTGAAAAACAGTGTTCCAATTTAATTGATAAATTATATCTAATACCAAGCAAGAAATATCTGTGTCTGCACGTTTTGGTTTCTTTAAAAAATCTAATCCTAATCAAATTAATGCAAAAGGAAAATCTTTATACACATTTTATTTTCTCTATGGATACAGGATACATTTATCGAAAAAACAAAAACATGCAGACACAGATATTTGTTGTCTGAAATTAGATACCAAATATCAAGTAAATTGGAACAGTTGTTTTCAAGTTATTAGTGAACTACGTTTGCATGGGAAGCATAGCTTACGGGCCATTCTTAACGCGTTCGACCGTAATTTTCTGATGCTCACGGGCCCACCTTAAGGCGGCCCATCCCGCTCATCTCCCCATACAAAAGGGGAAAGAAGATCACGCCTATATTTCTTGTCAGAGATCCAAAATTTTGCTCAAAATAGCTCTATTTGATTGAACTAGATGTCTGATGACCATTGGCATTGTAAAATTGTGTTTGGTTTCCAAGTTATAACGTCCGAAAGTTCGGATTTTTCGCGCATTTTATACAATAACTTTGGAGGTGGATAACGCTATGATAAAGTAAGAACATCTTAATAAGATTAGTCATCAGACATAGCTTATTTAATCAAGATTTATAATCTATTTGGTTTTTGTTAGATTTTTGACTTCAGCGGTCGTGGTTTACTTTTAGCTATAAGTCGTTTTGAAATTAAAATTTTCGTAAATCTTACCAAATCATACACTATGCATATTTTCTTTTTTGTGGACATGTTGCATCTTCCTCATCACGGAGCCTGTCTAATTCTTGGAAAGAGAGAAGGTCCCAGAGCGCAACAGCACGGTTTTGTACCGTGCCCGCAAATGAGTTGAGGCCGCCGGGTTGGGCCACCTTAAGGTCGGCCCGTAAGCACCTGAAAATTGCGCCTCTCATACAAACGTAGTTTACTAATGATTTGAAAACCACTGTTCCAACTTACTTGATATTTGGTATCTAATATTAGGCTACAAATATCTGTGTCTGTATGCCTTTGTTTTTTCGGTAAATGTATTCTGGGTCAAACCACAGAGAAAACAAAATTCGTATGAAGATTTTCTTTTTGCTTTCATTTCATTCGGTTTGGATTTTTCAAAAAAAACAAAAGCATGCAGACACAGATATTTGTTACCTGATATTAGATATTAAATATCAATTTAATTGGAATAGCGGTTTCCAAATGATTAGTAAACTACGTTTGTATGGGGAGCATAGCTTACGGGCCATCTTAAATGCCATGAACGAAATGCGGGCACTCCAGTCAGCTCTATTATCTACATGAATAAATCTACGTACACTTATGCGCCAAGCGCCAACTTACAATGTGTGCATGTGTTACACTGAACCACTGGTCACATTCAAAATCACAAATGCCGCAGACATGTCGGTTACAGACTGTAAATTTACACTCCTAACGCCGGGTCGGTGCTAGCTCAACGCGCACTCTCCTCTAGTCCAATAAATGACATCACGTTCACATCCGTTCGATAAAAAAACTCAAACGGTGAGGCGCACGAGGCGGCGCGGGACGGGCTAGTCGTCGGCGGGCGCGTCGTCGGCGGCGGGCGTGTGCCACGTGAGGCGCTCCTCGTAGAACTGTATGACGATCTGGGGGCAGCGAACGTTGGCCTGCGCCGACGGCACGAGGTCTGCCTCGTCGGTGCCCGTCCACTTCATGAGGAACATCAGCTCGCCGCTGCTGTCCGTCGCGCCTGGAAAACAAAAGTTTGTTAGTTGCGAATCGTGTCCATTGAATTTGTTTCAGAGCAAAAAATGCAAATGAAGACAGACTAAGATCAGATTTTTATTTGAAGTCATCTAGTCAAAGATACATACATTTTTTTTCTTTTGTTTTCCTACACCTTTTGTAAACTTAGATTTGCAGTTTTTTTAAAGGTGGTTTGATTACCATGGATGAAGGACCAACAAGAAACTACGTGGGGGTCAAAATACTATTACACTCTTATATTTTATGTATTTAATGTTTTTTTTATTGTAACTGGACATAGATAGCTAATACCATGTCATGATACTAGCCTAATGCACCACATGGGAACTAGGTGCCATGCCAGGACCTTCCTGTTATTGCGATGGTATCAACCCGAGCAGGATTAACCCTACCACCTAGTCCCCTTCATTGTTTACCTACTAGGTATGAAATGTAGCAGCGCCAGTGCAAAAAGATTCTGGTGACATGATTTAATTTTTTTTTGGAAAAATTCCCACTAAATGCCACTAACGAAGCTCTAGATGGGATTTTTTTGGATGTTTCTTATTAAATCATACCATATCTGCTCAAACGATCTTGATTAAATTTGGTAGATGGACACATTGTCCTGGACCAGTCTTTTAGACCAGCTCTTTTACTTTTTATCCAGGAAATACTTCATCCTGACATCCCCCAAAAAACGACATTAACCCGAGCGGAGCCGGGTACCGCAGCTAGTTAGGTAAAAGTTTTTTTTTATTAAAAAAAAAAAAAGGTATAAGTGCTCACCGATGATCTTCTCAGGCTCAAGGCCACGTTCGAACCCGGAGCTCTTCTTTTCGTCGCTCTTGCCCTTCTTGGCGCCCTTGATGTCGGGCGTCGCCGCTGAACTTGACTTCCTCTTCTTGATGTCTTTGTCAGTCTTGGTTGACGCCTTGCCCTCTGAAACACACAAATAAAACGTACACGCTAAGCGCTCGCATTGGCGTAGTGGCTTGTTGGGACTGGGACATAATCGCGATACATTTTAGGACATTTTCTGTTCTACGTCTTCAAATAGGCGTAGCTATTTTACAGTGCAATGAGTTTTACTGTACTTATTCTGCTTAAGCCCTGTAAAATTGGAAAGGAATTCTTCGAATGAAGCCAAAAGTCTTGGCAGCCATGGCAAGACCTTACAGAGTAATTTGTAATAAAAATTAAAAACCACTTCTATTCAAAAAAATTCAACCTAAAAAGGGGCTCACATAAAAACCATAAGCCATTCTGCTTTGAGACTTATAAAAAAACAACTTCAGATGAACTTTGAGGAGCTTGTAGTTCAGGGGGGTTAGCATGCAATGCCAGTGGTCATCGGTTCAAATCACCACTTTCTTTTTTCTGTTTGAGACTTGGATAAGTGCATTTTCGGAATCTATTCCCCTTCCCTAGGGGCCCTTGCACCTACTAGGTTGTCGGATTGAGTTCGGCCGGGTTGGTACCATAGCGATGGATGAAAAGATAGTCGAAAAGGCAATGAAAAATTGTCCATATTTTTCATTTCAATGTAGCCAAGCTCTTAAAGGGAAGGTTCTGGCATGGCACCCAAATCCTTCGGGGATGCGGTTTGTATGGGTAATCCCACGATGGGTGTGGTATTAGTCACCCAAGTCCAGTTACATAAAAAAAAACTGATCAAGTGCGAGTGGGACTCGCACACGAAGGGTTCCGTACCATCGTACAAGATTTAACCCAAAAAAATCTCATTTTTTGGATAGTTTTTTTTTTTACCTATTTGTTGTCATAGCGGCAAAATAAAAACAAAAAGTTGGGTGGTACTGACCGGCCTCACGTTTCTTCCTCGCATCTTCGAATGTCTGGATGAGGTCCGGGCAGTCCAGATTCTCCTCCGGCTCCCACGTGTTATCCTCATCGCTGTAGCCCTTCCACTTGAGGTAGTACTCCACCTGGACAACCAATTCCTTACTCTTCGTCTACTATTTGGGTGGTAAGAAAGAAAACTTGTAATTATTTTGCAATATCCCGTTGAATGCCGACCTATTCCAGACATTAATTAAGATATATTATTTAAAACCGATCCTTACTTAATATTGTTTTAATATCATAGTATTGTACGAACAAAAATATGAAATGTTGAAAGAAACGTAAAACCATTCATGTTTAATTATCCAACAACCTGAAATTTTTTTAGTGCTACAAAAATCGTATGCAATGTTTTTACCTTCAATAGAGTTACTCTTTTGTGTATGTTGGTTTTATTTTCAAAGTGCCAAGCAGTAAATTAGTGCATAAAATGGATGGCCAGTTGTTCTGCTACCCTATAGAACTGTATTGAAGTTAGTATGCAATATTTTCCAGCTACGCGATATGACGTAGTCGGCATTCAATGGTTTAATTTAATCCAATTTAGGTTGGATCTACCCTTGCCTGACATAACTGAAATAATGACTCACGGTGTCAAGTAAAGTTTCCTACTGACAGACGGGTGGCTTGGCTTTATTACTCGCTACGGTGAACTGATCAGCTTACATACATTACATACACACTCTACCCAAAGGTATATTTGTCATTCAGTTTGCACCTTATCAAAACCAGTTAGCTCTGAAATAGTTTTTCTAAATAATTAAATTCAGTAATTTTAAGCGCCATCTATCAGAAACTCTTGGCATAGCAGTGCAATCTACTTAGACCGAGCCAAAGAAAGGTTTTACAGCTATGAACACACACAAATTTTCATAGGGTTGCTCCACCACCGCTGCCGCGGCTGATTTAAATCCGTCTGATTTATAACTCATTGGCAATGCTTACTTTTTACATTTGTTTCATGCACAGTGCCATCTAACCACGCTTTGGTTCGATTTTTCGACACTGTGATAATGATGTGGTCTATTTCGTAGCAAAGATATGCTGCTGTAATTTAAAGAAAAATATGTCGTGCACATGCATTCACAGAAAATAACATGGTTCCAACTTAGTACTAGCGTGGGGCATCATATAATAATCTGTGGTTACTAACCATCAAACTGCCAACCACTGAAGCCTTATTCTGCTAATTGATAACTGCGCGCGTTATGTTTGTGTTTTCTCAAAACCGCATGTGTCGCGCGAAATGGTATTCTACTAGCGCAGTTTGTAAAACGCATGCGTTGTGTTTGTGTTTTGTTCGCAAACTCGTAACGCGCGCTCATGTTCTCGTGGGCCGTGTGTTTTGCCGAAAACTTGCGGTTTTGAGAATTCTATTTGTCAAATTCGGAGCATCGCATCGCCGAACTTCGAATATCACTTTTCTACTTTACGTTGGCAGATCGCTGTCTCTTTCTTTTCGCATGTCATATTTGAGTGAGAAAATAAATGTCAAAATCGTGACAGGTTATCTTACCCTGTAGGCGGCGCGCAAGACAAACCACTCCATAGACAATAACAAAACGCGTGTGTGAATTAGCTGAATACCGATTTTTGGAAACCGCACTCGAAACTTAGCATGTTATGTTTGACAGAAACATAACTAATACGGAATGGTTTGAAATTGGACAAATAGCAGAATCGGGCTTCTGGTTAGACCTAAATTTTTGTACCTTGCCATTGCGCATCCTACGGTCCAACACCTTCTCCACGGAGAACTCCTCCTCGCCCTCACTACCGTCCTTCTTCTTGTCCGCCATTTCTTATTGTGTACGACCTGTCAAAATTAAACACACAGAGATTATGATTCCATCATTGCAGATAATTTTACACTATTTGACAAAGCCTTTTTACAGCTGCCACTATTGTTTTCTTGAATGTAACCTATTTTTAATCATTGACAAAGCCTATTTACAGCTGACGATGTTAAAATGTTAGTCTACCAATGAGTCGATCTCTTTCCATTGGACAATGTAATAATTCATATATTATTTTTTATCTGACTCTCTATTTATGACAAGGCCTCTTTACAGCTGATGATAAAAGTAAAACTTTATAATAATAGACATGTTTATATGATCTGAGATGTGTAGTAGTAGTAGTGTAGTGATCTGAGTAGTGTAGTGTAAAAATTTGTATGTTACTTCTTGCAACCATCTGACGTATCTGAGTGTATGTAATGTACCTATAGGATGAATAAAAATTAAATGAAATGAAATGAAATGATCAAGAACAAATTACCTGTTACTATGTGGGGTGACCAGCTGTGCTTCCAAAGACCGTACACGACAGAACAGAGACCCTAGTCCTAGCTGTCACCTAAATTGGCGTTTAATGTTTTCAAATGTATGTAGAAATTAATTATTGCCCAAATTGGCATTTACGTGATATGAAGTTACGCAAAAACTTTAAAACGCATACAAGTTTATACTGCTTATTGTGGTTTTCAATCTTCAAGCTGTCAAAATCAAACTCACGACTACCAATTTGAATGAAAACGCAGAGTCGATGTAAACGGCCACATCAACGTATTTATAGCGACGATACGCAAACTGTCAAATCAAACTCGGACACGCAAATGTTAGTTCGCTTAACGCCCACTCAATTTCTCACGCTCTTCAATTTCTCCATGCATTTGAAAATGCTAGTCAATCAGTTTGGCATAAACGCCAATTGAGATGACAAATCGGACTTGGGGCTCTGTTTGGTGCAGAATTGATCGAATTCCCTCACATATTTTCTCACATCTTACGCCGGTTTCCTCAGATTATAAATACGTTGCATATCCTCGGTTCTGAACCCGTGATCCATCGACATGAGAGACCAAAGGCGGTACCCCTAGACTACGGACCTTTAAATGTAGCCGTGCTCAAATATAGATTATATTATATCATTATTATTCGGTGTGCTGGGCTAACAGTGGGTAGGTTTTGATAGGTTTTGATATTTATCATTCACGTAGTTTCATGCAAAATATACCTGGAAACCCGTCCAGTGACCAATAGGGATTAAAATATTTGGCTGCTTCGTCCAATTCACACGAATGATCAACATCACAAACGTCAAGGCTAGCTGCCAACCACTTCTTTAGTTCATATTCAAGGTTCAAACATGCGCCATCTTGAAAGGACGCGTGCGTTACTCTTTGTTGCGAACGGTAAAGAGTGAATTCAAATTATAAAGAATTTCTAGCACAATTACTTACAAGCTATCTGAAGAACCGCGTGTGTTAGTTAACCTAGTCGAATCCCTCTTCACTCACAACAAACAATTTACAAAAATGCCGGCTTGCCGGTGCTACGATACGAGTACTAGCGTGGCGTCAACAATAATGTTGCCATAAAAACATTTAATTTTCCCGAAAGATTTTTAAAATATAATTTTCATAAACATTCTGTTTTTTCTCTTTAGGTGTAATATTTAAATAAATAAAACCAGTTCAAAGTTACTCATACATACATCATTACAGTCTTATTCACTTATAATATACATATTTGATCAAAGAAGAAACTAAAAGTTTGAAAATCCTCGTAATTTGAGTCCATTCTTAGACAATTGCAATACGAATGATACTCTATGCACTAAGTAACCTAAGCGGTAGTCCATATGTCCATCGCAAATATCTGCATCGCCACCATCTAACAAAACATGTTAATTAAATTAAAGTTATGTAAGTATTCAAATGTTAATAAAAATTAAAATCAGTAATTTCAATACCTAAAATCAAATTATAAGAAATTAATATGATATAGTTGCAAATTGAATATATTTTCAGACAGTCCTTTCAATAAAATCGTATAAATCTTAATCTAACTTCGAGTTACTATAAGTTTAAAATAATAATTAATATATTAATCATTTAATCTAAAAATTAAAATTATAAAATAAAAAAAATATTAAAAGAAAATTTAGAGACATTTCAAGAACAGTCATTTGAATAAAATCGTCTAATGAAATGAGATCTAACACCTAGTTCCTAAAAGTTTAAAAATGTGTAAATAACAAATCGTCGTCAATGTCTTAAATAAAAATAAATACAGTTAATTATTTTTTAAATTGAAAATAGTGATTTTAATAAAATGTTATAAATGATATCTAACAACTTAGGGTTTTATATTTCAAGAGTATTTTAATAAAGCCCTCCACCTTGGCTTAGCATTCAGGTGAACTGGGTGCTTCCATTTTCCTTAGCCACCGAGCTCAAAACTTTCTCGGCGAATACCATGAATTGTTCGCCGGTGTGCTTGTGCAGATGAGCTTATACGCTTCACGGGCATCCGGGAAGAATCAAATCGTAACGCGGCCAGTGCCAGAGGCGGCGTATTCCTCCTGCCACCTCCGGATCGTGCTTTGCCTAATGTTGTACCTGATATATATAGAAATATGGGTTCAAAGTTAGTCGGTTGACTTAATATCTTTTTCAGGTCGAGCGGGATTTTTTCTCTTTCTTTGTATGTAATTTCTAAGCATTTATACAAGTCCAAGACACAGTTTCAACGTCCTTGGGGCACAGCAATGGTCAGTCTTTATCGATAGCAGAGCATAAAAACACGAGCGAGGCGAGCGAAAGTAGAGAAACGAACTGACGAGATAAGGGAAGGGATGTGGGAGCGAGCAGCAGGACTACCTGTAAAAAATTTAAAAATTTAGTAAAAGTATGATATGATAATGATAAAAAGTAACATATCCACTAAATAAAGTTTCGACCATATTTAAATAGTTGTAATATCAATCACTTTTAGCATGACGTTATTGAATAGACTGGAATTCACACAATAATAGCTTGCCAGCCGCATCAATTTTGATACTCGCCACCTTCAATGATTTCGTTTGGGTAGTATTGAATGTGTGAAAATTGGCTCCTATTTTAGTTAGGATCGTAATATTTACAGATGTGCCATACAAAATCAAAAGTATTGTACCATTTCAGAAACGGCATTAAATGCGCCAACTTTTGAATAGACGTGCCAGATATCCATGGTACAATTTTTTTTCAGTGTGATGCATTAAAGTTTGGAAAAAAAAATGAAATAAAAAAAAAATTGTTTTTACTTTTTTTTAATAATTTATCCTGAAAGTTATAAGTCTTGCGATTATAATAACTTAAAGCGCCGTTATTGAGCTATTATAAAGTATTTTTTTTATCTGGATAACTTACATTTTAGTATCCAAAAAACTAAAAAGACCACACCGAGACGGCGATTTTTGAAAAATAAAAGAATTGCTCATATCTCGAAATCTAAAAACTTTTATCTAAATTTTTTTCTCGCTTTAGGCTAGTAGTGATGTGGGCTATCACCACCTCCCGGTTTATCGTCAGGAACCGGGACACCCTGTATACATGAGACAATAGAAATAATTTAACTACATGACACTCCAGAATTGACTACAATCCATAAGATACAATAAAGAGAAGGCTGTATAGCGAAAGCTTTTGCCTGTCCATTGGATAAAGAAACAAAAAAAAAGTGATTACGCTCATATTCTGTATTATGAATATGATCATATTCTATATTCTATTATTATAATTACGCGGATATTTACAAAACAACATTAGATAACGCCGTTTTATCTCTGGACTAATGCACGTTGTCCTTGTCGTATATTAATTCAAAGATACAGCTGCCGCTCATTTTCTCCGCCACCGGCGCTTCTAGTAAATTAACAATGCCTCACCTGCGTATTGAGACAAATGTGCCCCGAAGCGCTGTGCCGGACGACTTCGTCACAAAGGCGATTTCTGTGATCGCCAAGGCGCTTGGGAAACCGGAATCAGTAAGACTAAGATATGGCATTGCACTCCATTGACACAGAAACCTTGCCTTACTCGCAGCAGCTAGGTGCCGACGGATAAAAAAAAAACATTAAACGAAGCCCAGTAAAATTGATAATAGATCCAACCATTTAAAAACTTATCCATACCATGGAGGGTTATTTCTTCACCTCCATGATCCATGCAATGTTTCAAAATATTTTGGTTAACTTTAATTATATAAATTTGATTTCATTCTCCTTCCTATCGCATGTTTAATCATCACCAGAGAACGGAGCGTCATCTTCAGACCAAAATGGCCTAATAACCCATACTCTGCTTCCCTTTCACGTGCTCACTGTAGCATAAATATTCGGACATTTTCTATTTTTATTTTCCTAGATGCACAGTTCGGCTTGCACTTGACTGGTACGCTGGCCGGCTGTGCTGCCTATTATTCCGTTTGCCTTCTGCTCAGATTCCTTCCAGTTATGTCCGAAAGTATTGTTAACAATTTTAAAAACACCTTATGCACAATTTTGCCCCAAAATATGCTTGAAACTGTTACAGTACTGCGTGTGCACGATAATCCCGGAGGTGTCGATGTCCTTCGGTGGGACGAGCGAGCCGTGCGCCGTCGCCAACCTCATGTCCATCGGCAAGCTGGGCGTGGACGAGAACAAGAAGCACTCGAAGGTGCTCTTTCAGTTCGTTCAAGAGCAGCTCGGTGTACCCAGCAACAGGTGACAGCTATACTTCTTTCCCTCTTCTAGTCTAGGGCATCATCTAGATACTTCTTACCTGGTGTAAAGAGTAATGCCCTGTGCCTGTAGTCCCAGTTGTCACCTAAATTGGTGTTTACGGCAAACTGATCAACTGGCGTATTCAATAGTATGGAGAAATAGAACAGCGCGCGCAGTGGGCGTTAATCGAAGTAACATTTGCGAGTCCGAGTTTGATTTGACAGCTTACTCAAAGTTGCCGTAAATACGTCGACATTGATACAAATCGGAAGTGCGAGTTTGACTTTGACAGCTTGAAGTAGTAAAACCACAGAATATCTAGTAAAAGCGTGTATGGAGTTTGACGTTTTTTTTGGAAATTGCCAGTCAATCGGTTTGCCGTAAACGCCAATTTAGGTGAGAACTCAGGCTGACCACTCTGAATAAAAGCGGTAGTGAGGTAGGGATTCGTTTATAGACTGTCGAAAAATATTGAATTAAATCCTGCCTGGCTCTATTGTCCGATACCATAGATTAAAAAGAGACTCTTTAATCAATGGCGATACCAACATTTACTTTGGTGACTAGATCAATCGGATTTGATATCTCAAGCATTTTAGCTATTCTGTCATTGTAGCACTCTATTATCTTCTATTGTTCTAACTCGGGACATATCATAAAGTCCAAAAATCACACTATCCAAAACACGAAAATTCATATTTTTGGATGTTCTGGGTTTTGGACCTTATACTTTTTGGACTATATGAAGTCGACCCTTCTAACTCTAGTAAAATATTGAACATGTATACTTAATTTTGGTTTGCCTCAGGATGTACATCACCTTCGAAGACCAACCAACATCGAATGTGGGCTTTCAAGGCACAACTTTCCAGGAAATCTTTGGATGAAGAGTAGGAAGATTTCATTATAACCTTAAATACTGTATATAGATAGATATCTTTGCATCAAATATTATTTAAGGCGCTAGGACTAGCCAACTACTCGCGCCATACAAATGCACTTTTTAACAAATGTAATAATATGTAGTGAAACGCTTCAGCAAATCCAAATAGAACTCCAGACTGATAATGGATTGTTAATATTTTTTTATTCCATCATTTATTTAAATAATAATAAAAATAAAAAAGTTGATTTTTCTCATTAGAAATCTGAAAGTAATTCGATTTCTAGATATAAGCAAAAACAGCATATATGCATAAACAAAAAATTCCATTTGCTTTTAGATTTCTACATTTAGTCAAAAAAGTTCGGAAATGGACACCGTTCCCGCAATGTATTTTGTATAGAAAAAGGAAACATACATTAACGAAAATAATTCGATTCCTAGACAAGGAATCATATATTTCAAGGATGACACTTATAATCGTCAGACTTAGTTAGTTAACTTGGGGTGCCTCGTCTAACTTTGCGATTTGGCTAGTACCAGGCCCTTAATATTAGGTGTTTCTTAAATCAAAATAAATACTAACTAAGGAAAACGATGGTTGTTATAATTTTACTGGCTTGTATTAGTTGGTGTGGAGGCGAATTATTTTTATAACGGTCATGGATTGCTTGTATCACACTTTTCTAAAAGGAACTGGGTGCCATGCCTGTTGAGGTAAAACTGAAAAATATCTTTGCTTGGTATGTTTATTCTGCAGTAAAGGAACAGTAATTTATTACACTTACAAAATATTGCTAAAACCACATTACTGTGCAATACATAATACATTTTAATATTTGTGGGTTTTAAAATCAGGTTCATCAGCGCCGTCCCGGGGGGTTTTTCGTTTCTGGATTATGTTCTGGATCTGAAATGAACCGAACAACCATATGTACAGGTTTATTCTGGGTTGTAATTCTATTTTTACCATGATATGTCTACAAAGCTAGACTACAATAAATAGGAATAATAATGCCCGAAGTATGACACTGAAAGGAGTGAGTGTCAAATAGTTATATCATAGACTTATATCATAACATTTGGTCATAATAACGATCCATATAATAAAAAAAACCGCACCCCAGAAGATATTCATACAGATGAACAAAATATTCATGCTTGATGAGCTGTATGCCATCACTCCATCCTTGTTCCCATTCAATGTCAACATTCCTTAAAATAAGAATCAATCAATCCTGTAGACCCTTCATCTATAGGGTCGGTAAAGTGGAATACACTCCTTGCCAAAGTATTTCCCCCGACTTACAACCTGGGGCCCTTCAAACATGGTGTGAAGAAGCACCTGGCCGCCTGCATGGTCTTCGCAGCACCTGAGAAAGTTCGAAAGCCCATGGCCTGGCGTTAGCCATTTATTTCTTTTTTAGGGTTCCGTACCCAAAGGGTGAAAACGGAACCGTATTACTAAGCCTCCGCTGTACGTCCGTCCAGTCCCAGGGCTGTATCTCATGAACCGTAATACGTAGGCAGCTGAAATTTTCACAGATTGTGTATTTATTTTGCCGCTATAACAACAAATAGGTAAAATAAAAAAATAAAAAAAATTAAAGGGGGGCCCCATACAAAAAAAATGATTTTTTTTTGTGTTAAATCTTGTACGATGGTATAAACCCTTCGTGTTCGAGTCCGACTCGCACTTGGCTGGTTTTTTTCGGTTAACCGAACCACAGCAACTTGCATTTATTATGTAATGTACTGATCCATCTCGGAAAGAGAAAGAAAGTGGTGCATGAACTGGGCGAGGATTTCAATTTACACCTTTTTGAATGCAAGGCAAGTCCACGCGCCCCTGAACCACGAGCCGCTCAATAGAGTAATCTATAGTGTCGGTAAACTGGAAGTCACCGCCGAGGTGTTTCCCCCAAAATACAAGTACAAGCCCTTTCAACGTGGTTTTTGCAGTTCCCGAGAAAGTTCGAAAGCCCATGGGCATAAGCCATACGTAACGCTTTATATAAAAAAATATGTAATTACCTGCTGCCACTCGCGATCGAGTTCAGCTTTGTCGGTCTTCTCCTTGTTGGTCTTGCGCGTCTTGCGTCCATCCGTCGTCTTCACGCCGTACTGGAACGCCGCCTTGGGCAGCGCCTCCTTGCTGGACATGTACGCGGAGTACTCCTCCGTAGTGTCGAAGTCCCACCGGCCTGCGAGGCAAACGCTAGTGTCAACGTAAGGCGAATGAAAAACCGACCAGGATATGAGTTGATCCCGATTGCATTAGGCTATTTTGCTGCAGTAAAGGTTTACAAAAAAATTAACAAATCAATGTCCAAAAAGCAACGAATGTACTATACAATTAAGATCCTAATATATATATTTGGAACTTATATTTGCATGCAGGCTCGTAGATATAGAACATCTAAGGGGGTTGGGATTTATAACAACCAGATGAAAATGTCAGCTCAGCGAATGATTTTTTTTTCGATAGCAATAAAGCTAATTGAAAGACAAAGTTTATTTAGTTATATAATTACAGGTGTTTGGCACATCGACAGACAAGGTTAATGCATTTTCAAGGTTTTGACCCATGACACCTTTTGTGAAATGTCACGTGGTATCTTTTTTCTTTTTTTTAATTACCAAAACCCCTTGCAACTTTTATGATTTTATCAGCACGAAATATAATGTTTTCGATTTTAAAATGTACCCTAGTTTTAGAAAAAATATCATTTGACAATGCTAGTGCATATACAATATAATAATAATAATAATAACAATACAAGCGGGAATAAGGAAAATGGGTAAACCGTGAAAGTGAATCACTTTCTTGGCTTCCGGTCGGTCAATATCGACCGAGCTTTTGGTGCCACTATACACCTTATTGTAAAGAGAAAGAGAAGCGAAAATCTTCCATGTGGGACCAATACCTACGGAATCCAAAGGGTTAAGCATTTATAAAGTTACTAGCTGCGGTAGCGGGGTCCGCTCAACATCGAAGATATTTATTTTTGCAGGATAAAAAGTAATCGACGCGGCCCATTGCCCATAAATTATCCTATATGAAGAAAATGAAGGACAACCACACTTTCGCATTTATTATGTTACAGAGAATGTTGTGGAAATTTAGAGTCAAATGATGCGTCAAAAGTCCCATTGTAAAGGGTCTTCGTACATTGGAAAAAAGAAGAAAGCGAGGAGACCTAAATAAGACCTTCAAAATCCTGACTGAATATTACTATATTAAAATACACGCATCAGCTTGAAGCTGCTAGTGTAAACAACTTTATATACAATATAATAATAATAATACCAACAAATAGGCAAACACAAACCGATAGGGCCCTTCTTGTTGCCGGCGTCCATCTTGGTGTAGTCGACCTCGTCGTCCGAGTCGTCGATGGCGTCGTCCATCTCGCGCAGGCCCGGGTAGCACTCGGCGTAGCCCTCCGGCTCGGCCGCCAGCCGCGACAGCAGCGCCGCCGAGCGGCCGGGAGCCGCGGCGCCCTCCGCGCCCGCCGCGCGCACTCCGGGACCTGACGCGGTTTCCGTTTCTTTATTTCCTCCGTTAGATGCATATTCATATATCGTCAGTATACTGATAAAACCCTCTAAGTGTAGAAATGAGAGTTCCGAGATAAATGGACTTGAAAGTTTAATAGCACTTAATGGTTTGTATAATTGTCCATGTGTTAGGCAACCTAACTTTAAAACTAAACTTCACAACAATATATGGGTTTTACCAAAACAAAGAGCTTGGATAATTAAGTAGAACTGCATTATTAACTCATTACCTCATGCCAGAGGTAATGGGTTCAATTCCAGCCCCGTTCAAGCACCGTCTTCTTTCTCTTTGAGTGCATTTTGTTAAGATTACGAGCTGTTCCATGGTTCGGAACCCATGTAAACCTACAGACCCTGCCCCGACTAGGGGGTAGGATTAAGCCCGCCCGGGTCTGTACCACTGCATTAGATGAAACAATGGTTGAAGCGGCAGTGAAAAATTGTTCACCTTCCTCATTCTCCTTTTCAAGCGGCTTGTCGAAATAGCTGCGCTTCTCCTTGTCTTTGTCACGCGCATCACGCTTGCCGCCAGCTGTGTAATCGCCGATGTCGCCGTAGATCGAGTCGTCCATCGGCTTCGCCGGCTTGCCGCCCTTGTCCTGCCGATGTGCAATTCGTATGAATTCGGCCCGTAAGCTATGTTCCCCATGTAAACGTAGTTTACTAATCATTTGAAAAACACTGTTCCAATTTGCTTGATATTTGGTATCCGATGATATTTGTCAATTAATATCTATGTCTGCACGGAATGTAACGGATGGAACTAAAAAAGTGTCGACACCACAATTGTGCCGCGGGAGGCGTGACAGCCGGATTCGGCTCCCAGTGAATTGATTTGATTCAATTGAATTGATCGATTCGGTCATTACAAATGAAGAATGACATAACGACCATCTGGTTTATTGAACAATTGTTCTTATATTAAGAATTTTACCTCCCAATTTAGTAAACTTAAAAATGGATTTTTCTCCGTTATCATCACTACGTGATAAATGTGTACGGCGATATAGTGTTGTAAGTCGCTTGGCGTAATTTTTTGTGCGCTCGTTGTATGAGAGCTATTTTTCCATACATTCTTCACCTCCATGGTCTGCACGCTTTTATTTTGCTGAGAAATCCGAAGCAAGTCAAATAACAGGCAAAAGAAAATCTTCATACAAATTTTCTTTTCTGTGATGTGTGACACAAGATACATTTTTCAAAAAGACAAACACGGGCAGACATAGATATGTGTTGCTTGATGTTAAATCCCAAATATCAAGAAAATTGTAACAGTGGTTTTTAAATTATTAGTAAACTAGGTTTGTATTGTATTGTAAGGTTTTATTTAATTCATTGGTAGGTAACCTACACTTGAACATGTCAAAAATCACGCCCTGTGCTAGGTCTATGTCAAAATAAAAAAAGCCGCATGCTCTATTTTAATGCAAGAACTAGCAAACATACCTTGCAGTTAGAAAATAAGTTTAAAACTTAATTTAAATTTAAGTAGTTAATTAATCAATACACCGCTTACAATAAAAACATATATAGGGGGTATTCTAATGCTTACAGGCCCACCTTAAGATCGGCCCGTAAGCATCAGAAAATTTCACCTCCTATACAAATGCAGTTTACTAATAATTTGAAAACCACTATTCCAAATTACTTGATATTTGGTATCTAATATTAGGCTACAAATATCTGTGTCTGCATGTCTTTGTTTTTTTGGTAAATGTATTCTGGGTTAAACCACAGAGAAAACAAAATTCGTATGAAGATTTTCTTATTGCTTTCATTTTTATTCGGTTTGGATTAAAAAAAAAAAGCAAACGCGTGCAGACACAGATATTTATTACTTGATATTAGATATTAAATATCAATTTAATTGGAATAGCGGTTTCCAAATGATTAATAAATTAATTTTGTATGGGGAGCATAGCTTACGGACCATTCTTAAGGGTAAAAGAGTCAACAGTTTTTTGGCAGATTTTGCAAATTATATCACAATATCATACCAGAGCCACTCATGCCAACCTCTTCAGTGAAGTCAAGACCTGGCTGAGGAAACGAATGACAAGGGCTGGCGGGGAAGGAATCAGTTCGTCGCGGGCAGTCGAGCCCTCTAAGAGAACCAGCGCGGCGCTCACCTTGCTCTTCTTGGGCTTCTTGGGGTTGCGCTGCGAGTGGCGCAGGTAGGCGAGTATCTGCGCGAGCTTGTTGATGACGATGTCATTGGTGGTGAGCGAGTGCGCGTGCAGGTCAGCGAGCGCGGGCACGTCGGCGCGGCTGCGCGTCAGCGTCGTGGGGATGTCCCACTCGCCGCCGCCCCCCCCGCCCCCCTCCTCCTCGAGCTCCACCACGTAGGCGGTGCGCCCCGGCGCGAACAGCTCGCTGCGCTGCACCGCGCGGCTCCTGTACCCATGCGCGGCGCACCACATAAATGGTAGTACGGGAAGATTGCAAACGTCATAAAATTCGTCGCAATCGGGAAATACAGGCGTATCTCACAATTATAGCTTTCATAGAGAAATATAGAATACGTATATTAATTTATTTGCTCTATTATTTATGTTGAAACTCTTAGCAAAGCTTCTTACCAGTTATCCTAGAAAGCCAACACTTAACAATTCACATAACTATTACTGAATGTCCAAATATGCAACAGATTGTAATATAAAAGGGAGATAAAAAAAAATGTTGCAGCATCGTTTGCAGTATATTCAGTAAAAATTTTTTTTTTTATCAAGAACTGTTTTTGAATGAATACAGAAATGTTTAATTCAATAAAAAACTATATCAAAAACAAGAATTAAATACGTACTAGCTAAAATAAAAACCGTCCAGGAGCAGTCGAGACGGGATTGCAGCAGTGCCGGGGGCCCCCGACAACCCTGGTGCCCATCAGACGAGATAAAAAATCTCATCCATGGGCACCGAGTGCGGGAAGGCCCCCATAACGCTCGCTGCGTTTTCCAAAATATGAAAGAAAACAGTGAAAATATCACTTTTTCAACTCTACTGCAAATTTCATAAAAATGAGATACACCTGTACGTCCCGGGTGCGACAAATTGTTTAATGGGGATAATAAAAGTCCACAGATGGCTTCGCAGTTCACATTTCAGAATTAATTAAATACAAACCAATGAATATCGATGATATTTTTTAATTGCAATGATATTACTTAATTTTAAAATGTAACATTTTAATCACACCTACCTAGGCAAAATTTCGAATAAAGCTTAGTTTAATGACGGTTTAACTAGTTCTGGCAGTGACAGCAGATGGCACTGGTTAGAAATGTCATAGTAGCAGCGAAAAAAAAAACGGCTCTGTACGTTGTATGACATTAGCAGTCTATCTCTTCTATACTTGTATGACATTAGCAGTCTATCCCTTCTATACTTGTATGACATTAGCAGTCTATCCCTTCTATACTTGTATGACATTAGCAGTCTATCCCTTCTATACTTGTATGACATTAGCAGTCTATCCCTTCTATACTTGTATGACATTAGCAGTCTATCCCTTCTATACTTGTATGACATTAGCTGTCTATCCCTTCTATACTTGTATGACATTAGCAGTCTATCCCTTCTATACTTGAATGACATTAGCAGTCTATCCCTTCTATACTTGTATGACATTAGCAGTCTATCCCTTCTATACTTGTATGACATTAGCAGTCTATCCCTTATACTTGTATTACATTAGCAGTCTATCCCTTCTATACTTGTATGACATTAGCAGTCTATCCCTTCTATACTTGTATGACATTAGCAGTCTATCCCTTCTATACTTGTATGACATTAGCAGTCTATCCCTTCTATACTTGTATGACATTAGCAATCTATCCCTTCTATACTTGTATGACATTAGCAGTCTATCCCTTCTATACTTGTATGACATTAGCAGTCTATCCCTTCTATACTTGTATGACATTAGCAGTCTATCCCTTCTATACTTGTATGACATTAGCAGTCTATCCCTTCTATACTTGTATTACATTAGCAGTCTATCCCTTCTATACTTGTATGACATTAGCAGTCTATCCCTTCTATACTTGTATGACATTAGCAGTCTATCCCTTCTATACTTGTATGACATTAGCAGTCTATCCTTTCTATACTTGTATGACATTAGCAGTCTATCCCTTCTATACTTGTATGACATTAGCAGTCTATCCCTTCTATACTTGTATGACATTAGCAGTCTATCCCTTCTATACTTGTATTACATTAGCAGTCTATCCCTTCTATACTTGTATGACATTAGCAGTCTATCCCTTCTATACTTGTATGACATTAGCAGTCTATCCCTTCTATACTTGTATGACATTAGCAGTCTATCCCTTCTATACTTGTATGACATTAGCAGTCTATCCCTTCTATACTTGTATGACATTAGCAGTCTATCCCTTCTATACTTGTATGACATTAGCAGTCTATCCCTTCTATACTTGTATGACATTAGCAGTCTATAACTCTGTTCGTATCCTGACTTAACCCTTGGTCAGCCAGTGGCACCACCGACACGACAAATCGAATCGAAAAAACTTTCTGATATTTAAAATTTCGGTGTGCATGTGTTTTTCTCCTCCTAAACGACTTGACCAATTATTATGATTTTTTCTGTACTTTTGGGCTCACCTGGATTGGTTCTTAGCAATAGTTGAGAGTGGCATATAGCGTACCCCCAGGACCTGACATAACCAGCTGGCCAGATGCATCTTCACACCATTTTAGGACCCTAAGTTGTACTTTTGGGGAAATACTTCAGCAAGGAGTCCATTCCATTGATCACCGACGCTATAGATAAAGGATCTATAGGATCAGTTGTTTTTTTATTTTGGGAATGTCGACAGTGAACAAGTTAATTCAAGTATATGGTGTGGAAGACTAATATCAAGACAGAAGCATTTTAATCAGATTTTGAAAATAATCTGAAAAATATTGGTCGTGAGTCTTAGTCCAGTTAGATAAAAAAAAGGTGAAAGGTGTAATATCTTTTATGAGTCAACCAAAAATATACACTTTTGACAATTGACATGACCTCCATTGTAGTTTTAGAATCTTCCCAAAACAAAATATCTGTGACAACAATAATTTGGCAAGAGTATCATTTCAACCTACAAAATCTAAGCTAAGTTTTAAAGCCCACACAGTAGTTATCGATATTTTTTTTGTAGTCCTAATGTTTTACCTTTGCTCGGAAATGATGTTGTAAATGTTTCGCCCAATTTCAGTTTTGAACTGCATTTCTTCTTCCTGCAATGGAGAAATATTCATTTAATCAATGTATGCTAAAAAAAATTGTGTTTGTGTCTAGCGGTTCAGTGGGCCTCTAAACAATGTTGGTTATTTTCAGCTCGCATTCGCGATGAAATGCACATATCCAACTCAGAAAGAGAGAGCAAGTGTTGCATGAACGGGTCGAGGATGCGAACTGCGCCTGCGCCACTAGGCTACGAGCCGCCATCTGGGCTAGTGAGGATATTTTATATGACAAAATGCACTATAAATGTTGGCGACTGAATTCTTCCTGTTACATTATTGGTGTTATTTGATTGATTGCCATCTAACTATTAAAAAAATATTCATTAACACCATCAGACAAAATAAACAAAAAGACTCGGTTCACATTTGGCAACACAATGGATAACTACGTTTGCAATTTCACAATACTGTTAGGTGGTAGCATTTAAAGGGATATGTAACTATGTGATCAGCTGACAGTAGTAGTTTATGACAAAACTCATAGTATTAAAACCTAATGTGCAAGTGTTTCACAGTGTTGTGTTGCCACTGGAGCAGTGCATCGCTTAAAGGTCCTTGCTTGCGGTGACGCTTGGCTCAGGTTATCTCTTTCCCTAAAATATGGTTGAAAGAGGTAATGGCTGTGCCCGGCATGATGCTCGTGAACGGGTGCTGTTTGTGGGGACTGGCCTGCTCCAATTGGCAACATATTAGTTGGAGGGGATTATCTTTGCAAATAAAATGATATTTGTCATGAACTGTTGCATACGGCATGGATTGTAAATTTTTGTGTATTCATGTGAATTTAGTGTTTTACCTATGTTTTTGTTAAAATAATTGACAAACACTTTTGTAAACTTAGACTAAGTGGACGTTGAAAAAAAAAACAGCGGAGTTTCTTTCCAGTTCTTCTTCGCTGTGTTTTGTTTTGCTGAACTGGCCAATGCTAAAATATGACAAATCCGAGTGCAGTGTACTGTCTATGGATGATGAATAAACAATACAATACAATACTCACAGCCGGCTCCTTTTTCTGCGGGGGCGGCTCGAGGGCGGCGGGCGCGGCGGGGGCGGGCGGTCCCGTCGCCAGACGCTCCATCTCCGCCTCTTGCTCCAGCTCTCGCGACTGGATCTCCGACCTCACCTAGCCATTGGCAACGCGGTGTAAAGGGAATGTTTTATTTACAAATGGCAACATTTTGTAAATACTGTTAATGTCGGGGTTAGATATTTTATCTTACACTAGCTGATGTGCTCCGCTTGGGTCAATATCTCGACAACGGCGCCACCTACCGGGTTCAATTATATTTTGAAACCATCCAGGGACCCGCTCAAATATATGCACAAAATTTCATTCAAATCGGTCCAGCCATTAAAGAGGAGTTAGGTGACAAACACACATACAGAATAATTATAATCTTAAGGTGGCCCATCCCGCTCATCTCCCCATACAAAAGGGGAAAGAAGATCACGCCCCTAATTTTAGTAACCTAATTTTGACCACTATTCATTTTAAGAATCGACTCTGATGCCTCTCTCTGATACCACCACCACCGAACCAACCCCCTGGAAGGTTATAGATTAATTTAATTACACCTGTATATATGGATAATCAACATGAAGAGTTGTTGTTTTTGTTTAAGGTGGCCCATCCCGCTCATCTCCCCATACAAAAGGGGAAAGAAGATCACGCCCATATTTCTTGTCAGAGATCCAAAATTTTGCTCAAAAGAGCTTTATTTAATCGAACTAGATGTCTGATGACCGTTGGCATTGAAAAATTGTGTTTGGTTTCTAAATTATAAGGTCCGAAAGTTCGCATTTTTCGCGCGTTTTATACAATAACTTTGGAGGTGGATTACGCAATGATAAAGTAAGAACATCTGAAAAAGATTAGTCATCAGACATAGCTTATTTAATCAAGATTTATAATCTATTTGGTTTTTGTTCGATTTTTTTCTACAGCGGTCGTGGTTTACTTTTAGCTAAAAGTCGTTTTAAAATTAAAATTTTCGTAAATCTTACCAAATCATACACTATGCACATTGTCTTTTTTTGTGGACATGTTGCATCTTCCTCATCACGGAGCCTGTCTTATTCTTTGAAACAGAGAAGGTCCCAGAGCGCAACAGCACGGTTTTGTACCGTGTCCGCGAATGAGTTGGGCCCGCCGGGTTGGGCCACCTTAAAACTTACATTTTTAATGTACAAGTATACAAAGATTTTGATTCACAATTGTATAGAGGTCCATTTTTCGAAAAAACCGATTATCTGAACATTGTCGAATACGCTCTACCATGCTTCAATCGTGTAAATACCTTCTGAAGCAGCGCATAGTCGAGCCCCTTCACCAAATGGGTGTGCTCCATGTCGCCACCGAGGTACTTGGACTCCTGGATCATCTGCCGCCGCCGCTCCTTGGCGTCCATGCCGGACTTGACGTCGGGCGCGACGGCGCGGTACGCGCTGCTCGTGTTGTTCGCCGGGTCGTCCGGGCCGAACTCCTCGCCGCCGTCGCGCCGCTCGCGCGCCCGGTCGCGGTACTTCTCCGCGAGCTCGGCCAGCTTGCTGTCCTCTTGCTTCTTGAGGGCTGCGTAGAATGACTTCTTCTTGCGGCGGAGCTCGCTTTTGTTTTCGGCGGTTGGAGGAGGCATGGATCTGCAATCATATTATTATTATTTATTACTAGCTATGGTACCCGGCTTTGCTCGGGTCAAACTCGTTTTGGGCATTCAGCCAAGCGGAACCTAAATTCGGACTATTGCAAATATCCGCCGTTTCAAATCTATGCAATATATCCTCTGATAAAGCAGTTTTATACTAATTTATTTATGGTTCACTATTTTTGGCTATAATAGCTCCCATCCAAATGTAATATTAGTAGGATGTTTTCTGAACGGGCATCCAAAGATGGTATGTGTGCTGCCGACCATTGGTTGCATACGCCACACAGGTCTGGCCTGTAAATTAAGTGCATTCAGATGCTTGGCGAAAGGATGCTTTGCCAAAGAGTTGACGTTGCTATTTTAATCAAAATTGTTATGTATTGCCAGGATAAACATGATGCTCTAATAGATGTCACAATTGACAAATTTGATTTATAGTACCTAATATAAAAAAATACCCTTTAACTACATAAATGCCATATCACTTTAATCAATACACAAAAAACAAGACCTACCTACATGGTTTTTATGGGTAGGTTAATTTTTTTATCTCTAGTCAGAGAAGTTAACAGAAAAAGGAGATTTTATTTATTTCTACCATTCTATTACGGATCCGTCGTGGTGCCAGCAGAATAATTCAGCGAGTGCATGGCCTTCTTGAAGATTAGGGCATGTTTGTTTAAAACTCCTACCGCAAAAGCAAACAGAAACTTAAATTAAGGCGCTAGGACTAGCCAACTACTCGCGCCATACAAATGCACTTTATAACAAATGTAATAATATGTAGTGAAACGCTTCAGCAAATCCAAATAGAACTCCAGACTGATAATGGATTGTTAATATTTTTTTATTCCATCATTTATTTAAATAATAATAAAAATAAAAAAGTTGATTTTTCTCATTAGAAATCTGAAAGTAATTCGATTTCTAGATATAAGCAAAAACAGCATATATGCATAAACAAAAAATTCCATTTGCTTTTAGATTTCTACATTTAGTCAAAAAAGTTTGGAAATGGACACCGTTTCCGCAATGTATTTTGTATAGAAAAAGGAAACATACATTAACGAAAATAATTCAATTCCTAGACAAGGAATCATATATTGTAAGAATGATACTTATAATCGTCAGACTTAGTTAGTTAACTTGGGGTGCCTCGTCTAACTTTGCGATTTGGCTAGTACCAGGCCCTTAATTAGAAAAAGAATTAGGAAAAGTTGAAAGGCCCAATAAGAATAAGTATCTGACAAAACTTTATACACGTAATGCATCCACATAGGGCGTCAATCGCCTGGTGCGTACGAATGTGGCGGATGCCTCCTAGACAACGGGCTGAACGATCAGCTCAAACATCGGAGAATGTTACCTCCTGTCGCGTGAAAAGCCGTAACATTGTTAACGTAACACATAGAGCAGTACGCACCCGGCATTCGCCATGGCCTCGCGGACCGAGCCCGGGGCGTGCGCGGCACCGGCGCCGGGCGTCGCGCGCGGCGTCATCAGCAGCTTGCGGAAGTCGTCGTTGGTGAGTCGCTGCGACGCCGGCGTGTCCTCCACGCTGGCGGCACCGCGTGCGTCCTCCGCACCCATCGTGCTGTCCGCCTCGCGTCCTTACAGTTATCTATTGGATAAAGAGTTTCATTTTAATTCACCTATAGGTACATTACATACACTGAGATAAGTCAGATATCCGCCTCGCGTCCCTAAAGTTATGTATTGGATAAAGAGTTTCATTTCATTTCATTTTTATTCACCTATAGGTACATAACATACACTCAGATACGTCAGATGGTTGCAAGAAGTGACATACAAATATGTAATACACATTTCTGATCATGTAAACATTTCTATTTTATTATTATAAAATTTTACTTTCAACATCAGCTGTAAAGAGGCCTTGTCATAAATAGAGAGTCAGATAGTGGAATGATATGTCAATCTTAAGCTCTATAACAATCGGATAAAGGATATTGTTTGGTATAAATAAGATATAGCTGTATGGAGAGCTGCCCTGGCCTTTCCACGCAATGTGATGATGGCTGCAGAAAGTTAATGCCTTACAGACTGTGTGCTTGCCCTCCGGCAGTTCTGTGTGACCTTTTATGGAGTCCTAAAGCATATTAAGCTTCTTGTAAAGGGAACGCAGGGGGCTTACCAGAGTAAGTTAACTCGCTGGGTGAATAGCAGATGGACAGGCAAGAGAACTATTAAATCTGACGTTTAGTTGCATATCATACCATGATTACTTTCAAACGACATGCTATTAGGTCCAATGAACTGAAATTTAACAGTTGGCATGTTACGAAATGCAATTAAACACCAAATATAATCACTCCTGTGCCTGTTCACCTGCTATTCACCTGGATGTGTGGTTATAAGTGCAATGTTACACCAGATGTGTGAACTATTATGCGAGGACCAAGGAGCGCCCCCAGGAGCACTCTGGATCACAAACATGGAAAAAACCACTTGTATCCGAAAAACCAACTCTATTGCTGGGAGAAACCTGTTTTCTTGCTGGGAGAAACCTGCTCTCTCGCTGGGAGAAACCTGCAACGCTGGTCTCTCACGCATGCGTAAGGCAATACTAGCCGAGCTTAACATTTCACATTTGCGATAGCTTCCGTAAGTTTGCATGAGAATGTAAATGCAGCATTACACGTATTGGAGCCGCCGCTATCTATCTTATTTTTCTAAATTTTTTTGACATGGTTTTACTGGTTTTGGTTTGCTGTGCCATTAAGACAGTTCAAATCTTACTAGACATTGAATGATAATGCCACACCCACTGTTATGATATTCTATGAGACTTAAGGGCCTTGTCTTTATGAGCACTGCTACATTGAAGTGGATGGAAAACACGGATATAATGTTTTGTCCCCGCTTTGACCATCGTTTCTTTAAAAATGTGTGTGATGGGTAACAGCCCGAGCAGGGCACGGGCGTTACCTACCACCTGGTAGGGGATAGAACCTACAGTTTAACAAGGATCCTGACTAAGGAACAGTTCGCATTCACGACGAAATGCTCTTATCCAGTTCAAAATGAGAAATTAATTGGTGCATGAACGGAGCAGGGATTGAACCAATGATCTCTGGCATGGAAAGTAAGTCCTCTTACCCTTGACCTAAGGCCAACCATTTAAATCAGTTCTACGACAACAGATTGTCTTCGTGCGATTTAGCAGAGCGTAAATACCAGACCGATAAGCGAAAAACACTACTTACACCCAAATAAACCGCTGTCGCAGAAAGTTTATACAATTAAACGATCGGGTAAGGGCGACCTTGAGCTGGTCGAGAAGGGGATCACCAACTAATCACGACCTTTTTTTTGGAAAGGCTTCTTTTTTTTTTTTTTTTTTTGTTTCTTTATCCAATGGACAGGCAAAAGCTTTCGCTATACAGCCTTCTCTTTATTGTATCTTATGGATTGTAGTCAATTCTGGAGTGTCATGTAGTTAAATACTTTCTATTGTCTCATGTATATATAGAAATATGGGTTCAAAGTTGGTCGGTTGACTTAATATCTTTTTCAGGTCGAGCGGGATTTTTTCTCTTTCTTTGTATGTAATTTCTAAGCATTTATATAGTTTTTCTCTTTGCTCATCAAAAGCACAGCAATGAAAGAAGAGGTGGTCCAGGGATTGATCAGCTAAGTTGCAGTGTGGGCATACGGCGGTGTCGATAAGGTTTAATCTGTAAAGATGGGATTGAAAAAGACAATGTCCGAAACGTAGACGACAAATTGTTGTATAATATTTTCTTCTTTTTGGTAAGGTTTTATTGAACCAAGGTGTTTTCCCAACTAAATCGTTTATTTCGGCGTACCAACGACCCGTATTGGACATTTTCCATTGTTCGGTCCATTCGTGGATAATTTCCTGTTTTATTTTCGCTACAAATTCCGATTGCGGTAGGGCAACATTCTTAATATGGCAAATATTCAGGTTGCTGTCAGCTATCGTTCTAGCTAGATAATCTGCTGAGTCGTGTGGCTTCAAATTTATGTGGCCGCGAATCCAGAAAAAACATATTTCGTAGCCTTGCTGTATCAAGGAAAAGTGTTTATCCCGTATTTGGTGTATGACATAGTGAGTATTGGCATCTAGTTTCGTATTCTGTAGGGCTCTATGAACGCTCATGCAGTCGCTTATTATTATCCACGTATAGTGTTGTTGAACTTCGATGAACTCGAGTGCGATTTGAATTGCCAAAGCTTCAGAAGTGTATATTGATGCAGAACTAGGAATCTTAATGCCATAACCTCTCTTGGTTGTCTCGTCATAGATCGCGCAGCCGACCCCACGAACTGTTTTCGAACCATCGGTATATATTCTTCTGTAACCTCTGTAACTTGAAATTTGTTCTAAAAATTCTTCTTTGCACTCCAAGTTTTCGTCTATTTGAATTGGAATTCCGTAGAATTTGCTGTCATATTTTCCCAAATAGCAAGGAAAGTTGAAATTGGCTTGTATTTCATATTCATTTTTGTAATGTAATATATTTGAAAAGTCTCTCAGGATGTAAGGATGATGACTAGGATCGGATGGGATGGAAAGGAGATGTTGAATTTTGGTAAACAGAGGATGATTTGATATGGATAGAAGCTTTAACAAAAATTTTAATTTCAGATATTTGAAGCGGATTCTCAGTGGAGGAATGTTACATTCTACTTGCATGGATACTATGGGAGTTGACATCATCGCTCCAGTTATTAAACGTAAGCTTTTATTTTGTATTTTTTCCAGTTTCTCTATAAGTTTCCAATGATGAGAAAAACATAGAAAACCATATTCAAAATGACTACGTATCAAAGATTTAAAAAGCATTATTAGGATTTTCGGATCCGCGCCCCAATAGGTGCCCGCTAAGGACCTCAAAATGTTGTATGATCTTAACGCTTTGTCTGCTATGCCATCGACATAAGAGTTCCAAGATAAGTTACTGTTAAATATTATTCCTAAAAACTTAACGGTTTCAACTACCGGAAGAAGAGTGTTATTGTAGAAGACTTCGGCTTTTAATTTGTATTTATTTTTACTAAATATAACAACTTTGCTTTTCTCTGGGCTTATATCTAAATTTAACTCAGTAAAATATTTATACAAATTCTCCATGGCTTTATTTATACAAGTCAATGTAGTCGCTCTATCGCCAATGGAACAATAAATAACCAAATCATCTGCAAATTGGAGGTTATTTACATCAAATCCTAGTTTTGAGTTTAATTTGTGAATATAAATTATAAATAAGAGGGGACTTAATATCCCACCTTGAGACGTTCCCCTATAGGAAAATCTGGGACCAAAAAGAGAGTTGCTGTATTTCACATATACTTCCCTGCCATTTAAAAAATTATATATCCAATTTATTAATTTTGCTGGAATGCCCAAAGAGTTCAAGATCGATGCAAGTGTAAAGTGATCGATGTTGTTAAATGCGCCGACGACATCTAAAAAAACACACACGGTATCGTGATTTAATGAGAAAGCTTTTGAAATATCCAGATGTAGATGGCTGAAACTTTCTCTAGCGGATCGACCCCTCCTAAAACCAAATTGATTGCTAGGTAAAATGTTGTTTCTTTCTATAAAAAAATCTAAACGTTGTTTAATTAACTGTTCAAAAATTTTTCCAATGCACGAAGTCAATGCCACAGGTCGATAAGAATTTGCATCGTCTTTACTTTTGTTTGGTTTAAGTATTGGGATGAGACAATCTATTTTCCATTCCCATGGAATTATGGAAGTACACCACAGCTTATTAAGCGTGTTTAAAAATATTACCAGACTGTTGTGGTTTAAGTGACGTAGCATTTTATATGGAATCATATCTAATCCACATGCAGTATCTCGTCTAGAATTTAAGGCAGATTTCAGTTCTTGTAAAGTAAAATATTTTGTAAGGTACTCATTTTCATTATTGTTAGGAACAGAACTATTGATTGAATGTAGTTGATTTTCAACATAATCGGGTGTATACTTTTGCAAAAAATCATTAATCCAGTCATGATTTGTGTTGTGACTATTACTTTGGTAGGTATTATTAAATTTTTTAATAGTGTTCCAAATTTTAGAAACGGGTGTATATCTGTTAAATGATTCACATAACCTTTGCCAGCTTTCGCTTCTTTCTCTTTTTAAAATGAGTTTTTTAAGTGCTTGCAATCGTTTGAATTCTATGTAATTTTCGTCATTACAATTTAGTTTAAATGTTGCATATGCTTTCCTGGAATTTTCTACAGCTGAGCTGCATTTTTCATTCCACCAGGGAACAGAAAGTTTGGGTTTTGAATGCCGAAAAGTGGAGTTAGGTGTGGATGAATGCTTCCGTTTGGGTATAGACTTCTCAATAGCTGCATTTAAAATATTACAAAAAGAATCATAAGATTCTATTGGGTTAAGATTATCAAAGTTAAAATGTTCGAGCTCTCTTGAAACTAAATCTGAGTATATTTTCCAATTTACGAGTCTAAAGTTTGGATGCTTTGGAAAATTGTTTGCAGTCTCTTGATTGTTGTATGTGTTGTTGGCTAATAATATTTTTGTTATTGTTGGCAGGTGATAACTTCCGAGAGGGTCATCATGGACCGTCCAGTTACAAGACAATGCTAAAGAAGAAGATACCATTGTGAGATCGAGTGCATTTGGCCGCCATCTACTGGAACCAACTGTTGTCACTTCACCGTTATTCAAAAGAACAAGATTGTTGTCATCAATTATTTCCAAAATGTCCCTTCCACGTGAATCAGTGTTATTGCATCCCCAAAAAGTGTGATGAGCATTAAAATCGCCCGCAATAATCGTTGGCTCAGAGATATTTTTTACTAATCTATCGAACTTACTTTTTGTGAAAGGTGGAGTACAATTCGGGGGACTGTATAAACTAACTATAGTTACAAATTTGTTGTTGTAAGATAATTTGATAGCTATATTTTGTATCGAGTTGTCACTTGTGGTGATAATTTTTGTGTAGCTTAGACTATTATGAATTAATATTGCTACTCCATTGTGTGAATTTCCAGAATCAGATCTTTCCAATTGATATCCTCTAAATTTACAACGTTGTTGTGGTTTTAACCAAGTTTCAGAAATTATTGCAATATGTATATCATTTTCATATAAAAATTGAGTGAGAATATGTCGATGACATAGCAAACTTTGCGCGTTCCATTGTACAACATTCAAAGTAGACATTATATAACAGGTTTATTTTTTCTAATAGAGTCGTGAATAACGCTTTTTATGTTTTGCGCAGAGATAGGAGCCTCGCCAGTTTTGCTCATTGTTATAACTTTTACAATCATTTCGAGAAGTATGTTCATTGCCTTTTCAGAGTTTAACAAATTATTCAGGATAGAGTCGACTGAATTTTCTTTATTCGTGTGTAATATTTGGTTATATTTTAGTTGCGTATTATAATTTTTTTCTGTTTGATCTGTGTTAGTGGTAGGTAAGGAAGGGAATGACTTTTCATTAAATAATTCATTGTATTGAACTTTTCTGGTTTTATTTTTGTTTTCTTCAATTTTCTTCTTTTTTATAGGGCATAACCCTGATATAGCGACATGATTACCTTGACAATTATAACAGGTAGCATTGGCATGCTCCGTAGAGCAATTTCTATAATTGTGCCCTTCGCAACTGCATATTGAGCACCTCTCTCCGTTTTTACAATATTTTGATATGTGCCCAAAGCGCAAGCATCGGAAGCACTGTTTTAAACGGGGTATGTATTGAGCCACTCTAAATCTCCATAAGTTCATGTCAATATAGTCCGGTAGAGTATTTGATGCAAATGTAATGGAAATAGTAGGAGTGGGTTCTAGTTGGAAACCATTTTCATTCTTTACTTTACGCATGAATCTTCTTACTGATATAATTTTTTTTGTGCTTGTTATGTTGGTAAAAATTTTATGATTGGATAAGTTGGTAGGGACCGAGGTGATGACACCAGTGGTTTCAGTTGCAGATGCAGGTATGGAAGCCTTAAGCTTGAATTGATCCAAAAAAGTTTTGTTACCGAGAGCTGCATTGGCTAGCTCTGGTTTTTCAAATATTGCGCCTATTTTGTATCGATTTATCCTCTTGAACTGTTTGATGCCCTTAATGTATCTTTTGAAAGAGTTTGATAAGCTCATAATATCTCTGTCTCCAATCGGCTTGTTAGGTTCTGTGCTTTCTATGAATACGATAAAATCCAGTGCTCCCGAATCCTCAGGGTATGCACGGGTGTAGTCTTTAATGAAGAATGGTTGGTACTTATCGAGTGAATTCAATTTTGATGTAGTAGCTGTGGTGTTGATGTTGAGCTCAGTAGTTCCCGCCTGTTCCACAAGATCATCTTTTCCCGCCAAATTTTCACAGTCCGATAAATCGGACGAAAGTGACTCCTCTGGAGACCTCTTGTCTTCCTTTTTCCGTTTCCTCTTCGCCTTCATCTTCTCGACCGGTTTTCCGCGAAGAAAGACCACAAACAAACGAATTGGCAAATAAAAACTCGATAGCAAAAAAAATCTCGACTTGTTCGGATTCCCGCCAAAACCGAACTCGGTTCACCATAAGCAGTAAACAAACACAGAATCTTGGAAAGGCTTCAAAACGGATGATCACAGAATAATTAATAGACTCTACCATAGAATAAATAGAAAATCCTGAGAACACTGCCACAGAATAATAAGGAAATGATAAATCCCAGAGTTTGTTCGGGCAACGATGGTTCCATTCCGCCCTGTGCTTTCAGTTACGGAATGAGGCGGAACGGCTTAGAGCAACACTCCAGCCCGAACTCGAGTTGCGAGCGAAGCCGAGGATATACAAAACGTACGTCCGCTCGCGGCTCACCCAGCGTGGTATGTGCCAAGCTCAGTCACTCCGAGGAAGAGAATCCAGGTAAAGCCAAATGTCACCGTTGACTATGATAGTGAAGGCCGGGCCTACGTCAGAAAAGACATAATCGCCAACGACTACGTGCAGATGCCATCGGTACAGAAATTGATTGCGAAGTTCGCGCACCGCATGTTCGAGCGCGCCAATGCAGAGATGAATGTCACTCGTTGCACAAACGACAATCCTTCTAATCTCAAAAAACCAATGCGCAAAACAAGCATTTCTATCAAAATACAATAAAAACTCACACAATTTTCCAATTCGAAATTGAATCCAAAATAACGTAGTTGTGCTGACATTTAAGTGACAGTTGACAGATCTTGCTCCGGTTCCGCCTCTGCGAGGTGGAGCATAAAGGAGTGATTCCGAGCGATTCTCAACCATTTATAGTCGAACACAGCCGGTATTTTCTTATAGTTCTTTTCTGATCGGTAAAGTACGGAGCATCCAGCTGCAAAGACTTCGAAAAAGTGCTGCGCTCCTACGCCTACGATTTCTTTCTACATCCAGCTCAAACATATCTCAGATGACAGATGTCAGAATTTTTCGCGGAGTTTTTGATTAGAGGTTATGTTTATTCTGTTTTTGATAAAGATTTGTTCAAATCGCGAGTGAAGAAGCGTATTAATGCAAATCTAGATTTCGTGGATTTTTTACAATCTACATGATATCACGAGTGCCATCACAGATGTCTGGATGCACACGCTAGTCATGTTTGACGACGAAGACCTAGAAGATGTTTATCGCGCATACGTGGACTTGGCGCGAGATACAATATCGTATTTGCGAAGGTTCGCTGCGCATGCGGCCCTATGGCTATGCGCATACGTAGTCGCGTGCGCTGTGTTGTACTGGCGGTGCGTAGGGAGGCCACGAAGCGCGCGAGGGGCGGCGGCGGCTCAGCGCGCCTTGCTCGTGGTGGCGCACCCTGACGATGAGTGCATGTTCTTCGGGCCCACAGTGTATGGACTGCTGGAGCAGGCGGTCGATGTGCACGTGCTCTGCTTATCGGACGGTTGGAAAATGTTTCAGGCATACAAACTTGTGAATTGTTTTTACAAAAAAATCCACAATTGGGGATTTTCTCTACTATTTTTCCAACCATAATCTGCCACTAGGCTTGAAACTTGAATTAAAAATAAATAAATGAAATACCTTAGGTGTGAATTTAAGGTGGGTCATCCCGCTCAACTCCCCATACAAAAGGGGAAAGAAGATGACGCCCATATTTCTTGTCAAAGATCCCAAATTTTGCTCAAAATAGCTTTATTTGATCGAACTAGATGTCTGATGTCCGTTGGCATTGTACAATTGTGTTTGGTTTCTAAGTTATAAGGTCCGAAAGTTCGAAATTTTGGGGCGTTTTATGCAATAACTTTGGAGGTGCATTACGCAATGATAAAGTAAGAACGAACATCTTAAAAAGATTGGCCATCAGACATAGCTAATTTAATCAAGATTTATAATCTATTTGGTTTTTGTTAGATTTTTTACTACAGCGGTCGTGGTTTACTTTTAGCTACAAGTCGTTTTGTAATTAAAATTTTCGTAAATCTTACCAAATCATACACTATGCACATTATCTTTATTGTGGACATATTGCATCTTGCTTATCACTGAGCCTGTCTTTTTCTTTGAAACGGAGAAGGTCCCAGAGCGCAACAGAACGGTTTTGTACCATGCCCGCGAATGAGTTAGTCCCGCGGGGTTGGGCGACCTTAAGGTTGAAGAACATGTTGAAAATTAAGTATGTTCAGGGTTTTTAAAATTGCAGCAAATTTAAAAAATAAATAATGTAACAGTTTGTTCACGCAAAAAATCCAAATTCAACTCTGAAAAACTGATGCATGCTAAATAAATCCCATACTAAATAATATTTTTTTAATATGTTTTCCTTCTTTTACCAGTAATATAAAACCGGCCAAGTGCGAGTCGGACTCGCACACGAAGGGTTCCGTACTGTCGTACAGGATTTAACACATTAAAATCACGTTTTTTGTATGGAGCCCCCTTTAAAGATTATTACTTTTTAATTTGACCTATTTGTTGTTATAGCGGTAAAATAAATACACACTATGAAACTTTCAGTTTCCTACCTATTACGGTTCATGAGATACAGCCCTGTGACAGATGGACGAACGGACGGATGGATGGATGGACGAACGGATGGACGGACGGACGAACAGTTCAGGCTTAGTAATAGGGTTCCATACCCAAAGGGTGAAAACGGAACCCTAAAAATAGAGTTTAGTACGAGATGACATTTGTCCAATGTTATTTTGAGAAATATAATCTAGTAGGACTTATCACAACTAGTATTTTTTTTGCAACCTGACTGATGGCTATACCACACAACTATCTACCATTGTAATATTAGCCCAATACACCACATTCCCTAATGAATTAGGTGCCATGCCAGGACCTTCCCATTATGAGCATGGTTACGTTAAACTGGACGGAAACACGGATAATTTTTCATTGCCGCTTTGACCATCTTTTCATTCAATGCATCCAACACGGGCGGGCTTAAATCCTACCACCTAGTAGGGAAAAGGGACCTAATGTTTTACATAGATTCTGAACCATGGAGCAGCTCGTATTCATCACGAAATGCAATTATCCTACTTAGAAGGAGAAAGAAATTGGTTCATGAACGGGGCAAGCATTTGAACCCAGACCTCTGATATGCAAGGCAACTCCCCGCATCACTAGGCTACGAGTCGCTCAAAATCTGAATAAATTTAACCCCTCTGTTTGCCCACGGTGCTCGCAGGCAACAACGATGGGCTCGGCACAACACGACGGCGCGAGCTGAGGGCAGCGTGCGCGGCGCTCGGCATCCCAGCAGCGAATGTCTGCCTAGTGAGCGACACGCGCTTGCCGGATCGGCCGCGCACACGCTGGCCGGCGCCCGTCGCTGCAGACCTACTGCTGAGGCACATCGAGTCGTACGACGTCGACATGCTAATCACGTTCGACAAGCACGGGGTCTCTGGACACGAGAATCACTCGTCGATATTCTATGCAATTGCATACTTGTTTGTGGAGAACAAAATACCTCAAAGTGAGTGCAAGTATAAACGGCATCACCGTAACCGCCACACATTGGCTTGACTTTTGATCCACATACGTTTTCCTTTCAAAATTCCAATGCCTAGTGTGGCGCTTACTGTGATGCAAGGAAGGAAAAAACAGTCAAGTTTCTCGAGAATTTATTTTTGAGAAATTCATTTTAATTTTTATTGAAAATTATTCGATTTTTTTACACCACCAAGGATGCGGTTGGATCTTGCAAACTAAACCATTTTCATGAAAAACTAAAATTGCATACTGAAAAGCAGCACATAAGTCATGGCAGAAATATTTTTCAAAATCTCAAACTTTTATAAAGAATTTAAGAACATTTTACCCTTTCTTTGCGAACAATTTGACATAGATTGACCTCCAGCTATATGAAGGATGGAAATACATCCCGTGTACTTAATAAACTCGAAATAAGAAAGTGGTCCATGCTGATGTGTACTAAACCGCTGTATAAATAAAATATATAAATAAAAATATATAAAATATATATGCGATAATCAAAGGTTACGGTCATTGATTTAATAATATATTTAATAGGATACAATAAAAACATGTTTACAGACTGCTCTGTGTACACGCTGGACTCTGTCAACGTGCTCCGCAAATACTGGGGCTACTTAGACCTTCCACTCAGCTATATGCTGTCTTCCGAATGGTAAGTAAGTACTTATATCTACCACAGTGCCATAAAGGTCAGACCGCACTAGGCGTAACTACACTGCAGCGGAGCGACGCGACCCTACTGAACTTCTGAGCAAGATGGAAGAAACTGAGATGGATAAAATAATAGTTACTTTGCTCTGTGAGGAAGAAGAAAGGTTGGAGCAAGCACAAAAGAAGCAAAGGATATGGCTACATGACTTTCCGAATTCACGATGTGAAAAAGGAAGAATTTTGGCCATGGCTCGTAGCCTAGTGGCGCGGGGACTTGGCGGCAGTGGAACTACGCGACGCATGTTTGGTGAGTTGGTAAACTTTGTCGCGCAGTGCCGCGGCGCGCAGTTCCGCTGCCGAGTAGTTACGCCTAGTGCGGTCTGGCCTTGAAGAGTGAGTTTTAAAAACCTACGACACTACATTTTAAAGATGGCAAAGGCATCGTCAAATATTCCCAAGTTGTGTTTTTTATGCAACTGGAAATGGTATAGGCATAACCCCACCCCTGTCATACAAGTACGATACACCATGTGGGATGATTGCCATGCCAAGAACCTTACATTTTGGAACTGGATGGTAAACACAGATAATTTTTAATCGAAAGTTTAAGGTGGCCCATCCCGCTCATCTCCCCATACAAAAGGGGAGAGAAGATCACGCCCATATTTCTTGTCAGAGATCAAAAATTTTGCTCAAAATAGCTTTATTTGATCGAACTAGATGTCTGATGACCATTGGCATTGTAAAATTGCGTTTGGTTTCTAAGTTATAAGGTCCGAAAGTTCGAATTTTTCGCGCGTTTTATACAATAACTTTAGAGTTGGATTATGCAATGATAAAATAAGAACACTTTAAAAATGATTAGTCATCAGACATAGCTTATTTAATCAAGATTTATAATCTATTTGGTTTTAGTTAGATTTTTTACTACAGCGGTCGACATTTTACTTTTAGCTATAAGTCGTTTTGAAATTAAAATTTTCGTAAATCCTACCAAATCATACACTTTTTTTTTTATGTGACTGGACATGGATGGCTAATACCACAAGTTCTGTCATGGTATTAGCCCAACACACCACATGGAAACTAGGTGCCATGCCAGGACCTTCCTTATATTGCACGGCTACATTGAACTGGATGGAAAACACGGACAATTTTCATTGCCGCTTCGACCATCGTTCATCCAATGCGATGGTACCAACCTAGGCGGGATAAACCCTTCCACCTAGTAAGTAAGGAAGGGGACCTACAGCTTAACGTGGAATCCAAACCACGGCCAGCCTCTCTCAACGGTCGAATGGTCACCCATCCAAGACCAGGCCGGACCCAGCGTTGCGATCGCCGAAGTGTCGCGCCACTGGGCCACTGAGGCTGACACTATGCACATTGTCTTTTTTGTGGACATGTTGCATCTTCGTCATCACGGAACCTGTCTTATTCATTGAAACAGAGAAGAGCACGGTTTTGTACCGTGCCCGCGAATGAGTAAGGCCCACCGGGTTGGGCCACCTTAAGTTTGTATGGGGAACTCATATGATATCCAGGAAATTATTTGGCCCGACATCAGTCCAAAACGACATTGACCCGAGCGGACCCGGGTACCTCAGCTAGTATATAAAATGAATGTTTATATATTCATTCGAACGTAATGAAACTTATTTTGTACTATAGATTGAAATATAATTACATGCAGCTTTGCTTTGGCTTAGTTAAAACTGCACAAATTTCACATTATTTCTGCAGCCAAAAGTTAGATAAAATGAGAAATTTGCTCAGGTACTTCCTCACGTGGCGGCAGAGCCATCGGATCGTGCGCGCGATGAGGCAGCACCGCACGCAGATGGTGTGGTTCCGACACCTCTACGTGCTGCTGTCCCGGTACATGGTCATCAACACGTTGAGACATGTCACACTAGTCGACATCGAACTTGAGTTGACGGTGGACGACTGATTTTATCGTTCATGTTATATACAACTGTAAAACCGGCCAAGTGCGAGTCGGACTCGCACACGAATGGTTCCGTACCATCGTACAAGATTTTAAAAAATCACACTTTTTGTCAATCAAATTAAAGGGGGTCCTTTAATTTTTATTATTTTTAATTTTTACCTATTTGTTGTTATAGCAGCAAAATAAATACCTATTACGGTTCATGAGATACAGCCTTGTGACAGACGGACGGACGGACAGACGGACGCACAGCGGAGGCTTAGTAATAGGGTTCCGTTGACACCCTTTGGGTAGGGAACACTAAAAAATTACAACACATTCATTTGTTTAGGTGATTAGCAGAACATGACTCCATGATGTGCTGAGTTTTTTACTATTATTATCAGAGAACCTAGTCCGAATGGTCACCTAAATTGGCGTTTATTACCATTTACAAATATGGAGAAATTTAAGAGCGCGTGGAGTGGGCTTAAAGACCATTTGCGATTCTGAGTTGGATTTGACAGCTTACTCACTGTCGCCGTAAATACGTTGACGTTACCGCTTACGCCGCATTATCATACAAATCAGAAATCCGAGTTTGACAGCTCGAAGAAGTAAAATCACAGGATAAGTACTAAAAACGTTGTGTGGGGGTTGACGTTTTGACGTAACTTCGAAGTTTAAACACCGATTTAGGTGAGAACTCGGACTGACCACTCAGCATAGCATCAAGCCACTTTTAAAGAAATACTGAGGGCAACACTGCAGATTGTTGTAACGCTGCCTTTGCATGTAACATCGTCCCTTCACCACAGTTGCCTCGTGTGAGATGCTCTTGTTTGATGTGGAAAGAGATAAAGTACCACAGCAGCATACAACAGTTCTGAATGAATCTGGGGAGCCCTTTCTAATAATTAAAATATTTCAATGATAAGTCTTATTACTTGCAATACTAACACAATGGCTTGAAACTTCATAACTACTATAAAGAGTAATAAAATATAAAATATGAAATTATTCTGTTATATACATACATGGTGTGTGAATTTGCTATCTGGAGGAACTACATAGGTTTTTTCTCCAGGGTATACATTTTTTTAAATTTTAGATTCTCTGGGGGTGCACTGAGTATTCTAGGAAGGGTGTGCCCACCCCTGCCCCTACGCCAATGACCAGTAAGAGCAAAAAGGGTCTTTCGACAAAATGGAACATCTTTTGTTCTATAACTAGTTTTTAAAGGAAAGAATTTCGTCCTTTTCCATGTATTTTGGTTGATACTAGACACAGAATGTTCCCATACATTCTGTGTATGGTAGGGATTTTTCTTAGTCTTCAAAACCAAAGTCGTCGAACAAATGATGTTCAGTTTTGCGTACAGAATCACTCCCTTTCGGCTCCAACTGCTGGTAATTGACACATGTATTTTTTGTACTATTTTAGCTATGACTATAATTTATAACTTTAAGGGCCTTTTCCACCTACTGCTGATTGCGATCATTACCAGTACAAGATAATCATCACTTTAGTAATGAAGGCCCTTTAAGGTGGCCCAACCCGGTGGGCTCAACTCATTTGCGGGCACGGTACAAAACCGTGCTGTTGCGCTCTGGGACCTTCTCTGTTTCTAAGAATAAGACAGGCTCCGTGATGAGGAAGATGCAACCTGTCCACAAAAAAGACAATGTGCATAGTGTATGATTTGGTAAGATTTACGAAAATGTTAATTTCAAAACGACTTATAGCTAAAAGTAAACCACGACCACTGTAGTCAAAGATCGAACAAAAACCAAATAGATTATAAATCTTGATTAAATAAGCTATGTCTGATGACTAATATTTTTAAGATGTTCTTAATTTATCATTGCGTAATTCACCTCCAAAGTTATTGTATAAAACGCGCGAAAAATTAGAACTTTGGGACGTTATAACTTGAACACCAAACACAATTTTACAATGCCAATGGTCATCAGACATCTAGTTCGATCAAATAAAGCTATTTTGAGCAACATTTCGGATCTCTGACAAGAAATATAGGCGTGATCTTCTTTCCCCTTTTGTATGGGGAGATGAGCGGGTTGGGCCACCTTAAGTGTCGATTAAAATAAATCAGCACTTGCTGAAAACCAGGCTTAGTCGTTGAATAAGTTTATAGTCTAGGGCTGAGATAAATAGTCGTAACAGAAACTAAAGGCTAACGAAAAGTAATACTTTGTGACGTCACATTTTGTATGAACAAAATCTCAAAGTAATGCAAAGTGACGCCACAAAGTACTACTTTTGGTAAGTCTTAGTTTCTGTTACGAATATTTATCTCAGCCTAAGTGTAACCTAGTCAGCGAGAGATCAGAATTCCCTGTTCAATGATCGGGTTATGTAGTGTGCAACATTATCAAGAAAAAAAAAGTCTGTACATTTTTGATAAATCCCATGGTTGGATTTTTTTATGTGACTGGACATGGGTGGCTTATAGCACACCTACCTTAACACACTGTAGTCAAATAATTTATATTCAAAAGTTGTGTATGTGAAAAAAATTCTGGACATTTTAAAAGATCTAACTCTCCGGAGATTTCCGTTCAGAATTCAAAGCATATATTTGGAGTAGTTTATTTGTTTTCTTTTCTTATTTTCAGGCTGAAACTAAAAATGATAACAATATCCTGGAATTATAGTCCTGAATGGCCCATCAGTGGGTTAAGAAAATAAATATATCACATAACCAACATAGTTTCCAACCATGGGGTTTATTGCCATAAGAAATAGTCGAGGGTTCGTAGTTTGTATGAGTATTTTTCATTTAGTTCGTTAGAGATGCCTCACATTCGTTTCATAGTAATTTCTAACAATCTATTTACAAAAGTCAGCAATCAATTGAAATGGTTGCACCAATATCGACAAAAAGGTCTAATTGCTGTATGAATACATTCTGACCGGTTCGTAGCTTAGGGGCGCAGGGACTTGCTTTCAATGCCAGTGCCCCACTCAGGCACCACTTTCTTTCTCTTGCCGAGTTTGGTAAGTGCGCTTCGTCACGAATGCGAGCTGTTTCGTGGTTGGGAATCCATGTAAAACTGTAGGTATCATTTCCCTGCTTTGTGGTAGTGTTATGCCGGCCGAGTTGTTAACATTGCATTGACTACACTCTTCTCTGACGAGTCAAAACGGCGATAAAAAATGACCGTGTTTGTCATCCAGTTCAATGTAGCCGTGCTCATAAAGGGAAGGGCCTGGCATTGCACCTAATTCCTTCGGAAATGTGGTTTGGCTTATATGATGGTGGGTGTGGGTATCTCTTCCATGTTGTTACAAAAAAATACAATACCGCAACCACCTTTATGATATAAAGCCAACACACAGCATTCCCGAAGGAATTGGGTGCCAAGTCAGGACCTTGCCTTTATGAACATGGCTACATTGAACTGGATAGAAAAAAGTCGAGACAGTTTTTCATTGCCGCTTCGACCACCTCTTCATCCAATGGGATGGTACCAACCCAGGCGACCTTAAAACCGCCTAGTAGGGGAAGGGAACCTACAGTTTTACATGGATTCCAAACCATGGAAATTATCTATAGATCTCCAGCCTCCCTTAATGATGCAGAACTTGCAGAGATATTTATGTGCCCATTGCCACATATTTATTGTGTACTCAGTTTTTTTAAATGAGTTTGCTATAAGCCATTATTATTAGGTTATAACCCATTAAGATATATATATATATATATATATATATATATATATATATATAATAACCTTTCCCTGGATTCCCCTACATATTGGTGGGCCCAGGTTCAATAAAACTTGGCACATCCTTCTTTTATGTGATCGAGACTAATCCTCGATCATGCCTAATGGAAAATGAAAATTACTATGGAAAATGTTAGCTATGTAAAATGGAAAGTATTAAGTACCTACAATTTTACTTCAGTATTATATTATTATAGTTATCAAAATGTAAAAATGTTGTTTCCCCAAGCTGCATTCGCTTGTTTTGAACGCCATAGGTTGATGCGGTTGTAAACCACATCATAACATGCACAATGATTGTACAGAAATCAGCCACTAAATTTATATTATCTAAATTGATATTTTTATAAGTATTAAATATTATCTATAATGAATCGCTGTTATATTGGATAAGATTTTTACTTAGATATGTAATTATTTTCGTCTTAATCAAGTTGGACATTTTTTTGTGTAAAACATGACTTATGATCAGATCCATCTTTTAAATGAAATTATCCAAGGACTGGATACATATATAATGTGGTCTTATTAACATTTTTGTCGTATGACCTGCTGGTAGCGACTAAAATCATACAAATCTTTCAATTCAAACCTTTTATTTTCTTGGCATCAAAATATTTTTATATTACAATAAAATGTCCGCATCTATACACACAATGGAAACAGATTTTCTTTTAAAATTTGTAATATAGTGAAATATTTAAAAATTGACCGTTCACTAGATACGTAGGTATATATAATGTTATTTGAGTCCCACTGGGGGGTACCGTGCTGACAGTTGTTACAACATGACTATCTACAGACACATACAAGTACATGGCTATTCAAAAATATTAAAAAGTTCAGTTTTTTATCAACAATATTAAGGAATCTGCACATTTCGTCACATCCGCCTATTTATTTTGCTAGTAATGTGATTTGAAGAGTAATTTTTTTCCTCAACTATAATATTGTCTATATTTATGTATTTATTTTCTCAGAAACAATTATATTTAAAACTGTCTCGATCCATATAAGGCATCGATTATCGAAACATGTTTGAACTCCTTCACTGTCTTAGATATTTTTCCTGCAAGCTATTTTAGGCAATTTTATCCTTTTGGCCTTCAGTATCATTAAATACGCAATATACGCTTTGCGTCCAGCAATCCATTGACTTCGCACATTGCTTTTATTTCTGAACCAATGGATCAATTGTTTTAAACTTGTTTAGATAACTGATGCTCAACTGAGATTTGAACCTGTGATAAAAAAATAGTGGATTAGAAAAAAAAATGTTGCTTACACTGTTCAGGACTATAATTTTAGTAATGTCCTACATTTCCCTTATGACTATTGCAGTTATAAATACATATTAAAAATCACGCGTGATCTGTTAGTTTGGGGGGGTTGTCCCGTGAGTAATGTTCCCCGTTCTATTTAACACCGGTCGATCAATATCTAAGTAGGTTTTAGCTTTTTTTTATTAAGATACAGTCGAATTACAACAACAAAACAATTACATCACATCCGTTGTCATCTGCTGGAACTAAGGTATCAGGACAGACTTGCAGCGTGCAGTCGGAGAATTAAAATGCCCATCTCTAGTGGTCATCACAGTTCTTTGTCCGACTCCGCACTATCGCCTTATCTCGCCAGGGCAACCAATGTGTTGTCTGGCAGCCTACAAGGTAGCTTCGAGTGTTTCGTAGGTAGTTATGGACTGGAGGGACGAGGCATTCGTGAATCTTCAGTAGCCATGTGCGAGCTTGTGTGCATACCGTACGATGAGAGTTTGCATGTAATTTTCGGATGCTTACGGGCGGGGAGCGTGGAAGGATTTAAATAGCGACCGAGAATGGGACTTACTACTGATTTGTTATTAGATTTACACCGTCGCTGTCATAATGTTTTGAAAACTTACGGCTGACGATGCTTCCATCGTGGGAGGCGAAACATGTCGGCCAAGCACGGCATTGCACACCAGAAAACCGTAAGTTTTCAAAACATTACTACTGATTTTTTCGAGTTTGAGAACATTTGAGAACTTTACACGTTTAGTGCAACGAATATTCGATGTTGCGCATCCCAAATTCGTAAGCCAACTACAGTTAGACATTTTTAACTGACTCGTGCCTTACACTAACCTGTCCTTCGATGCTCGCTGCCTTTATTGTCTAATGACCACCCCCACCTCGAACAGCTCCACAAAATGCTGAGTACTTAACGAAGTCTGCAGTAACTTCCTAGCATTTCTTAAGGTGCGGGCGGCGTGCAGGTTGCCATTCTGCATAGACTACACAGCTGCAATGTGGTCCACCCTTTTAGTAATCATCCCTATCGCACCTTGTATCATTTCTATATATTCTATATCGTCGGTATCCTGGTACAACCCGTTGAGTGGCATATTTGATAATGCAGTTCTACTGAACTTTCAAAGCTCTTTCTTTTAGTAAGACCCATATATTAATACATTTACTTTTAAATTTAGGTTGTGTAAACACATGTACACTTATCACACATTATGAGCCATCACGTCCATTCATCTCAAAACTCTCATTTCTTCACTTATGGGTTTTACCTGTATACCGACGATATATTGTACATATCCTAACACTTCGGAATACATAGGCATGTTAAAGTCAGAGAATTATATTCTGTCAAAACAGGCACACTGCTCTATGTTATGTTTTGGCATAGATTTCTCGGCTGATATCTTCAGACTGAGTCGTATTCACTACGTATAATAGTATTTTTTTCAAAAAAATGAAAACCATGCATATCGTATAATATTCACAATGTATAATGTTATACGTTGTGCATGAATAAAGTTTAAAAATAAAATCAACTCTTTGCATCATGCAGAACGTATAATAGTCACAACGTATAATATTCCTAACATGAATTCACAAAAAAAGAAAACCATGCAGAACGTATAATATGCCAATAAGCACTGCATAAAGCGCCCTAATAACGATACATTTAAGGCTGAAATTGCTACGAATCGATATTTGCTACAATTTCGAAAGGCCACCTTACGCTAATTGAGACGGTCGAAACGACACGTGCGAGTATACGCTTTAAAAGTATATGCATAAGGGCGCTTATCGTATGAAAAGTTTTTGGATTATATGATATGCATGGTTTTATTTTTTTGTTAAATTTTTTTTTTTTTTTTTTATCTCCCTTTTGTATTACAATCTGTCGCATATTTGGACATTCAGTAATAGTTATGTGAATTGTTAGTGTTGGCTTTCTAGGATTGCTTCCAGTGAAGCAACCTAATAGTTTACAAAGGTGAAGGGATCATCTTGTTATGAGGTCTTGAGGAATTCTCCTCTTCAATCGGCGATATGTGGGCTTTTCATCCATCAGGTGGGTAGCCAGGAAGTTTGGGTGAGTTCTAATGCGCTCTTTATATCGTTGTGTTAGTTTTTTCGCCTCTTCTGTGACTGTAGGGATAGATAAGTCATCGTGCAGTAAGTTATTTGTGATGTACCAGGGCGCATCCACAATTATTCTGAGCATTTTTGACTGAAACCTTTGCAAAATTGCAATATTTGATTTGGAGGCTGTACCCCAGAGCTGGATACCATAGGTCCAGATTGGCTTTATTATACTTTTGTACAGCATTAACTTTGCTTCTAGTGACAGTTGAGAATTGCGGCCCAGCATCCAATACAGGTTCCGTAATTGCAGGCTTAGTTGTTTTCTTTTAGTAAAAATGTGCTTTTGCCAGGTTAGTCTTCTATCTAGATGAAGACCAAGGTATCTAACATCATTGGCTTGAGGTATCTGAACACCGTTGAGGGTTACGGGTGGGCATGTGTCATGTCTCAGTGTAAATGTGACATGTACAGATTTGGTTTCGTTTGCGCGTATTCTCCACTTTTTCAGCCATTTTGCGATTTCGTCCAGGTTACTTTGAAGCATGACTGAAGCAACTTTTGGATTAGGGTGCGAGGCGAGGACTGCAGTATCATCAGCAAATGTCCCAGTTGTGGTGTTAGTCGTGGTAGGAAGATCATAGGTGTACAAGAGGTATAATATGGGTCCCAGGACACTGCCTTGTGGGACTCCAGCTCGAATAATATTTAAATTAGTGATTGCATCTCCATATTTTACCATAAAGTGTCTATTTTCAAGGTACGATTTCAGGATCATAAAACAGCTATTAGGAAGATTTGATTTGATTTTGAAAAGGAGGCCCTCATGCCAGACCCGATCGAATGCCTGTGAGATGTCAAGAAAGACTGCGGAACAATACTCTTTGGTTTCGAAGGTGTGATAAATTTGTTCAATCAGTCTGTGGACTTGGTCAATAGTTCCATGCTTTTTCCTGAATCCAAATTGGTGTGACGGTATTATTTCTTTTTTATTAATAATTGGCATGAGTCTAGACAATAAGAGTCGTTCTAGCACTTTTGCGGCGATGGGGAGCAGGCTTATCGGCCTATAAGATTTTGGGTCATGGGCACTTTTCCCTTGTTTCAGAACCATCATTATCTGAGAAACTTTCCACTGTGGTGGGAAGTATTTTAGTCTTAGCACAGCATTATAGATTTGCATTAAGAATGCTATTCCTTTGGATGGCAGTTCTCTAAGAGTACGTGAAGTGATTAAGTCATACCCTGGAGCTTTCTTGGGATCTATGAATTTAATAGCTGTCTTTACTTCATCCGCTGTAAATGTTTAAATGTGTAATTTTTTTGTTAAATAAAGATAATAATATCGACGTTGTGACTATTATACGTTATGCATGGAGAAATAAGTCATTTTATTTTTTAAAATTCTTCATGCAGTACGTATAAAATTATACGATCTGCCGATTATACGCTGTGCATGGTTTTAAAATATGACATTATACGATCTGCATATTAGACGTTCTGCCGTTCCCCCTTCAGACTCAAGTTAACTGACTCCTTTACTATTGCCTGATTTCCTCCTTGCATTTTTGGGTAAAGAGTTGCTTTATCAAACTTATTTACATTGTTTTTCTTACTTTTTCTCCGCGCCCTACGCTTTTGGCTCACATACCGCTAGTTTCTTGCTCTACACACGCGATTCACCATGGAGCCTCGCATTCGTTATTTATGGATACACGCAGCGAGCATGGATGGACTGAAGTAGCAGCCTCTCACAGGGCTGTATCTCATGAACCGTAATAGGTAGGCAGGCGTTTAGCCGGTTTTCTTTAGTTCCACTGACATGTAAGAACTTCACAGGACGCTATTTAGTGCAACAAACATTCGATGCTGCACGACCAGAATTTGTTAGCAAACTAACTAACCTCTGTGTATTTCCGCAACTCGTGGCTACACTGCCATCAAACAAATGAGTTTCATTTGTCAGATTAGTCAGCTCACCTTACATTTTCTTTTGCTTTGTGTGGTCTTTAACATTCCTAAGTCTGACTCGATGGCAATATTAACTTGCCCTCTCAATACTAGCGACTGTTAGATTTTTTTCAGCAGGTATCGCGGAACTATATTATGTTCATTGAAAATACTAAGTAGGCATCTCACACTTATGCAGTAAATAGTGCCACGAAAAATGGTACCATAACACAAGAATATCTAATATTCCATTTAAATTTTTCGATTTCCTGGAGTAGTCGGATGGACCTCTCATCAGTCCTTGTCACTGATGGTAGGAGCTGTATTTCATTTATACATAGACCAAGACTCTACGGAGCTGTCATCTATGCCTACCCCTTCAATAAAGCGGCGTGACGCGAAAGTATGTATGTCATTGGTTTTATGTTATGTTAATAGACATAAACGGTTATCATATACACGGTGTTAATTTTTTTTTCCGACATTACTATTTTAATACTGATTATTTAACTATTTCGTATACTGATCATTTTGTGGTATTCAAAAATTAAATCTAAAATAGTAGTATTTCCCTTTGGAATGGTGTAAGCACGCCATGTGTACGCGCCACTGCCAAGGTCACGCATTTGCTGTCTCGCAGCTGACTGCGCGCCGCCGCCAATTGTATCGCGTCGATCCGAATGTAAATTTTCACATTTATTTTTAAAAATGTCCTACTTTAGAACTTTTTATGAATGCCTTGCGATTCCTATTACGAAATACTATGTTTTCATACTAGTATTAGAAATCGAAAATTTTAAAACAAAAGCTCAAAACAAGAAAAATCCTTCGTTTTTGGAATCAGTATGCGACCCAAAATAACCCCCTTTCGGGAATTTCGCGAACTTGTTTAACACCGTGTATTTTGTGCTATCACAACCATCCTGTGAAATCTTGAGAACAGAATTTTAACTTTCCAACAAACCAAGCGACATTCACAAGCTAAGCGGGACTCATAAATCATCAAAGCGATTTCATTATTAGATTACATATTTGGAAGTTGAGCATTAAATATATGATTTTATTAAATTTTAAAAATAATGTATCCATGACCACATTGTAATTTTATTGGTAACATTAACAAGCTTACAATATAACTAGTACGAGGAATTTGATAAATTTCATAAGGATAATATGGAGTTACAAACCAGAACCCTCCTAGTAAATTTATAAAATATTTTCTAATGACAGCTAAGTAAACAAAAAATAAAATTGGCTTTCTAGAGGTTTGGTCCAATTTGTAAATTATAATCACTATATTGTCATGGTTTAATATTTCAGGAAAAGGTGCTTTTTAAAATTGTCGGGCTATATTGCGCAAATCCTATAACACAAATATTAGCTTCCTTTAAAAACTTGCAACTCCATATTCTTCTATCTAAAGTACATGAGTACTCATTCTATCGTAGATTTATTAGAGCGGTAACACTTTACTAAAATTCTAAAATAATTTGTAAATCAATCGTCGGAACTCCACCGATCCTCCGGACGCTGTCACTAGGGTCTTCAACCTAAGACTGAACGGTGGCAAATATCTTCACGTTGAAACATCCAACATTTTTTTGCTGCACTCATATAATTTCAAGTATAAAACAAATATATACAAATAAAAAGCGAAATATGAAATTAAATACTGCTCACACTGTATTTAAACTTATAACAATCAAAACCTTATTCCATAAAATAAAGACATAGTAAATGACATTGTCACGGGTGTGGATTGTTAGATTCACATTGGCCTTAGCGTTCACGCTATCATGTTATTTGTACCCTACAGCGCATATACCGGTGGACCATTTCGTAATCTGCGCTTGTATTCACACGTAGTATACACACGCATATTACGTTGCAAGTTACCGTAACAGTCCTAAATCTCAAATTCATGTATACGTTTGCGAACGGGAAAAATCCCCGAGCGACAGCGGAAGAACGGAAAGAGAACAAACAGAATTAACAAGATTTGGAATGTCATCACATTACTGAGAAAATACTGATTGTAACACAACAATAAACATACTATGTTTAACACTCAATATTTATACAGTTATATTAAACTAACTATTTCATTAATTTCATGCCAAAAATTACTTTCTTTTATTGCACCCGATCTCCAAACCACTTCTATGGCAGCTATGGATTATCATCTCTAGATTAGTCGAGTTATATTAGAACATTATCATTTTTTTACATTCACAGAACTAAGCGCACCGCTGAATCTCAGTGACGTAAAATAATTGAGGCCATCACTGGATCCTTCTCGCACGCCGACTTAAGGTGCCCCCGTAAGCATCAGAAAATTTCGCCTCCCATACAAACGTAGTTTACTAATCATTTGAAAACCACTGTTCCAATTTACTTGATATTTGGTATCATATATCTGGCAACAAATATCTGTGTTTGCATGCCTTTGTTTTTTCGGTAAATGTATCCTGAGTCAAACCACAGAGAAAACAAAATTAGTATGAAGATTTTGTTTTTGGTTTGGATTTTTCAAAAAAACAAAAGCATGCAGACAGAGATTATTGTTGCCTGATATTAAGTATCAAATATCAATTAAATTGGAACAGTGGTTTTCAAATTATTAGTAAACTACGTTTGTATGGGGAGCATAGCTTACGGGCCGTTCTTAAGCACATCACGACAAAAGCGCTTCAAAGATTGGTGTCACGAAATGCGGTTTTGATTTGCAACCGCTAACTCATTGAAAACCTTCCAAAAATAATGAACTCTTGCAATATGTTCCAAAATTAAAAGCTGATATTTCCAACACGTAGAGCGTACGAAGCCACCGTATTGCGAAGTATAACAACGTTTCTGTTAATAAACATCTTTTTAATTCTCCCTAAAAGATTCGCTCGACATCTGCGAATGAATTTACAATATTTATTAGGAAACAACACTCTACCAGTTAACCGTAGACTACATCGACTTAATTTAAATAACCTAACTTTCCCGTGCTGCTATTAAGCTACTGGTTAAGTCGACACCCCGGGCGCACTGCACACCAGACCACCATTTTAACTTAAATTTGGGATATAAATAAATATTGTAAACTGGTAACTCAAAAAAACTAGAAAACATGACACGATGTATGCCTATCAGTGGAGATATCACTGAATTTTTTGCTTCGCAACCACAGAAGAGAAAAGGAAGCAGAAGTGTCATGTGGTCTTTCCTCGTGACGCCGCCGAAGGGACAAATTGTGCACATACTCGTATGGGAAGTCGGCCATGCCAAGCATCCCATACAGTCCAAACATCACCAAGTGCTCCCGAAATGCGTTCCTCAAGTCAGTTTCCACCCACACGAACCCTCCAATACGTTTGTGCCTACGTTTAGTTTTTTCGTTTATTACTGAAAGTGGGTCTCATAGCAGGCGCACTAGATACATCTCCTTCCTTTTTTGATCTGAGGTGGCAACATTCCAATTACATTTATATATTTATTGATACATGATGCAACAAGCTATAACTTGGTTTTGACGTGAATATGTCAGGGCAAAATATAAGCAGTACCATCCAATTTGGCAAGTCTTTACACTGATTCTATCTGTAGGATGTAACAATTACTGCCGTAACTTTGTCATTAAACTATTTTTAGTTCGCGTACTATCAACTCGCTGCATCAGCGCCACACGCTTACCAACCATCTGCATAACTTTGTATAAAATACATCTTTTTATACGCAAAATGGCATTAAAGTTAATTTGTAATGACCTCAAGAATCAGTTTCCAAAGTTGCTTTATTATTTAGCTCAATGAACGCATTTTGTCTCCGCATCAAAGACAAGTAAGAAGTATATGCCGCTGATACAAATATTTTCAAAAGATCTATTACCAAGAGCCATCTCTTGCAAACACCAGCAAATGTAGTTAGATTCATGGTTGAGATAGTCATAACTGAAACTTAAGTAGTAATCGTACATTAAAATGTTGTACGGATGAGGTCACTTTTGACACTGTACGCATTACTTTTGCTTAGGTGTCGTTACCCTTATGACTATGTCTGCCCTAGCACGAAAAGCTCAATCGCCACAAGCAAAGATCCCCATTTCTCTAAAATAAATATGAACTTAGGCGTTTTCGATACCGGGTCAACATAATAAGGTCGGCGTCTCGGGGGCGGTCGTGCGGTGTGCGACGGGGCGGGCGGCGGCGGCGGGACGGCTCACTCGTTGTCGGCCCGCATCCCGCGCACCTCGCCCTGCTGCCGCAGCTTCTCGAGCTCCTCTTTGGTTTTGTCCTCGATGGCGCGGATGTCGGCCATCGTCATGCCGTACCAGCCGTCCATCCAACAGAATACTTGTCTGCGGGTGCAAAGAGATCGCTCATGTTTTGAACCTCACAACAATTTAATAATACAATAGCACTTATATTATACAATAGCTTTTATATTAGTAGCAGTGGGATTAGTGCGGACAACAACCCCCTAACTAACTAACTAACTAGCACTTATATTCGTAAAAACTAAATAGCCAACCGAAGTAGCTCGGTGTGCGACGCCTTGCGAATCGATAAGCTGGGGCAGCACCTCTGAGCGGGGTTAGGTTCTGGATGGGTGACCATTTTCAACCGTTGAGGCTGGCCGTGGTTCGGATTCCACGTAAAACTGTAGGTCCCCTTCCTTACTTGCTAGGTGGTAGGGTTAATCCCGCCCGGAATGGTACCATCGCATTGAATGAACGATGGTCGAACCGGCAATGACAATTGTCCGTGTTTTCCATCCAGTTAAATGTAGCCGTGCAATATAAGGAAGGTCCTGGCATGGCACCTAGTTCCCATGTGGTGTATTAGGCTAATGCGATCAGTTCGGTATTAGACATCCATGTCCAGTTACATAAAAAAAAGAATAGTAGAGGCATGGAACAAACTTCCAGAGCATGTGATTAATGTGGTGACCACCATCAATAAAAAAAAAACCGGTTAACCATGCAAAACAATATCAAAAGTAAAAAAAAAAACCACTTAACCAAATATAACAAGATGATCATTGGATTTAGACGCATCATCAACGTAACAAGAATTAGGTCAAATCACAACAAGTGGTGAAAATACTTTCCGAGAAAGTCGATGTTTAATTAACAAGTAACCGATTCATAACACTGTCTAAGCGAAAACGTCTCAATAATAGTAGGTGTGATATTAACCATCCATCTCCAGTTAAGAGTACATACATTAATTTATATATTACGACGAACACTTTTTCAGCATTTTAATTTACCGGGCTTTTCTAATCTTATCTAGAACCATTATTTCATGAGTAGACTTACCTATGGAATGTGGTGAACAACCGCCTTTCCGATTTATGGATGAAACTCTCTACTTTGTTCTGGAAAAAATGGAAAACAAATACAAATATTAGTATTTTTAGTTGAATGCATTCACGTCTCTTTGTGCATTGCTTAAAGCTGTGGTTAAACAGCTCTGATTAATATTGTAAAACCTAACCTAACCCCAACAACCGTTACCATGATCTGAGTGGTCAGTCTGAGTTCTCACCTAAATTGGCGTTTACGGCAAACCGATCGACTGGCGTTTTCTCCAAACTCCATACAAGTTTTTACTAGATATTCTGTGGTTTTACTTCTTCAAGCTGTCAAAGTCAAACGCGGACTTCCGATTTGTATGAAAACGCGGAGTGGACGTAAACGGAAGTGTCGACGTATTTACGGCAACGTTGAGTAAGCTGTCAAATCAAGCTCGGACTCGCAAATGTTAGTTCCCTTAACGCACGCTGCGCGCGCTCTTCAATTTCTCCATACCTTTGAAAACGCCAGTCGATCGGTTTGCCGTAACGCCAATTTAGGTGACGACTGAGACTACCGGCTCTGAGCTGCTAGTCCCAGTTGTCACCTACTGACACTCAACTATAAACTGGCGTTTATAAAACTTCGAAATTCCGTAAAAACGTCAAACTCCATGCAAGTTTTTACTAGATATTCTGTGGTTTTACTTCTTCAAGCTGTCAAGTCAAACTCGGGACTTCCGATTTGTATGGTGACAGCTGGGACTACGGGCTCTGAGAACTCCAGATAAACAAGCGTTATGAAAGCTTGATGACAACCATCTGACAGCATACAAGGCGCAAATGCTCTCAACTGTGTGTGATTTGTACGATCTGTTTGTGGTTTGAGTATGACACTATTTTGATGTCATCCATCAGTTAACTTACATATAAGTCTATGAAATATATACAGACCTGGAGGCCGAACCACTTGAACTCGACTGTGACTAGTTTGTAGCACGTCATCACGGGGTTCTGCTCGTGTTTCCAGTTGGTGCCGACGAGCGGTCCGCGGCCCGTCTTCTGCGACTTGAACGTGGTGGGGTCCTGCTCCTCCTTGTAGTCGCCGGGGCTTATAGGGTCGTTGGCGATGTCGATGTGCACCACCTCGCGCGCCTTCAGCTTCTCCGGGGGCAGCTCGTGCACCTGCAACGAGCACAACTTGTCACCAGTACCTGTGAGTTACCCAACTTGTCACTCGTACTTGCAAGATACCCCGCTTGTCAATCGTACTTGCTATATTTACCCAACTTGTCACTAGTGCCGGTGAGTTAACCAAATTGTCACTCGTACTTGCAAGATACCCCACTTGTCAATCGTACTTGCTAGTTACCCAACTTGTCACTAGTGCCGGCGAGTTAACCAACTTGTCACTCGTACTTGCAAGATACCCCACTTGTCAATCGTACTTGCTAGTTACCCAACTTGTCACTAGTACCTGCGAGTTACCCAACTGGTCACGCGTACTTGCAAGATACCCCACTTGTCAATCTCGCACTCAATGCAAAAGGTAATCTCGCCCCTGGTATCGTTACGTCATAAGGCGGCGCGGCGGACGCTACACAACTTGTCACTAGTACCTGCGAGATAACCAACTTGTCACTCGTACTTGCAAGATACCCCACTTGTCAATCGTACTTACTAGTTACCCACCTTGTAAATTATATTGCGAGTTACCCAACTTGCCAATCGGACTTGCTAGGTGCCTAGCTTGTCAATCGAGTTTCCCAATTTCTCAGTCGAACCTGCAGCTAACCAACTTCTCACTCAAACCTCTCTCACTTTTTTATAGGTAACACCACACCAAACATCATGATATTAGCCCATCTAACCGCCTTCCCGAAGGAATGAGGTGCCATGCCAGGCTTATCTCTTTATGAGCATGGCTGGCAAACTGGATATAAAAACGTGGACAATTTTTCATTGCTGATAAGACCTATTTGTCATCCAATGTGATAGTACCAATGCGGGAGGGCTTAACCCTACCACCAGGGGGAAGGGGAACAGAACGGAATCGGAGTTCGAATATATGACCTATGGCATGAACGGCAAGTCCCCGTACCCCAGCACTACGAGCTCTCTCTAACTAAAATTCATCTAATTTTTCACTCGGACCTACTAGTAAGCCAACTTGAACCAGCAAGTCACCCAAGATCAGATGCGGAGGATTTCACTGAACGTTATACAAAAACAAAATCATGCGGAAAAGTATTGTACAATATACTGACAATTTAAAAATTTCCCAAATAAAATACCTAAGTGAGGGCTAAATTATATCTCCTTCGAAAATAGTAACATATCAATATTTATATGTTATCGGTTGTTTTCTGCTAACAGCTTACCTCCCTTTGCGAGCATATCACAGATCTGACGCACACACTGCAGAGCGGGCGCGCTCACACCATTAATAGATAAGGCACGAAGTTAAAATAATAATAAAAATCGAACGGTGAAAAGTATCCGCATAAGAACGTCAGTATGAGCCAACTTTGTGTATTGATTAGCTAAATGCTATATCACTACAGATAACTGTGCACACTCAGGTATCGACTGACCTAATAAGTTATCATACATTTTAAATTTAGAGTTTCATAGCCGCTTCGTCTGTCTTTCATTCAATGCGATGGTAAAATTCATGTTTAAACCTACCACTTAGCGAGGAAAGGTGACCTAAAATTTTACGTGGGTCCCTAACCATGTACTCTAATCGAAAATGCTCATTTTAAACTCTACAACAGCCTTACTTCAATTTTAATATAAAATGTAAGGTTACAAGAAATCAACTGAAATGTTTGCATAAATATAATTGGTGTTTTTAGTGGCTGTATTCTATGGTTAATTCACAGTTGGGACATCAGATTACCACTATTCCATAATATGGCAACACTCCATGTACAAAATATATTTATCGTTCCACAGACAGTAATCTAACAATGATGAGACCGCAAAGCACATAGCACACAAACCTATGCATGGTTCTGTGCTTATGCTAATTGGTTGTATTGTACCCTACTCTAATGACTGACCAAACATCATAGCTTTTCACAGGTCTTACCTAATCTTTCAGACATTTGTTAATATTTAAGCGCACAATTCCAACAAATAGCAACAAACTAAAATATTAATCAAAATTTCATAGATTAGGTATGTATTATTGCCTTATGTTACTGTAAGGAACTTCCGATACTAATACTAGTCAGTAGTATTACGATTGGAAACTCAACATTATATATGTACTTTATGTATTACTGAGGTACCCGGCTCCGCTCGGGTCATTCTCATTTTGGGCGAACTTTTTGATGATCCAATAGGAACGTAACCTTTTTTCCGGATAATAAGTATCCTATGTGAAATCCATTTAGCCGTTTTTGCATCATTGAGTAACAAACATCCAAACGTACAAACTTTCACATTTATAACATTTGTAGGATAACATGCGGCAGTTTTGTATTAATATGTTATTAATATATTATTTGGGAAACATTACCCAGAGAACATTATTTTCTCTGCCACCAGACATTTCTTACAATCAAACGGGGAGTTTGCTATGGCAAAATGGCAAGTCTTTCGATCATCGAGTGTTGATTTGTATTCACTGTGGTTAATATTGTTATCTCTCGGTGCACTTGCGTGCTTCGTCAGTAGTTAATGTTTCCATTATGAACATTATGGATTGTAATATACAAACAATAAAATTCTAAGGTATTTTTCTGTATTTAGAGTCTAAAAAAGTTTTAATTTAACACAGTTGGGCTGACAGTTGCCACCAGCCTGGCAAGGGACAGTCATGCTTGACCAAAATAATTCCATTTTTTTATTCTAATCTGATATTTCCAAAGAAGCAACGGGGAACCACTCACATTGTTTTGGTCGCCAACGTCTCCGATGTGCAGGGACTCTATGCAGATGACAAAGTTCTCCTTCATGTAGCCAGGATTCTGCAAACAGCCATCAAAACCAACATCAGTACAAATCTATAGTCTATAGAATTTGAAGTCACATCGAACATATCGCTTCTTTCTGTTTTTTTTTTCTTCCTTAATGGCCTCTGTCGTTATTAAAGCGACAATTTGCCAGCGTCGAGTTTCACTTGATCTTTTTCAGTATATCACGTGAATACTTTTAATGAGGTAATGGATGAATAATTTGGAGTAGATTATGTTAATGCCAAATATTTTGAGAAATCTCGCAAAATCTTTCACAAACTTGAAATTAAGTATAAAAACAATGATACCTACTTCGGTTGAACCTTTATAAATGAACTAAATATATTGGAAGTTCCCACATAAAAATAAACATTACAACATTAAAATATTACACATAAGAGGATAACATGAATCTTAACTATTTACAATAAAAAGTAAATTATAATTTAATATCATTGTTTCTGATAAATTTGGACAGAATATTAAGCACTGATGGTTGATCAAGGGTTAGTAGCGTGTTGATGTTAGTGGGAAGAGCAATTTTAGAGTCAGAGAGTAATTTAAATAACGACGGAGTTTTATTGTTAAGAGTGCACGAGAAAAATATGTGGTCAAGGTTTCCCTCCTGTAGTCCGCATTCACAAAGGGACGAGTCTCTGGCATGGATCTTAGCCAAGAATACAGGAGAACAGCAATGCCCAAGTCTCATTCTACATATGATGGAAGTTTCCTTTTTTGGCAGATTTTTGTGTTTTGAAAACCATGGTTTTGTAGGTATTTCGGGCTGTAGAGATGCGTAATGTCTGCCTTTTGATCTTCTAGATCGAATCCAATCAATAGACCAGCATTCATACATCCTTTTTTTAGGTAAACAGAGTAAGTCTGAGGGTTGTACAGTATAATAGGTATGTTCACCGGTCTCTATAGCATTTTTTCTGTTGATTTAATAGAATAATCCAAGATTAAAAAACATTGTCACAGATTACAAATTCCAAATCCAAATTTTTTTTCCACTTTCAACGAAATGTTGGGAAGTTGATGGTCACACATGTGAAAAGGGAAATGTGAACGCAGTCGAAATATTTTGACCAGGCGTTTGGTATTCAGCAGTATTTGGACAAAATATTAAATTTGGGTATGGCATTTGGCCTAACGACTACAAATGCCTCGAGCTAGGCGTCACTTCTCGAAAGTACATTAAGTCCTCCTCCTTTTCAACCACAACCCCCTCCAACAGTTTTTCCCTCAATCACAGTGAAAATCATATTTATATGAAGATTGTTTTTGCTGTCGTTTCAATTGGATTAAAAAGTAAAAGCAAACAATTTGCAGACACAAATATTCTTTGCTGATATCAAATAAGAAGTAAATTAGAACAGTGGTTTTTAAATTATTTGTAAACTACGTTTATATGGGGTGTGCAAATTTCTGATGCTTAAGGGCCCACCTTAATCACCTTAAGCTCATGTGTTTCTGTGACCTTAATCTCTGGCACTAATTTCAGAGCTCAAGTGTTTCTGTGACCTTAATCTCAGACACTAATTTCAGAGCTAATGTGTTTCTGTGACCTTAATCTCTGACACTAATTTCAGAACTCATGTGTTTCTGTGACCTTAATCTCTGACGCTAATTTCAGAGCTCATGTGTTTCTGTGACCTTAATCTCTGGCACTAATTTCAGAGCTCAAGTGTTTCTGTGACCTTAATCTCAGACACTAATTTCAGAGCTAATGTGTTTCTGTGACCTTAATCTCTAACACTAATTTCAGAACTCATGTGTTTCTGTGACCTTAATCTCTGACGCTAATTTCAGAGCTCATGTGTTTCTGTTACCTGAATCTCTGACACTAATTTCAGACCTCATTTGTTTTTGTGACCTTAATCTCTTACGCTAATTTTAGAGCTCATGTGTTTCTGTGACCTCAATCTCTGACACTAATTTCAGAGCTCACATGTTTGTGTGACCTTGATCTCCGACACTAATTTTAGACCTCTTGTGTTTCTGTGACCTTAATCTCTGACACTAATTTCAGAGATCATGTGCTTGTGTGACCTTAATCTCCAACACTAATTTCAGAGGTCATGTGTTTCTGTGACCTTAATCTCTGACACCAATTTCAGAGCTCATGTGTTTCTGTGACCTTAAACTCTGACACACATTTCAGAGCTCATGTGCATCCGTAAGATTCGCTGACAAGACCTGCGGATCGAACGTACAGAGACGGTAGTGATCGCTCACAAGAGCTGCAGATCAAACGTACAGATACGGTAGTGAACGCTCACCGTGATGATGGTGCGGCAGTAGGGGTAAGCATTCCACGCCTCCTCGTGGATCTCGAGGGAGCCCTTGGGTGCCAGCAGCCGGATGAACGCGGGCACCTTCGACGCCAGGTGGTAGATCTTGTACGTGTACTGGCCGGACGAGTAGCGGTTGCCTGCAAAGTGTCACCGGCGCCTTACAGATAACCGTCAGTTTCAGTTTCTTTATTTCCTCCATTAGATGTATATTACACACTAATGGACGAATCCGTCATTTTTTTTCCTGTCGGTTCCATTACTTCTGGCGAAGAAGAGCCGACAAGAAACTTCGTCTGGTTGGTCATTGTATTATTTTATTTTTTTCATTGACAACTAGTTTACAGTGATTGATTGATTACTACTGCTCACAAAGAACATTATATACAGTTGATGCTCGGCCCTATGATAACATTTACAGATAGATGCCGGTAAATAACTGAGCCGGTAGTCTCAGTTCTCACCTAAATCGGCGTTTACGTAACTTCGAAGTTCCATAAAAACGTCAAACTCCATACAAGTTTTTACTAGATATTCTGTGGTTTTACTTCTTCAAGCTGTCAAAGTCAAACTTGGACTTCCGATTTGTATGAAAACGCGGAGTGGACGTAAACCGCAACGTCGACGCATTTACAGCCATGATGAGTAAGCTGTCAAATTAAAATCGGACTTGCAAATGTTAGTTCGCTTAACGCCCACTGCGCGCGTTCTTAAATTTCTCCATACATTTGCAAACGCCAGTCGATCGGTTTGCCGTAAACGCCAATTCAGGTGAGAACTCAGACTGACCACTCTGGTTGCAGTTAGCTGCCCGCACCTATACATTGCACCAATAGGTTTTTAGTTAAAAAACTGTTTAACAGTACAAAAAAGGAAGAGGATGTCTTTGAAGTAGAAAGGCATTGAAGAAGAAAATATCCGTGCAAATAACAGTTGTCAACTACTAGATAACTTATTGCAGAAATCAAAGGCGTTGGGAGACAAAATCGTGCATAAATTACAAGAATATGTTCACTAAGCAAGTATTTACATGAATTCTACCAATCGGAATTGAAAACTGCTTAGTTCAATGCATAATAAAATAAAATAAAATAAAATAATTATGTAGGTTTGAGATCATAAATGAATGGATCTTCACCAGTGCTTTGTACACATTTCTTATCAGTTTAAAAGAAGTGAAAAAAAAACACATAAAAATAATGCAGGTTGTGAGAAGCGTGACATAATGACAATAAAAAACATAAAGGCAAGAAATAGATTTTAGTTCAAAAATAAAAAGATAAGGTAAGAAAAAATATAAACTTATGGAATGAGAGGTTTGTATACGACAGTTAAGCTGACAAATAGTTTCCGTTGCAATGTGTATTTGGAGGCCGCGATGTATATGAAGCAGCTGTGCAAGCTAGGCAATGACGTCACACACACATACACCCTGCCTGCCCTAATGCATAGACATACCCATTGATTGTACTCATTACAATCACAGTTCATTCAAACATGATCTCATCACCACTGTTGCTAGGAAGCATTGGACACCACATCATCCACTAAGCGATGTCAGTCGAAGGAAACACCACAAGAATAGAGAAAGTGATTACGAATAAATACAGAGTTGAGACTGTTTATCCACTAGTTTATTTTTAATACAGTAGAGCCTCGATAATCCAAACTCACGCTAATCCAAACGACTCTATAATCCGAACTACTCTTATTGGAAGCTATAAAAGCACTGGGTTCTTGAATTCGGCTGACGAAACTGACCTCATTATCCGAAAAGATGACATAGGGTCAAAGCTTTTCCTTTGTCAATAAATAGAACTCGCCAGACTAATATAGATTAGGATAGCCTCTTCAAGCTTTTCATTCTAATCATCCAGCTGTTTAATTGATTATTTCTATTAAATATACTATAATGATAAATATAATAAATATAATATATGAGTTAGAACAGGGGTAATTTTTCTGTAGTTCAGATATCAAGGCTACTGTATTTGCTTTCTTAGGCTGAGAATGTGAAATTAATTAATGGTAATGAACGTCATCCTACAATGGTGAAATATCTCGAAACAGATACTGTTACAAAAAAGTAAACCATCTAGAGTTGTCACTACAAGAACCCGACAATGGCAACGTCATTAGCTTGACTTACAAGCATTGCACAAACTCGCTCATTACATTTCCACTTCAGACAACCTCTGTAAAAAATCATAAAGAAAATAATTGGTTGCTAACTGCGATTGGCTCTCTTAGCCTTATTTATTCTTGAAAACTCAACAGTCAAAATTACTTAAATGTGTTTCTCAACATAAATCCATGAACCCATAAAGCACCCGTGATAGAGCAAAGTACAGTGTTTTTAGATATACTTAATAGATAAATCGATTTTACGGTACATACACAAATGAGTGTTTCAGTTTCAGTTTCAGTTTCTTTATTTCCTCCATTAGATGTATATTACACACTCGGATTCGTCATTTTTTTTTTCCTGTCGGTTCGATTACTTCTGGCGAAGAAGAGCCGACAAGAAACTTCGTCAGGTTGGTCATTGTATTATTATTTTTTTCTTTTTTTTTCCAGTGATACTTACAAACTAGTTTACAGTGATTGATTGATTACTACTGCTCACAGTGTGCTTGATTATTCGAGCTATACCAGACTAACCTTACATTGAATCCAGACCACCTGGCAAAAAAACTACAGTCCGAATGTTGGCTAGGCAGCCAGGTAGGTGTTATTTATTTAGGTAGAGCTGCAAGTATTGCCACACACACACACGATTGTTTAAAACAAATGTTTATTTTATTTTTCAAATATGTATTTGATGCATACCATTAGCATTATGAGCGCTCCAGCAAAGAGCTATTTCTGTCTCTATCATATAAAAGAGAAAGTTCTCAAATACTAATCGCGTAATTTGAGTTTCAGTGACATCTACATTTAAAGCATTCTTATCAGATTTAGAAAATAATCTAAAAAAGTATTAGTCGTGACATATACGCGCATAATACGCAAAAACATCATCAGCGCCGTCTAGCAGAAGATAAGGGAAGCATTGTGTCGATTCGAATATTATCGAGAAATACAAAAATGTTTATTCTGTGCCAGCAATATATGCACATTTTTTTTATTTACAGAGATTTCAGTTTTATTATTTCCTGAGAATAATGTGAGCTTTATTGAAAGAGTACTCGTATAATCAAGGTTGATCATTATGTGGATTAATATTGCATCTAACATCGGAGACCAAATTGACAAAAGCAACAAAGAAAAAAGGCTTGGAGACATATGTTAGTACTGAAACGTTATTACTTTACCAGCACCACTTTCACTTGAACTAGAATCTGAAAAAAAAAAACAAATAAGACAATGCTATACACATATGTTAGCCAAAAGAAACATGCAAAAACACATAAAAGAAAAAATGTACAATCATTACAGCAAAGTAAACAAAATTTAATTATCTTTACTTTTTAAATAAAATTAAAGCAAAATACTTTGTTAGTTACATGTTAGTAGGAATAGTTCAATGTAATATGTGTTGGAGGTTGAGCGAGGCCAGCAAAGCATGGCAGTGTTTAGTTTTTAAAACAAATGGCTACATAGTAGTTTCATATGTTACAGGTAATTTCAGTTTACACAGTGGCGTAAAAGTTCCATTAATTTCAAGGTGGTTTACGTGACTGGTTGGTCTAGTTTGGAATTTATTTATTTTAGAATATCGTAAAAAAACCGACTTTAAACCATTATACTTTTCAGAAAAATATTCCGACGTCTTCAGAATCTCCTCCTTTTTTGAAGTTGGTTAAAAAAAGATACTTTACTAAAGCCGGAATCTCGCTTCATCGTTTCGTGGACGTTTTTAAGGTGGCCCAACCCGGCGGGACTAACTCATTCGCGGGCACGTTACAAAACCGTGCTGTTGCGCTCTGGGACCTTCTCTGTTTCTAAGAAAAACACAGACTCCGTGATGAGAAAGATGCAACATGTCCACAAAAAAGACAATGTGCATAGTGTATGATTTGGTAAGATTTACGAAAATTTTAATTACAAAATGACTTATAGCTAAAAGTAAACCACGACCGCTGTAGTCAAAAATCTAACAAGAACCAAGTAGGTTATAAATCTTGATTAAATAAGCTATGTCTGATGACTAATCTTTTTAAGATGTTTTTACTTTATCATTGCGTAATCCACCTCCAAAGTTATTGTATAAAACGCGCAAAAAATTCGAACTTTCGGAGGTTATAACTTAGAAACCAAACACAATTTTACAATGCCAAAGGTCATCGGACATCTATTTTGATCAAATAAAGCTATTTCGAGCAATTGAGCGGGATGGCCCACCTTAACAATTTGTCAAGAAAATACCGGTGTGATATCAAATTCCTTGTCAAAAATTAATGTACACGGGTAATTTTTTAACTACATACATACATACATACAAACATACTTTCACGCCGCTTTCTCAGAGGGGTAGGCAGAGATGATAAAAGTGCCATATGGTACGTTTACAGCACACCTCTTTTGCTTCGTCTACAGACATACATCATACATGCTCTACGATTACGGGTGCTACATACCAGACCTTTGCAAAGAATTACATCGATTTGGTCGCAATACGTTCTTCTAGGCCACCCGGGCACGATACTTCCTCTCACTTCTGTCTGTAAATTTGTTTCGTCATTTTTTTGTCATCAATCCTTTCTCGATTCTAGTCACAACATAATTTTTCAATTGACAATGCTCTCTAACCCAGTCGTTTAGAACAATTTTTAACTAATCTTTGAAAACTACTAACAAAACGACAAAGTCAGTTCCAGCTTTCAAGTACTGCCCACCAGAAATACATGTATGTCACCAAAACTATTCTATCGCATGTGTATCACAATAATTGTTAGTTGAACTCTGTAAAAAATATCACAACAAAACACAGCGGCATTATCGCCCCACGAAAAATCGCCATGCGTGAGATCCTGTCATCTCTTGCACCACTTTCTTTCTCTTTCTGAGTAGGATAAGTGCATTCAGTTACGAATGCGAGCTGTTTGTTCCATGGTTCGAAACCCATGTAAAACTGTAGGTCCCCTTCCCATACTAGGTGGTTGGGTTTAACCCGCCCGGGTTGGTACCACCATTGGATGAAATTATGGTTGAAGCGGCAATGAAAAAATATCCTGTTCAGTGCAGCCGTGTTCATTAAGGGAAGGTTGTGCCATGGCACTTGACTGTTTAGGGAATGTGGTGTGTTGGCCTAAAGTGGTAATTGTGTGATATTAGCCATCCATGTCAGATTTCATAAAAATAAGATTAGCCCAACCTATTGGCGGATCCTTACGTTTATAAATGTATGGCTACATTTTACTTCATGGTAAAGATAATTTTTCATTGCTGCTTCGAGCATTTTTCTTTCAATGCGATCGTACCAACACGGGTGGGATTAACCCTATCACTTCCTATGTATGGCAGGAGAGACTAAAATATTATCTCAATATTGTAGTCTCTTGCATACACACATTACATAGTCTAGTACATTTATTTACAGTTTAATTAAATGGCTAAAAGATATGTTATAAACGGAATATTTATTCAAGTAAAATATAATTACAATGTTCGATTAATTTACGGCAATTATCAATTCGGCAAGATAAGATATTTATCATTCTTTATAATTTTGAATGTGAATTCTTTTTGCATCCTTTTAACTGTTAGTATGGGATACACTGACCCCGTGAGGACAACTCTCTGTGGACTTGTGACCCTTTTTTTTGTAGGGTTCTGTACCCAAAGGGTGCCAACGACACCCTATTACTAAGCCTCCGCTATAGGTCCGTTCATTCGTCTGTCCATCTGTCCGTCCGTCTGTCAGTGGGCTGTATCTCAAGAACCGTTATAGGTAGGCAGTTCAAATGTTCACAAATTGTTTATTTTTATTGCCGTTATAACAACAAATAGTAAAAACTAGAATAAAATGAAAATTAAAAGGGATTTTTTTGTATTAAATATTGTAGGATGGTATGGAACCCGTACGAGTCCGACTCGCCATTGGCCTGTTTTATCAATGCGATGTCCACATTCCTGTTGTATGTTAGTATCTAATAATTCCATTCTCTGCACATAAACACTGCCAAGCCATGCAATTTAGCCGTAACAGTAAGAAAGATTGAAGATATGGCGTTTTATGCATAATCCCCTCATACCTCTGGGATTCATTTAGGACAGAAGGGTAGTTAGGTCTCTCTCTGTGTTCTACCGTCTTCACCATTGAGAATTCTCATCGGAGCTGCTTAACGCTGTCCCTACATCCCCTGTCTACCCTCGCACAGCGCGGAACAGGCAGGAAATGCACCCGTTCATTGTCGACATTTCATAAAATCGGAACCAACCGATCCTCTAGGTCCTTTATCTATAGGGTCGGTAAACTATGGGATGCACTCCCTGCCGAGTTATTTCCCCCAAAGTACAACCTGGGATCCTTCAAGCATGGTGTGAAGAAGCACCAGGCCGGCTGGCATGGTTTTCGCAGCCCCCTTAATAGTTCGAAAGCTCATGAGCGTCGTCGGGCACTTTAAGAGGTCCCGGCGTACACCATATGCCGCGCTTCACATAAAAAAAACAGGTCGGCGGCCCACCCCTTTCCATTGTGGCTCTAATGAGTTTGAGCTGCTAGTTCCAGTTTTCACCTAAACTGACGTTTACGGAACTTCGAAGTTCCGTAATCTCCATACAAGTTTTAGTAGATATTCTGTGGTTTTACTTCTTCAAGTTGTGTAAGCTGTCAAATCAAACTCGGACTCGTAAATATTAGTTCGCTTAACGCCCACTGCGTGCGCTCTTCGATTTCTCGATACATTTGAAAACGCCAGTCGATCGGTTTGCCGTAAATGCCAATTTAGGTGACAGCTGGGACTATGTGCTCTGCATGCAAGCATGCTCATTTGTCACAGGTCTACAATTCGATTGCTTACCGAGCAGCGGGCGGTCTTTGAAAGGTTCATTCTTGAGTACTTCTATGCCTTCACCGCCGCCAGTCTCGTTCTTGGAAGCCTCCGCCACGGAGTACAACTGCGCCACTTGGTACTGAGGATGCAAAAAATACATCTCAATGGTGTGCTTGCACCATGCTAAGCGTGATACAAAAACATAATAAATAAATTCGTCTCCACCATGGAGAATGCTCTTCGGAGCGGCATTTCCCCCTTTCTACGATCGCTCAATGCGGAGCAGGCAATTACAGATATCTAGGCCTGAATTTATTATTAATTACAATTGAATAAAAATAATAATAAAATATAGCCGACCAAGAACAAAACATTTTATAAAATTTCCTTTTATCTTGAGCACTCCCATTAGTTAAAAAAAAATACCCAAAACTATGTCCCAATTCACTGTCAACAATCCCAAAATAAGAACCAACCGATCCTCTAGATGCTTTATCTATAGGGTCACTAAACCATGGAATACACTCAGCAGGCTGAGGTATTTCAAACATGGCGTGAAAAAGCACCTGACTGACCAGCAGGTGTTCGCAGGCCCATGTTAGTTCTAAAGCATTGCCAAGCAGCTATATGCCGCGCTAAATATATGATATAATTTAATTACTTATTAACGCAACACATGTCAAAAATTAAAACAAAAAATTGCTAAACTGCAGCTACTACAAGCTGTATTTTGATGGATATTTTACTTTCTTAAAAAAATATGTCTTCCCTTACTTATAATATAATAACATAATTCTTTTGTGAAGTGGTGTTTTGGGACACGTGTTATTTGTTAAATAAGAAACCCCCAAAGAAATTCCCCAAGCTTGCGTTCCTTTAAATTTCTATGTAATAGCATTAGGTAAATAAAGATAAGTAAGGGTTTTAACAAAAGTACCATTTCGAATCATTACTGCACTTTAAATAGCTTGTCAGCGAAAAACCATCTTTCTCAACAGAACATGGAAATACTATGACAAAAAAACGGCCAAGTGCGAGTCGGACTCGCACACGAAGGGTTCCGTACCATCGTACAAGATTTAACATAAAAATATCACGTTTTTTGTATGGGACCCCCTTTTAATCTTTATTATTTTTTAATGTTACCTATTTGTTGTCATAGCGGCAAAATAAATACACACTCTGTGAAAATTTCAGCTGCCTACCTATTACGGTTCATGAGTCATGAGGTCCGCCGACAGACGGACGGACGGACGGACGGACGGACGGACGGACGGACGGACGGACGGACGGACGGACGGACGGACGGACGGACGGACGAACGGACGGACAGCGGAGGCTTAGTAATAGGGTTCCGTTTTCACCCTTTGAGTACGGAACCCTAAAAACTATTCTTCTGTTTAATATGCACAAATGATTTATGCCCAAGAAGTTAACAAATTCAGGTTAGCAAAACCCGTTTCCAGACATGAGGTCAACCAGTTTAAACCAGTTCTGTCACTGAGAGGAAAATGTATGTCCAAAACAACTACAACTGATGTTACTGACGTAATTGAAATCACAGTATTGCGGAACAAGTTTCCGTGATGGCCGTCGATCTTGTCACCGTTTTTTATCCTTAACCTTGTGACTGCAATGGAGGTGATGTAAGAGTAGCTTTTGAACTGAGTGACCACTACGGAGAGTGAGAGTTATGATTCTTATTACTGTATATCATCTATATATAATCACTGATTTCTGTAGTAGTTTATGACAGAAATCATAACATTCAAACAAAATCATGAAAATGTTTCTCGATTTTTTTGTTGTTACTGGGGGCGATGGCTGGACCCAGCCTGAACGGATGCTGTTTGCGGGGACTGGCCTGGACTCTAACCAAATAAAACACTATGCGCATTATCTGAGCCTGCAGTCCCAGTTGTCACCTAAATTGGCGTTTACGGCGAACCCATCGACTGGCGTTTTAAAATGTATGAAATTGAAGAGTGCACTCAACGTTGCCGTAAATACGTCGACGTTGCCGTTTAAGCCGACTCCGCGTTTTCATACAAATCGGAAGTCCGAGTTTGACTTTTTTTTTTTATGTGACTGGACATGGATGGCTACAAGTTCTGTCATGGTATTAGCCCAACACACCACATGGGAACTAGGTGCCATGCCAGGACCTTCCTTATATTGCACGGCTACATTGAACTGGATGGAAAACACGGACCATTTTCATTGCCGCTTCGACCATCGTTCATTCAATGCCATGGTACCAACCCGGGCGGGATAAACCCTACCACCAAGTAAGTAAGGAAGGGGACCTACAGCTTAACGTGGAATCCGAACTACGGCCAGCCTCTCTCAACGGTCGAATGGTCACCCATCCAAGACCAGACCGGACCCAGCGTTGCTTAACTTCGGAGAGCGATCGCCGAAGTGTCGCACCACTGGGCCACTGAGGCTGACTTTGACAGCTTGAAGAAGTAAAACCACAGAATATCTAGTTAATACTTGTATTGAATTTGACGCCAGTCGATCGGTTTTCCGTAAACGCCAATTTAGGTGACAGCTGGGAATACGGGCTCTGCTTTGTGGACATGTTGCATCCTCCTCATCACGGAGATTGTCTTTTTCTTTGAAACATAAAAGTTATTAGGGCGCAATATTACAATTATATGCCACGCTTGCGTGCCAGTCCCGTCGGGAAAGGCCCTCTTGAATGATGTACAAATTCCATCAAAGTGCTGGATCACGCGTGTAGCTACTTCAGTCATTTCTGATTATGTTAAGATATGAGATAAAATGTTATTGATAAGTAAAATATAATCGCAATATTCACTAAATACTTAAGTACCCAGGTCCACTGTCTGATAAGAGTTTGTTGCATCCATTATTAAATTTTCGAGTTGTTTTTATATAAGATACTGACATTATTCAGAGAAAAATCACTCAGAAAGAGAAATAAAGTGGTGCATGACCGGGGCATTTGAACAAAGACCTCTCGCATGAAAGGCAACTCCTCTAACCCTTTGACCACGAGCTGAACAAAGTCTGTAGTGACTTAATTAGAAAACTACCCCTCAGTCACCTCATTTCGTTTCACCTATGACTTTTGGGAGAGCCAATTTCCATCGGCGTAGCCAGGTGAGCATTCCATCCCCCATCCAGGGGCCTGCTTTACAAAATAGTAAGCTTTCAGCATAACCATAGATTATGTTAACTGTATTTAGTTCATTTTGGCATCACCGCATCCCTAATTCATAATTAAGCGGTTCTGAAACATTGCACTAACGATGCAACCTATAGAAGACAGAAGTATAGTGCAATTTTGTGACGGAACCTTTAACTGCCTGCTTAACTCACGAGGACCCACCTATATTTCGTAAGAGCATTCAACCGTGAAGCCTCAACAATTGTATGCCATGAAGTTGGCAAACTATGCCATCATAACGTTGAAAATAGGTACTTGCTGATCTCACTTCACTGTAAATTCCATTATTTTTCATTCTGAATTATTGGTTAGTGCATTATGTTTAAGTAAATTGATGACATGTGTATAACTCACACTTAGGTTGGCAACAAGACTGTTGGCGTAAGTGTCACGGAGAAAATTATCCAGTATAACCTGAGCATTTTTAGTTAAAAAAAACATGAATCAGAAGGGGCAGTGATTTATTGTTTGCAGACTTATACCATGAAACTTGCTTTTGTGAGCAATTATTATATCAGACCCACTCATCAAACATGGTATATTAATAACAGTTACATGTGGTACAGTAGAATATTTTCTGAAAACCTTTAGATGCATAGTTTTTTAGTTTTGTCATTTTATTAATTTTTTCAAAGTATTCTCCATGACATTCTATGGCCTTTTCCATATGATTGAATACGTTTTTAAACATTTATTACCCTTCTAAAAGTCCCAAAGGGAAATGCCCATTGCGCCATACATTTTGGGCCCCTCAAAATTTTAGTGTCTTTCTTCCAGTGTTATAATTTAGAAAATATAACTTTTCGAGTTATACATTTTAAAGACCAAATTCATTGCCATTTAAAAGTTATTGACCAAATGCGGTTTTGCAGCTATGGAATGTTCTAGAGACACCAGAGAGCTCAGCGTAGTTTAAAATGCTCCAGTCTAAACGCAATAAAAATTGACAGAGTTTAATGTCTCTTTGCTATTTTATAAGAAACAATCCATTGGTCCTAGGGATAATTTAACATACGTATTTACGCCTTCTTTTCTCTCTTACCGGACGGAATGGCAAGGCGCAGGTTACCCGAACACGTCTTGTCACAACGGAAGTACTATGTGATGTTCTGTCCTTGTCTTATTCATATTGTCAGTAGGAAAGGAAGTAATTGAGAATTATTCCTTTTAATATTTTAATGAGCAACTGGCCGTGAAAAATGGGGATTCAGATAGTTTAACATATGTTTAAATAATAAATATAAATTATCGAATATGTGTCAACAAAAGACACGAATGATTTATGAGGGGCCTGGATATGGGCATTCACCTTTCTACGTTTTGCTGCTCCAAATAGGTACTCAATCGTTTGGCAAAAGGTTTACTAGGTGGAGTTGTCACGGTGCATGATGGTGGGTTGCTTTGGGTTGGTTTCCAGGGCTCGTTCGTAATTTGGCAGAATTCGGTACACCACTCTGCAATAACTGTCCTATGGATCCTTACTTCAATCATTGCGAAGTGACCAGTTATACTACCAATGTGGCCACCGTTGTCTTTGAGGGGGTTCAGGAGCAAAAGACTTTTGTCAGTTTTTAGGGTTCCGTACCCAAAGGGTGCCAACGGAACCTTATTACTAAGCCTCCGCTGTCCGTCCGTCCGTCCGTCTGTCACAGGGCTGTATCTCATAAACCATAATAGATAGGCAGCTGAAATTTTTACAGAGTGTGTATTTATTTTGCCGCTATAACAACAAATATGTAACATTTAAAAATTATAAGAATTAAAGGGGGTCCCCGTACAAAAAACCTGATTGTTTTGTGTTAAATCTTGTTCGATGGTGCGGAACCCTTCATGTGCGCGCCCGACCCGCACTTGGCCGGTTTTTTTAAAGATCCAGATGTTCAATTGCTGCTTAGAAAAAGTACCTTAGGCATAAATCTAAGATACATCACTACTGTTGATTTCAACTTTGAAATTACACTGTTTAACCATTATACTAATCTCATACCTTTGTTTTTGAGCTTCTAAATTTAAAAAGATTTGAACGGTTCAAATTAGCGTTAATATATAAACGAAAAGACTTAAAAGGCATGCCTTGTAATACATACACGGAAGAGAACTCTGTTCCATTGGTTGTCGTAATACAAATAATTAAATTTAGGGCAATATATCTGATGCAGTATCAATAGAGATAAGGCTAGAGATTAACAATGGACTGGCAATATCAGAAAAAAATTGTATTGGGCCCAATAAATTTACTAGCGAACACTTAGCACGCTAGTATGTATTCACTGGGAGTCGTATTCACTACGAATAATATTCACAACGTATAATAGTATTTTTTTCCAAAAAATTAATACCATGCATATCGTATAATATTCACAACGTATAATGTTATACGTTGTGCATGAATATTAAACTCTTTGCATCATGCAGAACGTATAATAGTCACAACGTATAATATTCCTAACATGAATTCACAAAAAAAGATAACCATGCAGAACGTATAATATGCTCAGAAGCACTGCATAAAGCGCCCTAATAACGATACCTTTAAGGCTGAAATTGCTACGAATCGATATTTGCTACAATTTCGAAAGGCCTCCTTACGCTAATTGAGCCGGTCAAAACGTCACGTGCGAGTATACGCTTTAAAAGTATATACATAAGAGCACTTATCGTATGAAAAGTTTTTGGATTATATGATATGCATGGTTTTCTTTTTTTGTTAAATAAAGATCATAATATTATACGTTGTGACTATTATACGTTATGCATGGAGAAATAAGTAATTTTATTTTTTAAACTTCTTCATGCACTACGTATAAAATTATACGATCTGCCGATTATACGTCGTGCATGGTTTTAAAGTTTTGTTAAAATATGACATTATACGATCTGCATATTAGACGTTCTGCCGTTCCCCCTTCACTGGCACGTTTTCATAAAATTCGCCACACAGAAAATGCTTCTTAAGAGCGGCCCGTAAACTATGCTCCCAAATTCCAGTTCAAATTGAATTGATATTTAATATCTATTATCAGGCCACAAAAGTATGTGTCCGCACGTTGTTGTTTTTTGAAAAATCAAATGAAAGCCAACAGAAAATCTTCATACGAATTTTGTTTTCTCTGTGGTTTGACCAAGGACACATTTACCGAAAAAACAATGACATGCAGACACAGATATTTGTTGCTAGATATTAGATACCAAATATCAAGTAAAATGGAAACCACTTCAACCACGTTTGTATGGGAGGCAACATTTTCTGATGCTTACGGGCCCACCTTAACATTTGGTGCTGAGTGAACAGCAGGCGGATTGAATGACAAATTACGTTCTACAATACAGGTAGCCAAACTCTACCTGCCGCTTTGCAATATGGCGGTAGCTGGGATGGCCTATTATAAAATTTAATTGAAAAGATCACAGCCGTAGTGTACTATTTGGAGATAGGTTTATAATTTTTTTTGACAGTTTTGTAGAATAGCTAGTGACTTTGTAACGCAACTAATTTTGCGAATTTTTTGGTACCAGAGGTAATGCAGAGAGTTTAAGGTTGTTAAAAAAACATTGATTTTTAATAATAGAAATACATAAATTAAAATGTAAATTACGATTTGGATTATTATTATGTAATAAAGCTTAAAGCTGATGCGTGAATTTCATTTTACCCAGATTGCACTTGTTTTCATTTGAAATGTTTAAATTGGTATTACTAATATTTCTTATCATTCACATTATATATTTATTTTGATTTTATTTATTGATTATAGATTTGTTATTATTATTATTGATTATTTATTATTTTTTTATTTCATTAAAGTGTGTGCCTAGTCGTTTTTTAAATCCATTTACAGTTTCAGCACTAATGACCTCCTCCGGCAGCTTATTCCAAGAGTCTACAACTCTGTTCACCAAGAAGTGTTTCCTGGGGTTAGAATTTGATGCAGAGTGGTTTAGTTTCAAGCTGTGCCCTCTAAGTTGTATGTTTGTATTTTTGGTGAACATTTCTTTTAGATTTGGTAAATTATAGTAATCATTGAGGAATTTTGTATGTTTCTATGAGGTCTCCTCGCTGACGGCGTTCCTCTAGGGTGCTTAGTTTGAGAACTTTAATTCGAAGTTCATAACTTTGCTTTGTAAGTGTTGTAATCATTTTTGTGGCCCGTTTTTGAACGCCCTCCACAAGGTCTATATACTTTCTAAAATAAGGGTTCCATATCAGAAAAGCGCATTCCAATAAGGGGCAAACATAGGCCATATATAATTTTAGGAAAAGATCTGCATTTATTTATTTTTATTTTGTATCTTTATTACAAATTTATTACTTTTCATACTCGTTAGGGTTAATCCCATCCGGATTGGTACCATCACACTGAATTAACAACATAATGGTCAAAGCAGTAATGAGATTAGTCTGTGTTTCCATTTAGTTCAATGTAGTCATGCAATATACCTACAAAATTTTTTACAAAAAAAACCGACTTCAAAGAAAAAGTATTCCAAAACCAATTAACATGCACTAAAAATGCACCTCCTTTTTTGAAGTCGGTTAAATAGTAAGGTCCCATGAGGTGTGTTGTGCTGATATGACAGTAGGTGTGGTATTGCACCGAAACTGCCACATCACAATAGTTCTATTCAACAAACACGTAAAAATGATATCCAAATGTATGATTTATACAAAAATTAAAGGTTCCAATATCTTGTTCCATGTTTACTATAAGATTAGATATATGTGTTTATTGTTGCTGATTATGAACTAGACGTTATCACCACCTGCTGCTTTATCATCGGTTTATGGGGCAGCCTGTATAAAATATATACATACATGGGAAGATTAAAAAGAAATACAATAATTAATGTTTTTTTTAACCTGACATAAAATCACAACTAAGTAGTGTTGTGATATGAGCTGAAAGGAACTATTGAACTGAAAGGAAAAATGTGGTAAATTTTCTACGACGATGGTATTTTTCAAGCATTTTCGGTCAGCGTGTTTGCGTCCACTGCTGGAAATACGCTTCTCCAATTTTTCTCAAGTCCTCCCTGCCCTCAGCGGTACGGAACCACTGCTTTCCGCCGACATTGGTATGATTGAACGCAAGCATTGGTATGATTGAAATTTTAAGGGAGTGACTGCTGTTACCCATAAATATCATTAATTTATAAATTTTTACAAATAATGACAAACTTACCTCCTCAACACTGAGTGGGAGCGTGACACGGCTGCGGACAAGCGAAAACATTCTATATATTTTCCATTACATCAGATAATGTGTGAAAAATCATATTTATTTATAGATTTGAGACATGGAGGCAGATCTAAAGAAAGCTTAGATATGGAACACATAAGAAATTACCACTTACAGTAGTCTCACTAATCCAGCACTATTAAAAATGGAGGGATGACAGTTTTTTGGAATATTTGGATTGCCGGACTACTGAGCGTGCCGATGTACTGAAGTGCTGGACTACTGAGCGTGCCGATGTACTGAAGTGTATTTGTAAATTGCTTATAATAAAACCTACATAATACACATTTAAAAATACCCCTTCGGAACAAGTAGGTATGTTTACAGAAGATTCTGTTCGTTTCACTAGGTATTGTTTTGGCATAGATTTCTCGGCCGAATCGGAGTCAAGGTAATAGTATGACACATGGAAAATATTGACATATCACAGACATTTTGCTTAATTTATGCTCAGTTCACAGAAAGTGATTCTGTGCATGAGACGAAACACATTTGTTAGACAATTTTTTTGTCTGTGCGCATAGTACTTGTATTTATGCGACAAGAAAAGCTAAATATCACTTATTGGCACTTTTTGGTTATAAATGGAGGAGTATACATGCATTTTTATATCATTAAGCTGGAATAGATTTAATTTCTCAGTCCATCTTGCTCCAAGGTTGACGTAAAACAGAAAAGGATCCCAAAATGTTTCTATTCCCAGTGTAACAATATGAATATTTACAGCTGTACAAATGAAAATACCAACTCATATCACTTTGGAATCTTAGATAGGAGTTGCTCAGGACCCAGCATGGAAACATTGATAAGAATGCATGTAATTAAATTGTAGGGTCCACAAGTATAAGTTGACACAAATGTATTATTAAAAATTGGCAAATTCAGAGGCCACCAGACTTCAGCAAGGGGTATTTGGAGCTAATAAGTTGCTATCGCCAGATGTCACTAATGCCGAGCCTTGCTCTGGAGAGTGAGTCAGTCAAGCGCATTAGAATATAAACAGAGGTGATACAGCGGGTAGCCTCCACCTTCCAGCGCGCCGTCCCCGGCTTCAACTTGCGCAGACGATCGATCCATAACCAGAGAAAAAACAAGTACTTACTATTCCTTGATCAGCATGATGTCTGTATTGCACTAACGTAATTTCTGGTACATGAAACGTTTGCGGAGCGCGAGTGGCGACAGCCACGGACCTATTCTAGATGTGTCGCCGAGCGATGGACGGCGAGCCCGAATGCAAGCAACGGGCGGCGGAGGCAGCGCGAGCAAAGCGAAAACTAACTGACTGACGTGAAGTCAGCGCTCAAAAAATGACAGCGCATGCTTGATGACGCAACGGACGTGACGTCAATAGATTTGTTTGTTACGTATATTCATTCCGATAAACTGAATGATTAAAAATAGTTAGGTCTCTTTCATTCTATGGTTGACATCAATTAGGGAGAAAAGGATCGTGCTTTAATTTTAAATTTTAGGATAGCCACCGGAAATAAGAGACGCGGGCTGTGTTCGGGTAAGTGCTGCGTGCCATTCGGTTCAAGAAGGAGCAAGAAATAGCATACAAATAGCGTGCCTACTCTTAAGATTTCACCTGTGAGTCACTGGTGACTTTTCGGTTACAATACTGTTATACTCATGAAATGACAGCCACGCAGAAAGTTCTTTGACTCAACAATGACTTATGTGAGAATATAATGAAAAGACCCTTAGTTCCGTCTGCCTACCTCGGCCGGTTTTGCTGACTGTCAACTGTCACTTCAACAATAAAATAGTTAATAGAGACTTAGCCCCGGTTGCACGAAGAAACGGCTGAGTTAATCAATGTTCAAACACGTCACTTTTAGTGAACCGCATAGAGTTCCTTCCATACTGTCCACACAAAGTGACGTGTTTGATCATACTTTGACGTTGATTATGATTTTTTGTTCTTTCGTGCACTCGGCCCTTAGTCCCGAATGCACGAAGAGACGGCTGTCAATTCAAATTCACGTTAGTCAATGTTCAAACACGTCTCTTCTAGTGAACCATATGGAGTTCCTTCCATACTGTCCTTACAAAGTGACGTGTTTAATCGTATATTGACGTTGATTTTGATTTTTTGTCCGTTCGTGCATTCGCCCCTTAACTAATAAGATAGTTATTTATATTGTAATTAAGGTGTGTTTTTAATCAATTAAGATAGAAATTGCTTTGTTTTGCGAGTTTTCCTAGTGAGATTTGAAGATTTTCGTATTGTCAAAGTGACGTTCATCTCTGCACTTTTATATCGTATTGACGTTCGGTCTGAAGGGTTGCTCCAAAGAGTTCGGAGAAGACGCTGCGCTCCTGCAGGTTGCTCTGAGCTCCTAGGCCCAGTTGTCACCGAAATTTGCATTTACGGAACTCCGAAGTACGCAAAAACGTCAAACTCCATTCAAGTTTTGACTAGATATTCTGTGATATTTAGTTTGACGGCTTACCGCGCGTGTGAGGAGCAGGACGTGCTGCTCGACGTTTCGGAGCCTCACATGGGCTCCATCTTCAGGAGAACGTGCCTGTCGCGACGGAGGTAGGCACGTTACTGGCTACCCGCCGCTTTGCTTCACTTCTCAGCGTCCATGGCAACACTCGTACATTTTCTTGAGGATTAGCTGCGGTTCGAATTTCGTGTGAAGTGCAAAACACGCTGACTGTGTTTTCCTCGACGTCTGTTGTCGGTGCACCTCTCCGAAATTCAGTTTTCAGCTTATTCAGCACGGGTTTCCATATGGGCGAAAGACGGTAGGAATCTTCACGATTGAAGTTCTTGTGCTTGCTGATTTCGATGGACTCCCGAATGATTCGTGGGAGGTTTCGTTGTTCAGGTACTAGGACTTTCACCTGATCAAACCTCAACCAGTGCCCAGGTCCAGATTCTGCATGCTCACACAGCGCTGACTTCGTGATATCTCTGTTCTTAACCGCCCGTATGTGCTCCGTGATGCGTGTGCTGACGCTTCTCTTCGTTTGGCCAGTGTACGAAAATATTAATAGATATTCTGTGGTTTTACTTCTTCAAGCTGTCAAAGTCAAACACGGACTTCTGAGTGGGCAGTCTGAGTTCTCACCTAAATTGGCGTTTACGGCAAACCGATCGACTGGCGTTTTCTCGAAACTCCATACAAGTTTTTACTAGATATTCTGTGGTTTTACTTCTTCAAGCTGTCAAAATCAAACGCGGACTTCCGATTTGTATGAAAACGCGGAGTGGACGTAAACGGCAACGTCGACGTATTTACGGCAACGTTGAGTAAACTGTCAAATCAAGCTCGGACTCGCAAATGTTAGTTCGCTTAACGCCCGCTGCGCGCGCTCTTCAATTTCTCCATACATTTGAAAACGCCAGTCGATCGGTTTGCCGTAACGCCAATTTAGGTGACAACTTAGACTACCTGCTCTGACTTGTATGAAAACGCGGAGTCAGCGTAAACGGCAACGTCGAAATATTTACGCCGACGGTGAGTGAGCTGTCAAATCAAAGTTGGACTCGCAAATGTTAGTTCGCCTAACACCCACTGCACGCGTTCTTCAATTTCTCCATACATTTGAAAATGCTAGTCGATCGGCTTACCATAAACGCCGTGGAAACAGAGCCTAGTACCCAGCGTGCGTGAATTGGTGCCTTAAGGTGGGCCTTCCCGCTCAACTCCCCAGACAAACGTGGAAAAAGTTCATGCTCTGTCAGAGATCCAAATTTATACCAGAACAGTTTTATTTAATCAAACTTGATGTTTCATGACCATTGGCACTGAAAATATATGTTTGATTTCGAAGTTACAAGGTTCTAAAGTTTCGCGCACTTTATGCAACAAATTTGGACGTGGGTTACTCAACGATAAAACAAAAACATGAAAGGTTAGTGATCTAACCTAGCTTGTTTCATTAACATTTAAAATCAGTTTGATATTTGTTGGATTTTTGACTACTGCGTTCGTGATTTACTTTTAACTATGAGCCATTTTGTAATTAAAATTTTCATAATTCTTACCAAATCAAGTACTATGCGCATTGTCTGCTTTATGGACACTTTGCATCCCCCCTAACCACGGATCCTTTTTTTTTTTCTTTGAATCAGAGAAGGTCCCAGAGCGCATTAGAACGATTTTATACTGTGCACGCGATTGAGTTAGTCCCGTCGGGAAGGGCCACCTTAACAAAGCGGTGAGGCTAATATGGCCTTCCCTTTACTGACTCAGCACATGAAATATGCTAGTTGTCTAATTTGAAAGATAATTTGGCGGTTATTACTTTGTTTGCTTGACGTAGGTTATGAAAACTTTTGGGAAATTCGCCATGCTACAGCCCAAACATTTCGCAAAAATCCATCCCTCTCAGCAAGTGTCTCTGTGTGGTTTAATTTCGGCTTTACGTACTTGTAGGTAGCCTATTCGAAAGCAGTCCAACGCCTTGCTCTCGCTGTGGTACATAATTTAGATTATCCGTGATTTACACTGTGAATTTGGACTTCGAACGAGGCTATGGAGTCGTTTGATTCGCCGTCGCTATCACCTGCGCAGCTGCTTGCACGCCTTAGCAAGTTGCGCGCGCTCCAGGAGGCTACGCAGGACGAGTTGCAGCGCCGCCGCCTACCACTGCGTCAGAGCTCCGCGGATTTGCCACCAGCTCTACACGAGTTGCTCAGTCAGCTGGCTGTTGATTCGGCCTCTTATCAGACATTCCGGCGCCTGCTGCACGTTTCGGATGATACCCAAGAATTGCCAAGCTCTAACGAAGTTTCCTGTTCTCGAATCAGGTCTGATGATCTCATTGAAGGTGTATCTGTACTCAACATCTCACAAGAATCGGAGTGTGTGAGTGCTGCTTCGTCTACGAACAGAAGTGGAGCTTCCCGCAAACGTGGAAGTCATCAGCCTCAGGAGAATGTGCTTGAAAACTCTAATTTGCAACAAAAAACACGTCCCACAAAGAGTATTTTGAAAAAGCACATTGAATTGGATGAAATGCCGATACTTTCGCCGAGAACAGATTTTGAAACTTTGTTGATGGAAGAGATTGAAATGGAAAAAAACAATGAGAAACAGGTTGCGAAAAATGTGACTTTACCGAAACAAGTTGCTAATAAGCCGTACTTACGACGTGGTGAAGGCCTTTCACGGTTTGGTTTGAAAAAACAAGATTTAGTCATACAGAATACAAAATCATTGCCTTGGAAAAGAAAAAGTTTAAATATCTCCCAGCAAACTAGTTCTGCAGGGCAGCCTGAATCTGTGAGATCCAATTTAAGCAAACCGCAAAGAGATTCACATTCGTCTGAAATAAAATCTCAAGAAATTGAACCTACCAAAAAAACTAGCGAAGATAAAAATAATAGTTGCACAAATGAACCAAAAGCCAAGTCTTCATCTTCTGAGAACTGTCCTACAAGACCAAATATTGACCAACCAAAAATATCTCTTCCGCAAACAAGACCAAACAAGACCTGGGCAGCCATTCTAACACAGGAACAAGACTCATATCTTCGTCAGCTGAAACAGAGCAGCTACTACAAAAACTTTGAGTCTCCCGCACGCAGCATGGCTTCTGACGCAAGCTGCGACGATGCTCTTCATCATCTCCGCCATGACAGGGAGACGGCTGAACAGAACATGTTTGAACTTCTGGAAAGCAAAGTCTCTCACGCCAGCTTCTGCTCTGAAAGCAGCTTTATTCAAAAATTCTTTCGAAATAAACCGAACGAATCCGGAGATAGCACACCCATGATCCTCCAAAGATGCCTTGCCAATGATCCAAAGCTTCTACAACTGTTTCCAGCGCCACAGTTAAAACCAAGAGACGATGTACATGAGCATTGTGAGGAACGGACTGTAGATGAGTCTTGCGATAGCGAATGTGTTGATTGTGATCATGAATCCTGCTCGAGTACTTCATCATGTTCCACATGCCAAACTGTTGAAGAGACCAATGCTTCTGTGCAAACGTCGACTCCACAGGTGAAGGATAGTGGCCAAAAAATTGTAAAACAGCCAGAAAAATTAAAGGAGAAAACCGAAAAAGAAAAGGATGCCTTTGATACAACTGTCATTGAGGCAAATGACATAATGAAAACAAATATGGAAGAAATGAACGCCAAGCTGTCAGCCACAAGTGAATTGCTTAAGGAAAGATTGCACGAGTTGGAGGATGAAATTGAAATGTTTAGAAGAGAAAATGCCAGTTTGGCGAAAATGCGAGAAGAAATTGAGGTGGAAAAGCAAAGATTCTTCGATGAGAGAGCTGCTTACGAACAAAAATTTAATGAAGAAAAAATTTTATCAGAGTATTATTTGGCAGAAGAGAAGGAAAAGCTGGCCAAGCAGAAACAAGTCTATGATCGGTACGTGCGGGAGATGAGGGGCCGCCTCAACAAGAAGGAGAAAGAGGAAGTGGCCAAGCTCAAAACAGAGATTGAAGAGCTCAAGGAAGAGAGCAGGAGCAGAGATGCCAAGTCTACAACGTGTATTGCTCGACTACGCAACCAGCTGAAAATGATGGAAAAAGATAAAAAGGACCTTCAAGATGAGTGCGAGAAACTAAAAAAGGAAAATAGAAGGATACAACATGTGAATACAACTACAAGGAGATTATCAAACGTAAAATATCTCACTGAGATTAACAAAAAACTGGCCATGATGGCCAATAATGACAAAATGCCCACAGTAAGAGTAGACGAGGATGCCAAATATAGATCGGAAGAGATTTCAAGTCACAGAAGGGCAGCCAAAAGGCTTCCCATCGTAAACCAACCACTTAGGGTTAGAGCTAAGAGTGTACCTAACCTGGCGGTGACATCTCGATATGCAAAGTATTTCAGCCAGAGAGATGCTGTGAGTCAAATGGAACGAGAAAGAGTAGCAGGAGGGGATTACGAAGATGCAGTTTCTGTAATTTCTGGAGATAATGATTCCAGCGATATTGATTATAATGTAGTTCGAAACTTTGAGAAAAACAGTATTGCATCAAATAGTGATGGTCTCCGGTACAAAAACATGGATGAAGATGATCTAGGTGACTCTGAAGAACTAACAAATTTGGAAAAGCTTTATTTGGAAAAATTTAAAAATAACCCCAAGGTCATTGAGCAAACTAATGAATGTAAAGAAGATAGACAGTCTGCTCGAAGCAACAAGTCCTCGCTGAGTGGAGGACGCTCTACATTGTTTGACCAACATTCACCGACAAGTACTAACTTCAGGTCTAAATCGCCTGGCTCCAACGTCCCATTGTCCGCGTCCAGTCAAAGTTTTAACAGATCGAAATCTCCAATACCACCTTTAAATTTATCTAGATCTGGATCGTCTCATACATTAAATAGGTCAAAGTCCCCAATTTCTATTCTTAGCAACAGGTCTTCCAATGGTAGTCGAAAATCGTCCATGATCCACGAACATCACTCGCCGTCTAGTGGTGAAATGTCACCGGTTAATTTGAAAAATAATGACGATGGTTCTAGTGGGGCAAGTGTTACGAGAACAAATTTAAATCCCACCGAATTCAAAAGGCCTGATGGAGCTCGAGAATTAAGATACCCCAATGGAAATGTTAAAGTCATAAGTGCTGATGGGAAAACTAGTAAATTCATGTACTACAATGGCGACATTAAAGAAACCTTTTATGATGAAGGGCGGATAAAATACTTCTATGCGGAGACAAATACATACCACACGACACATCCTGATGGACTAGAGGTCCTGCAGTTTCCAGAGTGAGTTATATGCACCTTCAACAACTTTTTCTTATGCAGCAGGCTAATCTGAAAGTTTTATTCCTTTTTTAGGGAGTGTGCATAATCTAGGTGGTGGTCAAATTTTCGCCTTTTTAAACCGTTCCCTCCCTTCATTTATCCTAAGGTTTATTTTAAGGTTTTTTTCACACAAGAGGTGCCCGACGACGCCCATGGGCTTTCAAACTTATGTTTGAAGGATCTCATTTTGTACTTTGGGGAAAATACCTCGGCAGTGACTTCAATTGTTTCTCAAGATCTAGAGGATCGCTTGGTTCTTTTTTGGGGCAGTCGACAGTGAATGGGTTGACCGATGCTAGAAAGTGGTACGGCACAGGGGAATCCGCTATTCCTGGTTTCACTCCACATTACCTGACGCAGAGGTCGGGAAGCCAAAATTTTCATGTTTTCCTGGGTTGGAATCTCAAGAAAATCATCCCTACATAATGGAAATTCCGGTGGAAAAACACACTTGTTTTTGAGAAAAACATATTTGAAATTGAAAAAAAAAAATGAATTGATACGAATCTCGTTTATGCTGTGTAGGTTCAGGGCACTTAAAAATAATACAAATAGTCCCAATTAAATTCTTCCCGTGTATGTTGTGATAGGCGACTAATGTTGAGATTCATAAAGCTTACTTGTACTTGGCTAAGCCAAAGAATGCCTTCCGTCTGTCAGTTTTGACATAAAATGTATGGAACGAATGTCAAATTTGACAGTCGCTATACTTTGGCTAGCCAAGCACGAGTAAGGGATCCCACGTAAAGCTTATTAGGTGGCAAGGTTAATGTCGCCCAGATTTATACCATCGCATTGAATGAACGATAGCCAAAGCTACAATGAAGAATTTATGAGTTTTCCATCGAGTTCAATGTAGCCGATTTGACACAAACATGTTTTTCTGTTACATTTTAGTAAAGTTTGTGGTACCTAAACCACATTGTTTAATTTTGTAATGCAATTAAATTGTGTTTCCAGCGGGCAGGTGGAGAAGCGCTACGCGGACGGGACTGTGGAGATTCGCTTGCCGAACGGGAGCGTTCGCTACACGGACCCGCGCAACGCGCACGTGAGCGAGGAGTGGCGCTTTCCGGACGGCGCGGTGCTGACGGTGTCGCGCGACGGCGAGCAGCTGGTGCGCTTCCCGAACGGGCAGCTCGAAGTGCACGCCAAAGACCATAAGGTAATCATCTAAAAGCATAACGCTTGCTTTTGTCTTTCCAAGAATGGGGTGTAGAAATAAGTAGATAGTAGATAAAAAAGGCCAAATATGCCTTTGTTATATGTTTTGTAGGATGCATTGTACAATTTTATTAAGTAGATTCTTGTAAAATTTATTATTGCAACCTATTGTTTTGTTCAGTTAATAATGTATATACTTGTGTTTTTTGGAATGACTAATAAAAAATGAGATATTCCCGGATACATCAGATATACAAATTGTTTTTTTTTCAAAATTTTGGAAGCCACGGTCGATTATGCCTACATTAAATTCAAAGGAACACATCGACAATTTTTCATTGCCGCTTTGACTATCTTTTCATCCAATACGATGATGTTACCAATCCGGGTGGGCTCGAGCCTGCCACCTAGTAGGAGAAAATTCCGAACCATGGAACAGCTCGCATTTGTGACATGCACTTAGAAAGAGAAGGTGCGGGTTGGGGATTTAAACTATGAACTCTCGCATGAGAAGACAAGCTAAACGCATTATATGTTTTGCCGCAGAGGCGCGAGTTTCCCGATGGCACCGTGAAGCTCGTGTACACAGACGGCACGTCGGAGACGCGCTATGCGTCAGGCCGTGTCCGCATCAAGGACCGCCAGGGAACCCTCATGATGGACTCCGCACCATCTAGATGAAGACTGTATAGTAGATGTGAATTATGTGCCGAAAATTTGATCTGAATCATGAATGCAAGCTGAAATAAATATCTAAATAAATGTTAGGTGTTTCATGAGGTGGATGTAAATGTAATTCAATGGTCGTAGGTTCACATCCAGGACAAAATGTTTCTATATGTCATCGCGTTAGTTCACAATATTTTGTAAGCGCTGTTTTTCTTTTTTTTAATGAGGATATATTTTTATAGGATATGATCAGTGATTGGTAAGCAGCAGTTCTGGTTTGTCTAGCTTTGCTTAAAATATGTGATCCGCATCTGTTTAAGACAGTATTTCTAAACATTTTGAGGTAATTACATAGAAAAAAATCTCTTCTCCAGGTCGACTTGGTGTCCAACATTCCTAGGTCTTTGATATTTTTTTTATGAAAGTCATTGTTTTTGCTGTTCAGTATTATGATCTACAAGTCGATGGGGCTGCATACAACCACGAGGTATTGACAAATGCCTGGGATTTAGTCATCAGCCATTGCAAACTCGTGAGTGATCTTGGAATAATCAAAGTGACATAATGAACTTACTACCTGCCCCTGGACTTTTTTCTTGGAATAATTTTAATGAATATTTAGGTGTTATTGTTTGTACTTTTTATGTTTAGATTTATAATTGTATAGACTGTTATTGGTATGAATATATTTTACTACAAAATGCTACCTGTACATAGAGTGAGTATATATATATATTTAATGCATATAAAAAACGACTGTTCTATAACTATTTAATTCTTAAAAATAAATTATGCATAACTAAACATTGCCTATTATTCAACTGCTGGATATGCTGTATCTCTTCTCGGAGCTCTGCCGCGGGATGCCTTGCAACTGGAAATTGATGGGCGGCATGTGGTCTTCTGTCCCGAATATCTTCTTGAGAGCTTCACGGGCCGCCATCTCTTTCGCTATGGCGACGGACTCGCCGAAACCTGCAAGCAATATGTAGTTTGTTTGCCAGCCATCATGGTCTATTCTGGTAGACGAACGCCCCGAAAAAATCAATGTTTATTGTTTATTCATCATCTTAAGGCAGTACATTAGACTCTTGTGTTTTGTCTTTTTTTTATAATTTTTCCCAACAATGTCTTAATTCATAGCACCCATTGCATTCTAACACTTCCAAGTGTGCCTAAAAAGTTAAACCGATTTTTTACAAGATACACGAAGCTTATGAATTCGATACAGAAAAAGCATTAAAAAAAATGATAAAAAGAAGTGTAGGGAAGGAACAATGCTATCTCTGACACCTAGTGAGCAAGGAATGTATTCTTTATAACTTAGAACAAGTTTTAGTCGAAAACATGTCAAATTGCTAATTTTGTATCCGACAAGAAAAACATTACTTTTTGAGTGTATACATACTAGGGAATGCAATCCCGATTCGAGATTGCAAATTCGAGATCCCGCGGGATTAGAAATATCAATCCCGCGGGATCCCGGAATTTTCAGGATCCCGTCTAGTTTTAAAAAAATGTTAAATTCGGATGACTGAAAAAGCTAATAACTGCTTGTTTGTGATAGTGAGGTTAACTAAAATAACATTTTACTCGAAAGAAAATAAAAACCTTTATTCTTTAATCTCACCAACTAAATAATTATCAGGTTTTAAGGAAATTAACATAGGTAGATTAGGTAATCAAAACAATAAGCATATTTCAAGGGAATTAGGAAGTAGTTACCTACGAGTGATTTTGAAAATGAAAAAATAATCACTACAACTGCACAACTAAAACAATGACGTACGTAAACAAACCTATGACTGTCTCTCCGCGCGCATATACTTCTTTCTCACTTACTCGACACAGTTCTATATTATCTGTCCCACTCGTCACCTGTCGCTAATATTCGGAAATAGTCTGAATTGTTTTCAAACGCCTGTTTGGTTGGCGTTCCTGCCGCTCGCGGCCGTCAGTCAGCGCCAGCGCCGCTGCTTGCGCCCCGAGTGGACGTGTGTAGCATCGCTGACCACTGCCGCCCAATCCCGTCAATCTCGAACGGGATCTCGTCATATGATACGTAGGGATTGATCCCGAAAAATTACACGAGATCTCGCGAGATCGGGATTGCATTCCCTAATACATACCGGCCGTGTTGCATTGAAATTATCGATTTATCCTAAAAAAGTAATATTTTTCTTTTGCAATTAATATTATTTTTTTGTAAATCATAGAAACAAAATAAACTATTTTTCGAAGCTAAGATGGATACACAGGGAACAAAAAAACTCTTTTATGAATTAATGCAATCTTGAACCCTTTTTCAAGCTTCAACTTACAGTCTAAGAACTTACCAGCAGAAATCATCTTCTTGTTCACATATAGCCCGACCCTGTAGCACGCGAGCAGCGTGTTCCTGCCCACCTCGCCGATCAGCCGCGGCTCCGCCTCGGCGCCCTCGCCGCGCAGGATCTCAGCGAGCACGCGCCACGGATCCTCGATCCGCCAGCACTCGTTCACGTCCTGCCCCTGCAGCTGCGTCAGCAGGAAGTCCCGGACGAAGTGCGCCGCTCGCTCCTCGCCCGAGCACTGCTGCAGCGCGCCCACCACCGCCTTGAATGTGTTCGCGAGGATCGAGTTGTCGACCGGGTACTCCTGAAAGCATATATCGTATCGTACAGCCCACTCCGCTACCAATGTTGTAGTGGCTTAAGGTGAATCGAAACGCTCGGTAATTTTTTTACAAAATGTAGATGGCACCATTATCTGAAAGTTCGAAAATAATTATATGTAGCTAGCTATACGCATCAACCTTATTGGAAAAAAAAATATCTGGGGGAAATAATCACACCCAATCTATTCCATAATAAATAATATGATTGCCAAAGCAATGCTTAACAACAACATGAGGGGCCTATATCCCATAGCGTAAAGTCAAGAATGCGCGCGGCGGAATCTAGCCAGTGCCATCTTGTCAGCGGGAGGGCACGCACCGCTCCGTCCCCGCTCGGCAAGGTATGACTAGTCTGATTTTGTAAAATTTACTGTATTTAAAAGATTTTTTTAACAGCAAGGGGGATGTTAACCTCGCTACGGCTGAAAGGTATAAGATTTTTTTAACTTTATTATTCTAAGTAGAAAGAAGAAATATTTTAATTTTGATGATAATACAAGCGTTTTGGACAAAATGGGAACATGTACCTTCGCAAACGTATGTTCTATAAGCTTAGTATTTTTTCAATATTTAACGACTAAAGGCTTTACTGTAATCGACTTCAGAAAAATGTTCATTTTTAGGTATTTATGGCCCTTAATAATAAAAATGTTTCAGTGGTGTTCACAAATACCATTTATAAATATTTTCCCTGATTTTTTTAATGCAAAGGGTTTTGGATAAATTACTAAATTAAATGAATAAATTACATTTCACAGAATATACTAGCTATTAGGATTCCGTCAAATGTAAATTAGGTAGATGCTACAAGGCTACAAATAATTACTTACTTACTCTTAGATAATGGCGCCATCTACATTTTGTTGAAGATATATTGAGACAACTTGTAAATATTGTTTCATTTTATAAGATCGACTTTGTAAGCATTAAATAAAAATAAATTTATTTATAAATTTATGAAGTATTAGTTATGTACTTTATTCTTCATGTATTTTTGCTTGATTGAAGTTCTCGTATACATACCGCTGCCAATATGATGTCCTTAGTGCCAAGATGCAAAGATACATGGGCCAATATTGCCTCGCTCATAAGGTGTTGCCGCACGCTAGAGACTCCAGCGAGCGGTAGTCGTGGCAGTACGGCCTCAAGGTATATCTGCGTGTAGTCTTTAATAAATTTTTCACCTGGAGAAAAGATTAAAAAAAGGACATAATTCAGAGTGGTCAGTCTGAGTTCTCACCTAAATTGGCGTTTACGGCAAACCAATCGACTGGCGTTTTCCGTAAAAACGTCAAACTGCATAAATTTTTTAATAGATATTCTGTGGTTTTACTTCTTCAAGCTGTCAAAGTCAAACTCGGACTTGCGATTTGTATGAAAACGCGGAGTCGACGTAAACGGCAATGTCGACGTATTTACGGCAACGTTGAGTAAGCTGTCAAATCAAGCTCAGACTCGCAAATGTCAGTTTGATTAAAGCCCACTGTGCGCTCTCTTCAATTTGTCCATGCATTTGGAAACGCCAGTCGATCGGTTTGCCGTAAATGCCAATTTAGGTGACAACTGAGACTTCGGGTACAGAGGCCATTTCAAAAAGCTCACGGAAGTGTTCTACTAATTAGGAACTGATAGTTAGGTAATGTTTTTTTTTTAAATGAAAGCACATACATCTAAACAATGTTTTTTCCTCTGCAGAGTAATCCTCGTGTAAGGTTACAATTGAAGTGGTTTCTCTTTTTATGCTTCAATTACAATTATTAAGGATTTATAAAATTTACATACTAAAATTAAAGTTTAAAATAATTTTACAGTTTCCAATGGAAATTTCACACAAGGTCTTGATTATTCTACTTCTTAAGTCGTTTAATAGTAGGTAAAAGTGCATTAATTCCTGCTCGGTACTGTAATTTTGTTGAAAGCTTAACCCTCCGCCCAACCAAACCCATTTCTAGTGTATACAGCTGATCATCCGGTGGCCGATTTTACAGACCGGTGGCAATATATTGATCACCATTTGGAATATTTCTATTGCGGGTACCCTAATCTGAACATTCTTTTAAACTTGAACTAACATCACGTAATAGCAGAAACATATCAAACAATAACAAAATCTTTGTCATGAGACACCCATGATAATTTTTGGGCTATATTTAGTTACCTTCAGTTCTAGGCAGAATATTTGTGAGTACAACCTTTAAGACGGTTCGTAGCTTAGCGGCACGGGGAGTTGCCTTGCATACCAGATGTCTGGGTTTAAATCCCCACCCCTTTCATCATGCACCAATTTCTCTCTCTTTTTGAGTGAGCTGGAACATTTTGTCATGAATGCGAGCTATTCTATGGTTCGGAATTCATCTAAAACTGTAGGTCCCCTTCCCTTACTATGTGTTAGGGTTGATACCATCGCATTAAATGAAAATATTGTCGAACCGGCAATGAAAAATTGTCCACGTTTTCCATACAGTTCAATGCAGCCATTCTCATAAAGGGAAGGTGGCATGCAGTGGCGTGGCATAGGTCATTAGCACCTGGTGCGGATCCCAAATTTTCTGCCCACTTATTTTTGTGATTGATCATAAAATATGCCTTTTTACCCGCATTTATTTCAACGACCTGTGAATTGCCACCCCCCTCAAAGTGCCGCCCGGTGCGGACCGCACCCTCCGCCCCCCTCATGCTGCGCACTGGTGGCATGGCACCCCACTGATTGTGGGTGTGGTAGTAGCTATCAATGTTAGGTTAAAAAAAACCCTAAATACTAATAAATCAACAAAAGCTATTGTAACTCAATTTTGAAGTTGAAAGCGTGAATTACTCAGTGAATTCACGAATCTTCAGTTCTGTGTTGTAAGGTTCTAGAGGAAAATCTGCCTCAATGAATTATCTTTCAATGGAATTAATTATTTAACCATGAGAGACAGCAAACTAAATAGATGACATGTTTGTACGGTGTGGTCGCGCTATGACCAATTTATTCTGTTCACAGGATCACTGTCGGTATCTATTGACGAGGAACAATTGAGTTCAATTGCTGACCAGCCGGTTAACCGTCGAACTCTATGTCATGAAATAAGACTTACCTTCCTGGGCGAGTTCTCTGTTGTCTTTGATTTGCACATCAAATCCGATCTCTTTCTGACGCGCCTCCTCTTTAATGACATAGCTGCGGTCCGTGAAGGCCTGCAGTAGCAACTCCGCGTCGAATTCCTCGTGAAGGCGCTTCCCGAACGCGTAGATTTCCGCTTCTTGGTTCCACTCCAGGAATTGGTTTCGAGGATTCGTTTTCTTTCCGAGTCTCTCCTCGCGACGGTACAGCTCCTTTAGCGTTGGCGAGACCCAGCGGGCGATGTGGCGAGCTGGAAAAAGAAATGACCATATTATTACCTCCTGGGAACAACAAGAATAACAGAAGTGGAAATGGAAATGCAGTTCATACTTTGCGTAACGGCGGACGCGGGCGCCAGTCTCGCAGCGTTCGGTAGTAACCGCCCAATACGACCCAGAAACGTCATTTTGTCACAACCCCCACAGATTCCTATTTACCTAAAGCCCCACGGACTTTCGATATTTTCCTCTCAAAGCAAAAACGAAAACATAAAAGCTGTCGGTAGATAAAACTGTCAAAGTTTTAGGTTATGATTTTTTATTTTTCCAAATAGGAAAGGCTAGGTAATTTTTCAAAAATATTTTTCTATCTGTCTTAGCATTAGGTCTATGGTCTTACCTACTAATAAATATTTCTTATTCCATTGCTCATCTCCGCACAGTTCCACCCTGACGTAAAGAGGGTATAGTCCAAGGCTTTTCATTATTAATAAACTCAAACTTTGTTACGAATAAACATTTACACAGTCGCAATTCCTTGATTATTCCTAGCTGTCAAAAATATTACTAATAATGGTGGTGTCTTCATAATAAGCCATGGAATAGAATACTGCCAAATGTATGAAGATCGCCTTTACTCTAGGTTGGACCCTATATAGTGACTACAGACCAGACTCTGTGATAGCGACGGAAAACAATAAAATACATGGATTGCTAATACCGCACTCACATGATATTAGCCCAATCCACCGCCCGAAGGAATAAGTTTATGTTAGGTTAGGGACCTTCCCTTTATGAGCATGGCTACATTTAACTGCATGGAAAACACGGGCAATGTTTCATTGCCGTTTCGACCATGTTTTCATCCAATGCAATCGTACTAACCCGGGCAGGATATGGTCATGGATTCCGAAATATTCACAGCCGCTTCCATAGGGTTCATGCAATGCATTGAATACGACATTACCGTTATCTAAGCGACGGTTGAAAATAATCTGATTACAATGCTTCAAATGTAGATGTCGCTGAAACCCAAATTAATGGATAGAAATTACTTTCACTTCGCCCATAGTACATTCAATCAATCATAAATTCATCAATGCGATGATGCAATGGATGATGAATCAAGAAAATAAAACTACAACAAAAAGTGCATGAAATACATTAATATTCGTATAATTTATTTTATGGTAGGGGCTTTTAACCCTTAGAATAGTTTCGGTATCAGAAATATCTACACTGACCTGCTGATCATTATCTTGGAATAAACTCATTCTCCAAACGCTTTCTATCATTTATTAATAAAATATATAGTTAGGTACCACACGGGAACGACAAATTCCGAAAGACAGTAGTTAAACGTTTATTTCTTCGCGATAATGGTGAGATTAAAAAGAACACAACAAAATTAAAAAGCTACCGAAACTTAGTCATAAATCACGCTCAAGACTTATTCCAATATCTACGAATTTTCTTCGTGACGCTGTCGTTTTTCTTCGTTACCGTTGGAACGACCGTGTGCTGACTGAACTGGGACACGGACGTGTCATAGATGGATGACGTTACTTCTATTCCCTGAAATAAATGCAATAAGACCGATCATTTAGAATGCACCGTTGTTTACAGTGTACATTTTTAATGAAATTGGATATGAATGGCTAATACCCTACCTAAGGAATCAGGTGCCATGACAGGACTTTCTTTTAATGAGCAAAGCAACATTGAACTGGATGGAAAACACACGGCAGCTTTGACCACCTTTCATCCAATGCGATGGTGCCACCTAGCAAGAAAAGGACCTAAAGTTCTACATGGGTTCTGAAATAAGCAGCCCGCGTTCTGGGAGGTATCCTTAATTCGTGTTTCGTATGCCACATAAAAATGTGGGTTCCCTTCCTCACTAGGGAAGTTCCCTCCCGGGTTGGTACCATGGAATCGAACTGGATGAAAAACACGACCAATTTTTATTATCATCTTAATTTTTACAACCAATACGATGGTACCAACCCGGGCGAGCCTAACCCTACCACTTAGTGAAGGAAGGGCACCTGCAATTTTACATGGATTCCGAATCACGGAGCAGCTCGCACTCGTGACGAAATGCACTTATCCAACACGGGAAGAGGATGGAAGAAAAGAGAAGAGAATAGAAAAAAGAGAGAGTAGAAGGATAATAGTAGAGAACGAGTCGGGGATTCTCTGGACAAGGCAAGCTCCCGTGCCTCGTAGCTGCGAGCAGCTTAAATAATAATAAATCGATAGCTATGGTAACAATCATATAATAAGGTATGGTAATAATCCTTGAAAATTACTGAGTACAATGCGATTCAAATAGGAATAGGATAGGATCACCGCCATTTTGAATGTTAAACTGCTAAAACCCTCACTTCACTTCACAAACTTCAGTACTTCGCCGCGGTGTTGCCGCGTACTTTCCCTCCGCCAATTCGAGTGAAGTTAGTCACGAGCCCTGTCCTATTCTTATTTGAATTGCGTTGTACTTAGATATACTTTATTGAAGGACATGCACTCCGGATCAAGTCCAGGTATTTTTCTAATGAATTTCAAAATGAGGAGCGAACGCTACTTAGGGCCATTTTTTTCAAACAAAAACCTCCTGGCTGAATCCGAGGCTGAATCTTACCTCTAACGAACTATTGATGTAGTACGAATCCACAGAGCTGTTGAGTGTGTCTTCCTGTGCCACAGAAGCCCACACCTGACGCTTAGTTGCGTTCTGACAAGCGGCGTCCTTCGATTTCTTCTTGGCCACAAAACGCCACAGCCTCTTGATAAAGGACTTGTTCTTCTCAGCAATCTTCACGTTTACATTACCTAACTCGCTGTCCTGCATGCCTCTTGGTACGCTCAAAGTAAATGTAGATGTCCCTAGGTTTGGAGTACACCTGTTCAATTTATTTTTACCTGTTGTAAAATAAGGTTTGGTTTCAAGGACAATTCTTTTACTTTACAATTTATTTACTTTATGTTCCGTTGCACTTATTGGTTTACAAAGCTATGGTCTCGTTTTATTCGATGTCGCTCTTGGTCTAAGCCGAAGCGAGCATGACGACGATTCCGGTGATGTAGATCATAAAGGTGCTTTCTGGTTAACCATAAGTTTAGCCTTCGCTTGCCAATCAGAAAACAGTAAGTTTGCAAAAGTGGTACAAAGAAAAGAAATGTCAATCTTTAAATGTAAACAACTTAACAGTGCAGATTTACATTTCAGCCACCTCAAGGAAATTAACCTGTCTGTTTATCCAGGTCTCAGATTTATTTTTATATGTGAAGGAGGTAATAAAGAGAAAATCTAGTCTATGGAAATCGAATCTGGCTATGACCTCAATAAGGTTAAGACAGTTTAGTTGAACTCTTAAGAAAACATTATTTAACGCGTTCGCATAGAATGGGTTTGCTAAACACACTTTGGAAGGACGAAATCTCAAAGTAATGAAAAGTGACGTTACAAAGTGCTACTTTTCGTTAGTCTTGCTTTCTGTTACGACTATTTATCTTAGCCAAAGACACATACAAAAAAACATTTGATGTCATGAGTAAAACCACTGAGTGATTTAAGAACTGAGAAGGATAATGAATAAATACACACTCTGTGAAAATTTCAGTTGTCTACCTTTTACGGTTACTGAGATACAGCCCTGTGACAGACGGACAGACGGACGGACGGACGGACGGACGGACGGGCGGACGGACGGACGGACGGACGGACAGCGGAGGCTTAGTAATAGGGTTCCGTTTTCACCCTTTGGGTACGGAACCCTAAAAAACCTGAAGCATATTAATGTTTCGTTTACCTTTGAAAAGTGTGAATACCGAAGGTGTACAATTGTCGTCGTTCGAGGTGCCCATTCTCGGCGCCTCGCGCAAGTTGAACAGCGAACAGGTCGCTGGTCTGCTGGGCCCGTTCTGCCGGTTGTACACTTCCATAGACGACATGGCGTTCCTTCTGCCCGGAGGCCGCCTGATCCAAGAGTGGAGACTGGACCTGCGCCTCCTGCTTCGAGCTTTCTGAATGTTGAGAACGGTGCAATCCGTATTGCAGACGACGATTCTCCTTTTGAAGCGATCAAAGCGGCACAAAGAGCACTGACCATCACCGGGGACGTAGGTCTGCGTATCCACGTCCAGGTGGTACAAGGCGGTGTTGGCTTTGATCTTGAAACAGGACTTGCAATTAAATTTGCGCTGCTCTTCTGACACAGGGAGTTTAATATTCCCGAATTTGGCCTCCATGTAGTGAACGGTGACGACCGGGGGTTCCAGAAAGATAAAGCTGTTCTTGCGAGGGTATACTCTGTTTTTCTTGATGTGTCCATGGTCGGTTTTAACTTTAGGATTTTGTTGCAGCGACCTCTTGATCATCAAATATTCGCTCTGGGTGATGTCTATAGGCTCGTGGCTACATATCCGTGGTCTGTCGGCAGCGGTGAATTTTGAGATGTCACTAGACTCTGTGCTGTAACAAGTACTGGGTCCACATTTCGCCACCACCGGAGGACAGTCGGAGTTTGGTTCTGGATGGCATGTTTCGCTTGTTTTGTGTGCTTTATTGTTCATTGTCATCTTCTCGGTTTTCTCCGTCTCTATCCTGAAACTGAAGATCCTACAAGAAAAATACAGAAAAGCACAAGCATCTACATAATTGAAATTTTGTGATATGTTCGTTTATTGTTCAACATAAAGACATTTTTTTTGAATATAGGTATGTTTTGGAGTTCGCATCTGACTGGATACAGTGCGTTTTACGGATTCTAAATCTCAGAAATCGTATCATCGGATGTGTGATTTAGTTCTACAACATTTAAATTAAGAACAATTTTAATTAAAAAAAAATTTTTATCACGGAGATCGTAATGTTACAAATGTACCGAGCATCCAGAATAATGCTTTGAATTTGGTAATTGTACAGGTAAAGTTATTGGTTATAATTGGCGGGGTGGATTTTGGTCCGTCCCCTACAGGCGCAAATTGCTGCGCAGAACCAAAGCTAGGTCGGGTTTGTTTCTGCCCAACCGCTTGCGCTTGAAGGGAACTGAGTGGTCAGTCTGAGTTCTCACCTAAATTGGCGTTTACGGCAAACCGATCGACTGGCGTTTTCCGTCAACTCCATACAAGTTTTTACTAGATATTCTGTGGTTTTACTTCTTCAAGCTGTCAAAGTCAAACGCGGACTTCCGATTTGTATGAAAACGCGGAGTGGACGTAAACGGCAACGCCGACGTATTTACGGCAACGTTGAGTCAGAGAACGTATAATATCCTAATGGATCGTTGAGTAAGCTGTCAAATCAAACTCGGACTCGCAAATGTTAGTTTGCTTAACGCCCACTGCGCGCGCTCTTCAATTTCTCCATACATTTGAAAACGCCAGTCGATCGGTTTGCCGTAACGCCAATTTAGGTGAGAACTGAGACTACCGGCTCTGGCCAAGACTCACTCCGCCAATAATAAATAAGAAATCAAATATAAACCTTCCAGGCGAAGATGAGGTCATTTTTCTCGCGTTTCGGATGAAATTATTTCTCTCACCCGAAAACTGCAAAAAAAATCCGATAAGTGTAAATAAGCACAAAAGAACACAATATAGCTACGCTACCGCTAATAGTTTTAGCAAGCCTTTATTTTACTTTACATTCCCGAAGGAATTTGGTGCCATGCCAGGACCTTCCCTTTATGAGCACGGCTACATTGAACTGGATGGAAAACACCGACAATTTTTCACTGCCGCTTCGACCATCTTTTCATCCAATGCGATGGTACCAACCCGGGCGGGCTTAAACCCTACCACCTAGTAGGGGAAGGGGATGCATGTCGGCATTGAAGCAGTCCCCGCGCCACTAGGCTACCGCCCATAATGCTGTCGTGAAGTCACAGTAAATCTAAGATTTGAAAATGTTAAGAAATGTATTCGTTGTCTATTGCCCAAGCCCTAACGGACCCTCTCTACCCCTAAAAGTTGTAAATTTTAATAATTTTTTTTATCACTCGAGAAAGCTTTATTCTATGTCTTTAGGTTTTCTTTTTTTTTGTAAACATCTGTATTTTTCGGTAATTCTTTTAAATGCAGGTAAAAAAGACAACTTTTTTCCAATGTTTCTTTGACAACATTTTACAATTTAAATGTATATTAAAAAAATTAAAACATACAACCAAAAATTTCAAAAACCTAGTAAAACATTAAGATCATGTAAACATTTATACCGTAGTATGAGGAATTGATACGGTAACGTCTCTCACGGTATGGATTTTGAGCCGACGGCAAGCGCGTGTCGCGAGAGGCGGGCATTTCTAGGCTGTTCCCAATTGAGTGTGTGTAACGAGTGGCAAGACACGCGTGTACCATGCAGGGCCACCTCGGCCGGCACCGGGACGGGTAGCGGCGGTCGACGCCGAGCAGGCGGCAGATCTCGCGGTCCCGCTCCAGCGGGTCCGGCAGGAGGCACCCGTCCCCGCGGTGGTGGCGAGCGCCGTCCCGCTGCCGCTCTGCTGCGCAGCGTTCGCTCGGGCCAGACGCAGGGTTGCCACCTCTCCCGGAGTCTCCCGAAATCAGTCAGACAAAAAGATACTGGTTTCGATTAGTCCCGGAAATTCAAATTTGCGGGTAACATCGGGGGGCGTTTCGAAACTAAATCCAATACAAAAAAATATTACTGTTTTCAATCTTACACGGGGCACAACTATAATAGGAATAAAATAATCTCGGGGCGTTTCAAAACTAAATCCAATACAAAAAGTAATTACTGTTTTAAATTTTACACGGGGCACAACTATAATAGGAATAAAATAATCTCGGGGCGTTTCAAAACTAAATCCAATACAAAAAAAATTACTTTTTTAAATTTTACACGGGGCACAACTATAATAGGAATAAAATAATCATAATACAATTATTTATTGCACACCTTTCAGCAATGGTTATAACAGGCGGGCCATATTTTTAGCCGAAGGGCATTAGCTAAAAATATATTTTGTTAATGTATTTTTTTATGTATTATCACTCCAATGGAAAATCTCCTCCTCTTCCTTACTTCCTAGGTTGTAAGGATCATCCCGCCCAGGTTGAAATCGGCAATAAAAAAATGTCAGTGTTATTCTGTGATGGGTGTGACTTATTCTATAGAATATTATAGATTATTGCCAAAACGATAATACAATTTTGGTCGTAAACATGTGTTATAAACACTTTGGTGTACCTTCACTAGACCCCAAAGTACTTTGACTTGGATCGGAGCTTCCAACGGCTGGTATGGAGCTGGAATTAAAATTATGAATTAAATTTGTTCCTAAATGCAAGATGTTTACATTTTTCATTACCCAAAATAATGCAAATCATGTGGTCGAATAACACCTTACACTTCAGGTGTGAGGTGTTATTCTATAAGTTATAATATAAAGACACATTTAAAATCCCATTCGGTAATAGTTTAACACTAACCTTTAAGGAAAAGTGACTGAAAATATAATTATCTTTCCAGTGTAACGTCAAGAAAAGTCATGCACAAAATTAGAATCATATTCTCTAACAGAACTATTAAAAAGCTAGCAATGAAATATGTCATAGGTTCTACATACAAGCAATACAAATTACTATATCTATGTAACTACCTTTGAAATATTTAAAACGTACATGATGTGTAGAATCGAATATTAAGGCTCCAACTGAGTCCAGCGTAAAATCGGTTATTGGTGTTCTGAAAAAATAGGGCGGGGCACGGCTAGTCAGGAATCATCCAATAGCTTTCATTCTCACGATGTTGCTGCTTGATGGCGAGCGCGAGGAAGCAAAATATTGTTTTCGATTTATGAAATCTATTTTTCGCGAATTAATATATTTTTTATGGTTATTCACTAGATATATATGTGATCTTGTACTATAAAAAAGAAAATTGTATAAATCATGAATAATTTCCAAGCGCTGGAACGAAAACCTAGTAAATGGGCGTCTGCAAACTAATTTTTTTTTAAGAATATTAGCATTGCATTAAAACCGTTTTACGGTCATACACTAGATAGTAGTAAAAAATTTGATATTTTAATTTTTTTACTGATGTTTATTCTTCACCGACTCTGAAATAACCATTGAAATCACGCCAAAATATCGTAACGTTAGCGTCAATTGGCGCCTTAACCATGGACACAAAGAAAGAAAGCTGTACAACGGAACTACATTGTAAGCATAATGTCAGCAACCCAGGTAAAGCGTTAGACAAACTAGGTATGTAAGAAGAATCTTAAACACAGCTTTAGTCTATAGGAGAATTCTTAGGCTGAGATAAATAGTCGTAACATAAACTAAGACTAACGAAAAGTAGTACTTTGTGACGTCACTTTGCATTACTTTGAGATTTCGTTCATACAAAATTTGTCAAAGTGACGTCACAAAGTACTACTTTTCGTAAGCCTTAGTTTCTGTTACGACTATTTATCTCAGCCTAAGTATCGAGCGGGTGGCTGAATTGGAAGACGCACTCCCCCCGAAATGCTTTTTGAAAATTATTTTTCTACAGTTTCCTTATTTAAATAATGTTTTCTTGCCTCTCGACCGATTGAACATACATATTACTTAATACATATCATATCAGAATGTAAAATACTGCTATTCTCACTTGAATCCTTTCCCACCATTGATTTTATCGTCACTAACTTGGAAACAAACTGATGCTGTCTTGCCAATCACCTTCAAAAGAAAAAGCTCTCGTTAAAGATATATTTTTGCATTAACTGAATTAATAGTTGAATTAATCTTACCTTGTTTTTATTAGTACAGTCCTTATTTGAAGACTGTCGGGGGTTTTCATAACTTGGTTTGTTTTCAGAATCAGTTTGTTTAATGACTTTTGCATGTGTTCTCTCAGAGAATTTGATAGAAACATTGTAAATTTCCTTGGCCGATTCAATGTTGATGTTAATTTTTGAGGCTTTATTATTTGCAACATCCTTTCTCTTTATGATATTGGGATCAAGATAAGCTCTGTTATTTGTTATATAAGGAATGGAGGGTTTATTTTTATCATAAATATGTTTTTCAAATTCGCAAGATGCACTCGAAGAATGAGTAGTTGTAATATGTTCATTCTCCGTAGAAGTAGATTGACAAATTGACAATATTTTCCCCAATTGCTGTTCAGTATTTTTAAAATGATCTTTGACGTGAGTGAAGGATATTTCTGAAACATTATCTGGGTGAAAGAAATAGACTTTAAATAATAAATAAAAAATACACATTTGTATTCGCATAGAGTAATTTTTGTTCTGTGACTGGATATGGATGGCTAATACATATTAATTTGGGCACACCCATCGTCATAATATTACCCCAACACATTGCATTCCCGTACAAATTTGGTGCCATGCCAGGGCCTTGTCCTTATGATCACAACTACATTGAACTGGGTGCATAATACAGGGAAACAAGGAAACCCCGTAAGCTCTGGCATGGAAGGCAAGTCCACGCGCCCCTGATCTGGAAGGTTATCCTAAAATGTGTAATACCTTCACGAGAAAAAAACCTTTTACTATAGCACATGAGTACTGATATTTGTGATGATGATAATTCAACATTTTTTTTTCTAATTCCTGTTAATGACTTTCGTCGATTTCGTTATCGTCGATTAACATTATAAAGTAAAAAAATAAGATTAGGAAGAAAACTCACCATTATTTTTTCCTTTATTACAAAAACTCACTTGTAAACACGTATTTGCAACCGTTCTGAAAAAAGATCAACGTTTGGTATCAGTAGTCTCATGATATGAGCTCAATACACCACATGGAAATTAAGTGTCACGCCAGAACCGTTTATTGTACATCTGCATTTAACTGGATAGAGCACACGGACAATTCTCATTGAATTGTTGTATGTATTTGATTGGATATCCGAATATTAAACATTATAAAAGCATTGCATGTCTTCCCGTGGATATAGTTAGAGGCGACAAGCTATTTATCGTTAGTCGTCCTTACTTACAAGGAGTTAGGCTTAATCCCGCCCGGGTTTATCGAGTTCAATGAACGATGGTCGAAGCGGCCATAAAAATTGTCCGAGTTTTCTATCCAGTTCAATAGATATATCTATAGAACGTATAAGCTATAGCGCCTATCCCTGTTTTTGATATAGCGTCTAGGGCTCCCAATGACCAACCGGTTTGGTTATATGCATAGAAAGACAGACTTCCCACTGAACTCCTAAGAACGTCGGTAGGTCTTGCCGCATCCGTATATTTCCACTCCCACTTTTCCAAATAGGTAACGGAGTTGTTCAGCTTGACACACTCACTTCCCGATGCTCTCTCCATTTCATGTCTACGCGGCTGGATCAGCCGGCGTAACTACTAGCTTTTGCACTTCTAGTTCTTCAGACTCCACACCTCGTCCCGTTCCCTCTAAGCACGTCTCGCGGAGCGGGCAGTCCGTACGTCGGCTTGCCGTCGACTCCCGCAGTATTCTGTTCCAAACAGCCCGACTCGTAGTTCGGACTGCGAGGATGTGATCGAGTCATTCGGATAGGGAATAATGAAAGAATAATGGCAGGAGGTTTTTTTTCCGGATTTTATATGTAACCTGGACAGTGATCAATCATATTAGAATTACCTACCATAGCTAAGGGAAAAAAAGTTAAATGTTACCTTGGCGGTGTGGGTTCGCAAGAATCAGCAATGTAGTCACTGGTTTGGGTAGACGTTTCCTCCTTGTTACTTTGAACTACATTCCGTCCCCTTACACTCATAGCATTATCAGATTCTCGATGCAAATCAAATGTCGCTTTCTCAGTTCGATAGTGAAAGACTATTTCGTCAGATGATCGACCAAGCGTCTCGGTGTTCCGGACGTAGCTACATCTAGGCCTCGGGTTCGTTTTGTCAACACAAAAACCACGAGACTCCCTCTGCACACCAGAAAAGTGTCCATTTCGCACATTCGAAACGCGCATAAGAGCAACCTGAGTTGACATGTTCGACACCGGCGGGCAGGATGGGTGACAATTTTTCGCGCCTGCCTTGTTACTCATTATGCGCTTATTCATGTTGTTTTTCAAGTGTATTCTTTCTTCCTCATCCATGTCTGTTGGATATGTGTTTGGAGGATGGTCGCGATATTCATCTCCGGCTCGACGTCTCCTCCTGTCAGAGGATCTCGTGTTGACGACGAACAGGATCTGTCCCTTGGAGTCCGTGAGCAGGATGAAGACGTTGGAGGAGGTCGGCGGTCGGCCGCGCTCAGGGAACGCTTCGAGGACCTTCCGCTCGAACACGTGCCTCGGCTCGTGACCGGCGAGCTCCGACTGCGTGCTGACCGCTTGCGCACGGAGATGCCGTGGGTCTGCCAGGGTTAGGTCCAGCGGGTGCCTCCGGGAAGCTGGAAGCACTGCACGAGGCACTGCAGACCGACTGGTTGTGTTACCGTGAATGTCAGATCCTGGATCGCCTATGTAGCCCAATCCAGTTATCGCCAAAAAAGAGCCTGTGCTGGATTGCTGCAAAAATAGTGCAGTGTGGTTATTTCACAGATTTGTTGGCTACACGGAAAACTTAAAAATGGCTCCTATTTGTTCATTTTTATTTTTCTTTATTATTGGTTATTTCATTTGCATTTTTGCAGTCTGTATCATCATAATCGTGTCACGTTTCTGTGGAACGGATTCACGGAATCATGAAGAATTGTAATAATAATAATAATAATAATAACATTTATTGCACGATAAAATTGTACAAAAGGTAGAGCTTAATGCCTAAAGTCATTTTCTACCAGCCTACCTTACAATATTAAGAATCAGAAATGGGTAGGCGCAAAAAAACAAGAAAACTAATGAATGAAAATTAAGTTACACTAATACTAAACTATATACTAATTATACTATATACGTAATACATAAATATATATATATATATATATTATACTATGCATATTCATACATACATATATTAAATAATATAGAATAGGTAAATACTAACAGAATTAATACCTAAATACGATTAACTCATAAAACATTACAAAAACGTGAGATTTTACGATTTGAGTAGAAACTCTTTCAGGTGCGAACGGAAAATCTGGATAGTAGAACACTGTCGTAATTCTAGTGGCAATTGGTTCCACATGCGTGCTGCTTGGACGGAAAAAGAATCGCTGTAGAAAGCAGAAGAATGTGAAGGAATTGAAAGAAGCAGATTGTCTACTGATCTTAGTGGAAGGCCATGTGAGGAAAGGAAAGAAAAGCGATCAAATAGATATTTAGGGGCAGTATGGGCAGTGCTTTGTAGAGCACCATCTGAATGAAAACGGCAATTTACCTAATTTTTTCCGCAGTCCTATATTCATTATTTTTTTCTTGGTATTAGTCCTCCATGTCCAATTACATGGATGACTAATACCACACCCACCATCAAGGTATTAACCCAACTATCTATAAATTGGTGCCAAGACAACATAAACATTCCTTTATGAGCCTGGCTACTGGATGTGACACATTTCCCATGAATGAAGAACCCATGAACTCTGGTAGGAGGCTAGTCCCCGTTCCCCTGAGACTAAATCACACTAAAATCTTTTCTTTGCGGTTGCAAATTCCATAACCAAAAGTATCACTACAGTTTAATCATTTGATTATGAAAAAGAATAAAAGTTGTAAAGTCTCACCGGCGAAGAGCTTAGTGCAGAGTTCACACTGTAAATATTTCCAATGCCCGGGCTAGAATGGTCTTTGAGCGTGATGTTTGAAAACGTTTCCAAATTTGATAATTCTGTGTGGGCGGATGCGGTCAAAGCTTGGCTTCTGGCTCGGTAGAACAACACTGACCAGCTCCTTCTAATATTGTTATTGATTTTACGGGTAAATGTACGAAATTCGGGCCTCTCGGACCCAAGCCTATCTTGAAAAAATAAACAGTAAAAATAAAATAAGTGTGGACGCTTTGTAGCTTAGTAGTAAACTAAGGAAGATTTATTTATTTAATGAACCTGATATTTCGGACTCGTCGGTGCTGCTACAATCCATTATTCATAGATTTTATTTGGATTTTAATTTTTTTAACCCATTTAAGCGATGTCAATGCGACAATACTTCAGTGCCATAGTGACACAAAATAGATGTTTTTTATTAGTTGTCCAGCATTTTTCAGAAATGAAAGAATGTTCTAAAAGATTGCTCTTTCAGAACGCCGCACCTCAACCGGAGCTCCATCTGGTAACTGAGGGCAGTTCAACTAGTGGGGAGGCAGCATTGTTTTATATGTATACTCCGAATATTCAGCAGTATGATTTGCTTTAGCAAATTTAATATCGATTATTTTGTACGGTTGGGTCTATTTCATCGGCGATGCGTATATACAAGGAAGCCTCTCATATAGGAGCTCGAATTCTTCGACAAGTGGGTCATACTTGATTCTCCGGGTGTTATTTCTCTTCAGAACAGGCCATGGATTGTTAAGCCAAAAAAAAAATGTCTTGTGTATTAGACGATCTAGACACAGGCGTATATTTTTAAAGCGAAACGGACGATCCGTGCCCTCGTCCGTGCCCACCTGGTGGGCATGGTTTAATCAGGGATCGAAAAAGTTCGAAAGCCCATGGGTAACTATAGGTGCCTGGCGCAAGCTTAATATTATAAGTTAATACCAAAGTCGATACAATTAGGTTAAAATGTGACAAATATCCAAGAGGATTAAAAGGCGCATTCATAACTGAAGAAGCAAAGCAATGAAGAACACTGAAACTTGAAACTGATGAATTGTCTGTGAAAACAAATTCTAAAATAATACATTTTTTAAAAACGAACAAAATTTTCAGATTGGCGAATTGTCTCTATGCAAGGTCGCAGGAAAAAAATTGATTATATCCTTTGACGTCTTTGAGCCATAGAGGTGAAGAATGTAATTTCCTCACCTCCATGCTTTGAGCTAGTTAAGAATAGGATTTTTTTTTTACCACAAAATTTACAAGTTTATACAATGTTTGATAAAATGACGGAAATGGTCATTCCAGTGTCCGAAGAAACCTTCTTCAATACGAAATGGAAGCGGCAGCAAGAGCCGCTCTGTGCCTACGACATGCTTTACCATCCGCCTGATTACAACCAGCATGCGCGCCGCTCCGACCGGCAGCAGCCGGAGATCATCCGAAGAAACATATGGGAACAGGTGAATCAGCTCAGCCGCTGAGACACGAGAGAGAAGTTCCAATAGAAACCTGCGCTAACGACATGCTCTACCTCGGCATTTTGAAATGGAAGATCACCAGAAGACACGTCTTGAAATATGTGAATCAGCGCTGTAGCCTCCAATAGCTTGCAGCAAAAGCTTAAGATTTCATGGAGAAATGTTAGCATGTAGTGCAGTGGCCTTCGGTGTGAATTGGATAGCAATAGGAGCCTCTATGTGCCTATAATATGATCTACCACTCGCGCACTACGCACTGCCACGGCTGTTTTTTAAGAAGCCTCAAATGTTACATATGTGGTGTTTAAAGTACTACAAAGACGTCATTTGAATCAATTTTTCCCGCTGAGTCGTCCATTTTGTTTGGATACCCGAAACTCACCGATAGCCTGGCGTCTCTGAGCCACAAACATACTGTTTGTGACGCCAGGGTGGTGGAACTTTCATCCCTTATTCCTCCCCATTCAAATTATGTTCAGAGAACTCGCTGCAATGAATCAAAGCAACAGTTTGTGACTTTAGACTTCAGAGAACTAACCGTTCCTATTCCTATTTCCAGAATCAAAGACGATGTGGCGAGCGAAAATCTCCAAAGCGCATTTAGATATTAGGTTAAAGCAATTATCGCAGTATTAGCTTTGTTAAACTCTCGTAACTTAGGTCTTGCGAAGTAATTATTATACCTCCACCTTCACTGAACTTCTAGAGTTTCATATAAACCACGGAGACACAAACGCCCAAAGGTCGGCTGGAAGAAATCTCTTCGAGGGATAAGCCCGCCTTTGCGCCCCACTTATGTTATTTTTGCACTAATTTCTTTTGTAAATTGTTTTTTTTGTGGCGTAATAAAGAATTTTCAATCAATCAATCAACTATTAATCTGGAGATTAATACCCAGATCACGGAGAACGGGAGTTTTCATCATGGCTAAATCTTTTGAGGGAGTGGTAACAAACATAAAAAAACATGCAGACGAATTGAGAACTTACCTTGTTTTGAAGTCTGTTAAAAATTAGGTTGATGCGATATTTCCGATAATGGCGCCATCTCAAATCCGTTGCAGACCTAGTGCAGAGCATTTCGAATCACCTCAAGTATAAACATTGGCTTTTGATGCAGGAGATGCACAAGGGCATATCTTCGACGTCCCACATGAGGTACGGCAGACCCAAGTGGCCGATATTGGACATGGCGCAGAAGTTGCACGTACGATCGACAAGTGTGTACTATACAATTTTCTCTTTATTTCGATTTGGAAGAGCCTTGTGATCAATCCAGATCTCCTTTTGGTGTCACGAGAAAAGGGCTGCAGATAAAGTCTTTTAAATTAATTGGTCTTAAGGCGCTAGGGCTAATCAACAAAAAAAATCTTACAGAAACATTTACAGAAGTAAAAATTAAAAGTTCAGAAATGAATTCCTTTTTGTAAATGTAAACGAAATTGAATGAGATCGCTAGAAGAGCAATCAAATTTTGTAATAAAGTTATTTCTTAGCTTGTTTACTTGGGATGCCTCGCCAAATTGTGCGCTTAGTCAACAGCCCAAATCAAAACACAAATTGTGCATCCATCTTGTATGTCCAATTGTATGTTTTAGTCGAGTGTCATACTTACTCAAAATCTTCGCTTGACTTAATATTTAATGTGTATAAATCATTTTATTCTATGAAATCATGGAGGTTTCTTCACCTCCATGTATGAAATGAAGACATTTTTAGGAGTACGATTTGATGTTTGCCTAAATCGGCGGTAATTTTTTTAACTTTAAATGGAGGGCCAACCCAGCACATAGCGAGGATGGTGACGTGCCAGTACATATCTTATATTGCACGGTTACACTGAGCTGAATGGAAAACTCGGTAATTTTCATTATATATTATTTTCTTCATTGCGATGGGGGATTAACCCTATCACCTGATAAGTGAGGCTATGCTGATACATATGTGGAATTAGAACCATGGACAGAGTCGAATGGCCACCCATCCGGGACCTGCCCGCGTTCTGCTTAGCCACGATGTGGTTGACAAGACTAGTCATTTTATACATCATTTATTGAGTTTAATTATTATTTCAAACTTGAATGATAACATCAGATAATTCTTTGACAGCTACATGGCGATTTAGAGATATTTTCAAGGTCAATTAGAAATGTGTCTACATTTAGTATGAAACAATTTGGGTCTAATCCGTCACCTGGCTTTGTTAGCTCGAGTTTGGGTTCAGTTCTTTATTTGTCCAACAGCGAAGATCCAGAATCCCCACACCCGCATCTACAACGTGCTCGAGTGGGCCGTACTCCTGAACCTTGGCAAGCCGAGCGTCTGCGACTAGAATTTGACTTGTAGGTCTATTCTTGGGATTCCGCGCTCAGGAATCAGGAATATTTTCGTCGCGAAAACCGCTTTGACAACCGCTATAAAACGGTTTTCTCGACTAAAAGATTCCTAATTCCTGAGCGCTAAATCCTACGAATTGACACGCTGCTTCTGCAGAACCTTTCCACGATATTTACGAGAAAATAAATGTATTACCATCCGCCAAACTAATAATGAAATGAAAGTCACACGTACTTTAACATTAAATATATTTGCACTGTGGTAATTACTGTCTTAAATCAGTGAAGCAAACATAAACATTCGGGGTATATTCACCACAACTTTACACCTGAGACAAACTATCTATTCTTAATTTAAATATTTGGATGAAATATGCAACTATGTCTGATGTCTTATGTAAATCGTAGTATTTTGATATCTGTCATATTTTTTGTGTTTATATATATTATAAAGTTTATTGTTACTTACAAAAACAGTATTTTTTATTAAAATACTCAACATAAATTATTTCTGTCCGCTGCCATTATAAATATCTCTAAATTCTTAAGGTTGGTAGATAGAAAATGAATGCCCTTTGGCATTCAGAATGCCTTTTGTGACCATTAGCAAGGCCGCGTATGAAGCTAGACAAATTCCCGATTTCCCCCCCACCGCTCCGCTAGACGCCAACGCAGCAGTGGCGCCGTGAATCTTAGGACAAAACTGAAATGAGATATTGTTAGAGCGACACCTATACGCCGTCGCTGGAACTTCGTGAAAGTTGTATCGATCCCGCGGCAAGTCGTCAATGATCATACAACCAATCACAAGGCTCGAGATCACCCGCCATATTATTCACATTGCTGCTAGAAAACAGCCACCATTTCGTCAGATCTCTACTTCATGAAAGGATTTACTATTTTCACATTGATCGTCAGTAGCTGGTTGGTGTAGCGCGTGAGACGTCTTATCTACAGTTATTGTTCGATGGGGGATGTCGGTTCGAATCCTGTATGTTACAATTTTTTTTTCTGTTTTTTTACGTTTTATTGTTATTGGTGCATAGTATATAATTATAGCGTGAGTTAGACTTAATTGATTTACACATATAAAAAAATATTACATAATAATAGGTTTTGGTAAAAAGTTTTTACCTGAGAAACAATTTTAAAAAGTATAAACGTCATTTGATACAATAAAAAGTAAAATAACACTTTTAAAAAGGATATACGTGAGACGATGGAGAAATAATTTCCATACAACGAGCGCGCAAAAAATGATGCCACGAGACTTACAACATTATATCGCCGTTCTAGCGCCGTAACGCAGTGATGAAAACGGAGAAAAATCTAATTTTTTGTCTCCCAAATTGATAGGTAAATTGATAAAAATAAGAATTATTTTTCAATAAACCTGATGGTCGTAACGTCATTGTTCATTAGTAGTGAGAGCCGAAACAAAGGCCAAATTCCTCCCGCAGCACAAGTGAAGTAAATTTCCTTTTTTGTACTAAGCAGGTACCTACGTCGCTTATTCCAAGGAATGTGACAAGTAGTGTCGACACTTTTTAGGGTTCCGTACCCAAAGGGTGAAAACGGAACCCTATTACTAAGCCTCTGCTCTCCGTCCGTCCGTCCGTCCGTCCGTCCGACTGTCACAGGGCTCTATCTCATGAACCGTAATAGGTAGGCAGCTTAAATTTTCACAGAGTGTGTATTTATTTTGCCGCTACAACAACAAATAGGTAAATTAAAAAAATATATTAAAGTTAAAGGGGGGCCCATACAAAAGAAACGTGATTTTTGGTGTTGATGGTACGGAACCCTTCGTGTGCGAGTCCGACTCGCACTTGGCCCGTTTTTTTAGTTCAATTTGCTCTCCTGTGGTCGCCTGGTACGCAGTATCCTCCATTTAGCTGCTATTTGCCGCGGCAGCGAGTGCCGCGTCGCGCCGCGCGGTCGCGCCGCGCCGAAGTGTCTTATAATATTTGGACGCTCGTCCGCTCCGCTGTAGCGCCACAGAGCAGCGCTGTGAAACAATCGAATAATGTAGATTTGTATTCGAATGAATCGAATAACGGGAACAATCGAATAATTCGATTGATTTTATTCGCAATCGCCTATCGCTAGTCTACGACCAGTGTTTCCAATAATAAAACGAAAACAAATGTTGACATGACAGACAGTTAGATCAGGTCGGGGCGTTTATTTTGAGTGGTCGCATGATGGGTCTAAGACCAGTGTTTCCCATGATATAACAAAAAACAATTTTGACATGACAGGCAGGTAGATTAGGTCGGGGCGTTTATTTTGAGTGGTCGCATGATGGGTCTACGACCAGTGTTTCCCATGATATAACGAAAACAAATTTTGACATGACAGACGGGTAGATCAGGTCGGGACGTTTAATTTGAGTGGTCGCATCATGGGTCTACAACCAGTGTTTCCCATGATATAACGAAAACAAATTTTGACATGACAGACAGGTAGATCAGGTCGGGGCGTTTAATTTGAGTGGTCGCATCATGGTCTACAACCAGTGTTTCCCATGATATAACGAAAACAAATTTTGACATGACAGACAGGTAGATCAGGTCGGAGCGTTTATTTTGAGTGGTCGCATGATGGGTCTACGACCAGTGTTTCCCATGATATAACAAAAATAAATTTTGACATGACAGACAGGTAGATCAGGTCGGGGCGTTTATTTTGAGTGGTCGCATGATGGGTCTACGACCAGTGTTTCCCATGATATAACGAAAACAAATTTTGACATGACAAACAGGTAGATCAGGTCGGGGCGTTTATTTTGAGTGGTCGCATGATGGGTCTAAGACCAGTGTTTCCCATGATATAACAAAAAACAATGTTGACATGACAGACAGGTAGATTAGGTCGGGGCGTTTATTTTGAGTGGTCGCATGATGGGTCTACGACCAGTGTTTTCCATGATACAACGAAAACAAATTTTGACATGACAGACAGGTAGATCAGGTCGGGGCGTTTAATTTGAGTGGTCGCATCATGGGTCTACAACCAGTGTTTCCCATGATATAACGAAAACAAATTTTGACATGACAGACAGGTAGATCAGGTCGGGGCGTTTATTTTGAGTGGTCGCATGATGGGTCTACGACCAGTGTTTCCCATGATATAACGGAAACAAATTTTGACATGACAGACGGGTAGATCAGATCGGGACGTTTATTTTGAGTGGTCGCATGATGGGTCTACGACCAGTGTTTCCCATGATATAACGAAAACCAATTTTGACATGACAAACAGGTAGATCAGGTCGGGGCGTTTATTTTGAGTGGTCGCATGATGGGTCTAAGACCAGTGTTTCCCATGATATAACAAAAAACAATGTTGACATGACAGACAGGTAGATTAGGTCGGGGCGTTTATTTTGAGTGGTCGCATGATGGGTCTACGACCAGTGTTTTCCATGATATAACGAAAACAAATTTTGACATGACAGACGGGTAGATCAAGTCGGGACGTTTAATTTGAGTGGTCGCATCATGGGTCTACAACCAGTGTTTCCCATGATATAACGAAAACAAATTTTGACATGACAGACAGGTAGATCAGGTCGGGGCGTTTATTTTGAGTGGTCGCATGATGGGTCTACGACCAGTGTTTCCCATGATATAACGGAAACAAATTTTGACATGACAGACGGGTAGATCAGATCGGGACGTTTACTTTGAGTGGTCGCATCGTGGATCTACGACCAGTGTTTCCCAAGATATAACGAAAACTAATTTTGACATGACAGACAGGTAGATCAGGTCGGGGTGTTTATTTTGAGTGGTCGCATGATGGGTCTACTACCAGTGTTTCCCATGATATAACGAAAAAAAAAAATTGGCATGACAGGAAGTTAGATCAGGTCGGGGCGTTTATTTTGAGTGGTCGCATGATGGGTCTGCGACCAGTGTTTCCCATAATATAACGAAAACTAATTTTGACATGACAGACAGGTAGATCAGGTCGGGGCGTTTATTTTGAGTGGTCGCATGATGGGTCTACGACCAGTGTTTCCCAAGACATAACGAAAACAAATTTAGACATGACAGACAGGTAGATCAGGTCGGGAAGTTTACTTTGAGTGGTCGCATCATGGGTCTACGACCAGTGTTTCCCATGATATAACGAAAACAAATTTTGACATGACAGGGAAGGTAAATCAGGTCGGAGCGTTTATTTTGAGTGGTCGCATGATGGGTCTACGACAAATGTTTCCCCAGATATAGCGAAAACATATTTGGTCATGACTTGACATGTACAACACATGAAATTGAACTGAACCGTTCCTCCGAGATTAATATTGGAGTTTCTTTTCGTCATAGAATTTATTTATTATTTATTAAATAATATTATTTTTTATTATTATTTTATTTTAGCTATTTGTTGTTATAGCGGTAAAATAAATACACACTCCGTGAACATTTCAGCTGCCTACCTAAGGCCCTGTGACAGACGGACGGACGGACGGACAGCGAAGGCTTAGTAATAGGGTTTCGTTTTCACCCTTTGGGTACGGTACCCTAAAAACGAACCAACAAAACAAAACATATTATTTATGTCATTTATTCTTTTCACGGAGTTTTCCTTCTGTTCATGTTATTCATTATTCTGTGCCGCCGACAAAAACTACAAAAATCCGCCCGCCGAGCTATCTGCCAAGGTCATGTGACTTGTCCTGTTGCGACCCGTCCGCAATGGACGTACTTGCAGACGCACGTTCCACGGGGAGGCGGATATTTACGGCCGCCCCAATACTCGTAGTGCCCGCTAGGCTTGAGAAGGAGAATTTAGCATAATTACGTAACGACAGTCGTGGCACAATGGTTTTAGTGTCGTATTTTTGCTGCGAAGTTGAGAACCACACATATCGAAGTTCGGTTCCTGGAAACATCACTTTTTTTATATTATAACAAATATTTTATTTATTTATGATATTTTTATTTATTTATATCTTGCTAACCGAACGTTACTAACCAGTCTCAATTATTTCGGCTTTAGACCTCAATAACATTTGATTGAGAATTTTACAGCGCCATCTATGAAGTTCAGCTGATGCTCGTAGGAATTTGGTTCGGAACTTTGTTACTGTCGCGATCCCGAAAGCGATCTCCGCGTGCGGAGAGTCGTGCGGAGAGGCGTGCGCCCGCTTCGAAACATCGCAGCGGACTGAGGCTACCGAAATGGCGATAGATATTCGCCAAGAGAACGAAAGGGAAAGGGATACTTTACGGTGCTCAGAAATTTTGTCGTAAGTCCAAAATTCATTTTTTTGATGCTTTGAATGAAAAATTGTGTCCAAATGCAACAATAATCATTCAAAAATTTGAAAATCATGATGCAAATATAATGTGAGATTACTAGTACTGTAATTAACACCAATTCTGAGAAATAAAGCATAATGTGAAAAAATCGACCTATTTTCGCGATTTTTTTCTATCGGGCCAATGTTATGCTATTGGAACAATAATCATTCAGTATAAGCGGATATAAGTGAAGTTTCATATAACGCAATTTTAGCATGATTAGTTCAATATTCTCTGAGAAATTAAGACAAAGCTAAGTGCGATTTAGCGTCATACGGAGCCTTAACATTTTGCTGTTAAGAATTATATTATTATTAATTAACTCATTAATCCGTCAAAATGTTTGAAAGTAATACCATTTTAACACGTTTTTATTGACTCGGTTCTTGTCTGTCTGTTCGTAAATAAATTCGCAATCGATTTAAAAATAACTTTCCGAAATCGTTTTCTACTGATTTATTTTAGCATAGTGGAAAATTCTTGATATTTCCATTCGTGTATATAAAATGATATATTTTCAAACATTTCAAAGGCACCACGATAATTTACTCGAGTGATATGGAAGGACGGATGGAGTGATTGAAACTCACTCGTATGGACGCAGCCAAGAACGTTGGCACGAGTTAGTTGAGAACGTCTATAGTTCGCTACGATTCGGGAAGCGCTACATCGAATGTCCGTTGCACTAAATATCGACCTGTGAAGATCTTACGCGTCGTTGGAACTCGAGAAAATAGAAGTGAGCGTAGTGGAAGAGTAGTAAGCGAATCGTAAGCGAACTCACTCGCCAGCGCGCTGCCATTTTTGCTGCAAAAAACTATAGAAAAGAATGGACGTGATACATGCGCTCACACAGTGTGCGGAGTTTTTGCCTAATGGAGCGCGTTCATTAGGCGGATCGAGGCGGGCCGCAAAACTCCGCCTGCCTGTGTTTATATGGAAGTGAGTACACCAGCGACGGTGCGGCGGGCCTTCGCGTCGTCGCTAGTTGATGCACTTCCATTTAAACCTGGTCAGGCGGATTTTAGCGGCTCGCCCCGATTCGCCTGGTCCCCGCTTGGCTTTAAGAGGCAACTACAGCCCACGGTGATGTCGACTGCACGCCCGACTCGCTGTGATATAAAACGGAAGTTTGTTTTATACATTCATGCAAAAACAACAGCAGGCCCATTGCTGGAATTCCGTAATCAGTAATCAGGACTCTTGATGCTAGAAAACCGCTTTCAAAGCGGTTTTCATGGCGAAAATATTCCGGAAAACGGTATTTTTTATAAAGCGGTTTTCTCGAGTCAGGATTCCTGAAGTTCCAGGAATAGGCCTGCTGAAGTATGAAAAATGTGAAGCATAAAAAACCTATATTGTCGTCTATGAAGGTTTCAATCAATTATTTTTGGTGTTTTTTAAAACAGATAATAACGATTGTGGCTATACTGTTTTAGCGATGTCAACTATGATTTCGTCTTCATCTTCTTTTTTCTTGCATTTTTGGATGTAAAAGTGGCTAAACGCCCCAGACAAAATTAGCTCCCGTCACTTCCATGCTCGCTGCTACATCCGTCCCCATCAGGATCTGAGATCTCAACGTTTTCCCGCCCGCCGGACTCTACCGCTGCTTGGTGCCGTTGATCAGCCGCTCGCGCTGCCGGTGCCAAGCGTCGCTGTGCTGGAACTTGTGCCAGGGCCACGGCGCCTCGCCCTCGCGCTCCCAGGAGCCGGACCCCTTGCCCCCCTCCTGGCCCCAGTGGCCGTGCCAGCCGTGCTTGTCGCCGTCCCAGGGCCGCGGACGCCACTGCGGCTTCGGCGCGCTCGTGCTGCCGTCCGCGGGCTCCCGGTCCGCGTTGACGCGGTTGCTGAGCGCCGGCGCGCCCTGCTCGGGCCGCTGGTACCTGGTGACGATGAACTCCGCGCCGCGCTCCGCTATCATGATGACTGGCGCGGCGGTGTTGCCTGCGCGAAACGAAATATTTCATTTCTACTTGGGAGCCCACTAAAGCCGAATATAGTCAAGCATACGCCAATTTGCCAGCACGGTCTGAAATAATTCTACTTCTTCTGTCAAGGCGTTTAGGAGGAAAATAATTACGAACACGCACACTCTCTTCTAGATCTCTCTTCTTTCTACTTTAGGCGAAAAATAAGGATGGATATATTTTAATTTTAAAATACTCTCTAACCAGAGTTGGGCACTCTTAAATGGATTTTTGGGAACTTTTAAATGATTGTGCAATTTACTCAATATTATCTGGTACTCTCGATTGAAAATAAAACTATTTACACAAATTAAGGTTAAAAGATCAAACATACAAGAAAGTACCCGGCCTACCGGCACGGTTTTCACAGCCCCTGTGAAAGTTTGAAAGCCCACGGTCGTCTTCGGGCACCCCTTTGAGCGACTGGCGTACGCCATGGGTAGCTACATGAAAAATGCAATCTTGGTTAAGTAATGACTGCTTACCTGAAGGTAACGTAGGCATCACCGATGCGTCAATTACACGAACACCTGGAATAAGATAATATTTTATTTATACTCACAAATGAAACAAAATATAATAAAAAAAAAAAAAATAATAAAATTATTTCTTGTAGACCATTATAAAAACAGTTTACAAAAGGCGGGCCTAATGCTAAAAGGAATTTTCTTCCTACCTACCCTTGGGATGTAAGAAAGGTGCAAGGCGGTAGACAAAAAACCGGCCAAGAGCGAGTCGGACTTATTTTATTATATACTAGCTGCGGTACCCGGCTCCGCTCGGGTTGGTGTCGGCTAAATTATTTCATGGATAAAAAGTAGCTCACATGGCTGGTCCATAATTGGGTCAAATTGGTCCAGGACAATTTATCCATCTACCAAATTTAATCAAGATCGTTTGAGCCGAAATAGCATGATTTAATGAGAAACATTCAATAATTCCCATTAAGAACTTCGTTGATATTTGGTGGCTGTTTAAAAAAAAAGCATTTGCCGCCAGAACCTTTCTGCACTTGCACTGCTACATTGCTTACCTAGTAAGTAAGTAACGTGTAACGTAGGTTAGTTTTGCGTGGACTCCAACCAACTGCCAGCCTCAACATCGAAAACGGTAACCCATCCGAAACTTGACTACTCCCAGAGATGCTGTACGTTGATAAAATACGCATATAAATCGGGTAAGTGGTTCGCAAGTCAGAAGAATTACTCACTTTTTTGTATTTTATTTATTTCATTCCATTGATGGGACAACTGTCAACTGTCAATTGAGTGCACTTGTTCTCTAATCAAAATTCTCGAAAATCAGTGGAAAGATAGGACACGACTCCAAAGTGTTTTAACTTGTAGCCCTTGTGCTAAAACCATAGTGAGAGTGTTATCTCCTTGTGGAAATAAGAATTCAATAAGATAAATCGTATAAACAAAACTTGTCAACTACAGTGTGAATGTAAACAAAGAACTACCCACACTCTCCATACAAAAAATTTTAACAACAAAATAAATTCCTACACTAACTAATAAAACCAAGTTAAAGTGTTAATATCATGGCTTCCTGCTACAAATGTGACAAAAAAATACAAAAAGTTGATGAAAAGAACCCAAAAATATCGTGTTATGGATGTGAGCGAGCCGTTTGTGTTAAGTGCAGTGGGCTAACTGCCACGGAGCTAAGAGTGGTAACTCTCACCGCCCAATCACTACGGTACCTCTGTCCAGACTGCGAGGTAGGCCTCCGCCATTTGCCCAGTCTGAAGAAGCTCATTAATGACCTCAGTGAAGAAATTGGTGGCCTCCGACGGGAAATCGCAGAGATGAAGAAAAGTAGGGGTGAGGCACTGAACCTCGACATGGTGGTCGAGGAGCTTGAAGATAGGAGGTTGCGGAGCTCAAACGTCATCCTGTTCGGGATTCCTGAGTCCAGTGCGGAGGATGCGGAGCAGCGCAAACGTGGAACGAGCGCTCACCGCTCTGCCGCAGCCGCCTCGTCCCCGTGCACTCATCCGCCTCGGTAAGCCGAAGCCCGGCTCCACGACTCCACGCCCCCTCAAGCTCATCATGACCGGTAAGCGAGAAGCCATTGCTGTTTTGAAGAACAGGTCGAAGCTACCGAGCTCCGTGTCCGCCAAGTCTGACCTCACGGTCTACCAGCAGGACAAACTGAGAAGGCTGAGGGAAGAACTGGCGGAGAGGGTTGCCAAAGGAGAGGATGACATCACTATTAAGTATGTCAACAACTGCCCCAAGATAGTGCAGATTCCAAAAAAGTGATGTTATCCAATATCACCGAATTCACCTTCTTCTACACGAACCTGGCATCCTTAACGGCGAAATTTGATCTACTTCTTATAGAAATCAACAAATTAAAACCAACATGTATTATTATCACCGAAACACATCTAACACCTGATGTGGGAGACAGCATCATCAGCATATCTGGATACACACTGTTCCGGCAAGATAGAGGCGGAGGCAAAAAATGGGGTGGTGTAGCAATATACATTTCAAACTATCATAAAAATATCCCAATAGTAGCTAAAAGAAACACCATATATCATAATAACAATGTTGAAGCCCTGTGGTTGGATTTGAAGTACAATAATTTCAATATTCTTCTGGGCGGTGTCTACCGACCAACACATTACACATTGGAGGAGTCAGATAAGCAGCTGTTCGATTTAATAAAGCAGGCGTCCGAGGCAGGCACCACACTTATCCTGGGCGATTTTAACCTGCCTGACATCCACTGGCCTCCGAAAAAGTTTGATGGGTACAACACATTACACGATAAATTCATAGAAATGTACACAAGTAGTAATTTACATCAGCTAGTAAACAATATAACTCGGAAACGAAACCAACAAGAATCACTTCTAGATCTTATTATGTGTAATGATGAAAATCTGTGTACAAAATTGGAATACCATCCCAACGTAGGTAAGAGCGACCACCTGGTTATTCTCGCTAGTGTACAAATTATAGAGAACCGCGGATGCGACTATCCTCTGAAAAGACTACGGCCAAACTATTTTAAAGCGGACTGTAAAGCCATAGCTACAATGCTGAAGGAAGCAAATCTCAACAATAAACATACTGACATCATAGAAGCATGGAATGAATTTGGATCCATTGCAAAGAATGCACTTAACACCCACGTACCTCTCTCCAAACAAACAGTTATATCTGCCAATAGACCATGGATTAATAGAGATATTCTTGAATTGGTAAAGAAAAAGAAACAACTTTGGAGACTCTACCGACTTGTTAAATCCGATAAAGCGTACGCAGCTTATCGTAACATCAATAACAACATTGTCAGCGTAACAAGACAAGCGAGGCGGTCATTTGAGACACACATTGTAGAGACTGGGCCCAAATCATTTTATGGGTACATCAGGAAGCAACTTTCCTCTAAAGTGGGTATTCCGCCAGCGCTCCGAGCACACAACTCTACAGACATAGTTACTGATCACCGGGGAATAGCCAATGTATTTGCTAAGCAATTTGAAAAATCCTACGTCCGAGAATGCGATGGGCCTATGCCACAAATTGGAGTTCCAAGAGTAGAAAACTCTATAGAAACTGTAGAGTTTAGTCCTGCTGCAGTGTACAAGTCTCTACAATCCTTCAGAAACAACACCGCCATGGGACCCGACTCACTGCCCGCAGTTTTTCTTAAGGAATGCTCTACAGAACTATGCGACCATTTGGCACACATAATGACTATATCATTTGAATGTGGAAAGCTGCCAACAGATTGGAAGGAGGCGATAGTTACACCAATATATAAGAAAGGTGACAAATTCGACCCAGCCAATTACCGTCCAATTAGCCTGACGAGTATTGTCTGCAAAGCCATGGAGAAAATAATAATATCGGAAATAAGAGCTTTCCTAGCCCATGAGAATGTAATCCTTGAGGAGCAGCATGGATTTGTCCCTAGACGTTCAACGGTCACCAACCTGCTCAAATGTGTGGACAAATGGACGTGTGATTGGAATGAGAGACGGCCCACTGACATCATTTACCTGGACTATGAGAAGGCTTTCGATAGAGTTCCCACCAAACGGCTCTTGCATAAATTAGAACACTTTGGCTTCCGAGGAAATCTCCTGTCATGGTTCCGAGATTTTCTGACAAATAGACGGTTTCGTGTGCGAGTTGGAGAGGATATGTCTGAACCTTACCAAGTTCTGAGCGGTGTACCACAAGGATCCGTCGTCGGCCCAGTCGCCTTCGGAGTATTCCTAACAGATTTAGGAGAGATAACACACCTCAACTTCTCTCTTTTCGCTGATGATACCAAATTTTTTGCTAACCCTATTATCGCCCAGCAAAAAATCCAGGACACCCTTGACAAGATTTCTGGCTGGACAAAGGAGTGGCTATTGTCACTCAATGCCAGTAAATGCACTGTGCTACACCTAGGACCCAAAAATCCACACCACTCTTACTGGCTTGATGGAAAAATGATTGAGACAGTGACAACGCAACATGATCTCGGCGTGACAATTTCAGAAGATCTTAAATGGGAGACACACATCACAGAAGTCGTCAAGAAAGCCAATTCCCTACTATACATGATCAGAAAGGCCTTCTCGTACATAAATACAGAACTATTCCTAAAATTATATAAGGCCTATGTTCGCCCCTTATTGGAATATGCTTTTCTGATTTGGAACCCTTATTTTAGAAAGGATATAGACCTTGTGGAAGGCGTTCAAAGACGGGCCACAAAAATGATTGCAACACTTAAGAAGCAAAGTTATGAACATCGACTTAAAGTTCTCGGACTCAGCACCCTGGAGGAACGCCGCCAGCGGGGGGACCTCATAGAAACATACAAAATCCTCAATGATTACTATAATTTACCAAATCTCAAAGAAATGTTCACAAAAAATACAAACATACACCTTAGAGGGCACAGCTTAAAACTTAACCACTCTGCATCAAATTCTAACCCCAGGAAACACTTCTTGGTGAACAGAGTTGTAGACTCTTGGAACAAGCTGCCGGAGGAGGTCATTAGTGCTGAAACTGTAAATGGATTTAAAAACCGACTAGACAAACACTTAAAGGCAATAAAAAAATAAAATAACAAATAATCAATAATAATAATAAACAATCAACAACCAATAAATAAAATCAAAACAAATATAGAATGTGAACCATAAGTAATATTAGTAATACCATTTTTATTTATTCTTTTAATATACAAGTGCACTCCGGGAAAAATGAAATTCACGCATCAGCTTTAAGCTGCTAGTGATATAAATAACATAATAATAATAATTGGTTGCACCTTTAGCAATTTAGCGTGATGCTAAGTAGTCCTAAAGTTGCGGGAAATACCAAGCCGTACTTCGGTACAATTAGTAAGCCAGCCCCCTCCCGCCGAGCCGTGTAGACAATCTCAGTTTGTATGACAGCCACATCTTAGCGTAAGTGGAACTGAATTCTATTTAGCCTATCCTGATTCCCAGGTAGTTAAATGTACGTGTACTAAGTTTAATCTAATTCGGATAATCGGTTTAAGAGTTATGGAGGAACATACATACATACATACAGAACTGATTTCTAAAAATCGTCAATTTAGTATTAGTATCATACATAAAGTCTACAAACGAAGTATTTTAGCAAACAAAACAACTTACTCGATGAACACCCCTTACAGATTTATTATTAGTATAGATAATATAATGTATAATAATATATATTACTTCGATAAATCTTCTTACTTCGACTACTAAAAAATCTTACTTCTTTTGTCCTTTTGCCGCTATAACAACTATATAATATATAATATATATATATAGTTGTTATAGCGGCAAAAGGACAAAACGAAGTAAGATTTTTTATCAATAAAGATATACACACAACAATGATACATATACTTACATCCTAATACTATTACAGTCAGTCAGTCAGTCAGTCAGTCAGCGTGTTTGCGTCCACTGCTGGACATACGCCTCTCCAATCCTTCTCCAGGGATACCGGATATTTTTATAATGCCGGGTACCGCAGCTAGTAATACTATTACACACATATATAATACATAACTAATAATACATATTTAAGGTGGGCCTTCCCGCTCAACTCCCCATACAAACTGGGAAATTTTACACAAAATAGCTTTAGTTGATCGAACTAGATGTCTGATGACCGTTGGCATTGTACAATTATGTTTGGTTTCTAAGTTATAATGTCCGAAAGTTCGAACTTTTCGCGCGTTTTATACAATAACTTTGGAGGTCGATGACTTAACGATAAAATAAAGACATCTCAAAAAGATTAGTCATCAGACTTTTTTTATAATCAAATAGGTTTTTGTTAGATGTTTGACTATAACGGTCGTGGTTTACTTTTTGCTATAAGTCGTTTTGTAATAAACATTTTCGCAAATCTTTCCAAAAACACTATGCGCATTGTCTGCTTTGTGGACATGTGGCATGGCACCTAGTTCCCATGTGGTGTGTTGGGCTAATACCATGACAGAACTTGTGGTATTAGCCATCCATGTCCAGTCACATAAAAAAAATCTGACTTCGTACAATATTTTTAAGCGCTTCAAAATTAACTATGAGACACGCGGTCAATAAATCCGTCGTCCCCACTCACCCTCGAGGCCGTGCACGCGCAGCTCGCTGTCGACGACGGCGACGGGGTCCGCCGCAGGCCCGATGGCGCACGTGCCCACCTGGTGGTTCTCCGGCGCCGTGTGGAGGCGCGCGAGGCACCGCAGGAACTCGTCCGTGCCGGGCGGGCCCTGCTCCTGGCACTCGAGCCCGTGCGCCGCCGACGGCGTCATGCCGTACCGGCGCCTCAGCCGCTGCACGCGAGGAATGACGCCTCAGCGGGATCGACATTTTCGATGCGGGTTGAATCGTGATATCCATGGAATTCCATGATCGAAAATCATCGTGCTTGTGTAAAAGCCGACTGAGGAATCTGTGTCGTTGTGGTTTGGATTCCACCTTGCATGTTGGGGTCCAACAGGAGCACGCTGTATTAAGGCGCTAGGACTAGCCAACTACTCGCGCCATACAAATGCACTTTTTAACAAATGTAATAATATGTAGTGAAACGCTTCAGCAAATCCAAATAGAACTCCAGACTGATAATGGATTGTTAATATTTTTTTATTCCATCATTTATTTAAATAATAATAAAAATAAAAAAGTTGATTTTTCTCATTAGAAATCTGAAAGTAATTCTATTTCTAGATATAAGCAAAAACAACATATATGCATAAACAAAAAAATCCATTTGCTTTTAGATTTCTACATTTAGTCAAAAAAGTTCGGAAATGGACACCGTTTCCGCAATGTATTTTGTATAGAAAAAGGAAACATACATTAACGAAAATAATTCGATTCCTAGACAAGGAATCATATATTGTAAGAATGACACTTATAATCGTCAGACTTAGTTAGTTAACTTGGGGTGCCTCGTCTAACTTTGCGATTTGGCTAGTACCAGGCCCTTAAGGTCGGACTAAACCGGTTTTAGTATGGTTATTCCGGTGCTAATCCCATGCTACGTTCTGACAGGTTCTCTCTGAATACGACTGTAAGAAGATAAAGGCCAGCCTCGGTAGCCCAGTGGCGCGACGCCTTGCGATTCGATTAGCTTGCTGAAGCACTTCTTTGCGCGGTTAGGTTATGGATGGGTGACCATTTTCAATAGTTGAGGCTGGCCATGGATCGGATTACAGGTAAAACTGTAGGTACTTACTGGGTGGTAAGGTTAATCCCGCCCGGGTTGGTACCATCGCATTGAATCAACGATGGTCGAAGCGGCAATGTAAATTGTCCGTGTTTCCCATCCAGTTTAATGTCGCTGAGCAATATAAGGAAGGCCTGACACCTGGTTCCCATGTGGTGTGTTAGGCTAATATCTGACGGTCATCCATCCATGTCCAGTCACATAAAAAAAGGATAATAACATGATTGTATTTGTGGATAGCTATCCATGCCCAGAGACCATATTACAAGTTAGAAGTCACTTATCGAAATATTGCTCATCGATTCCGCAGGTTCATATCATTCAATAGAGCAGGCATTTGAAGGGTACACTAAATCGTCCGTCAAGGGATTTTTATTTCTGTGAAGATAAATAAAAATAGATAAATGTTCTAGCCTCAATTATGAGTTACTATTCACTCATCGAAATTTCGCTGAACCCTTCGATTTCGCAGATTGCCACCATTGCAAGTAATTCAGGAATAAACTAAACCGCCCGTCAAGGGATTTTTATTTCTGTGAAGATAAATAAAAATAGATAAATGTTCTAGCCTCAATTATGAGTTACTATTCACTCATCGAAATTTCGCTGAACCCTTCGATTTCGCAGATTGCCACCATTGCAAGTAATTCAGGAATAAACTAAACCGCCCGTCGAGGGATTTTTATTTCTGTCAAGATAAATATTTTCAAGACATTTATTTCACGTTTCTACACAAATATAAAAATCCATGGACAGGCGATTTAGTGTATTCCTCAATCGCCTGCAATGGTGGCAACCTGCGGAATCGAAGAGTTCAGCGAGATTTCGATGAGTGATAGTAACTCATAATTGAGGTTAGAACATGTTTAATACCAAGAATTGATTTACTGCATTTGTAATTAGGCCGCATACTTTCTGGCCGCTTATCACTGTGACCAATAAAGTTAAACGTTCCTTACTGTGACTATGAATTGACTTCATAAAAATATACTGTGAATAATAGCTGTTCTTACTTATTTTAGAAGTAGTTGTTTAAAAACCAATTGGTTTTTATATAGTTAGTATTTAATTGTCGGTTTTTCTTCCTTTCACTCGATTTTTGTAAAGTAGAAGTAGATTGATACATAAAACCGTAATTAATATCGTAAGTATTCATTAGAGGAAAAAAGTCCAGGAAAAATCCTAAAACAAATGTAATTAGACTAAACTAGGAAGACAAGATGTCGGTGACGTGAAATACTTTTTCCTAACGAAAAAGTGCCCATTGATAGGCAAACATAAGAAAACTATTTAGTTGGAAAATGTTAAAATTAAATATATACTTTGATTTATTTCGGTTGCTCATTCAATGCCTCCGTGATTTTTTATTATAATTTTCTATGTACTCGCAGCTCTCAGTAGAAACACTGCCATGGTTAGTTCCTGCTGTATGTGTATGTGTAAGGTTTGGTTTTCAAGATGCTCAGTTCTGTCCTAGGCCACCATGCAACTGAGCCTTAGGTTATTGAGCGAATTACAGCAGTCTAGAGAGAGCGTGTTTTAGAGGATCCTAGGTCCCATCTCTTACCTGGCATTATATGTACTACCAGAATATAATATGCACGCCTTCTTTATTTAATCTTCATAGTGATTGCTCCAGTTCAACTTGCTATCAAGGATGATGCCTAGGTATTTGGCTTAGGGCTGGTTTTTCAATAATCTGATAAACAGCCACATAGCTATTCGACGGATATATTTACGCTTCTGCTTATCCATCTGATATAGTGAGTTCATATGTTTATTAGCAAAATTATAGTCAGATAATTATGATAGCAGATATAGTTCTCCGCCAGTGACTATCTGTCTTTTGACCAACGTGAATTGATACTGTCAGTTCGATAAGTTCTATCTGAGGATTGAAAAATCGGCCCTTAGGGACAATGTTGTGCCAAACAATCTTGGCAGATCCTTGTACGCTAGCTTTATATTATTCGTAAAGATATAATTAGTTCCCTCTTATTTGAATATTCTCCACATCGGTTTCCTACGATTCTTAGGGATTCAAAGCAAATTTTCCAATTTGCCACTAAGGTCATCTGCATAGCCTACCTAGTTGTGTTGTTACTTTCGTTCAGGCGCTTGATGGCGTTGTCACCACTATATTCCAAAGAAGAAGATCACGTATGTTATTCCGATCACTTTCCCAAGTTGAAGGAATAGTGTACAAAAGTTACCGTTGTGTTTGCGAGCCTGTAGCCGATTTTAGCGGCGTCGACGAGCACGTCGAGGTCGCGCGAGTCCAGGAAGTAGTTGGGCTGCATCAGCGGCGGGTCGAAAGGCGACGTCGTGTTGAGCTCGAGGTAGCCACGGCTGATTGGGTGCAGGTTGATCACCGACATACTGCGGGTGAGACGGTTTTTAGCGAGTCGGTAGCCGATTCAAGTGGCTAAGATCGCAAGAGTTGAGGAAGTGGTTGGGACGCATCGGCGGCGTGTCGGTTGGCGTCAACGAGTTAAACTCGAGGTAGCCGCGGCTGATGTTGACAACCGACATGCTGCGGGAGATACGGTAGAAGTTAATTTAGCGAGTCTGTAGTCGATTCACGTGGTCGAGGTCACAGGAGTTGAAAAAGTGCCTGTAGCATCGAGCGAGCCTGAAAGCGATCTTAGCCACGTCGATGAGGACGTCCAGTTGAGGACACGTTAGAATACAGATTTTTACTTAAGAGTATTAAGAAACCAAAGAATCAAAGAACAGGTATGGAGAGTTATATGTCCATTGATAGTCAACAGATATCGGTTAGTATGGTGTTTTTATTCCAAACTGCTGTCGTCATAAATATATTGGAATATCTTTGGAATATGCCTGCAAAGTCTTCATGCAAAGGTGCCTAAAAATCGGTGGAATTTTCCACTTCAAGAGAAGAAGCTCCACCGATATAAAAGGCGCTCGAGCACTAGGGCCGGGAAGTTTATCTTGGGATGCGAGTGAAGCGATACCGATGATATGAGATGTGAGCTAGTTCTTTATAATTCTTGGAAGTAATTTTGTATTAGAAGCGAGGCTTTAACGTATAATTAACCACACCAGTTAGTTGTATGTTATAGAGGCACTGACCCCACTGTCCGTTTGGGGTGTGGTGCGTCACCCAAGGCGGCCAACTCGTCGGGGTCGGCGGCGCAGCCCGCGTAGTACCCGGAGAAGAAGAACTGCACGTCGGGATGCTGCCCGTCAGCCTTCGCGTATTTAGAGTTCACGATGCCGGTCAGCTGTGGGTAAAATATTTTAATATTTTAATAGCGGTCATCATTGAGACCATTGCATTAAGTCCTTTTAAGTCTTTGGTTTCTTCCATCTTGACGAGATTCTCCAAAAAACACTTTTGGAGTTGGAGTATATACTGTAACATACAGGGAGTTTTCTTGCATAGGAAAGTATGAGGAAATCCTAAGCCATAGGAGATACAAGAAATCTGTCTTAAGGTGGCCCAACCCGCTCATCTCACCATACAAAAGGGGAAAGAAGATCACGCCCATATTTCTTGTCAGAGATCCAAAATTTTGCTCAAAATAGCTTTATTTGATCGAACTAGATGTCTGATGACCATTGGCATTCTAAAATTGTGTTTGGTTTCTAAATTATAAGGTCCGAAAGTTTGCATTTTTTGCGCGTTTTATACAATAACTTTGGAGGTGTATTACGCAATGATAAAGTAAGAACATCTTAAAAAGATTAGTCATCAGACATAGCTTATTTAATGAAGATTTATGATCTATTTGGTTTTTGTTAGATTTTTGACTACAGCGGTCGTGGTTTACTTTTAGCTATAAGTCGTTTTGAAATTAAAATTTTCGTAAATCTTACCAAATCATACACTATGCACATTGTCTTTTTTGTGGATATGTTGCATCTTCCTCATCACGGAGCCTGTCTTATTCTTTGAAACAGAGAGGGTCCCAGAGCGCAACAGCACGGTTTTGTACCGTGCCCGCGAATGAGTTGGGCCCGCCGGGTTGGGCCACCTTAAGAACCATAGGCGGCGCGAGGGACCCATGGGGAACATTGGTCTCTCGCGCCGCAGCATGTAGTCCATGGCGAAGGTTCAGTTCAGGATGGCGATGTCCTTCTCCTTGTCGAGCTCGAACTCGAGGTCGACGCCGACGTGGTTCTGCAGGTTCTGCCCCACGCCGGGTAGGTCGTGCACGACGCGCTCGGCGAGCGCGTCGAGCGGTGCGCGCAGGCCCACGCCGGACAGAAGCAGCAGCTGCGGCGAGTTGATCGTACCGGCCGACAGGATCACCTGACGACCACGAGCAGGGATCCCCCAGCGTGTACGATACCTGCGACATGCCGGTAGAGGACATGGGTCCCTCGCGCCGCAGCATGTAGTCCATGGCGGCGGTCCAGTCCAGGATGGCGATGTCCTCCTCCTTGTCGAGCTCGAACTCGAGGTCGACGCCGACGTGGTTCTGCAGGTTCTGCCCCACGCCGGGCAGCTCGTGCACGACGCGCACGCCGAGCGCGTCGAGCGGCGCGCGCGGACCCACGCCGGACAGCAGCAGCAGCTGCGGCGAGTTGATCGTGCCGGCCGACAGGATCACCTGATGACCACGAGCAGGGATTGCTTAGTTAGGCCATATACATAGGCCAACGAGAAAATAACATATAATCTTCTAACCTTCTATGTACTTGATGCAATTAACGTAGTAGTCGGTGACTTTGAGTTCCTTTAGGAAAGTTCTGGAGTGAATATACCAGACAAGTTCCACAATAGCTAGGATATTTTCTCGTTGACACAGGCTCTGCATTAAAGTAAATGATTACCAGCTCTATCTCTCTAGTCCTGTATTCTGAGGTTCCTCTGTATTCCCGAAGGAATTAGGTGCCATGCCAGGACCTTTTCCTTATCCACCTGACATTGAAATATCAGGTGCATGACCCGGGCGAGGATTTGAACCCATATCCTCTGACATGAAAGATATCATGGGTGTGAAATTAGCCAGCCATGAACAGTTACATAAAAAAACACGATAAAGCACACTAGTCATCGTGGCTAATAGGAGGTCTGTAAACTTCTTTAGGGATTGTCAAATGATAAAAAGATATGTTGACGAGAATTCAAAAGGATCTGCTGGGCTGGTTTTGATGTTTTGAGCGACCAAAAACAGATGAAGGCGTACACTATAGAGACTGACGAAGAACTTCGTAGAGATCAGGTTCGTAGCACTTGTAATTATAAAACACATATATTTCTGACGAAGGAGCTAAAGAGATGCTATCGCACCTTATAACACCGTATATACCTTATAACACATTCTGCCTAACCTTACGGGGTAGCTGTGTTATGATATCCCAATACCCTCGAAGAGTGATATTCGGCATAGGTTACCTCCTTGCTGGCGCGCACAGTCCTCTTGCGGCCGAGGTGGTAGTACTCGACGCCGGAGGTGGTCTTGGTGCCCGGGTGGAACAGCAGGCGCGCGCCGAGCGCGTGCACCAGCACGTGCAGGTTGGCGCGGTGCGCGGCGGGCCGCAGGTACGCGCGCGCCGTGCTCACCCGCGAACCGCCGCTATAATCATTATTACTTTCAACCGACTTAAAAAAAAGGAGGGGGGTCTCAATTTGTCAGTATGCGGCACGGAGGAGGTAGGGAGATGGTTTAAGCAAACTGGGTCCGAGTCCGTGGCAGTGGGCTGGTCACGTCAGCCGAAGAGACGACAACCGTTGGAGTAACCGTGTCCTGCACTGGCGGCCGTGGACAGGAAAACGGAGTGTGAGAAGACCACCCGCCAGGTGGGACGACGACATCAAGTGCGTCGGCGGAAAGCAGTGGTTCCGTACCGCTGAGGGCCGGGAGGACTGGAGAAAAATTGGAGAGGCGTATGTCCAGCAGTGGACGCAAACACGCTGACTGACTGACTGACTGACTGGGTCCGTGTCCACGAACTGGGTCTCTACGTCACAGCCCACGTGATAAGAAGGCGTGGCTTAGTGTCATTTGCGACATGGCGCTTGCGGTGTTAGGTTGTGGGACAATATTGTGGTCTGCGGCGCAATTTTCGGCGAACAGTCGATTACACGATGAGATTTTGAGTATAATGTTGCAAACATTAGGCAGCAAAAACTAATCTTACGTTTTATTTGTCAGTAATACACCTTATATTTTAAAATTTGCGTCAATATTCGAACATTGTATCGATGTATCGCTCTTGGTATTTGCCGAACGATGGCGCGCAATCCTTTTCTTCATACGGTAAGTAATGTTGATCTCATGATGCAAATGTTTAAGACATATTTAAATTAAAAATGATTCCGCGCGAAGGCATAGACTTAAATTTCGACGGTTTTTTTTTATTGAAAAACTAATAGTAAAATGCAAAATACGCAATCTAGTTGTAGTCTTGTAACCATTAAGAATAGCTGTCGGAATAGCTGCTACCAGAATACCGGTTCTTCCGGGAGATGGATTTAGCAAAAATAGGCGGCGCATGACCCCACCATGAAGTGTTTTTCCCCCCGCTTCCCCCCGCACATGCGACACTGCGTTGCTAGTAATATGAGCAAAAAACATCTCCTCTCTACCTCTCTCTTCCGTGGTATGCGGCTACCAACCACTTAAAATAATCTGAATATCAAAATGTGCACATAAGTGTGATGAAAGGGCAATCAGAATATCTAACTATGTATACAAGGGCACTCAGAAAATCAAACTGCCTATACAAGTGTGATGGAAGGGCACTTAGAACATCAAAATGCATACAAATGTAATGGAATCTGAATCAGAATATCGTGGCTCATGATGTGGCAACGATTGGTACAGACAAATCTATTAGAAAATAGTGCGGGTACAGACTCTGTGAGCGCCTGCGCGAGCGTGAAGCCGGTGATGTTCGCGCCGTTGAGGTCGTCGGTGGCGGGCAGCCCGATCTCCACCGACGCCGCCACCAAGTCCTCGGCGAACTGCGGCCAGTGCCGGAACTGGGCGCACACAATCAGTCTTTAGTATTCATGGTATTTATTGGCCATAATTAGGTAACTTATACTTCGTCAAATCAATTTGATCAATTGCGTTGGTAATGTTATATCAAATTAAATCTGTTACTTCTCCAAAGAAGTTTGAAAAAGTTTGTTAGCTTACGAACTTTCCAACGGTGTACCAGGTATCAAACAAATAATTCACTATGTAGTCAGCCTCGGTAGCCCAATGGCGCGATGCCCAAGCTGGTTGAGGCACCTCCGAGCGCGGTTCTAGATGGGTAACCACTTTCAACCGTTGAGGTTGGCCGCGGTTCGGATTCCACCGAAGGACACACAAGAAGGATACCACTTACGAGGTGGTAGGGTTAATCCCGCCCGGGTTGGTACCATCGCATTCAATGAACGATGGTCCAATGCAATTTGATTTGCAATGAAAATTGTCCGTGATTTCCATCCAGTTCAATGTAGCCGAGCAATATAAGGAAGGTCCTGGCATGGTACCTAGATCACAAGTGGTGTGTTAGGCTAATATCGGTTAAGCCTAACACACGGTAAGTTTGGTATTAGCCATCCATGTCCAGTTACATAAAAAGAAGTTAAACAACAAGATTTCAGCGGTACTAAAATGAAAATAATGATTAGCTGCTAGGGCTGTAGGCTTCCAGGGCACACAGGATTGGTTCCTCATAAGCGAGGTAAGCTGTAAAACTCAACTGAATGTCAACATACATACATCCTGCGTAAGTCTTAACCCAGTGATACGAAACCCTAAGGCTGGATTTCATCATCTCTGGTTAATGTTAGTAAAAAAATCCTTTCTGATATGCCTTAAGACATAAGAAGAAAGAGGACACACAATTAACCATAACCAGAGATGGTTCACTCTAGCCTAACAGTTGCATTGATCCTACAATAAGGCAGCACGTGAAGCCTCCGACTCACCCTCTGCACGGGCAGTGGTCCGCCGACGCTGTGGTGCTGCCCGCTCACGCGCTCCATCTCCTTGTTGTCCTCGGAGCGGAGGAAGTGCGGCAGCACGTCGCGCCACGCCCAGCCCTGCGCGCCGCGCGCCGCCCAACCGTCGTAGTCGGCGGCGTGCCCGCGCATGTACATCATGCCGTTGATCACGGAACACCCGCCTGAGAACGGGCGTCCGTCACTTGGCTGGTCCGTGATTTGGGTCGCTAGTTCCGCTGAGCTGGGACTCAGAAATGTAGGATCCCATATGTGATTCTCCACATTTTGTTTGAAGGGACCACGGCATAGAGTCCATGGACCCTATCTGTTCCTATCTAGATTTTTTTCGGGAAATACCACGGCAGGGATTGCATTCCAGAGGTTTGCCGTCTCTACAGATTAAGGATCTACACGATAGGTTTGTTTTCTTGGGATGGGATCTTTCTTGTTTGTTTGGGTGCGTTCCCTTCCTGTAGTCTGGTGTCCATAAAACAACTTGTTTGAACTCAGAATTGAGTTGCAAAACTATTGTTAATAGGGACCTATGCTTACGGGTGGAGGAAGTCTACATAGTTTCTCTTACTGGTCCTCCATTGAAAGACACCCACTTTCTTGATTTAGTGTGATTGAGCGAGTGACAGAATTTATAGCCGCCACTACACGCTAAGTATGCAAGATGGTTCGAGCGAAGCATAGCTGGTCTCGAAATTGTTCCGTCGCCAACGCCGTCCTTGGCGAGGCAAGCGTCCCGCTACGGCTGCGTGTGGTACATCCAGTCGATGTCCTGCCGGTTCCAGTAGGAGAATACGGCGGGCACGGATGAAGCTGTCGGCTCGTCGCTCCACGGTTCGAGCAGTAACAGTTACGCAGTAACGACGTTGTTGCTCTGGCTGCTCCCGACTCACCTAACATCTTGCTCCTTGGGCAGTAGCAGGCGCCAGCCTTGGCGAGGCAGGCGTCCCGCTGTGGCTGCGTGTGGTACATCCAGTCGATGTCCTGCCGGTTCCAGTAGGAGATTACGAAGGCGGGCACGGATGAAGCTGTCGGCTCGTCGCTCCACGGTTCGAGCAGTAACAGTTACGCAGTTACGACGTTGTTGCTCTGGCTGCTCCCGACTCACCTAACATCTTGCTCCTTGGGCAGTAGCAGGCGTCGTCCTTGGCGAGGCAGGCGTCCCGCTGCGGCTGCGTATGGTACATACATCTAGTCGGTCTCCGGCCGGTTCCAGTAGAAGACCACGAAGGCGTGCACCGATGAAGCTGTCGACGCGTCGCTCCCCGCATCAAGCAGTAACAGTTACTTAGAAACGGCGTTGTTGCTCTGGCTGCTCCCGACTCACCTAACATCTTGCCCCTCGGCCAGTAGCAGGCGCCGTCCTTGGCGAGGCAGGCGTCCCGCTGCGGCTGCGTGTGGTACATCCAGTCGGTGTCCGGCCGGTTCCAGTAGGAGACCACGAAGGAGGGCACCGAGGATGCTGTCGGCTCGTCGCCGCCCGCTTCCAGCAGTAACACCTATGCAGCAACGCCATATTACAGCAGGCTCGAAAATATTTATTTAGTTGTAGTGTATTTAAAAATCGCTACGGAATATACGATCTTTGCTATCCGTTTTAGGAAACGAGAAAACGATTTCGGTTTTAGGGTTTTGAAAGAGGGCGAGTAAAGTAAATGTGGAGGAATGATAACTTTAACTTAGAAGGAATTGTTTGAATCACTTCAGATTCTTGCACTATAATTGTTGAAGTTCAATTTTTAATCCATTTGCGCTGAGGGTTGCTGTTTTTTTTGGCCTCTGGAAAACCCGTAAAGTTTCTTTGCCGATTGTTCTTTACTGAATTGATCGAATCCGCGGATATATCAGTTTTTGACGTAATTTTCAAATTATTGCTACCAATAAAGTTTAAATAAACGAAATGAAATTGCGTTTCTAAATGAGATGTAAATGCAGCCGTAATCTGGACTCTTATTTTTATAAACGAATAGTTTATACCACATCCTCCGTCTTATTATTATCTTCCCTTTATGAGCAAGGCTACATTGAGCTGGATAGAAAACACGGATACTTTTTCATTGCGTTTTCGATCATCCTATCACATATGTGATGTTATCAAGCCGGATAGGCTTCCACCCAGCTGCGGCAGAGGACCTCCGTACCATGGTAAAGCTCGCAATCGTGACGAAATGCAACTGAGAAAGAGAAACAAAATGGTGCATGGATCGAACCCATGGCATCTGGCACAGAAGGCAAGTCCCCGCCGTGGGTATTGTTTGCAAGAAGGATCAACCTTTCCGTGTTAGATTGACACGAATTAAATGTATGTCACCCTGCGAATAGCCAACACTGGGATAGGAGACAATAAACGGAACTGCGCGTACTCCGAAGAAAGATATCTGTGAAGGTCGAGGTCGATGTTAGCCGCAGTTGGGAACTATATCAAATTAGCTAATGTGCTGAATGCGCTTTGGATGTTCGACATTGAGGCAATGCTCACGGATGAATTAGTTTCGACACGCTCGAAGTATTTGTTAACGTTAATGTGTATGTACATAAGTTCGATAGGTATGTCATGTAACATTAACGTCATTTTATTACAAAAATTTCAAGTTTAGCGCAAATCGTTGTTTTTATAAGCATTGGTTATACAGAGTGTGTAGTCAATTTAGGACAGTCAAGTGATTCACTACCAATCTATAAGTCCCCTCATTACATGCACTGGAGGAAATACAGTGGGCCCGGAAGGAAAGCCACAACACCGCACACGAAATTCCGAAATTCCCCATTATGCATTAAAATGTCTAAATTATATAATTATAATGTGTTTTTTCTGATTCTTAGGGGCTTTTTAACCTACTGTTGATTAGTTTGATCGCCACATATAAAGGGCCTTTCTTAGCAGTTTGTGATCAATACCAGTATAAGATAATCAGCACTTTAACAGTAAAGGCCTTTTAAGTGTCGATTAAGATAAATGAGCACTTGCAAACCAGGCTTAGTGATTCTACTTCTGAAGAGACGGTTATGTCCAGCATAAAAAAAAAAACAAAACATAATACCTTCATAGTCATAGGCAAGGTGGTGAAAAACATTTTTTCGGAATTCTCCTTGTTACGGAACCCATGATCAGTATTTATTGCTCAGATTATAAAAAAGGAATGCGACAATTATATAAAGCAAGACGACAAAAAGTTAATGAGGTTCATGTAACTAGTTATTAGTTACATGAACCTCATTCATTAACTGTGAGTTCATTGTCAAGAGATTGAAGATTAATCTACTCTAGTCTATTAAATTACCATTATGGGGACTACGAGTATGTTACATCTTAAATATTATTTTTTTGGATTCGTAAAAAACATTACTAATGGAGCTTTGTCAATTAATTCTGGGTTGCCTGATAATGAGGTCACATTAATTTTTGTTTACCTGATACTATGCCCACTTTAATCCACTTTAATTTTTCCCTGGGACTCATGGACAGATTGTTTATGAAGCTATTCGAACTCTCACCATTATTTCGGATTCTATGTATAATTCTTGTATGATTCGTGAGAACTATAGTAGGCATCTATGTCTTGTCTTCCAGGCAGTATTGACAGAAATATATGTGGATACTGGAGCGCGATGATATAAATAATCGACCACCGACAATGTATGGACAAGGTGGGTATTGCGACGAATTATATAAGCATACATTTTAGCTCGATTAATCAGCCAAGCCATAGCTGGTTTTCCAGGTAGTATTAGCAGAAATATACGTGGTGGAAGACTGGAAATACAAAGAATCGACCACGGACAAAGTCATTGTTCAACAGGCATGAATAGAATATCTATAATGGCATGATGAAAAGGAACATATAAGAATAAGGCCAAGTAATGGTCGTGATAAATTTAAGAGGGGATCCTGTAAGATAGACGATGCATAGGATATATGTTGTGGGCATGGCGACAATGGATGTGAGGGATTAAGAGAATTCTAGAACAAAAATCTGCCACTCTGCATGGCAGTGCAGAGTGTTAGGAGTTAGATTTTATTGTTATATTCATCCTAGACCTCTACCACGTTAGCTGCATGGATTAAACTTAAATTTTCGGCTGTGGTTTATTTTCGTCGAATTAAGGAATATTAACGGAATAATCTATGGCTGGCCATGTGAGGATAAGGACAGGTAGAGCACGTGTCAACTTTCTAGGTCTCTCAGTTCAACCGTCCTAAACAGAATAGCTTTCGAGGACATGGTGACTGTGTGAGGATAAGGATTGGTAGAGATGGTGTCACCTTCCAGGAGAGTCTGCGGGACACCCATACCATAGACACGTATAGTGGGCATGGCGACGATGAATGTAAATACAAGAGAAGATGTTCTACGGAACAGGGGGTCCATTCAGAGCAAGAGAGAGTTCGAGTTCGGGAGTGAGCTAACCTAAAACTAGCTGGGAAATATATTATTATTTAAAAAACGGAACCGTTATTTATACTTCCAACGTATTTGAGGGACAAAACAGATTTTTACCTAACTGTAATGATGTTCTAGAAGTGTGGAAACAGTAACTATTTAAAAAAAGTGAGTTGATATTTAGTGGCGAATTCGAACTCACTCTTACTGACCATAGATACTAAACATGGGAGGTATGGTGACAGAGGGCATGTAAGAATACGTAAGGCTAGGTTGAGCTCGTGAAAATAATATGGAGATTGGCCATGACGACGATGGACGTAAAGGTAGGGTTGAGAACTGGCGTCACCTTCCAGGCGGGGTTCTCGGAGAGTCTCGCGGCGACGACGGCACCGGCGGTGCCGCCGCCGACCACCACGAAGTCGTACTCGTCGTCGGCGCCGTCGAGCGCGGGCACGCGGCGGCACGGGTCGGCGAGGTCGCAGCGCCCGTTCACGAACGCCTCGAGGATGCTCATGAAGAGCAGCGCGCCGCCGGCGCCGCACGAGTCCGCCATCGACGGGCCCACCTCGCGGATCGGGCACGCGCACGACTGGACATGCGAAAAGGACGGTTTACGTTCGTGGCGTAGCGTCTTCGTTCTTGGCCTAGCGGGTTTGGTCGTCGCCTAGCGGTTTTGGGGTTGGTTTGCATCAAGTGATGATCCATCTTAACCGAAACATAAAGGGCCTCTTTTTACATTTGTAAACTCAACTGTAAGAATATGTAACTGGTGTTCATTTTTATTACTTTGCTAATTCACTTTATACATGAATGCACTGTTGTTTCTCCGAATAAATAAAATAAAAAATAAAATAAAATTAGAGTTATATGTAAAAGGTAAGGGTATGCCCTTCCATACAATTTTGTCGTCATCGCGCGCGAATGTGCTCTAAAATAACGTTCGTCAAGTTAGTTCCCACCTACACAAACCCGGCTACGAATATATTTTTAAAATTGGAGGCAGCTGGCCCCGTAGGCGCGCTCGATGCCATATCTCCTCCCATTTTATCTATGTTTTTCACCAAGTGCTGATCTATCTTAAGGTGGCCCAACCCGGCGGGCCCAACTCATTCGCGGGCACGATACAAAACCGTGCTGTTGCGCTCTGGGACCTTCTCTGTTTCAAAGAATAAGACAGGCTCCATGATGAGGAAGATGCAACATGTCCACAAAAAAGACAATGTGCATAGTGTATGATTTGGTAAGATTTACGAAAATTTTAATTTCAAAACGACTTATAGCTAAAAGTAAACCACGACCGCTGTAGTCAAAAATCTAACAAAAACCAAATAGATCATAAATCTTGATTAAATAAGCTATGTCTGATGACTAATCTTTTTACGATGTTCTTACTTTATCATTGCGTAATCCACCTCCAAAGTTATTGTATAAAACGCGCGAAAAATTCGAACTTTCGGACCTTATAACATAGAAACCAAACACAATTTTACAATGCCAATGGTCATCAGACATCTAGTTCGATCAAATAAAGCTATTTTGAGCAAAATTTAGGATCTCTGACAAGAAATATGGGCGTGATCTTCTTTCCCCTTTTGTATGGGGAAATGAGCGGGTTGGGCCACCTTAATAGAAACATGAAGGGCCTTTATTACTCAAGTGCTGTTTATAAATCTTGTACTTGTATTGATTGCAAGATAGTAAGAAAGGCCCCTATATTAAAGGTTATGTGCCGATTAAGCTAATCAGCACATAACCCTTAGGTTAATCTTGCATTGACTGCAATCATTTTCAGAGTTTTTTCTCTTATCATTTAGCAGAAATCAGAAATCTATGTATCTCAAATATAAGCCAATGATGTATCTACCCACAATTGTGTGAATCCTGAATAAGGGCTAAAACTTTAGGTGGGTGATCTCACATAATGTCGGGAGATATTGTAGGGAGGTAACTTTTCCTCTCCCTATTACTAAAGATATGGATCCGTATGACCTTAAGCCCTAGTCTACAGTTCTACTGAATTTAATGAAAAAGGTAGTTAGTGCAGGGACCCTATATTTTATTTTCATGACTCTAAGGGTCTCTTCCACCAAGTACTGATTAGCTTAATCCTCACATTAAGGTGGCCCAACTCGCTCAACTCCCCATACAAACGGGTAAAGAAGATCACGCCCATGCTTCTTATCAGAGATCCCAAATTTTGCTCAAAAGAGCTTTATTTGATCGAACTAGATGTCTGATGACCGTTGGCATTGTAAAATTGTGTTTGGTTTCTATGTTATAAGGTCCGAAAGTTCGAATTTTTCGCGCGTTTTATACAATAACTTTAGTGGTTTATTATGCAATGATAAAGTAAGAAAATCTTAAAAAGATTAGTCATCAGACATAGCTTATTTCATCAAGATTTAGAATCTATTTGGTTTTTGTTAGATTTTTGACTACAGCGGTCGTGGTTTACTTTTAGCTAAAAGTCGTTTTGAAATGAAAATTTTCGTAAATCTTGCCAAATCATACATTATGCACATTTTCTTTTTTGTGGACAGGTTGCATCTTCCTCATCACGGAGCGTGTCTTATTCTTAGAGACAGAGAAGGTCCCAGAGCGCAACAGCACGGTTTTGTCCCGTGCCCGCAAATGAGTTGAGGCCGCCGGGTTGGGCCACCTTAAAGGGTCTTTCTTATCATCCCGCAATATCAACCAGGCAAAGCAAAAACAACAACATACTATTTTTTTGCAAACAGAAACGGTCGCTATGGCGACGACTTCCAAATTCAAATTGTTAATAGAAGTTGCACTGTTACACTTTAGTTCGTGTTGCCACGATATGGGGTCACACACGATGATTATTGTCGGCCATCTTTCTGAAAATACCGGGTTTTGTTGTTTCCAAGGAAATTCAAATACATGCATTATGATTACTACAAAAACATTATGTTAATTTAGAGGATGAGCCGTCGTCGCTCGATTCCATGACTCTGCAACATCGTGAGTGAGTCAATGTTGCTCTGTGTAATTGCAGACACAATTGTAATTCCGATCACGCATCAGTTAATGATTCGATTGCGGGAACTGACGCTTTCCTTGTGCAGATTGTTATTGGTCGTGCATCTTTCGAGTGGAATCGTATTGTATTACATAATATATTTCCGCAGCTTGCCTCGCCTGTCCTGAAGTCACAGGAAATCTAAGAAATTTTAAGAAATGCATTCTTTGTCCATTGGCCAAGGCACAATTTTGTACGGTGACTGAAATCGTATTCCAGGGCCTAATTTTTCCCTACCCCTTAACGTTTATCATTTGAGAAAGCTTCATTCTATGTCGGTATGTTTTGATTTCTTTCTAAATATCTATATTTTTCAGTAAAACAAACTTCTTTCCAATATTTATTAGCCAATATTTTTCAATATAAAAGGTATTATAAAAAAATAAAGATTTCTACAATATTAATATAATATATTATAATCAAACATTTCAAAAACGGAAACGGTAACATTTTATGATTTCCCCAACGTCTCACTTTTGACCCCACTACTTATCCTTAAAGTTATAAAGTGTAATGGTAAGTAGCCTTAAGTTGACGGGACTAATGAATATTAACCGCATTAGAATAAGTATTCCCCGAGTTATGCGACGATGAACAAAAACACAGAAAGAAAGTCTCCTTGACTTTGAACGGTTGTTTGAAAATTCTCCAAAAATCAACAATATATGTAAATATTGTAAGTTGTGCACCTACTAAATACTTTTGCTCAAAACGTTATAGTTTTTGAGAAAAATCTACATTTCTGAAGCGCTAATTTGCCGTATGAAACACAATCATAATACTACCTTCATTGCTTAAATTGTTTTGAGTCTAATTAAAATCTTCATCAACTAAATCCTCCTCAAAATAAATAAATCGGTAGGTTTAGGTTAGATATGTCAATTATATTAGTGGCATTTTGTCATTGGCTACATTACATTTAATTATTATTTTTTTACATATTTCATAACTGCTGTTAAATGCCTGAAAATAAATAAAATAGCCGATGAAAAATGTCCACACGTTATAATTTATAATTTTATATTGTGGAAAGAAAGACTACGGTTTTCAGCAAGATGAAGTGGTGAACCCATGATATGACTCCAATCCATTAAATTTATAGCAATTCTTTAATGTTTCATAAAAATAAATTTAATGATCATTGGCTTGTTCAGTAAAGAGACACTGTTTCATGCACATGGACAAAAAAATAAACTAATTGTAGTATAAATAATAATTATAAGCCAATATTAAGTAGTTAGGTTTCATTCTTTTTTTCTTTTTTAATTTCTATATACTATATAACAAATAAAATAAACGATTCCACATGTCCAGACGTTTAAAATGTAATGAATTACAATTACCTCAGGTGCTCGAATCATTGTGTATGATTTAGTGAAGTGTTAGCTATTTCTGGATCTGAAAACAATCGACAACAAACCATATTAATAATAATATTTCACATTACTTTTATTGTTTTTGTTTTATTATTTGTTGTCAGTTTCGGAAAACTGCCAAAAATGCAGACGGTGAAGCAGTCTGATAAGAAATAAAAAAATAGGTAATGATGCGTTTAAAAATTTAAGCATCTAGCAGCTCAGGGCGCTGGGATTTCCTTCCCATACGAGAAGTAAAGGGTTCGATATCCGCCTCGTTCATGCACATATAGTACAGTGTCTAAAGGATTGGTTGGTTGTTATCTCAGAAATGTCGGCAGGACGTGGGTGCATCACCTGCTTGAAGCCTAACTTCGCTAATTGATAACTCCACTTGCACATAACACAAACGTTTGAAAGTGGAGTTTAATATTAGCGGACTTTGGCTTCTGTTCCGCGCTGAGCGATGGTAGAAAGGGGACGGAGGGACAGCGTTATGCAGATCCGATGAGCATTCTCCATGGTAGAGATAGAACACAGAGAGAGACCCTACATCCCTTCGGAGTTGGTTGGTCTCTAAATTCTCTCTAAAATTACGTAGCTTTGAAAATTTTTTTTTTATTCGCACCAAACAATGGTAAAACGAATGTTATATTTATGTAACTATATTATGTATACTATACTTTCACATATTATCAGCATTCAAATGTTTAAATCCTAAAAGCAAAGAAAATAAAAATGTACCAATACATTTTAAGATTTATTTCATATTATTAAAAGAAAAGAAAGAAATTCACAATTTGGTAGAAATTTTGAGTGTATTGTTGCTAAATATTATGTTAAGGTACTGGAAGAAACTACCTCATGCGATAAGTCCGCCTTTGTGCAGTTATTCACTATTCTTAAGAACGGCCCGTAAGCTATGCTCCCCATACAAACGTAGTTTACTAATTATTTAGAAACCGCTATTCTAATTTAATTGATATTATTATAGTTGATTATATTATAATTGATATTATTATTACATTTAACAAATATCTGTGTCTGCATGCTTTTGTTTTTTTGTAATATCCAAACCGAATGAAATTAAAGCAAAAAGAAAATCTTCATACAAATTTTGTTTTCTCTGTGGTTTGACCCAGACATTTACCGAAAATACAAAGCCATGCAGACACAGATAATTGAGCCTAATATTAGATACCAAATATCAAGCAAGTTGGAACAGTGGTATTCAAATTATTAGTAAACTACGTTTGTATGGGAGGCGAAATTTGCTGATGCTTACGGGCCGACCTTAAGGCTGTTCCGACCCATATAAAGTTGTTTGCACACATAACGCAAAAAGTATTGCACTTTAAGCCACGAATATATAATAAAAGTTTAATATAGTCATATTACTTGCCGCGAAAACAATTTCACAATTTCAGGGTTATTGGTTTTGTTACAATTTATTTAAATACTATTTTTATTTAACAGCGCCATCTAACGGTGTAAAACCTCTAATCGGCAATTACAACGAAACCATTAAACCTGAAATTGTGAATATGTTTTCGCTGCAACTACTATGGCTATATTTAATATTTTTGACGAATTCGTGCCTTAAAGTGCAATACTTTTTGCGTTCTGTGTAAAAAAAACATTGTATGGGTCGGAACATCCTTAAGATGGTTTCTGCTTTTTTTATTGTTTGATTGCCCAACAAAGCTTTTATATTTTATAATGTTTTTTACTCTAATGCAGTAAATTTAAAAAAAAATTTTTATTCTATTTCTTGAATGTCTGTGTTTTGTTTTGCTGAACTGGCCAATGCTAAAATATGACAAATCCGAGTGCAGTGTACTGTCTATAGATGATGAATAAACAATACAACAATACAATACAATTGAAAAATCTCGAAGACTATAAGCACGATTTATTTATATTTTGAGACAATTTCGTCTTTTGACTACAATACATGTGAATATACTGACTAGAATATATTTCTTTCGTATAATACAATTCTAACAAATCCAGCAGAATTAAAATCAGAAGCACTCACCTAATACAACCAATTCACAAATAATGGCAAAACAGTTCTATTTTCAAAAATATCGCGCCATATCACTGCGCACGATGTCTACAAACTCCACGGGACACTAGCGGAACGGTGCGGCGTACCGTACTCTGGTCGCCAGTAAATGCGACGTTCTGCGAGAGGCCCAGCGGCAGAAGCCTCCTTCGTATTGCTCTACAGTTATTTTATTTACAACGATCGGGCAGCGAGGGGTTCGCCACGAAATTTAGAATTCAACATTTCGTTTTAATTCGGGAAAAGAACTCCTTCTGTATCAGTCAAGTATCCAGTTATTGTTATGGTGCAATGTCACTAGAATGTAGAGAAGACCCCCTAATCTCTTGACTCGCTTGATCGATTCATCCATTAGCTTAAGCAACCACAGAATAAGCTATTAGTACGGCATCGTACTTCCACTGGTAAAGTAATTAACGAATGACATAGATTCCAGTGAATATACTTTTTAGGGTTCCGTACCCGAAGGGTGAAAACGGAATCACCCTTCGGGATCCCGTAATCAATGCCTCCTACTAACACAGTGCTTAAGATTATACCTACATACATTTATTTAACGATTCGTTGGTGTTGCGGACATTGACTGCAAAGATTGAACTCGTAGCCTAGTGGCGCGGGGACTGGCCTAGCGTTCCAGAGGTCTGGGTTCAATTCCGACTTGCACCACTTTCTTTCTCTCTACGAGTTCGATAAGTGCATTTCGTCACAAATGCGAGCTGCTCCATGGTTCGGAATCCATGTAAAACTGCAGGTCCCCTTCCCCTACTAGGTGGTAGGGTTTAAGCCCGCCCGGGTTGGTACCATCGCATTGGATGGAAAGATGGTCGAAGCGGCAATGAAAATTGTCCGTGTTTTCCATCCAGTTCAATATAGCCGTGCTCATAAAGGGAAGGTCCTGGCATGGCACCAAATTCCTTCGGGAATGTCGTGTATTGGGCTAATATCATAACGGTAGTTGTGTGGTGTTAGCCATCCATGTCAGGTCGCATAAAACAAATTCAAACATATATTTAATCTAGGCTAATGTCCATTCATAAAACGACTGTTCCTAATGGCATCAAAAATACTAATTCAATTTTTAGTCTCACAAGTGAGCCCAAGCAATTTGTATATTCGCTTACTATCGTAGTTTCAACATTTCATACAAACGATAAGAGCCATAGCAAAATTCTCACTGTCAAGGTCGCGCGAGCCGATCGCGATGGCTCCCGGTCCGATGGAAAGCTGCAAAAAATGTGGGATCCACGCGTGGTAATAATTAACAGTTTTTGCGTGCGCGGTAGATAACCGAGCAATTTTTTTGCCCGGTTCTTGGTTTTTGCGTAGACATTAATCATAAGATAATGTCCAATGCACAATCTAAATTGTCGCAAAAAACTGGCGACTTAAGTTATCTAAGCTATTGTAATTTGGGCATTCCGATTAGTCTATTCGGTTCGCATGCAAGGAAGATGGATCGACGGCGAAATGCTGTCTAACACGGGTGGATCTGACTGAAGTGATGGTGTAATCACGCTGAACAACTCCTCAGTGCACGATAACTGGAACAGGCGATAAAACCCGCGGAGGAAGACACCTGCGTTGTTGGAGCAGCGTCGGACAGTCCAACTTGGACTTGTCAATAGGCCGTATATGCCGCGGCAAAGCATGTTGGGATTTATTTTAGTAGTCGCGCCCTCTAAATTTCCGACGATCGTACTCAAATGGGCGGTTTTGTGTTAGTGATCCTTGATTTTTTTCCCGAAGACCATCCTGGTTCCGGAGGGAGGCGGCGATCTTTCTTAAGGCTTGGGGCAGCCAAGTTATCAAGTCCGGCGCTGAGTTGGAGCGGTTCTTAGATTCCTGGCGCGAACTTGTACACCAACGGTACGACACATTGGATGGAGTTTTTTTTTAATGGATGACTAACACCACATAATAACCTTTATGCATGATATTATATATCATGATATTATATCATGATATTAGCCCAATACACCACATTCCCGAAGGAATTAGGTACCATGCCAGGACCTTCGCTTTATGAGGACGGCTAAATTGAACTAGATGGAAAACACGGATAATTTATCATCGCCGCTTCGACCATCTTTTCATCCAATGCCATGGTACCAACCCGGGCGGGCTTAAACCCTACCACCTATTAGGGGAAGGGGATTACATGGATTCCGAACAATGGAGTAGCTCGCATTCGTGACAAAATGCACTTATCGAACTCAGAAAGAGAAAGAAAGTGGTGCATGTCGGGGCGAGTAATTGAAGCCAGACCTCTGGTACTCTAAGCTAGTCCCCGCGCCACTAGGCTACGAGCCGCTCTAAGGCTCAAGTTGGTATTGGGCAGATCCTCCCAAAAGTGCGAGCAATATTCCCTTCTATTCCGTATCTGCGTTTTAGAGGAAATCCGGTTTTGGTCCTTTGAAAATGTGTTAAGGATGCCCACTTTTTCTGGACCTTACCTCGTCTAAAACGAAGGTCATGGGATACTTCGACACTTGGTGATTGCTCACTTTTAGCGAGGTGCCATTAAATAGAGGGGCAAATAGTGTCTTCCCGGCACTAAACATACAAACTTGTGTCATTTCTGCGTTAAACTCGACCAGTAGGTCTATTACGAGTAACTCTATTTAAGGTGGCCCAACCCGGCGGGACTAACTCATTCGCGGGCACGGTACAAAACCGTGCTGTTGCGCTCTGGGACCTTCTCTGTTTCAAAGAAAAAGACAGGCTCCGTGATGAGGAAGATGCAACATGGCCACAAAAAAGACAATGTTCATAGTGTATGATTTGGTAAGATTTACGAAAATTTTGATTTCAAAACGACTTATAGCTAAAAGTAAACCACGACCGCTGTAGTCAAAAATCTAACAAAAGCCAAATAGATTATAAATCTTGATTAAATAAGCTATGTCTGATGACTAATCTTTTTAAGATTTTCTTACTTTATCATTGCGTAATAAACCACCAAAGTTATTGTATAAAACGGCGAAAAATTCGAGCTTTCGGACCTTATAACTTAGAAACCAAACACAATTTATAATGCCAACGGTCATCAGACATCTCTTTCGATCAAATAAAGCTCTTTTGAGCAAAATTTGGGATCTCTGATAAGAAATATGGGCGTGATCTTCTTTCCCCGTTTGTATGGGGAGATGAGCGGGTTGGGCCACCTTAAAATGTAAAATATTCAGGGGCCCACCACACATCAAAAATTTCATCAACATCGATTGGTCCAGCCGTTTAGGAGGAGTTAGGTGAGAGTCACTCGAATAATTATATGTAAAAATTAAAAAAAATATTAATTAAAGTTGCATAAATAATTAAACAGTTTGTATGTTATCCTATATGTGTATGTTTGTATGGAAGCAAGAATATTATTGCTGCTACAAAATAATTCTACGATGGCATCTCATATGAAGCTTAGAGATCCTTTAGGTCGAGTTGCCTAAACACAACCGGACACGATGAATAAGCAGTATTGGTCCCCATTTTTAAGGTACGTCGTGTCCTGTGGTCAACGTAACAATGGAGTAATGTTCCGTGTCTCGTCGCACCGATGCATGCTAGAGGTCGAGTAGCGGTTTCTTGGCCGATCGAACTCGTTCGGTCGATGTTGAATTGGCACGAAGCTGTTAAAACCAGATCGAACGAGGAACACGATTTCGATGTGAAGTGACATTTGGGAGTTTGCTCATAATTTCTCAGCCGTTAGCGTGCGCTAGAAAAATGGGAGGATCAAAAACGTTAGAATAAAACTTTTGCGAACTGCAATGAAAACTTTTCCGTGTTTTGCATCCAGTTCAATTGTATTGTATTGTTTTATTGCATTCATAGGTGGGTAGCCTACACTTAAACATGTCAAGAATCGTTATGCTAGGTCTATGTCAAAAATATAAATCGCATTTAAGTCGCATACTGTATTTCCATGCATATAAGAACTGGCAAACATATTTTGCCTGTCACAAAATAAGTTTAAAACTTAAGTAGTTAATTAATATTATGTCTGCCTACAGAACCAATACGGTGAAAACAACTAAATAAGTAAATGAATAAATAAATCTAATCTAATAAATATTATAAAGGGGAATGTTTGTAATAATGGATGGATGGATGGATGGATGTTTGTTACTCTTTCACGTAAAAACTACTGAATGGATTTTAATGAAACTTTACAATAATATAGCTTATACATCAGAATAACACATAGGCTACAATTTAAAAACATATTGTGCCCATGGGCTTTAGAACTTTCACAGGGCTGTGAAAACGATGCCGGTAGCGCTACTTCACAGCAAGGGGAGCGGGGCCGGGGGCGGCGGCGGGAGCGGCGGCGGGGGCGGGGCGGGCGGTCCGCCGGGGGCGGGTGCGGGGAGGGGGGGGGGCGGGTACGGCTTGGTATTTCCCGCAACTTTAGGACTACTTGGCAAAATCCTTGAGAACCAATTACTCGATTTAGATGCGGATTGTATCTACGTCTAGCCTGATTCTACTCAAAACTTATAGGCTACATAATATAACGCTTCATTACCTGAAGGGTAAGTAGAGAGTGTTAAATTCTTATAACTTGCGAACCACTAACCCGATTTATGTGCGTATTTTATCAATGTATAGGATCTCTGGGAGCAGTCAGGTTCGAGATGGGTTACTGTTTTCGATGTTGAGGCTAGCTGTGGGTTGGAGTCCACGCAAAACTTACCTACATTACACGTTACTTACTTACTAGGTAAACAATGTTGCAGTGCAAGTGCAGAAAGGTTCTGGCGACAAATGTTTTTTTTAAATAGCCACCAAATGTCAACGAAGCTCTAAATGTGAATTATTGGATGTTTCTCATTAAATCATGCTATTTCATCTCGAACGATCTTGATTAAATTTGGTAGATGGATACATTGTCCTGGACCAGTTTGACCCTATTTTGGATCAGCCATGTCGGATACTTTTTATCCATGAAATAATTTAGCCGACACTAACCCGAGCAGAGCCGGGTACCGCAGCTAGTAATTAAATAAATGAGAAAAACAGCTTATCTGGTTGTATGTAGCTGAACGCCCCCTCTTGTCTCCCGCGCCGCCGTCTCTATGCGGATCGGATGGCGCGAGCCGCGCCCCTGGAGCTGCAATATTATTAATTGCATATTAATATTAATAACAACGATTGTTGTTTTTGTGTTTGTTGTAGAGACAGCACCATAACCAGTAGTTAATTAATCAATACCACCGCTCTCAATGTAGCCGTGCTTATAATGATAAGGTCCTGTAATGGCACCTAATTAATCCCTTTGAAGATGCGCTGTGATGGGCTAATATCATGACGATAGGTGTCGTATTAGCCATGCATGCCCAGTGAAATAAAAAAAAACAAGTATTATCCTGGAATCAAACAAACAGTGGCAAACATACATTATGAATGCAGGTTAGATATGGTCAGATGTGGTCAGATATTGTAGCACATTACCTCCTCTTCAACATTTTAAACACAATCGTATGCATTTTACATTTTGGTCGCAACCGAGTCTCAGTCCTACGCAGATCCGAAATGTATTGTTATCCAGAGCTGTACCTATTTTCGAGGAAGGAAGGGCGTGTAGCCATGCACCCGATTCTGGTGCGCAGGCCGCCTTGAATCGTGCTTCTTCCGCCTGTGTATCGTGTTCAATTGTTGCTATTATTCGGTTTATATTAATGGTGTCCCATTTTTTTTGGACAAAAGGCAGGGGCGGTAACGTCGTATTGGGACAAAGCAAATTCCAAGCCTTCAAAGCATCGTCGACATGGCTAATCTCACACACGTCTCCAGTAAATGTTAACATGTTAGTGACTAAGTGTGAGACGCCATGAGCCGACGCCAGGAAAGCAGGGAGTACTACGTCGTTTATTTTCCGGATGCCTATTCCGCCAGATTGTATTGGTAAAGTCGCTTGTGTCCACTGTTCATTATTGAAATGTATATTTATAATTGCCTGAAGAGAATCTTTGGAGACCGAGTCCATGTAATCAATAAACTCTTGAAATTTCCATATTGGTGTAGTACGTATTGTGTAAGTTAATTTGGGAATATAAAAACAATTTTTGAGCAGATAATATCCTGTATGAGAATTTAGTGTTTTGACACTAATCTTAAATAGATTAGTCATTAGACATAGCTTATTTAATCAAGATTTATAATCTATTTGGTTTTTGGTGGATTTTTTACTATACAGCGGTCGTGGTTTAGAAAGTCGTTTTGAAATCAAAATTTTCGTAAATCTTGCTATGCACATTGTCTTTTTTGTGGACATGTTGCATCTTCCTCATCACGAAGCCTGTCTTTTTCTTTGAAACAGAGAAGGTCCCAGAACGCAACAGCACGGTTTTGTACAGTGCCCGCGAATGAGCTAGTCCCGCCGGGTTGGGCCACCTTAAAATTGATACTGTAAGTAAATTAGTTTGATGAGGGATGAGGCCGGAAAATATATACACAAGCCAGCATGGCTGACTCAAGGTCCGTTTAAATTTTTTTCAGGCAGCGTCACTCAGTTATGATTGATGTCACCGGACCTAAATACATTTTAAATACCCTCATCTATTGGAAACTAGTTTTTGAAAGCGTAATACTGACAGCACACTGAACTTAAGGCTGTTTAAACCCAAACAAAGTCTTTTTGTACACAGAACACAGAAAGTATTGTGCCTGTTTCTTCAGTCAAATCAGTACATCCACAAAGTATCCCTGTTTATTTTCGAAGAATTGAACTGCGCTGTTGGCGACCGACCTGTATTCGCCTCATCTTCAAAGCTCAACTCCCCATACAAACGTAGAAAGAAGATCATGAGTATATTTCTTTTCGGAGATCCAAAATTTTATTCAAAATTGCTTTATCCATTCGAACTAGAAGCTTGATGACCATTTGGCATTGTAACATTGTGTTTGGTTTCCAAATTATATGGTCCATAAGTTCTAATTTTTCGCGCGCTTGGACATGGATTACACAACGATAAATTATAAACATCTGAAAAATGTTGGTACCATGCCTAGTTTGTTCCATGAATATTTCTAATCGATTTGGTTTTATTTGAGCGTTCGTGTTTTACTTTTATATAACAGTCGTTTTGAAATTATTTTTTGTAAATCTAACCCAATCAAACGCTATGCGTATTATCCTCTCTGTTGACATGTTGCATCCAAGACATTTAATGTCTTCATATTAAACTTTAATACCACATAGGAACTACATTAGTGCAATGCTTATAATAATGACAAGAGCAAAACTCAATACATGAATATTTTAATACGGTGTAGTTGTACCAGCTGTTTTTTTATTTGTATAAAATCGTCATAGCGTTGCTTCTTTTCAATTATTTACTATCAATTAAGTAACATTACTACTTTCCTTTTGTTTGATATTACTTAAGACTTTGTTAGTATATATATTAACCTTTTGACTTTTGAAAAAAACTTTCCAGAGAAACAGCTTCTTTTTATTCTTGTTTATTTGTTAAATAAAAGCGTATGTAATTTTTACTCCTTTTTAGGGTTCCGTACCCAAAGGGTAAAAATGGAACCCTATTACTAAGCCTCCGCTGTCCGTCCGTCCGTCCGTCCGTCCGTCCGTCCGTCCGTCCGTCCTTCCGTCCGTCTGTCCGTCTGTCACAGGGCTGTATCTCGTGAACCGTAATAGGTAGGAAGCTGAAATTTTCACGGAGTGTGTATTTATTTTGCCGCTATAAGAACAAATAGATAAAATAAAATAATAATAATAATTAAACGGGGACCCATACAAAAAACGTGATTTTTTTTAGTTAAATCTTGTACGATGGTACGGAACCCTTTGTGTGCGAGTCCGACTCGCACTTGGCCGGTTTTTTACCTCTGCCTTAGAAATAATTCAATGGAAATGTTGCTTAAAAAAACCTAATATTTTTGCATTTTTGGTAAATATTGAGTTGTAAGACCGTTTCCTTCCGCTTTCTTGATTACAATCCAGAATGGTTACAATTTCATTTCTGGTTTTTTTATGCAACCTAACATGGATGGCTACCGTTATGATATTAGCCCAATACACCACATTCTCGAAGGAATTAGGTGCCATTCCAGGACCTTCCCTTTATGAGCACGGATACATTGAACTGGATGAAATACACGGATAATTTTTCGTTGCCGCTTCGACCATCTCTTCATCCAATGCGTAGGGGAAGGGGACCTACAGTTTTCCAAGGATTCCGAACAATGGAGCAGCTCGCATTCGTGACGAAATGCATCCAACTCAGAAAGAGAAAGAAAGTGGCGCATGTCGGGGCGAGGAATTGAACCCAGACGGTACGCTAGTCCCCGCGCCACTAGGCTACGAATCTTATTTAGGCCTATAGTTAAGTCAGTTACGGAAGTCACCATTTCTGAACGCTGTGATCTATTAGCAAGCAGTGACGAAATGTCCAAGGCTAGCTTCTCGCGTCTCCGCGGCCTGCGAAAATTTACGTATCATGCTTATCATTCACGATGGTATCGCGATGAATCATACAGTCGTATTCAGAGAGAACCTGCCAAAACTTAGTACGCGATTAGCACCGGACTAACCAAACAAAAACCGGTTTAGTCAGGCGTATTAAAGTTAGTCTTCCCACTCTGAATACGGCTGATAGAGCTCTAGCGACGATAGTCTAACACCTGACCCGACAGGACACTTCAATAATCGCATTGAATGAATGATGGTCGAAGCGGCAACGACATTGGTCCGTATTTTCCATCCAGTTCGTAACGACGTGTGTAATTAAATCTGACGTTTAGTTGCAAATCTGCATATACACGGTGTTCGGTAATAGGTACTACAACCCGAAAACCTCATGTAAGGTTTCATGAACTGAATCTTTTGCGGTATGTCTTTTTTTTATTAAAGGTAATTTTTTTCCAGAACTTTCAAAATCATAAGTTTAAGTTTTGTGTCTAACTGTATCAATATTTTCCCTCATTCATCGCCTACTAGTAGCGTAGCATGGCGAAGAGATACACAACTTTACGATAGACCCAGAGCTAACTTTACGTCTGCAGAGACAAGTTGTCATTTCGGGACTCTTCGCTAAGCGGCTTCGGCTAACACTAAATAAATATGAAAAACAAAATTATTTTCATAGCTGTTTCATTCAGTGCAGTTATGTGCAGTGCTCCCAACTCGGGCATGATTAAACCTACCAACGTAGGTAGCAATTTTAGGAAGAGGGACCTACATCTTTAAATGGAATCTGATCCATGAAACAGGTCCTGACGTAGAATCAATAATTTAACAAGAGTTTTAACAGCCCTAGGATTAAAACCCGACCCCTTTTTATGGAAAGCTCGACATTTGGCTCCGTACACGCGTTCCATGTATCAGTGAAGTAAGAATACATTTTTTAAAGAAAGACAGCTAAAAAAACACCTACTTTTATACTTTCTTTAATTAATGTATCCTCGCTTCACGGTGGATTCTACAAAGATATCATATTCGTTTAAAAAAGCGACGTACTTGCTTTTTTTAATAAAATTTTTCAATTTTTTTTTAATGAATTCCAGATACCTGTGAATAAATTATGGCCAAATAACTAAATCTGTGAAATGTGAATTATTTGGAAAAGCAACATTCACAATGAATAATTAAAAAATTATGTCCTTCGCTCATCTATCTACCCATTCATTAGGGGATTTCTCGGTCTCCCTGTTACCTACCTAGTGCGTAGTGCCGTAGTAACAAATTGACCCGGTCGAGTTCATTCATACAACACAACGCACGTGCAGGAGCTGAGTCTGGTTTATGCACGTAATTACTTGTTGTTGCCAGCTACTCACTACAAAAGTCTGTTCTCTCACATAAACTTTAATCCCTTAGTAATTTTGACACACTGAGCATTAGCGTAGCAGGCAAGAAGCCAGTGCAACGAGCTTTTATTTTTGTATGTGACTTGGTATGGATGGTTACTACCACACACACTGTCACATTAGCCCAATACATCGTATCACCGAAAGAATAAGGTGCAATTCCAGGACGTTCCCGTAATGAGCACGCCTACATTTAACCGAATGGAAAACGCGAACAATTTTTTATTCCCGCTTGGACCAACTTTTCATTTAATGCGATGGTACCAAGTAGGGGAAGGGGACCTACAGTTTTACATGGATACAGGTTAGGAATAAAAATTATTTAGTTACAGGCCAAATTAAATTCTCAATACTACTGCTAGTGTATTTCTCATATGAGATGGGCGATGTGATCGAAAAGCAATGAAAAGGTACGTACGTATAGGATAGGTATGGCTAAAAACGAATAACACTCATAACTCAATACGATATTCTAGATAACTACCTACTTAGACTGTTTTCTAACAATAATTCGGAAAACAATACTATCCAATATTAATGATTTAAAAATAATAGTAGAAGCTCTTTTGCCTCACCTTGAATACACATTTCTGGGAATTTCGTCGGCTTTAGCGTAAGCTCTTTTACTTTTCTGCGGACCTGGTAAAAAGTATTGTTTCTCTTCTCCACTGCATCAAACCTCACATAGAGGGACGAAGAAAGATAATTTGAGTTTACAAGCGCACTTGTATTACCTACTATTACTCAACTTATTTAACATGGAGTCTCACAACGTAAAAGGATTAGGAGAACTTGCCGAGATAATGGCGACATGCTGCCAAACTCTCACTATTGATAGGTATTATTTACAAGCAGTGTGGCAATAGTAACGTAAACAAATCCTGCTTGATCTATCTTGTCCGAATATCTTGCTCAACTTGGTAAGTTCCGTTGTCTACGGAATTCGGTTAAGACATTACAACATAAATAATTATCCTTTTTTTTGTTACCTACAATTACCTTATTTTGGGACGGATTCCGTCGTGGTGTATTCCATAACCGGGCGACGTGATAGGTACCTACCTAGATGGATCACAAATCTGCGCGCCTCATCGATGAGCGAATCAGCTAGTCAAGTCTTCTCGTGCATGTCTAAAGATGTAACTTAGGGTTTAGAGCTCATTGCTTTAGGCCAAGATTACTTGTCACCATTGACGTACATAAAGCAATAGACGCACCATCAGCTTTTCCCCGCGTACCACGTAATATATACCCTATCCGCTCGCTGCTGCCCTACTGCCTATCAGTCTGTGGTCGACTCGACATCCGAGCGTGCGCGCCATCTACAGGCTTTGCAATGCGACAAAATGCCGATACCCAAGGTCAAAAGGTATAAAAATCGGAGTGAAAGGAATACAAAGATCCGTGGAATTACGTATTACAAGCAAACGTACATATTACTACACATAAATCAAGAAAACATTTCGTCCGAAATAATAATTCGGTAGCGACCGCGGTGGCTGCAACCGCCGCCACAGTGGGGCGAAACCGTAAAATCAGGGACATCCGATTGTCTTGTAGAATTGAAGAAAACGAAGTATGCCAAAGTCTTCTTCAGCCTATTACAAACGTATTTTATTCTTGACGAATTTCCATTTTATTCGTTATTTTAAGAGTTACAGTAATTTTTCATTATTTTACTATGGACAAATGAGGACTTAATGGTTTTTTTCAAAATGCTTGATAGAGCCTTTGCTCTTTATACTAAATATTAATTAAGCATGCCATTAAGTATATAAATTTGTTAAAATCGTGTCCCCGTGCGTCCCCGTGTTTGTTATATTTACATTTATATATGTTTTTAATATGTTGTCCTAAAACGGTTTCATTTCGATATATTTGATTGTTTCTGCCATGAATACAATCCTCCACAACGTTTTTTACAAAACCTAAAATACCGACAGCTCCGCCCGCGTTAATGTCGAATGAAAAACTGTGGATGTATTTTCCCAATTTCTCTTACATTTAACCCTAATGCTCACCGCTTGAAGAACTTGCCATGATGTTAAATGGCCTATAATTGATAGGAAGAATGAACCTTTACATATATACATACGGAGTCAAATCAGGAAATCAATTGTTAAATTGTAAGCGAAAAGACGGACAGAACAACGCCAGATGTAGGATTTTGTAAGAATTGGTAATGGTTATTCGTTATTAAAAGTTATATTGATTGTAGTAAATAACATTTACTATGAAAAATAGCAGCACCCGCCGCGGGTAGTCAGAGCGCCCCCTTGTAGTTTATGTTAGGCTTTTGGAAACGAACCGTTTTGCAAACGAATGGATATGGATGTGTCCGTCGGCAGGAGGTTTTCCTCAAACCTATACCCGGGAGTTTTCAAACGTAATTTTGCTTGATAGATCAGCGATAGTACGCAAATTCGCTCATAAGGCACCATAGTATGTTGAGAGTACCTTTGGTTAGTCTACAAATTTTATTTTCAGCCTCTAGGGTTGCCATTTCATTTTTGACTATTTTAGTGGTCTCGTTCACGAACTTGAGGAAATAGGCAAACACAAAATAGTTGATGAAGGTGTCTTATTACTCCATAACGCTTGGCAGTCTCAGGCTAATTGAATTGATTTTACAAATTCGCCCCACTGTGGCGCACGCCGCCATGCTTGCGAATATGAGCGAGCGTTAGAACACGAAAGCGCGTGTTCAGCGAGAGAGAATGAGACGACCAATATTAGGGACTTGCTTCCGTGGTCAGGGATACCAGAATTGAAAATAAAGTTATTTGTTGCTTTTCGGAATTGTTTCTTCGTAATTTGCCCGGTGTTTGCTATCTTTTATTTATTGAATTTGATCTAAAACTATTTTACTAAAGTAATTATAACGAATATCACGTATTTAAGCAATCGTGTTGATAATTAAGAATACCAAAACGTATTCAATAAGCGGGAAAATTAAAATGGAATAACAGCAACACTCGTACGTTTCCCAATGGTGGTACGGACGTTTGTATGGAGATCTACTCTGATTCTCGGTCTATTGCTTTGGTTATGTCGATGCTTGTCACGCTCTTTCTACTAAGTCTAACAGTGGATCAACGTCTTCGTGCTTGCTGCATGATTTATCTTCGGATATTTGGCTGAAGGCAGTGGTCGGTATTGTGCAACATTTTGTCATTTAATCTTGCGGTAAAATATTCATTATTCTGCTTACACTGGTAACCGGTATTATAGCCTGATATGTGGACGTATGTACACATATTAACATTGCAAAGTTTTAATTTTCATAGCTTAGATGATTATTTTGTAACATCAGTACATTCGTTTTAAATAACTTTGATGAGGTCCTCTTAATTTCGTCGGGTAATAAACAAAACTTTTGCGTCGTACGCATGCAGGTGTTCTCGCTGCTCAGTAGTTTAGTACCTAACATGTCTCGTCACGTGGCGCGGCGCGGGGCGGCTAGCGGCTGCTCGATTTCATGTGATTCAGATTACGCGAAAGGTTGTGTTTTGTATTGTTTTCGTGAAGTGCATTTAATTTTTATGTATCGGTGCTTGAAATGAATCAAATACTGTGCGTTTCTAGCGATTGGAAGCAGTATGCTTAGTGGTTGGTGAGTGACGCATTTTTTAGATTAAGTTGTTTTAGTTTGTTTATGTGACTGGACATGCATTAGCCCATCACAACGCATTCCCGAATGGTGCCATGCCAAGACCTTCCCATTATGAGCATGACTTCATTTAACTGGATGAAATACACGGTAATTTTTTCATCGCCGCTTCGGCCATCTTTTCATCCAATGGGACCTAGTTTTACATGGATTCCGAACCATGGAACAGCTCGCACGCATTCGTAACAAATGTTAACTCAGAAAAAGAAAGAAAGAATTAAAGGGGCCGGGCGGAGATTTGCACCCAGATATCTGGGATGGAAGGCAAGTAAACCCGTCGCGCCCCTAAGCCACGAGCCTTTCAAACTTTTGTGACTGTTTTGTGATTTATCATTAATCATATCAAATGCTCATAGTCCATTAATTAATACCTATGTTAGAAGCTTATTTAACAAATAACAGAAATTACCTGAGTAGGTATGCAATTGCAAATGACATACCTACTGTCGTATTCAGAGTGGGCGGACTAACTTTAGTGCGTGAATTATTGCCGGACAAACCGGGTTTTTGTATGGTTAGTCCAGTGCTAATCCCGTACTAAGTTTTGACACGGTCACTGTGAATAAGACTGTAAGTACCTACATATGTTTACGCCGTCGCGCGTCGGACAGGATCATAACAGGATTATTGGGCGCTTTTTATGTGTAGGGATGAATCGGCAGTTCCAATGGCGGACGATATGACCTAGGTAAGCAGTTTAAATGCGCATCGGACGCTTATGAATGTGTATTATTATGTTATTATTTATACCGACCGGCATGGTTTTGCAGCCCCCCTAAAAGTTAGAAATACCATGGACCTAGTCGGTCGGGAGTGGGACAAATGATGATAAAATAGGCCCCCCTGCCCCTCCCTGCTTAATTTCGTGTTGTATGTACCTACCCTGAGTCGTTATATGGGAATGTTGTTAATGGGAAACCTATAGGTACTACCTACTTGTAGCTTGCGCGGCGTGTCGAGGCGCGCTGTTTCCAAGCTCCTTACCAGGCGCACTTTTAGGCGCGCAAGGTATGCAAAGGTGTGTGTCCATTCATAAAACGCGGGCAAATCTTAGTACACTGACACGATAAATTGATCTGGATTTATGATTTTGAAAGCGGTAAAAAAAAACCTTTAATAAAAAAAGACATACCGCAAACGATTCCCTTCATGAAACTGTACATGAGGTTTTCGGGGTGTAGTACCTATTTCCGAACACCGTGTATATGTCAAAAGTTGTATAAAGCGCGCAAAATATTCCTCATCAAATCTTAGATTTGAAAACACAATTTTGCATGGCGACTGCCATTAAACTAGCGAAATCCTTTTCCAGGCCCTAACGTTTCCCTACCCCTAAAATATGTCAGATTTTAATAAAAAAAATTGTATTTGTTAATATCTGTATTTTTCAGTAAAAAAAAAACGAAAATAAACCTAAAAAAGCAACATTTTCCATTGTTTATTAGCCAATATGTTCAAATGTAAAAGGTATTTTTAAAAAATTCAAAAATACGGCCGTAGATTTCGACAATATATTTTAGAATCCAAAATTTTAAAAACCTAGTAAATATTAAGGCCCTGGTACTAGCCAAATCGCAAAGTTAGACGAGGCACCCCAAGTTAACTAACTAAGTCTGACGATTATAAGTGTCATTCTTACAATATATGATTCCATGTCTAGGAATCGACCTATTTTCGTTAATGTATGTTTCCTTTTTCTATTCAAAATACATTGCGGAAACGGTGTCCATTTCCCAAACTTTTATGACTAAATGTAGAAATCTAAAAGCAAATGGAATTTTTTGTTTATGCATATATGCGGTTTTTGCTTATATCTAGAAATCGAATTACTTTCAGATTTCAAATGAGAAAAATCAACTTTTTTATTTTTATTATTATTTAAATAAATGATGGAAAAAAAAATATTAACAATTAATTATCAGTCTGGAGTTCTATTTGGATTTGCTGAAGCGTTTCACTACATATTATTACATTTGTTAAAAAGTGCATTTGTATGGCGCGAGTAGTTGGCTAGTCCTAGCGCCTTAAGGGCCTGGTACTAGCCAAATCGCAAAGTTAGACGAGGCACCCCAAGTTAACTAACTAAGTCTGACGATTATAAGTGTCATTCTTACAATATATGATTCCTTGTCTAGGAATCGAATTATTTTCGTTAATGTATGTTTCCTTTTTCTATACAAAATACATTGCGGAAACGGTGTCCATTTCCGAACTTTTTTGACTAAATGTAGAAATCTAAAAGCAAATGGAATTTTTTGTTTATGCATAAATGCTGTTTTTGCTTATATCTAGAAATCGAATTACTTTCAGATTTCTAATGAGAAAAATCAACGTTTTTATTTTTATTATTATTTAAATAAATGATGGAATAAAAATATATTAACAATCCATTATCAGTCTTGAGTTCTATTTGGATTTGCTGAAGCGTTTCACTACATATTATTACATTTGTTAAAAAGTGCATTTGTATGGCGCGAGTAGTTGGCTAGTCCTAGCGCCTTAAGAGCATGAAAACAGTTATCGCCCCTAGTATGGGGAATTTATAAGGTAGTGAGTCTCATTTTAGTTCGATTGTCACCCATATTTCCAAACGTATATCACCCGATATGTGGATAATGTAAAACCCAGGCTTGGGACACCAATTGATGAAATCATCTTTGCGTCTGTTTCGATGCCTGACGACAGAGAGAAACAGCTACAAACCTTAACGACAACATGACACGACAAAACCAAAAATACACACTCAACTCGTACCTGTGTAAGTATATCATATATCATTGCCGTGTCATGTTAAGGTAAGAAGCATTTTCTAGGAAACGTGTTCGTAAAATGCCTATTCACCAGTTATAATAACGACTTGCTTGAAAAGGTCGACTAGCTTATGGGAGCGATAGGTCATTTCGATTCCAAAAAGGAATCCGTTCCAATTCTCCACTCCACAACGGGATCGACCTCCGGCAGGCCTTTTCGAGCAATTCCGTAATCAGGAATCAGGAATCCTGAGTCTAGAAAACCCCTTCTATGCCGGTTCCGAAAACTATGTTCCGGAATGTTTTCGTCAAGAAAATCGCTTTGAGAACCGCTATAAAAGCAGTTTTCGAGTCTCAGGATTCCTGATTGCTGATTACGGAATGCAAGGAATAGACCTGTGGAATGAATTACTTCTAGAACCCGTCGAAATATAGCGAAATTACGATTCTCGATCTCCATGGCCAAGACGGAGGGCACGAGAACCACCATAAATCCGAAATCGTATCCATTATATTATTATATTATTATATTATTATTGATAGGCTAGCAGCTTTAAGCTGATGCGCCTATATCACAACACTTATTTATTTATTTATTATAATTTTTTTTTTCATTTTATATGATTGTCCAATTTATTTTTGAAGGAATTTACGGAGACAGCGTTTACAACTTCACTGGGAAGACTGTTCCAAGATTCTACCACTCTGTTGGCAAGAAAGTGTCGTCGAGGGTTCTGCTTCGACCGATTGTGATACAGCTTTTTTGAGTGTCCTCTCAGGTTTTTAGTATTAGCAAGGGTGAACATATCTTGTAGATTGGTAGAGTTGTAAGAAGAGTTGAGAATTTTAAATGTTTCAATAAGATCTCCCCGTTCTCTTCGTTCTTGTAGAGTGGTGAGGCCAAGCTTGTCCAGCCGGGTTTCGTAACTTTGATTTTTCAGTGCAGTTGGCATTTTTGTAGCTCTACGTTGTACTCGTTCCAGCAGGTCAATATCTTTCTTGAAGTAGGGACTCCAGATCTGGTGTGCATACTCCAACATAGGTCGCACATATGTTTTATAAAGCTTTAGGAAAAGCTCAGGGGTTATATGGGAGAAAGCTTTGTTTATGGTATACAGCAATGAGTTTGCTCTCTTCACTACAGTTATAACGTGTGCCTCCCATTTTAGATCTTCTGTGATTATGACACCCAAATCTCTTTGTGTATTCACACTTTTTAGAGTGTTACCCTGAATTGTGTATGTTTTCCTTGGGTTTTGCTTTCCTATATGAAGGACTGTACATTTGTCCACGTTGAGTGACATTAACCAGTCTTGCGTCCATGCAGTAATGCGGTTTAGATCATCCTGTATGTCAGTGTGCTGCGTGAGTGGGTTCCCGATGATTTTAGCGTCGTCAGCAAACAGGGAGTACATCATCTGTAGGATAGCTTGAAAGTCCGTTAGGTAAATACCGAAGGCATTTCGAATCCATTTCATTGATAATTTCGAATAAGCAAAAACGAAAAGGTTATGGTATGACTTTTATCACGTACATGTTTTAAGTGTGCCTTCATGGCCAAATCCGAGAATGTAAGAAAAAAAGCGAAAAACACCCAAAGGAGTCATGGGGCCGAAATTCATAAACCTAAAACTGCTTGATTCGATTGTGGAAAAAATATAAAAATAATAATAATAAAATTTTCAGCAAAATAACAAAATGATAACAATATCAAGTATCGCTGACAAGGATCAAATTATCTGAAATCAAACAAATAAAAAAGTAGGAGATATAGCATCTAACGCGCCTGCTATGAGACCGGCTGTCTCCGATTTTCAAACTTACATGCCACAATTCACTGCTTTTTAGGGTTCCGTACCCAAAGGGTGAAAACGGAACCCTATTAATAAGCCTCCGCTGTCCGTCCGTCCGTCCGCCCGTCCGTCCGTCCGTCCGTCCGTCTGTCCGTCTGTCACAGGGCTGTATCTCAGTAACCGTAACAGGTATATAGCTGAAATTTTCACAGAGTGTGTATTTATTTTGCCGCTATAACAACAAATAGGTAAGATTAAAAATTAATTAAAATTAAAGGGGGCTCCCATACAAAAAACGAGATTTTTTTGTTTTATGTTTTACGATGGTACGGAACCCTTCGTGTGCGAGTCCGACTCGCACTTGGCCGGTTTTTATGATTCGGAAATCCTTTTCCTGCATAAACATTGACCTGTTTCTTAAGCTCTACAAGTCATATGTACGTCCCCTCCTGGAGTATGCATATCAAGAATGTTCAAAAACTTGAACGTTCAAGTACTTCAAAAAGGATATAGATATATTGGAAAAGGTTCAGAGACGCGCGAAATGGTGTTGTTCCTCAGGCACAAATCATATGAAGATCGCCTTGACACTCTTGGTCTTACTACATTGGAAAAAAGAAGGCAGCGAGGAGACCTAATTGAGACCTACAAAATCCTGACTGAACACTACGATGTACCGAGTCTTAAATCAATGTATAAAAAAAATACTAATGAGAGACTTCGAGGACACTCCTTGAAACTTAACCGCAATAATACTACTTCAAACCCGAGAAAGTACTTCCTATCTAACAGAGTTGTTGACACTTGGAATAAATTGCCAGAAGAAGTGATAAGTGCTAACTCAGTGAACAGTTTTAAAAACAAATTGGACAAATATAAAAAACGAGAAGCAATAAATAAAAACAAATAAAAAAAATTTACTTGCAAAAATTTTAATACAGTGCACTCAATAATTCAAATACACGCATCAGCTTGTAGCTGCTAGTGTATATACAATTTAATAATAATAATAATAAGCAAACATATTCGCAGACGTAGTTGAGGGTCTGTGTGGTTGGAAACTGACTTGCCGAACGTATTTCTAGAGCACTTTCGGGCGCGGTGGCGATGTTTCGACTGTGTGGCATGCGACCCGCCACCGGATATTCCGTGGGATTCCCATACGGTCATTTTGGCAATACGGCGTAGACGCGATATCGGCCGCACGCCATTTCTCCTTCATTTCTATTCAGTGAAGTTAACTAATGTACGAACATACTATTTGTTAAAAACGAGCCCTTTCCTTTAGATTGACAGTACTTCACAGAATGTGTTCCTTATAAGCGAGCCTATTTCTTCTGTCGCTTTCTGTGTTTCAACTATTAAGTCTACCTGTTATTCGCTTATAACTGGAGAACCACTTACCCGTTTCAAAGCGGTTTGTACCTACGCATAGTTTGATTTGTCCTAAAACTTATAGGCTAAACTATCACCCTAAACTACCTGAGGGGTGAGTAGTGGTATTTTTCTGGACTTCCAACCTTTGGTTACGCGCGGACAGCTTAGGTCAATAAATAAGATACTGTTAAAAACTGAGTACCTCCGTCAATGACTAATATGTGTCGTAACAAGCGAACGGTGACTAGGCAGATACGTACTTACTTGGAATATCAATTACCTCCTACTATGGGTAACTTAAGGTTTAAATAGGGACGTCTCTACTAGTATGCATTGGTATTATATGGGTTCCGGCATTTGTAAAACCTGTGGTCCCACTGCATTAATTTTCATGCATGAGGTAAGAGGGGACTGAAGGATAGGTGTTACCTTTTTGGATATCTGATTAAACAAGCAAGTTATGTTTTAGTTTTGTGTGAAAAATATTGCATGAATTGTTTAAATCAGACAACATTTACTGATGTAATAAGTGTAAATTATATAGTCTTAATTACTAGTTAAAACTAAAACTAAATAAAAGTTGAAACTAATATCAATCTATATTAATGCTGCAAAGGAACATTTTTTTTAATATGTTTTTATTTAAATAAAGATAATGTCTTTTGAATGCAGCTTTTTGAAAATCGGGATTCTGGATAGGTTTCTCATATATATATTTTTTATATTTTTATATTTTTTAACAAGTACAGATATTTATTTAATACCTATTGACATCTAAAAGTAAAATTTAAAAATTAAAACTAAAACTAAAGAAAAATGTGGATCGGAGAGCGATCCAATGATATTTCATTGAAGGCAGCCGATGTTTGCCCCAAAGTGCCTAGAACACTCGCCGCGTTACCTCTTTGAATTTCAAGAGCGATTCTTCGGACAAAAAAGGCTTTTGCACGACAATCGCCAGACTTCTCCACTAGGAGTTTTCCGATGTCATCTGCAAAAGCCTTAGCGTCCGGTGACCACGGTCCAAAGGTCTCGACGGCGAAAGGCTGAAATTCAAAACGGTCAAGCAGCGATGTGTACTTAGACACTTTAAGAATGGCTGCCTTTGTCGCGGCCGCTCCGGCCACTCGGGATGTGTCGTGCACATGGGACGGTGCCAAGGCATCGACGCATGTCAAAGGTCTCCTTTTTTATATTAAATGAAAGATGAGCGATGCGGGAATGAAAATTGTCTGTTTTGTCCATCCATATTTAACCGTGCAATTTAAGGAAGGTATGACAAAACATGTATTAGATTAGGTATATGTATTAGACTTTAGGTGCAGGTATATTAAAAACACATCCACAATTTCAATAACTTACGTATATTTTATGTTACACGTTCCAAAAGGAAAACAGCAAAATGTAAAATATAGCACCAAAATAAGACTTATAGAGAAAATCATTGCTCCTTCGCTGGTACTTTTATTAAAAGTTAGAATATCGGTGTTCATAGATGACCTGAGATAATTGAGCTTCTATAGTGCAGCCTCTGCAGTGCCTACCCGGAAGGAGTTTGTAGAAAGGAGATATTGCGTGTTCTAACTTCTTTGTTAGCACACATTATCAATATAACAGCTTCAGTGACAAGATGTGGGTAACAACATTCTCCAAGCTCTGTCTTCTGAGAATATTTGCTCTGTATTCATACCGAGAATTTTATATCGTTGCGTCACTATTTTAAATTTTCTTTAAAAGACCTTTAATACATTTCGATTCAGTATTATATAAATTCTGTTGTCAAGATGGTGTCAGCTCACTTGGTATTTGTCATTTCTTATCTATGTATGTACCTAGCACAGAACCAATATTCATACTACTGAGACTTTTCGTGGGATTCTTTCCCCACAACTAACGGTCTATCTTCAAATATAATGAACACATTAAAACTCCTTCACTCAATAGACACTGTTGTTCCAATCTTCCTTTATGAACTCTGTAGCCCTCTCAGCTATCATCACGATGGCTGCGAACGGGTTTCCTGCGAAAGAAGTCACCTTTAGAATAATAACTTTTACTTTAGACCCACAATGCTCTGGCACCTACCCCGAGACCATTTTAAATGGAGCTACGTCAGAGTTTGCTATCGATTATTTATATCTCGATTCGACGATTTCCAATGTTGTCAGTTGCACCCATCCCCAACATTGTTTGGCAGCCGTTACGGTTATTTATCGGTCGACACAAAGCCAGTCAGTCAGTCAGCGTGTTTGCGTCCACTGCTGGACATACTTCTCTCCAATTTTTCTCCAGTCCTCCCGGCCCTCAGCGGTACGGAACCACTGCTTTCCGCCGACACACTTGATGTCGTCTTACCACCTAGCGGTGGGAACACAAAATCAACTTGCAAATAGTGTGTAGTCGCCATGAGAAGATATAAGCAAATGCAGTTCTACAGTTCGTGAAGAAAACTTCATGTAGATATTGTTGATAACCATAGAGTAGGAAAAAATGTTTTTAAATTGCTATTTTGCATTGTGGAACAAAACATGTATTTAACGAAATATCTTCGCAAAAACGATTTCAATCAAAAATGCAATTGACTTTTACTGTCTAAAATTATGAGTACGTAAGGTTTTTAACTGATTCAGGATACTGACAAACACACATGATTTCTACTTTGATTAGGCGAACAACACAATAATCGCTATAAATGAGTTTATTAGAATTTGAAGTATCACTAGCAAATAGTTAACAAAATCTCACTTCCATGTATCACCTTGCAAGTATATTTAAAACCAACAACTTCTATAATCCCTGAATTGCGAGACTTGCAACTGTATTTACAATTAGGCAGCAATATTTACCTGTTACAACGTTTGGCATCGCAGAAGCATCTGCTACCCGCAACCCTGCACAATCACATTCTTTAAGGGGGGAGTAAATGATTGCTGGAATAATAATGTTCTCGAATCTACGGAAGAATATAAAAATGCATTAGATACGCAAATAATTTAAAGCTGGGTTTGTTGTTGTGTCATGAGTGATGAAGGCGGGATTGGTTAGCGTGTTGTATAATTTCGCCTAAACCCTTACCAACACACTTCGTCATTTAGTTTCCAAACCTGATAAAACTAACCAACTACAAGAATATACCCAGTTTTTAATAAACCTATTAATCTTGATGATCAATAACAATCTTTAAAAATATGTGTTTTATTCAAGATAGAAACAAAGTATAGATTTATAACTGTCACTTGCGGCAGTCAAGTGAAAAATACGAGCCTAATTTTGAGCCTATTTCTTGCATCTTCTTAGTTTCTGATTAAATTTGAATGAACAAGAGTGTTCAATGCCACATCTGAGTGAGCACCAAAGAAAAGCCACGTAGGAATGGTTTTCAGATTCGTTGTGTTGTCATGAGCCAGCTGACTTCTGCTGCAAGGTGCCTTCGATAATGAGTAAGGAGAGACGTGGTAAACAGCGTTCTCCTAGTCGGTCACTCAGTTACATGTTGACCACTAAAGTAAACAATGATGATGTCCAATTCAACGGTTAAAACAATTCCTGCGAACTGACCGCGCACTCCGTAGACCTCGAGCCGGGGGCTGATGACGGCCTGGCGGTCGTCGTGGGAGCCGATGCGCGCGGTGCCGACCTGGTGGTTCTGGGGGTCGGTGTAGGTGCGGATCATGCACTCGAGGAAGCCGTCGGAGCCGAGCGTGCCGTTGGCGAGGCACCGCGGCGTGAATATGTCGTCGGGGCGGAATCCCCACTTTGTCTTCAGTATCTGGAGATGACACCGCAGGAATTAATAACAATCATTTTCTGTTCAATACCTGGCGGGTCACCATGTTAACATTACTCTCCAGGTGAACAGGGATATGAGTGATTAAATCTGACCTTTAGTTGCATTTCGTACCATGCTAACTGGTAAATTTCAGTTCACTTGGCCTATTCGGAATACACGTCTCGTTTGACAGAGAATGGTGCAAATGTACCTAAACGTCTTATTTAATCACTCATTTGCCCGTTCACTCGGCGAGTTAGTTTTCAAATCAATAAATAAATAATTGGGTTTATCAAAAAAATACAAACGACTCTTTGCAAAGAATGTATCTTAATCATGCTCAATATTAGTTTAATCTTAAAGAAAATTTTGTTGTAAAAAAATAAAAGAAGATTGTCCTTCAATTATTCGTACAATACCAGAATCTCACCTCACTGTCGGCGATTTGGTAAACGATCTTGGCAGCCTCCTTCAGAATCTCTAAATCCGCAGGATCGGATAAGTAGTTGGGATAGAAGAGTGGCGCATCGAACGGGTTGCTCGAGTTCAACGTGAGGTAGCCCTTGCTTCGTGGTATCAAGTTGACTCCGGTGATGCTGAGAAACAGTTTATCGGGTTAGACGGACGAGATAAGCGGTTAGGATAGACAAGAGACGCCTTCAAAGAATTGCTAGAGCTAATCTTTGCCTAGCCTCTATTTGGTGAAAGAGTTCCACACTAGCCCTTGGCTTATGATCGGTTCTAACCCAAACACATGCACCAAAATACGCCTTATTGCTAAGAGAGAAGCAAGGTCGATATTGACAGAGATTTTGAGGCGAAATTTGTCTCATTGCTAACTGCAAAAGTAAGGTAAATCTGGTATGCGGGACAAATACCTACATAATCCAAAGGGCTACAAAATCCAACGACCAGAATCCAAGGGGAGAGAATAAAGATGGGGTAAGTTCAACGAAGAAGCATCCCGAAAGTTCTTATGTTTTGCGCCTAGTTCATCAAATAGTCCTCCATCTTTTATAATACTGATAACCAAGCTAGAGCTTACGAAATCGCCTTCTTCGCATTCGGTAGAGAGATGTCTTGGGGCTCATGTACGGCGCCGGAGCGCGAGCAGTTCGCGTAGAAGCCGTTGAAGAAGAACTGAAGATCTGGCTGGGCGTTCTTTGGGTCCGCGAATGAAGAGTACAGCATGCCGGTCACCTTCAAAAAGTTCGGCAGCGGTGTTATATGCTCTACGATAAATTGCATTGCACATTTTACAGGTTTTAATAACACTATATAACAGATGACTCCAGGAAAGCATAGATAAGGGCAATATTTAAAGATAAACATACTTTTTCGTACTAAGCAAGTACGTCGCTCTATCCAAGGAATGTTACACGCATGTATTGTATGTATGATTGACCATGAAGCAAGGACACTTTAATTAAAGAAAGAGCCCTGTAAAAAGAAATACTTTACGAATTTACTGCAAGGCTGCACACGAACCAGAACAATATATTATTCGCTAGTGTTGCGTCTATCTATTTCGCCACCAGCTATATGTATACCCATAATTTGGAATTCTTCTACAGACAGTATACAGTATTACTAAGACATTATTTCAGATTACACCTACATACTATTTAATGCTTAACCTGGGTTGCATTGACTGTAAAGATTGAACATTAAAATCAAATCTGATCACGAATCTGCTTACTTCTCTCTACCACCTTTACGCCGATGACTTACAGTTGTATTTGCATTGCTCCTTAGATAACCTGGCAGATACCGTATCTGAAATGAACGTGAACCTGGAACATATACTTACTTGGACAAAATCATTTGGCCTGCTGGTAAATCCTACCAAATCACAAGCCATAATAATAGGCAGTCCTAGACTTCTGTCGAAGGTTGATTACAGCACATTGCCAGCAGTGATCTACAATGGAGTTGTCATACCATACTCCAAAACAGTCAAGAATTTAGGAATTTTCATTGACGAAACTTTATCGTGGGTGCCCCAGGTAAACGAGGTCAGCAGAAAAATCTTTGCCGCCGCCCACTCCTTAAAGCGCTTGCAGAATTTCCTCCCAGTCCGAACCAAAATTACTTTGGTGCAAACTCTCCTCTTTCCGATTTTGGACTACGCAGATGTTTGCTACTTGGATCTAACTGAAGTTCTCCTAGACAAGCTGGATCGTTTGCAGAATCTCTGCATTCGCTTCATATATGGTCTGCGTAAATATGACCATGTATCGCAGTACCGTCGAGAGCTTAAATGGCTACCCATCCGTTTCCGAAGGAACTGTCATTTACTAATTCTTCTTTACGGAATTCTAAATAACCCTAACTCTCCTGAATATCTTCGTTCCCGGTTTATGAACCTCTCTTCACACGGTCTCCCTTTGTGATCTAGCAATGACAGTATCCTTGCGATTCCTCGCCATACGACGTGTTTTTTCTCTAACTCCTTTACTGTTCATGCCGCACGTCTGTGGAACTCGTTGCCCATCACAGTCCGCTCCTGTCAAACTATCAGCTCTTTCAAACTTAAAGTCAAGGAGTTTTACTTAAATGAAATGTAAAGATGATAATATGTTCTCACTGTATATATATATTTAATTTTATTGTCCTTCTAATAGTACTGATTTTAGAATCAATGGTAATAGTTATTATAGGTTTTTTTTCCCTGGTTTGTGGATATAATAATATGTATTAGTGTATTGTATCATATATATTAGTATATTCAATTATATGTATAAATATGTATATATTATGGTATATGTATGTTTATGGAGTTAATTTTTTTTTTCTTTTCAAATTCTGGTGTGTCACCTACCTACAGATATTTCTATTGCCTTTCCTCATCACCCCAAGGGTTGACTGGAAGAAATCACTCTTAGTGATAAGTCCGCCTTTGTGCAGTATTGTTGTTTTGCTGTATGTTTTCTCTGAAATTGTATTTTTGTTATGCACAATAAAGAATTTATTCATTCATTCATCATTCTATGATTAAAACATATTCACAAAATCGTATTTGGCATCAGACGCTAGAACCAGTTTAGGAATTTTTCACTTTTAACTTTTCATGCTAAGCATGTACGTCACTTATTCCAAAGAATGTGATATGTATGTGTAATCGACCGTGAAGCAAGGTACCTGCTTAATATGAAGTACTGCTTAGTAGTAGAAATAATGTGATAGAAATCAAACAGGTTTACCTGAGTGATGCCGGTCGCCGTCATGGGCCCCTGTCGCTTCAGCATATATTCCATAGCCACCGCCCAGTTCAGGTCTTGCTCCGCCGGTAAGTTGTCCAGTCTGAAGTACAGATTCACCCCAATGTGGTTTTGGAGGTTCTGCCCGACGCCTGGCAGCTCGGACACCACGGGTATGTTGAGACGCTCGAGCGTCTCCTTGGGGCCGATTCCGGAGAGCATGAGCAGTTGTGGAGTGTTGAGAGCGCCAGCAGTCAGTATCACCTGAAAATGTTCATTTAGAGCACGTCACATAAATGCTTACATCACGGGCTTAAGGCGAGGGTTAGGTTAGGTTAGAAACACATTTTTCTTATTATATATTATACATGAATATTAATGTCACTTTTTTGGTCGTTTATACTCTTGAAATTATTGAACAATGATGTCGACTGTATTAATCTTTTAGGTAAAACTAGTTTTAGTTGTCCCCGTTCGCAGAAAGCAATCTGATGAAATATTTTATGTAGCCAGGAGGAACAGAAGGTATCATTAGCAGCTCATATATGCGTCGTGTTCGATTGTGATATTCGTGACGATTGAAATTTGAAACTTTTAAAGTTATACATTAAAATTTATTATTATTTAATGTATAAATAATAATTTAACTTTTTTTTTGGCTGTTTCGAATCTTTGCTGTTTTGTTTTTTTTTGTTTGTTTTGATTTGATTTCTAAACAAAAATAAATTAAAAACCCCTTACTAAAACCTGGCTCCGCCCGTGGCTGACGTATACTGACGTGGCGGCTAATTTTTAGTGGTGGCGAGTGGACGAGATGAGATTATTTTCCAGGGAAAATGTACACTCACCAAACGTTAGGTTAGGTGAGGTTAGACACGGCAATCGCCGCAGTCAAGGTATCAAACCCGCCCCTGTGTTTATCGATCAGGGTCGGAACGCTGATAGACTGACTCCCACATCTCCAGTATGGTACCGGGGCTGTTCACATGGCTCGATGGACGGTCCGCGGTACCCACCTCCTTGCTGGCCCGGACAGTCTTCAGCTCCCCCTGGTGGTAAAACTGCACGCCGCTCGCCGCTCGGTCGTCGAAGAGCACTTTGGTTCCGAGCGCGTGCACCAGCACATGCAGGTTCGGGCGGTTGGCCGCCGGCCGCAGGAATGCGCGCGCCATGGACACGCGAGCTCCGCCTCTGCACAATAATTAATATATTCCACCTCTCAAATCTCTATGGCTAGGTGGAAGGAGTACCTACATTCGCTATAATTGTTTTAAAGGTTATAGTCTTAGTATCAGTTTCTTTATTTCCTCCATTAGATGTATATTACACACTCGGATTCGTCTTTTTTTTCCTGTTGGTCCTTCTGGCGAAGAAGAGCCGACAAGAAACTTTGTATTTTTGTATTCAACTTGTATTTTTTAGGGTTCCGTACCCAAAGGGTGAAAACGGAACCCTATTACTAAGCCTCCGCTGTCCGTCCGTCCTTCCGTCCGTCCGTCCGTCCGTCCGTCCGTCCGTCCGTCCGTCTGTCACAGGGCTGTATCTCATGAACCGTAATAGGTAGCCAGCCAAAATTTTCACAAAGTGTGTATTTATTTTGCCGCTATAACAACAAGTATGTAAAATAGAAAAATAATAACAATTAAAGGGGGTCCCCATACAACAAACGTGATTTTATGGAGTTAATGGTACGGAACCCTTCGTGTGCGAGTCCGAATCGCACTTGGCCGGTTTTTTTTCATTGATACTTACAAACTAGTTTACAGTGATTTATTACTACTGCTCACAAAGAACATCATAATAAGAACATTACATACATTGGTTAAGGGCAAACTCTTGAATACGATAATGACATCTCATTCTAAATTACTAGGAATTATGATCTAAATTATTCAGGTGTTAAAAGTCATCGTCATTTTTTAATACAAGGTAATATCAAATCAAATATAAGTTAGGAAATAAATAAATTCATACTACTATGTAGTACCCATGTCAGAGAATATATATATATATGTAAAAACAACGATACATAATTGTATCGATTGTAGGTAGGGTCTAAACGTTAACCAGGTATTCCTTGGCCTATTCGGAGAAAATAAGCAAACATTTTGTTGCACGGCTTAAAAATGTTTCGCCCACCTCATAAATTTCAATGTGTAGGTACGAACTAAATGTATTGGGACGATGAATTTTTTTTAATCCGTAACATTAATGACTGAACCTCCGCTAACACCCTGTATGCACGTACTCTCAAATACGAATGTTTAAAATTCACATTTAAAAAAATACTCGTGTATCGTATAAGTAGACTTCATACAGTACAAAATATTTATAAACATAATACTTCATAGGAATGTATGTCACTGAACTCCTCCGAAACGTCTGGATCGATTTCAATGAGATGGCGTATATTCACACTTGGACACGGTAGGTAGAAGAATCCTTGTATATCTTAATGTATATGTAATCTATTGTATACATATTATGAAAAACCGGCCAAGTGCGAGTCGGACTCGCACACGAAGGGTTCCATACCGTTGTACAAGATTTACAACAAAAAAATCAGGTTTTGTTGCATGGGGCCCCCCTTTATTGTTTATATTTTTTTTTATTTTACCTATTTGCTGTTATAGCGGCAAAATAAATACACACTCTGTGAAAATTTCGCCTACCTACCTATTACGGTTCATGAGATACAGCCCTGTGACAGACGGACGAACGGACGGTCGAACGGACAGACGGACGAACGGACGGACGGACAGCGGAGGCTTAGTAATAGGGTTCCGTTTTCACCCTTTTGGGTACGGAACCCTAAAATCAAATCAAATCAAAATAATTTATTGCATTATCACTTACAGTAGTACATACAAAATGGTGAACAAGCGGTACTAACAATATAAGTTTAGTGAATACCTAAACATAGGTGTAGCAATAGATTCGCACTTTCGCGAACACTCAAATGTGTGGATACAGATTAAATATGTTATACGATACAATAGAATTATGCAGAAAAGATAATAAAATAAAAACGTGAAAAAGAAGTTATGTTGAACTTACATATAACCACAAAATATGTTTCTAACCATGGTTATCATTATGGAATTCTATTTCATTATAGTAAGCTTTGGTGTGAAGCCAGTCTTTCAATTGTTTTTTAAATATAGCAGCATTATTGCACTGTTTCATACGTTGGGGAAGTTTATTGAATATAGTAATGGCTGACTGTGTTGTGCTCTTTAACACTAGTGTAGTTCGTACAGGAGCCTTGTATAAGTTGCCAGCTTCACATTGACGGGTCCTGTATTTTGTTATATCGGCAGCTGTAGTAAAATATTGTGGATGCTCTAAAGAGCTAAACTACACAATTCTAATATATATAATGATGTTAAGGTTAGTATTTTCTTATCTTTAAATATTTTAAAAATGAGGTAAGAATATTTTATCTATTTATTTGGTTAAGGATAGCTTCAAACCCATTTATTTAGGCCACCGGCCCTTAAATGTGAGGGAATTCGATCAATTTTGCACCATTCAGATGGATGCTAAATATTCTACCCAGTAAGAGCACAAAAGGTGTGACATAAACGCTTCATGTTGGTGCAGAATTGATCGAATTCCCTCACATCTCAGGGCCTAAATAAATGGGTTTAAAGGTATCGTTAACCAAATACATAGAGAAAGTTTTCTGAACTGATTTTTCTCATCATTTTCGTATCTTCTCACATCTTACGCCGGTTAGGGTGTAAACGCGAAACTTAAAATTTTCTAAACACGCCTATCGAACCTAGATTAGCAAAAGTTCGAGCTAACGTTTCATGAATATGTTTAAACAGTTTAAGTTACCTTTTAGCAATAAAGCGTGTTGGAATTTACATATATTTTTAAACAAATTACAAGGCGGTAAAAGCGGAAATTGTATCCCAAGGATGTTCCGACCCATACAAGGTTTTTTTTACACAGATCGCAAAAAGTATTGCACTTTAAGGCACGAATTCGTCAAAAATATTAAATATAGCCATAGTAGTTGCAGCGAAAACATATTCACAATATCAGGTTTAGTGGTTTCGTTGTAATTGCCGATTAGAAGTTTTACACCGTTAGATGGCGCTGTTAAATAAAAATCGTATTTAAATGAATTGTAACAAAACCAATAATCCTGAAATTGTGAAATTGTTTTCGCTGCAAGTAATATGACTATATTAAACTTTTATGATTAATTCGTGGCTTAAAGTGCAATACTTTTTGCGTTATGTGTGCAAACAACTTTATATGGGTCGGAACAGCCTTAAAGACAAAGCGTTGTTCAAGGGCCTGTGAATGAAGTGTATATATACAAAGTATACGTAAGTACCTATGACAAGTATTACTTCTTATTCATCTTTCACTCAACTTAAATTGACTCAATGAAATCAAAAATTTAATTAATATGAAGCATGTCTTTTTATTTTATGTATAGCGCCCCTATGCCCTACGACGCCCATGGGCTTCGAATTTTTATAAGGGCTGCGAAAACAATATCTGCAGGCAATGTGCTTCTTCGTACTATCATTGCTAGACCCCTGGTTGTAGTTTGAGGGAAATACCTTGCCACTACTCAATTGACTGAACCTGTGATAAAGGCTTTACAGGATCGGTTGGTTCTAATTCGAGGGATTTCGGCAGTGAATAGGTGCTCGTAGCCTAGTGGCGCGGGGACTGGCCTAGCGTACCAGAGGCCTGGGTTCAATTCCGACATGCACACAATGTCTTTCTCTTCCGAGTTTGATAAGTGCAATTAGTCACGAATGCGAGCTGCTCCATGGTTCCGAATCCATGTAAAACTGTAGGTCCCCTTCCCCTACTAGGTGGTAGGGTTTGAGCCCGGCCGGGTTGGTACCATCGCATTGGATGAAAATATGGTCGAAGCAGCAATGAAAAATTGTCCGGCTTTTCCATCCAGTTCAATGTAGCCGTGCTCATAAAGGTAAGGTCCTGGCATGGCACCTAATTCCTTCGGGAATGTGGTGTATTGGGCTAATATCATAACGGTAGTTGTGTGGTATTAGCCATCCATGTCAGTCGCATGAAAAAAAACCTAAAGCACCACTCACACCACCAAGCAGACCACGATTTTTAGCATAAACAGAACACGGAAGGTACGTACTCGTTAGCCGCCTTGGCAACGGCGAAGCCTGACACTTGAGCGCCGTTGAGGTCTTCGCTGACCGGGAAGCCGGCCTGGGTGACTCCCTGCAGCAGGTCTGCGGCCAGCGGGGGCTGGTACCTGAACTGTTGGCGGACCGGGCGGTCCGAAATGGATTGTATCACATAACTTGTCATATCAAATGCATCATATTAAAGTATTGTCTGAATTCCGAAAAAGTGGAAATCGGTTGGAGCAAGGTATGGGGAGTTTTTGGTCGGCTAGTAGCTCGGGGACGCGTGGACTTGCCTCAGCCGTTTGAATATCGGCCCGGTTCGTGCACCATTTAGTTTCTATTTCTGGGTTGGATAAGTGTATTTCGTTACGAATGCGAGCTATTCCATGATTTGAATCCATTCAATACAATTGGTCCCCTTCTCCTTAAAGGTGATAGTTTTAAGCCCGCCCGGGTTCCTACCATCGCATTGAATGAAAAGATGGTCGAAGCAGCGATGAAATATTGTCCGTGTTTTCCATCCACTTCAATATTAGCCGTGCTCATAAAAGGGAAGGTCCTGGCATACCACTTAATTCATTCGGGAATGTGGTATGTGGGGCTAATATCACAGTGGGTGCGGTGTTAGCCATCCATATTCAGTTACATAAAAACATATATAAGATAGTAGAAAGTGTTTTTTTTTAATCCGTAGCACCCCGACAGATATGTCAATAAAATCACGGCATTAGAAGACAGTTTATAGTCATTAGAAAGCTTGTTTAGTAATCCATAAAACCCCGACAGAGATGTCAACAAATTCACGGCAGTAGAAGACAGTTTGTAGTCAGTAGAAAGATTATTTTGTAACTCGTAGAACCCCGACAGAGATGTGAACAAATTCGTGGTAGTTGAAGACAGTTTGTAGTCAGTAGAGAGCTTGTTTGGTAATACATAGAACTCCGATAGATATGTCAACCAATTCACGGCAGTAGAAGACGGTTTGTAGTCAGTAGAAAGCTTCTTTTGTAACCCGTAGTACCCCGACGGAGATGTGAACAAATTCACGGGAGTCGAAGACAGTTTGTAGTCAGTAGAGAGCTTGTTTAGTAATGCATAGAACCCTGACAGAGATGTCAACAAATTCACGGCAGTAGAAGACAGTTGCAGTCAGTATAAAGATTGTTTTGTAACCCATAGAACCCCGACAAAGATGTCAACAAATTCACAGCAGTAGAAGACAGTTTGCATTCGTTAGAAAGAAGGTTCGTACGTTCTGGATAGGAATTGGTCCGCCTTTGCCGCCATCGCCCTGCCTATAGTCCTCCGACTTGTGGAAGTAGGGCAGGTTGTCGTTCCAGCCCCAGCCTTCAGCGCCGGCGGACACCCAGCTCTCGTAGTCGGCGGCGTGCCCGCGGTGGTACATCATGCCGTTGATCACCGAACAACCGCCTGCAACCGCCGTTACATTGTGTAAGTAGGCTCTTGGAATTCCGTTCTCGGGAATCAGGAATCTTTCAGTCGTGAAAACCGCTTTTCAGCAGTTGCGACGGCGAATTTTTCGACGAAAAAAACCTTGAACCTTTCCGAGGAGAAAATTGCTTTGACAACCACTATAAAAGCGGTTGTCTAGACTAAAAGATTTTTTATTACTGAGCACGGAATTCTAATACTACTGAGATCGTTCCTAACAAGTACGTGCACATCTCAGTTTTGTTCTTGGTTTCCAATTGCGTTTCTCAATTCTGTTCACGACTTGTATATTTTTTGTTCCGTGCTCCTTTATTTAACTAGTAGCTGTGGTACCCGGCGCTGCTCGGGACAATATCGAATATTTTGTTCCGGACTACAAAGTAGCCTTTATCACTCTCGCAAACTTAAAAGTTAAAAGAAAAAATTACATTGATGTAGTGGCATGAAAGGAGGTAATACCAGCACACACAATTTTGCATTAGTAACGGATATTTTTGCAATATACATAGACGGGATTTCATGAATTTTAAACTCGCTACACTTCTTCTTATACTCGTCTTGCAGCTCGTTTAAATTTTCACAGATGCTTATTATTGTTGCATATGTGATCTAACAAATGTTGGCTGGATTTTACAAAAATCATTGCGGTGGCGTCTTTGTGTGGAGATTCCGTGCTGTGGAAGATATCTTAGGATGCTGGGAGTAAGTGAGCTAGAGTTAATGTAGATGCTTTCATTGGTTTTATTATTTACAAATCCAAGCATATTAGACGCTTATTCGACTAAGCCTGGTTTTCACCAAGTTCCGATTTATTTTAATCGACATTTAAAGGGCCTTTATAACAAAAGTGCTGATTCGCTCGTACTGGTGTTGATTGCAATCTGCTAAGAAACGCCCTTAACATGTGGCGATTAAGCTAATTAGCATTATGTGAAAAAGGCCCTAAGCCTGGTTTTCACTAAGTTCTGATTTATTTTAATCTCCACATTAAGGGACCTTATTACTAAAGTGCTGATTATTTTGTACTGGTATTGAATACAAGCTGCTAAGAAAGGCCCTTAAGGTGGCCCAACTCGCTCAACTCCCCATACAAACGGGTAAAGAAGATCACGCCCATGCTTCTTATCAGAGATCCCAAATTTTGCTCAAAAGAGCTTTATTTGATCGAACTAGATGTCTGATGACCGTTGGCATTGTAAAATTGTGTTTGGTTTCTATGTTATAAGGTCCGAAAGTTCGAATTTTTCGCGCGTTTTATACAATAACTTTAGTGGTTTATTATGCAATGATAAAGTAAGAAAATCTTAAAAAGATTAGTCATCAGACATAGCTTATTTATTCAAGATTTATAATCTATTTGGTTTTTGTTGGATTTTGGACTACAGCTGTCGTGGTTTACTTTTAGCTATAAGTCGTTTTGAAATCAAAATTTTCGTAAATCTTACCAAATCATACGCTATGCACATTGTCTTTTTTGTGGACGTGTTGCATCTTCCTCATCACAAAGCCTGTCTTTTTATTCGAAACAGAGAAGGTCCCAGAGCGCAACAGCACGGTTTTGTACAGTGCCCGCGAATGAGTTAGTCCCGCCGGGTTGGGCCACCTTAATATGTGGCGATTAAGCTAATCAGCAGTAGGTGAAAAAGGACCTAATTAATTAAATCGAAGGTGACATCACACTTAAGCTGTATATAAAGACTATAAGATCGCAAACTTGTAAAACCTCTCATAGCAATTCATTATTTATTGTGGAGTCATGTGTCAGTCGGTTTCCTTTGCGCACGTGACAAATATAATATAATAATATTTGGCCATAACAGTGACAATGTCATTACCATCATTATCTTTACACCACTAAGATATGCTTATCAAGTCCTTACGAAAAAGCGCCGCTCTATATCATTGGGGAAAGAAAGTCGGTGATTTTTCGAATATAAATTATATTCCAAATTGAAAATTCATCCATCATAAGATTCAATTTAAAAAAATCACAACAACTCTGTTGTACTGGGATTTGAAAATGACTATTCATTGATGGAATCCAGACTAGTAAAGAATGCCCAAATCCAGGCCCCTTCGAAAACATTCTTGTCTCTTATTGACACGTATAAGACAATTTTTATTTATTATTTAAACATATTTTAAACTATCTGAATCCCAATTTTGCACGGCCGGTTACTCGTTAAAAGAATAAAAGGAATCATTCACAATTACTTCTTTCCTATTGAAAGTATTAATAAGACAAAGACAGAACATCGAATAGTACTTCTGGAGAATTTTGCTTTAGGCTGAGCTCTCTGGTGTTTCTAAAACATTTATAACATCAAAACAGCATTGTCAATAAAGTCAATAACTTTAAAATGGAAATGAATATGATCTTCAAAATTCGCAACTCGAAAAGTTATATTATTTTCTAAATTATAACATTGGTTTGGAAGATAGACACTAAAATTTTGAGGGGCCCAAAATGTATGGGGCAATGGGCATTCTCCTTTTGGCCCAAGGGTGCATAGGATTCAGTTTATATCCTTTCATGGAAACTAATTTATTAGATTCGATTTATCACCTTATGGAGAAAGAACAGATTTTCTTTCGTATTCAATTTATTTGTATGGATTTAATGACAAGGTTCTTCCGTATTTACTTAGCAGCATACGCACGTTAATGAAATACAGTCGGTGAAATACAGTTGAGCGGCTCGTAGCCTAGTCGCGTGGGCGTAGCGTACCAGAGGTCTGGGTTCAATTCAGACATGCACCACTGACTTTCTCTTTCCGAGTTCGATAAGTACATTTCGTCACGAATGCGAGCTGCTCCATGGTTCGGAATCCATGTAAAACTGTAGGTCCCCTTCCCCTACTAGGTGGTAGGGTTTAAGCCGGCCGGGGTTGGTACCATCGCGGATGAAAGATGGTCGAAGCGGCAATTAAAAATTGTCCTTGTTTTCCATCCAGTTCATTGTGGCCGTGCTAATAAAGGGAAGGTCCTGGTATGGCACCTAAATCTTTCGGGAATGTGGCGTAATGGGCAAATATCATAGCGGTAGTTGTGTGGTTTTTCGGTGTTTGCGAATTCGTACCGAGCGTCTTGCCACGCATCCACTTGCAGCGGCCGCCCTCCTGGTCCTGGCAGTAGTCCTGCTGCGGCTGCGTGCGGTAGCGCCAGTCCACCTCCGGGTTGTCCCAGTAGGACGGGTAGAACGAGGGCACCTCCGACGGCACCGGCTGCTCTCCGCCCGCCTCCAGCAGTAGCACCTTCGAGCAGAGCCAAACCAGCCTCTATTATGCCTGTTTAGTTTGCATGCCGGCGCTATGGAAAAGGTCCCTTGCCTGCACCCTAACAAAAAACATGTTGTCGAAAAACAAAGTAGGCCCTGGGTCGGTCAGCGCTGTGACATATCGAGTAGCATTTTTCGGTGGGCAAGTGCTAGCAGGGGAGCGATTTTGAAAGCCTTCACTAGAAGAAGTCAGGGTCGGATTTAGAGGTGTGGACGCCCTAGGGCCACAAGGCCCTAAATATTTTATAAATAGGTTAGATAATCATTTTCTTATAAGTATTTCTTGCAAGATAAATCAATTTTTTTCACCAAACATATTAGTTAAGTAGTCAAGTTTGAATTATAGCCAATCATACGAATTTATTTCAATGAAACATCATTGATGATTTCGCTCAAATCCAGCTTCCGGATTAAATCACTCTCAATGCAGAGTAAAGATAATTGCGGTTTTTTCTCAACGTAGTGCGTAGCCTATTTAAGTTATAAAAGTACACTGTTGTAAAGACAAATGATGACTGAATGAATGACAAATACTCTTGAATCAATTAATTTTTTTTTGTTTAATACCAATTATAATATAATAGGAGAATGCATATTTAGATTTATAACAAACACATTTTATGCGGGGGCCCTCTTTTGTGGAGGCCCCGGGCAGTTGCCCTGCTTGCCCTCCCATGAATCCGGCGCTGGAAGAAGTCGTCGTTTAGTGTGGTTGCGGACATAAAAGCAACGTGTTGGGCTTCTCACTTCGGCAGTGCCGGCCGCGTTTAGTACCAAACTTACTGGTAGTATCGGCGATTGGAAGCTGCAAGCAGAGGTAGCTCACCCTGCCCAGCAGACACCAGCGGAACTCGAGTAGTGAGAAACTCACCTTTAGATCTGGATCCAGGCTAGGGTAGGCTTCCTTTCCGACGCACCGGCATCAACGGCGGCGCTTCATTGACCGTGAGTTACCGCCCGCGAACAATGGGTCTATCGGCTCTTGTCAGTCACGGTCGACACCGACGCCGCGTAGTTCAGATTCCACGTAAAACTATAGGTAAATCCTTACTTACTAGGTGATAGGGCTAATCCCTCCCTGATTGGCAATGAAAAATTGTCCCCGCCCTGCTTCCAATCTATAGGGTGCAAATTCCTCTAATTATCAACCTAATTTAAATTCAATGTCGCTGGATAACCTCAAATGAATGACATAAACGGTAATGTCGTGCATAAGTTAAATTATTTAAAAAAAAATGCGTTTTTCCTGGTTTTTTTCGAATACAAATGCTTAATTTTTTTCACACGGCAACCATTTAATTTTCTTCCGCCTAATATAAACCATTATTTCATTATGTCAATTCTCGTGAGATAAAAGGATATCACTATCAAATTAATCCAACGCATATTAAAGCAGATAGCGTTTTATGTCTCAATTATGACTTCTTCCATATAGATTATGCTTGACGTATACGAAAATATTGACAATTCATACTGATTTTACTCGAAATAAAGACATGAGATATCTAAGGAAAAGCGATTAATTATTTGATGAGATAAAAATGGACAAGTAGTTTAGTCACCGAACTGTAACAACTAAGCATAAGGAAATTTTTTTCAAGGTCAAGCGTGAACTTGTTCACGTGCCGAGGGACCCGTTATTGCTACAAATTGAAGAAATTCCCCGTCGCCTGATGATTATTTTGCGATTTCATACAATTCGCTTCGGAAATCAATTTTTTTCTTAAAAAATATTTATTTTAATATTATATTTACTCATATTTATGAGCAAAAGTAATTGTTTGGTGCACAACTACATAAGCGTACATACATTTGTAATTTTTATCACCATTTTTGAACAATCGTTAATGAAGAGGGTACAAAATGCGTTTGACCGTTCATGACAGGGAGGCGGGAGGTCGCGCGCGGAGGCAGCACGGGTCGGCGAGGTCGCAGCGCCCGTTCACGAACGCCTCAAGCGAGTCCGTAAACACTAGGAGTGTACCTTCCATTCCGGGTTCTCCGAGAGTCTAGCGGCCATGACTGGCCCCGCGACGCCGCCCCCCACCACCACGAAGTCGTACTCCGGGAGCAGGGAGGCGGGAGGTCGCGCGCGGCGGCACGGGTCGGCGAGGTCGCAGCGCCCGTTCACGAACGCCTCAAGCGAGTCCGTAAACACTAGGAGTGTACCTTCCATTCCGGGTTCTCCGAGAGTCTAGCGGCCATGACTGGCCCCGCGACGCCGCCCCCCACCACCACGAAGTCGTACTCCGGGAGCAGGGAGGCGGGAGGTCGCGCGCGGCGGCACGGGTCGGCGAGGTCGCAGTGCCCGTTCACGAACGCCTCAAGCGAGTCCGTAAACACTAGGAGTGTACCTTCCATTCCGGGTTCTCCGAGAGTCTAGCGGCCATGACTGGCCCCGCGACGCCGCCCCCCACCACCACGAAGTCGTACTCCGGGAGCAGGGAGGCGGGAGGTCGCGCGCGGCGGCACGGGTCGGCGAGGTCGCAGCGCCCGTTCACGAACGCCTCAAGCGAGTCCGTAAACACTAAGAGTGTACCTTCCATTCCGGGTTCTCCGAGAGTCTAGCGGCCATGACTGGCCCCGCGACGCCGCCCCCCACCACCACGAAGTCGTACTCCGGGAGCAGGGAGGCGGGAGGTCGCGCGCGGCGGCACGGGTCGGCGAGGTCGCAGCGCCCGTTCACGAACGCCTCAAGCGAGTCCGTAAACACTAGGAGTGTACCTTCCATTCCGGGTTCTCCGAGAGTCTAGCGGCCATGACTGGCCCCGCGACGCCGCCTCCGACCACCACGAAGTCGTACTCCGGGAGCAGGGAGGCGGGAGGTCGCGCGCGGAGGCAGCACGGGTCGGCGAGGTCGCAGCGCCCGTTCACGAACGCCTCAAGCGAGTCCGTAAACACTAGGAGTGTACCTTCCATTCCGGGTTCTCCGAGAGTCTAGCGGCCATGACTGGCCCCGCGACGCCGCCTCCGACCACCACGAAGTCGTACTCCGGGAGCAGGGAGGCGGGAGGTCGCGCGCGGCGGCACGGGTCGGCGAGGTCGCAGCGCCCGTTCACGAACGCCTCCAGCAAGCCCATTAATACCAGGAATGCGCCCCCGCCGCAGGAGGCGGCCATCGAAGGGCCGCTCTCCGTGTACGGGCATGCGCACACCTAAGCAACACAAACCACCATTATATGCATATCTAAATTGTATGAATACGATTTTTTTTAATGTCCTGTAGCGGGAGCACAAACGCAACGATACGGCGGTATCGGTCGATAACTGTGTTTTTGTTTCGCTTTTCGTGTGAGCTAAAACGAGAACAACAGAAAAATCGGACGGTATAGCTGTATCGTAAGCAGACGGCGCCCCCGAGAACGGTGGGTCGACTACATACAAAATATCGCTGGAAACAACAACTGGAAAAAGAAAGCAGAGAACAGAGAACCGTGGAGACAACTGGAGGAGGCTTATACCCAGAATGGGGCCTTAGCTTGTAACCCACGATCTTATTAAAGTATACGTAAATTGTTTTAAAGTACATATAGCTGTATCGTTCGTTTGTGCTCCCGCTGTTGAAGAGATTTTTGATGCGAGTTTTAACAGCGTGGACTAGTAGAATTCTACAGTAAGAATTAATGGCCTGATAAAACCATTTACTATCTCATCGAAATTAAATTATATTAATTAATAATTGCATTTTAAATACAAAGGGTAGGAAACTTTGCTTTTGTCTGCTGTGGGGACATACCTCATGTACTTTTTAATTGGACAAATAAATGTATAAATCTGTCGATTGTTAAAAAGGAGCCGTTGATGGCAGACATTCAGCATTTTTTCCGGTGTCTACCTATCTAAATTGATATATAAAAATATTTGGCCATTGTCTTGAGGGTTTATTATCTAGAGATTACACAGCCTAATACATATCTTGTGTGACTTTCAATTTCGCATGTTATCGGGGTTCTTACCTGGCCATACAATGTAAACACCACATTATAATTAAGTAATTGATTTTATGGCAGCTATTAATTATTATTAATTTGAATTACAGCGATTGTCCGTGCCCATTGGGGAAAAAATCCAGTCAATCGGAAATTGTGAACATTTTTCCGCGGCAACAAATATAAGCCATACTTGTTGCTTACTTAAAATTAATGATTAAGTAGTTACGGTACTCGGCTCCGCTCACGACAACATCGAAAACATTTTTTATAAAAAATCAGTTTTAAGCGGAAACAAATCGTACAAATTCACAAATTTTCATTGCAATCGGTTGTGTGACTTCGGAGATGAGCGTGTACGAACGTGATTTTTATAGATCAAGAGATTAGTGCCTCAAAGTCTTTTTACTATTGTAGCATACAAGTAAATTCGTATGCGTCGGAGAGATTGGAAGCCCCATTGAGGAAAAATGAAGAACTTTATCTACTCCTCCACTTACTAAGTAGGCGGTAAAATTTCGTAAAAGATGGTCGGAGCAGCTAATGAAATTGCTAGTGTTTGCCATTAACATTCCAATGAAGGTTCTGGCTACATCCTTCGAGAATGCAGTATATGTCGCAAATCAAAAATGATCTTAAATATTTGTCTCTTAAAAGATCTTATAATTCTTGTATATTATTCGTTTCTTTCTATTGTGCCGTAGTAGTCAAAATTTTCTTCACGGAGAGAACTCAACCCCGTGCTGGATTTCAAGTGAGCAAACCTACATTCTGCGAACTTTGAACGAGAATTGTTTTCAGATTCATCGTTAGGCGCCCACACGAGGAGCCAGCCGAGTGCTGCCACAAGAAGCCTGGTGGATCCTTGCAAGCAGGATCAGGAGAGCAAGAAACAAGAGATTTAGGTATGCCATTCCTCCTCCTCCTAAAGGGCAGGGCGTGTATTCTTGGCATTCAGTTATTGCGGATTCAGTAGAGTTAACAGTAATGTCAAAGTAAATTCTTCTTCTGTTAACTCTACTGAATCCGCAATGACTGAATGCCAAGAATACACGTCCTGATAGCATTCTGCCACCCACACTAAACGGTATATAGGAGGACGGGCTAATAATCACGAATTGGTGCGATGTTCGCCATCCATTTCCGGTAAATAAAAAAATTGTATCAGGGGGCAAAGCCGCAGTAGCCGCCATGGATTACAAACAAATTATTTCATTTAGAGCAGGCCAAGTACTGGACCAAAACTGCCCTCCTTATTAAAAACCGGCCAAGTGCGTGTCGGACTCGCATACAAAGGGTTCAGTACCATCGTAAAAGATTATCACAAAAAAATCACGTTTTTTGTATGTGGACCCCCTTTAATTTGTATCATATTTTTATGTTTACTATTTGTTGTTATAGCGGCAAAATAAATACACACTCTGTGAAAATTTCAGCTGCCTACCTATTACGGTTCATGAGATACAGCCCTGTGACGGACGGGCGGACGGGTTTATTAGGGTTCCGTTTTTGTGACCGGAATCCTAATAAAAAGGCGGTAACTACACATGCGGCCCATATGTAGAACCACCTTTTTAATGAGGAGGCCAGAAAAAAAATGCTTCAATTTAGTTTACTCCCAAAAATACACTAACCTCTGGTGAAGCTATCATCTCTGCAATGTGACTACCGTGTGCCTGCCAGGGGTGTTGCTCCGCCCACGCTGCCTTCAGCTCTGAGATGCTCCATGCTGTCCGCAAATTTAAGTACCTATCAGTGCCCGCGTCACCTGCTGAGGGACCGCCAATTTCGCTAGGGTTCCGTCGTCCGACCGCTGGCTCAGCCATCTGCTCCGACGCACATAACGCGTTGCGACATCGGAACCACGCATTATCTACGGGTACAATTTATTGCTTCCTACGTGGGCGATACCTTCAGTTTGATAATTTTCAGGTTTCTCAATGGGTTCCGAGCTCATTAAAATTATAAGGGCAGTAAAAAATACAATAAATTTTCCTTCACGACTACATTTGGGCGGTTAGAAGCTCAGTGCCGTCCCGGTCATGCACCACTTTCTTTCTTTTTTCTGTGGATGGCAATCTGTAGGTGGTAGGGTTTAAGACCGCACTGGTTGGTACCGTTGCATTGAATTAAAATATGGTCAGAGCGGAATGAAATTTTTTAGTGTGCTCTCATCCAGCCGTGCCATGCTTATAAAGTAAAGGTCTATAGATAAAAAGGGAGGAGATATGGCATCGAGCGCACCTATAATGGGACCCGCTGTCTCCAATAAAAAAAATTAAACTATCAATCCAACGTAAACGTACATGCCACATGTAAACATAGTCACAGACGTATCGGAAGCGTGTGCGGGTTGGAACTAACTCGACGAACGCTTTTTTAGAGCACATTCGCGCGCGGTGGCGATGTTTCGACTGTGTGGCTTTAGACGCGCCGCCGGATTCCCATACAAATATATGGTCATTTTGACCATACAGCGGAGATGCGATATCGAGTGCATACCACTTCTCCTTACTTTCTCTTCAGTGGAAAGTTCTCTACAATTGCACCTAATTCCTGACCGATATGGTGTGGTATTAGCCATCCGTGTCCAATACATAAAAACCGACCAAGTGCGAGTCGGACTCGCACACGAAGGGTTCCGTACCATCGCACAAGATTTACAAATAAAAAATACGTTTTTTGTATGGGGCCCCCCTTTAATTATTATTGTTTTATAATGTTACCTATTTGTTGTTATAGCGGCAAAATTAATACATAATCTGTGAAAATTTCAGCTTCCTACCTGTTACGGTTCATGAGATACAGCCCTGTGACAGACGGACGGATGGACGGACGGACGGACGGACGGACAGCGGAGGCTTAGTAATAGGGTTCCGTTTTCACCCTTTGGGTACGGAACCCTAAAAAGTATAACATACAAAATATTTGCGATTTCTAAATGTTTTTCGTTACAGATAATGAGGCTTTTCGTATTTAATTTGGATTAAAGAGAGACAACCGGCACACACTAGTGATTTACCTGGGCTTATCTCATTTTATTACAACTTGGAATTAGTTAGATAGATGGATTCGATAAAAACCTACAGCACTCATACACGGACCGTATGAGTGCTGTAGGCCTATTCTTGGATTCCGTGCTCAGGAATCAGAAATATTTTGTCGAGAAAACCGCTTTTATAGCGGTGGTCAAAGCGACATACTGGACTGAATGATTCCTAATTCTTGGGCACGGAATTAAAAGAATAGGCCCACTGAACTTACGCCCGAGCGATGCTGCATGCTTTTTATGGTTGATACCTAATATTAATAAACATTACATTCCAATACTGCATTAGGTGATATATTTTAAATCTAATTTTAGCCTCTTGCCATGGAATAGATTTCCAAGTGTTCCTTATCTGTCGCAAAAGACGAATAATATACAATACTATATACAAAATACAAGCCTAACACACCAGGAGGGAAATAGGGTACGTACGGCTATTTAGAGCCGGATGAAACATTTTGACAATTTTCATTGCCGCGTTGACCATCTCTTATTCAATCTGATGGTGGCTACACGGGCGCTATTAACCCTACTATCTAGTAGGAAGAAAGTTTTATATGGAATCCACGTCAACCACGATCTAACGTTTGAAAATACGTCACCTATCCGGAACCTGACCGCGCACAAAGTTGCTCCGATATAACGATAAGGTGTCACGCCACTGGGTTATGACAAACACTGAAAAATGTTACTTTGTCAAATCCATCTATTAACGAAACGAAAATGGTGAGGAAACTCTAACTCGATAAGAATGCGAGCTGTTTCATGTTACGGAACCAATCTAAAACTGTAGGATCCCTTTCCCTACTAGGTTGTAGGATTAAGCACGCCTGGGTTGGTACCACCGCATTGGATGAAACTACGCTGAAGCGGTAATTAAACATTTTCCGTGTTTTCCATCCAGGGGGTCCATTCAGAGTAAGAGTGAGTTCGAATTCGCCGCTAAATATCAACTCACTTTTTGAAATAGTTAATGTTTCGATACTTCTAGAACATCATTACAGTTAGGTAAAAATTTGGTTTGTCCCGTAAATCCGTTGGAAGTATAAATAACGGTTCCGTTATTCAAATAATAATATATTTCCCAGCTATTTTTAGGTTAACTCACTCCCGAACTCGAACTCACTCTTGCTCTGAATGGACCCCCAGGTCTCTACAACAAATCGCAGGCGAATAGAGCTTACTCGATAGCGTTCGTAGTAGGACTCCCGTTCAGTGTAGCCGTGCTCATAAAGAGAGGGCCTGGCAGTGCACCTAATTACTTCGGGAGTGTGGTGTATTGGGCTAAGCTCATGACGGTAGTTGTCTGGTATTAGCCATCCATGTCAGGTTCCACAAACAAAATCATACTTCTTTATGCAACCCGACATGTATGGCTAATACCACACAACTACCGTTATGATATTAGTCCAATGCACTACATTCTCGAAGGCATTAGGTGCCATGCCAGGACCTTCCCTTTACGAGCACGGCTACATTGAACTGGATTGAAAACACGGACAATTTTGCATTGCCGCTTCGATAATCTTTTCATCCAATGCGATGGTACCAACCGGGGAGGGGGAAGGGGAGCTACAGTTTTATATGGATTCCGAACCATTCAGCAGCACCCATTCGTGGCGAAATGCACTTATCCAACTCATGAACAGAAATAAATTGGTGGAGGAACGGGGCGAGGCTTTGAACCCAGACCCCAGGTGTCCTAGGCAAGTCCCCGCTCGACTAGGCTACGAGCCACTCATTTAAATCTATCTCCAAATCATCCATCTAATCTGCTATCTAAATTTCTGTGGTTAGGTCGTCATAGACCGTTTATACCTATGGTTTATTTGTATTTGTATTTGTATTTATTATTCCTCCTTTGGGACGCAGGGAATCGTCAAACATTTACAATTAAATACAATTAGAATTAAAGCATAAAAAGTTCATTATTTGGCAAGAGGCTCACTTAAGTCTAGATTTAACTACTAAATAACTACACTTAAATTTTACAAAATCAGAAATGCTAGCACAAAATAGAAAATTAAAGAAAATATAGTAATAGTTAAAATACAATAATAAATATTAAATTCATAGCATCAATAGAATTGGCAGGATGTTTGTAACATAATACAGTGTTCATTTTAACTAGAAACAACCGTGCCCTATAAAATTAAAAATCTTTTATGGATGGTGATAATGCCGCTCTGAAATGAAAGGTGCACATAAGTGTAATCAGAAATAGTAAACATCGGTATCCGCATGAATTTAATTTTCGAGTTATTTGCCCTTTAATGACCTTGAGCACATAATCTTAAACTCGGCTATTTACGAACCCTTGTAAAAATAATTCAGTAATTTAGTAAATAACAAATGAACTAAAAAAAAAAGCTAGCTTCATGCTCTACATGAAAACTGTAACTTCTGATAGCTTATTGAGATTGAGATATCTGATGGAGATTATTGCTGAAATTCGGGTAATAATAAGACCCTTTTTAAAAAACTAGGTCAATGAAGAAGTTGAGTGGCGTTGTTGCTCTGAGTGGATAGCACAATAGAAAAAATAAGTTTAAATATGAATAATATTTTGTAATAAAGTCTGCTTGCCGTAAAAATGCCAGTGGGATCACTTTTGAAACCTTCATACGAAGATTGCGCAACATTTAAAATACCGATATTTTACGCAGCAGCAGCTAGCTATTTCCTGGTAAATAACTTTGAATACAATCTGGTATACAATGGCTCAAGTGCTCTACCTGTCAACTAGGTATTTTTCAGGGTTCCGTACCCATAGGTGCCAACAGAACCCTATTACTAAGCTTCCGTTTTCCGTCCGGCCGCCTGTCAGCGGGTTATATCTTATGAACCACCGGGTTATATATTGCCGCTAAAAAAATAAAATAACACAAGGTATGATCTTCCTAATCTTATCTATCACTGCTCCCAATAGTAGAGTATACGAGCTAGTTTAAGGTGCAGGGTATATACATGGTTATGGGGCAATCTATCTAAAATTGTGTTGTCATCTTCGTATATTTTATGGGTTAAATATTTTGCTCAATTTTTATTATTTGTTTTAAATCATTATTACTGCGAAAACGGACTAGGGCTGAAGACAAAACGTCGTTAGTTTCATTACCATTAAGTCTTCCTGAACTAACTAAAATAATATGAAAAAAGGATATAAAACGAACTCGGGACCTCACAGTCATAATATTGTTGGATGTGGACGGCTAATATCACACCAAGGAAGGACGAAAGTGGCGACTGAAACTCATCCGTGTAGCCGCGGCGGCGTAGCCACTTTTAAGTGATAAGACAAGCATACAATGGCGTTAGCGCCAGCCAGTCGTAAGTGACGTAATGCACGTGATGGAAAGTGACGTATGTATACAACCACTACTAATAACAACTTACTACATGGCTAGCAAGTATGTACTAAAATCAATGTCACATAAAAATCAAAATAATTTTGCTTATACAGAAACTCGCAGAAACTAGTCACAACAACTATTGGCATTTGGCATTCTGGTTTTAGGTATGGTTTGCAAAAGATATAAGCATAGTGAATTGAAAATAGTGATGTGTTATCCATGTGATCATTGTGTACCTGAATTGCACAAATACCAATCGCACCCAATGTAAGCCTCACCGTTCCTTACAAAAATAAAGGAAAAAGGTGCACACTACCGAGGAACTTAGAATAGCGTCAGAGAAAAAACCGGCCAAGTGCGAGTCGGACTCGCACACGAAGGGTTCCGTACCATCGTACAACATTTAACACAAAAAAACCACGTTTTTTGTATGGGACCTTGTATGGGTATTTTTATTATTTTTTAATTTTACCTATTTGTTGTTATAGCGGCAAAATTAATACACACTCTGTGAAAATTTCAGCTGCCCATCTATTACGGTTCATGAGATACAGCCCTGTGACAGACGGACGAACGGAAGGACAGCGGAGGCTTAGTAATATAGTTCCGTTTTCACCCCTTGGGTACGAAACCCTAAAAATTTTCAAAACCAATTAAAGGGAGAAAGAAAGAAAGAAATAGTTTATTTACCTGTGTTGAAAGAGAAATTAACTTAACAATGTATTTGGCTTAATATATGAAAATATCTTAATATAAAATTTACAAAACAACTACATATTTTAAAAGCTTAGAAGTAAAAGTCAATACCTATACACAAACATATAATAGAATAACAGGTAAATCGGTTCCTTGGCGCAGCATATGTCACTGTATTATGGAATTCATAATGCAGTGGCGCTGATTTTAAGCCTAGCCGTTCATTAAGCAGGAATGTTTGATTTATTGTTTAACACACAGCACAGGGTGACAATACTATAAAAGAAATAATAAAAAAAAAACATTGAAAATAAACAAGTAAATCACTATACTATACCAGGTATCAAAAACGGAGCATAAAAAAAAATATAATTCAACCGACTTAACTTACATAACAAGTACACAAAAATATAAATAATACATGAACAGGCAGCATTTAACCAATATGCAACCAACATATGCAATGTACCATAACAATGTATACAACGTAAGTATTTAGGTAACTAAAAAGAAAACAAAATTTAAGGAAAAAAAATACAAAGAACCATACATATTAAGTTCAGGCAGTACATTGTATGGTTAATAGGCGTGCTTTTAGACGTATTTTAAAGGTGATCGGATTTGTAATGTCTCTGAGCGGTGGTGGCATGTTGTTCCAGCACCGAGAAGCAGCATATTTGAATCACACTCACTCATCTACTGTCACCACACCAATCACACTACCAATTATACCCTGATGGATCTATTGATAGTAATGGTATCGGTGCGGCCTTCTGGGATCCGCAGTGCAATTACGAAGCACAAAATTGGGTGTAGGTTGCTGTACTTACAGCAATATGACATTTTTAGGGTTCCGTACCCAAAGGGTGAAAACGGAACCCTATTACTAAGCCTCCGCTGTCCGTCCGTCCGTCCGTCCGTCCGTCCGTCCGTCCGTCCGTCCGTCTGTCCGTCTGTCACAGGGCTGTATCTCAGTAACCGTAACAGGTAGACAGCTGAAATTTTCACAGAGTGTGTATTTATTTTGCCGCTATAACAACAAATAGGCAAGATTAAAAAATAATTAAAATTAAAGGGGGCTCCCATATAAAAAACGTGTTTTTTTTGTTTTTTTTTTCTACGATGGTACGGAACCCTTCGTGTGCGAGTCCGACTCGCACTTGGGCGGTTTTTGCGATTACGAAATCGATGCATTCACAAATGGTGCGGCACTCAGCGCTACCTGCAGCAATTAGGTCAACTCCATACATTTCGCGTCGAATCGGTATTACGAAACGGCAAAGAACTGTCAAATGCGGGGAGGTAAACGCCTATTTCGTCTGCTCGTCTAGTCAAGTACCTCAAAAGTTGACCTATTGTCGACACAGATTGGTCCGTGCTGGATGTAGGTGGATGAAAAACGGCTTCGTAATCGCGCTTTAGAAATGACGGGGGCGCACCTACACGTACCGCGGCACCATCGTCAAATTTTGCGTAATCGCACTGCCGCAAGTCCGTTGTGGGATGCCATCCCAATCATGGCAGCCGAACACTTAGCAATAGTCAAAGATCTCTCGAACACCTCTAGTAATATTTAATTAAATATTAATAATCTGAACAGACTGTAAAAGTGAAGATGAGCCGCTTCGAAGATCATGGTTCGAAAGGTTCGAAAGCTCTGCAGGCCTATTCCTGGAATTCCGTAATCAAGAATCAGGAATCCTGAGTCCCGACAACCGCTTTTATAGTGGTTTTAAAAGCGATTTTCTTGATGAAAAGATTCCGGATTAATGTATGTAATAAGATGGAAGTCCAGATTCACATTTTTATACACGAACGAACCATTTAGACGAAAATGAATGGAAAAATTGAAGTTAGATGGATTCAATAGTTTTTTCGGAATTCATTATGCATTATCGCAACCACAATCTTAAAATTGTAAGAGGTTATAAGAGGTGGAGGGGGGGGGGGGGTACCATGGGACTGACATAACCGCCTTGCGACTAAAGCCCTAACAAAATTTTTAAATAAAAAAACGTCAAGGGGACACTAAACATCGAATATTCGTTCCACTAAATAGCGTCCTGTAAAGTGCTTACGTTTTGTTGGAACTCGATTAAGCGAACTCACTCGCCGGCGCTGCCGCCATTGTATGTGAGAGTGGCGCACCACCCCTATACCAACGAGTTTCAGTTGCTACATCCGTCCTTCTATGCTCGCTGCGAAAACGTAACAAAGAGGCAGCTAGGCAAACAACTTTTAATTCGATTTCATTAAAAAAACTGGTTTTAATAAAATAATGTACTAGTTACGTAAAGATACGGCTTTCATATGATTTTCTTTTGTTAGATAACATCATTACCATGTTAAACTACCAATAGATGTTCTTTTAATTACTCAAGTGTTCCTATTGTGAATAGGTGGCAATGATTTCATGAAAAGGAATTGTCAACAAAGATATCACGTGTATGTCACCACGTGGTGGAGTAATGGTCACATTTATTCGATGATGCAAGACTTAAATCACATCGTAAACAATAGGATTCCGTCCATTCGTTTCTCTATCCGTACGTATGTCACAGTGTTCTATAAATGCTTATTTTTCCAGTAGTTGCAGTGACATATCAAAGGCATGGAATTTATATTTTTCTACAGCAAACTTAATACATGTAAAGAAAATACAAAAGTTTAGTTCGCGTAGCCATTATTGCCGCTTTAAGGGCGTGATAACACCTGGTTGCATTCAGTTCCATAAGGGCGTAAATGAGACCATTTTTTTAATAACTTCTACTTATTATGAATTTCAAAAAGATGAAAGATGCATTGATTGTCTAAATATGTTTGAAACGTATAAAGGTAAATATCGGACCCTTGTATTCAGTGTAAAGTGTGTTTTTATGAATATTTGTCTGACGCACAGACGTACTGACAGAACTCACCAGCCGGTTTTCACCAATTTTTGCGATTAAAACGAGATAGCCAGAGCCCGACGTCGCTTAGTTAGAGCAGTTTGGAATAATTCTTTCTAAATTTGACCAACCCGCATTATGCGTGAAACCGGTTTTTTTATTGTTTTGTTAAAGAAATTGGGAAAAGTTAAACATTTTCTTCACTGAATGGGTAGATAATGTTAAAATACTTGAAATATTAGTTATTATCAATATAAGCCGCAAACTTGAAAAAGAATACATTTGAGACCTGACTTCAACATTTTTGTCAATGCATAAAATATCAATTTCTGTAACATTTTTCTTTCTGTTTTGGTAGAACGTTAGCTGGAATTATACATGTGTTTTTTTCGTTTTCTCATTCCACAAATATCAGGAACTTAACGCAATCAAACCATTAGCATTGGCTAGTCGAGCGCCCAACGGTTTTCGAACTTTCAGATGAGCTGCGAAAACCATGCCGGTGGGGCAGGTGCTTATTCACACCATATTTGAAGGACCCCAGGTTGTGGCCCCCTCAACGTCGAAATACCTCGGCAGGGATTCGATTCCATTTTTTTCCGATCCTAAAGATCTGGATCCAGGATATCGGTGTCCCACACACACATCGAGAACGCCCGTAACATCGACAGATGACCGAAAATCGCCTCGTTGCACTGTATTACAAAGTGCGAAATTAGGCCAATTGTGGCATGCGGGAGGGATACCTCAAGGAGCCTCATGGTGCGATACATAATATACCTACATTTAAAAAATATTCTTTTTTGTACTAAGCATGAACGTCGCTTATTCCAAGGAATGTGACATGTATGTATCTATAATCGACCGTGAAGCAAGGTCACATAAATTAAATAAAGATCCCTGTAAAAAGAAATACTTTACGAATATACTGCAAGGCTGGACCCGAACCAGCAAAACATACCATTCGCGGGTATTGCGTCTAACCAATTTCGCCATCTGCTGCATACCCATAATTTCGAATTCTTCTACAGTCCCTCTTCTCGTAATCAATTTGATTTAACACTATACCTGCGTTACGGAAGACGATTTCGTTTAATGTGTAAGAAAACTTTATTATTAACACAAAAAGCAGTTTTAATTTCACCTCATATGTTTTACTAGGTCCATACTACACTTACACTTTATTTAGACATGTAAATATTTTTCCTTTTCGTATATATATTATTATTTTTATCTTCCAGTACCTACTTCTATATATTAAATTTTTTCTTTAAATTGAGCGTAGTTCACGCTTCACTCAAACACCCAACATCACTAACAAATGTTTGGATTTTAAATAAAATCTTTAAAATTGGCGATTTAAAAATGTGTACACACTTCCACTGACGCTTCTGTAGGTGGCGGTGGCGGAAGACCAGCGGCCAGCGGGTTCGCCCCTGCTGACATCCAGCTGAGCCACGGCCATTTTTCACACATCGCACATCTTTCGATATTTCTTTACTTGGTTCCTACTACTGTTTTTAATTGTGTCTGATACTGTATACCAATTATTGTACTGTTGTGTGTGAAAATCATTAATTTTATTACTATTAATATTATTATTATTACCTTGACTGCAAAGATTGAACATTCATCATTTTACTGGGATCTTTCTTTAATTTATGTTTCCTTGCTTCACGGTCGATTATAAATACATACATGTCACATTCCATACCTACCTTTCTTTCATTCATTCATTTATTTACTGGTGATCCTTGAAACATCATCTATTATATTTAGTTTTACATGAATATCCAGCACCGCTCCTACACGTGCTGTTTGTTCTGCGATTTCGACATTAATCTGTAATGTTGTGAAATAATCATGTATAGAAATCAGCGAGCATAGAAGGACGGAAGTAACCACTTTTACATGCAAAATGATTGTTCACCATAGCTCGAGTTCGCTTAAGAAATCGCTTACTACGGTTTTTCTTGTATTCCAGGAGGTTACGACATTTTTGGTCACGATAAGGTAAATGGCTGAATCAGGGTTCATGTGTTAGATACCGACCATCTGATCGTAAATATATCGGTCTGCCTGCACCGAGTGGTTGCGTAAACTAGATTGGCTATGCAAAATAGATGTTGGTATGCACCTGCTGATAAATATACTGATTGTCTGGAAATATTGATATCTATTAATTATAAAGCAAAAACCAGTCGGTTTTTTTAAAATTAAATACTTGAATATACATTAAGTAATATCTGTAACCTAAATCGCCTATAACGACGAAATGCCAACAAAGATTTGTTCAGTTTTGAAATTACTAAGCAAGTATGTACTGATACTCTCATGCTTCGTTGTTTGCAGCTATCTTCATTGTCACTTTTCAGGCGCCTTATCTAGGCATAGCAACCACTTGGCGCAGGCAGACCGAAACATTCAGAACTGAGCACAGCACATGCAGAGGTATGGTCTTTAAGCTGTGAACCCAGTTTCAGGCATTTACGTTATGGTTACCATTTTTGTCGCGACCTCCTAGTCTATCGAGTTCCAACGACAGGTAATAACGTCACAGGACGCTATTTAGTGAAACGAACATTCGATGTTGCGCGCCCCGAATTCGTAAGCGAACTAATTACAGTAAGTCGTTTAGGACTAACACGTGGTTTCGCTGCCGCCACACTAATGAGTTTCTACTACCGTCCTTTCATGCTCGCTGGTGGAAATAATTAAGTATTTTATTTACTTATTTATTTATTTGGTATATGCATAGTAGAATTGTTCACATTAAATATGTACAAATTAAATGTATGCCTTGTAGTAAGTCCAACAGCAGATCAAAATTAATTGTGTATTGCTACCCAACAAGATGTGGCCCGTTCTAGGGTTAAATTATTTAGAATGATAGAACGCAGGTTCTATCATTCTGCGAAATAAATATGTAACTGAACAAGGATGGCTATACCACAACTACTACAGAGCCGGTAGTCTAAGTTGTCACCTAAATTGGCGTTACGGCAAACTGATCGACTGGCGTTTTCTCCAAAAGTTGCCACACTCAGAGTGGTCAGTCTGAGTTCTCCCTAAATTGGCGTTTACGTCAAACCGATCGACTGGCGTTTTCTCCAAACTCCATACAAGTTTTTACTAGATATTCTGTCGTTTTACTTTTTCAAGCTGTCAAAGTCAAACGCGGACTTCCGATTTGTATGAAAACGCGGAGTGGACTTAAACCGCAACGTCGACGTATTTACGGCAACGTTGTGTAAGCTGTCAAATCAAGCTCGGACTCGCAAATGTTAGTTCGCTTAACGCCCACTGCGCGCGCTCTTCAATTTCTCCATACATTTGAAAACGCCAGGTTTGCCGTAACGCCAATTTAGGTGAGAACTTAGACTACCGGCTCAGAGCCCAATACACCTGCATTTTCGCGTGGAATCCGAACCACGGTGAAAAACTGGAGTGGCGCGTGAAATCTCCAAGCGAGAGGCGCTCCTGGGGGTCCATTCAGGGAAAGAGTGAGTTCGAGTTCGGGAATGAGTTAACCTAAAAATAGCTGGGAAATATATTTTTATTTAAATAACGGAACCGTTATTTATACTTCCAACGTTTTTACGGGACAGGCCAGATTTTTACCTAACCGTAATGATGTTCAAGAAGTGTGGGAACATTGACTATTTAAAAAAGTGAGTTGATATTTAGTGACGAATTCGAACTCACTCTTGCCCTGAATGGACCCTCTGGCAACGGCTCTTAAGTTTTTAGTCAAGTCACGCTTTTTTTTAATAGCGGTTGTTTGTTTAACTGAAATTTAAAAAAATTAAATGAAATGCGCGGGCAGCAAAATTTTTTGTTTGTATTTTCATGATTGCGTTTCATTGCAGGGGCTTTTATTACTAAATGATGATAATCTTGTACTGGTATTAATTGCACGATGGTAAGAAAGGCCACTTTGTCAATGCTCATGTGCCGACTAAGCCAATCAGCAGATGGTGAATATGAGCCTATTACCAAACCCACCGTCATGATACTAGCCCAACCCAACGCATTCACAAAGGAATTAGGTGCCATGCCAGAAGTCATATTGAACTGGATGGAAAACACGGACAATTTTTTAATTCCTCTTCAACCGATGATCAAAGGGGCGGGGATTTGAACCCGGACCTCTGGGATAGAAGACAGTCCACTCGCTCCCGTTGATGGGCGCTGCTGCAGCGGCAAGCAGAGTTCATAATAATAATAATAAAATTCTTTATTGTACACCATTACAAAAACAGTTTACAAAAGGCAGGCGTGAGCGCCTGAAGAAGATACACGCAGCCTATACAGCCCTGCAGGTCTATTCCTGGCATTCAATCAGGAATCAGCAGTCCTGAGTCTATAAAACCGCTTTTATGGCGATTTTCAAAGCGAGTTTTTCGATGGAAAACCTTGATTAAATAAAAAACAACCGGCCAAGTGCGAGTCGGACTCGCACACGAAGGGTTCCGTACCATCGTACAGGATTTACAAAAAAATATGTTTTTTGTATGGGGGCCCCCTTTAATTTTTATTATTTTATAATGTTGTTATAGCGGCAAAATAAATACATAATCTGTGAAATTTTCAGCTTCCTACCTGTTAGGGTTCATGAGATACAGCCCTGTGAAAGACGGACAGACGGACGGACGGACGGACCGACGGACGGACGGACGGACGGACGGACAGCGGAGGCTTAGTAATAGGGTTCCGTTTTTACCCTATAGGTACGGAACCCTAAAAACTATGCTCTGAAATATTTTAGTAAAGATAAACGCTCGGAAAACCGTCACAAAAGCGGTTTTCTAGACTCCCGATTCCTGATTACTGAATGCCAGGAACAGACCTCCTACCCAGAGGTGTCTAACACGGAGCCCCGGCACCTCACCAGTTTTCTTTGCTTCGGTCCGTCTTATTTGGCTCACCGTTCACATGGAGTCCCTGAACCACAGACGGCCTGTAGGGTCGCTCAATCTGTTCTACAGGTACTTTTTTTAGGGTGCCGTACCCAATGGGTGAAAACGGAACCCTATTACTAAGCCTTCGCTGTCCGTCCGTCCGTCCGTCCGTCCGTCCGTCCGTCCGTCCGTCCGTCCGTCTGTCACAGGGCTGTATCTCAGTAACCGTAACAGGTAGACAGCTGAAATTTTCACAGAGTGTGTATTTATTTTGCCGCTATAACAACAAATAGGTAAGATTAAAAAATAATTAAAATTAAAGGGGGCACCGATACAAAATACGTGTTTTTTTTTGTTTTTTTTTACGATGGTACGGAACCCTTCGTGTGCGAGTCCGACTCGCACTTGGCCGGTTTTTTAATGTGACTGGACATGATGGCTAATACCACACCTTCTTTCATGGTATTAGCCCAACACACCACTTGGGAACTAGGTGCCATGCCAGGACCTTCCTTATATTGCACGGCTACATTGAACTGTATGGAAAACACGGACAGTTTTCATTGCCGCTTCGACCATAGTTCATTCAATGCGATGGTACCAACCTGGCGGGATTAACCCTACCACCTAGTAAGTAAGGAAGGGGACCTACAGTTTAACGTGGAATCTGAACCACGGCCAGCCTCTCTCAACGGTCTAATGGTCACCCATCCAAGACCAGACCGGACCCAGCGTTGCTTAACTTCGGAGAGCGATCGCCAAAGTGTCGCGCCACTGGGCCACTGAGGCGAACATTGCTCTGCGGGACTTACCTACAAAAATGGGAGCACTGGTGAGAGAATTCGCTTACCAATTCGCTCACTGCTCATTTTCTCATGTACCAACAACACGCAAGAACTTCACAGGACGATAGTGCACCGAACATTCAATGTTGCGCGTACCGAATTCGTAAGCGAACTAACTACAGTTAGATGTTTCCCGCTAACCCGTGGCTACGCTGCCGCAATACGAATGAGATTCGATCGCTACTCACGTCCTTCCATGATCGCTGATGGCAATGTCTCAAGATGCCTAACGCTGGTGTTCACGCAAAATAAGTCATTAAGCAATGTCTTGCTCACTGTCATTTGTCAGGCACATATGTTTTATTCGGAAATGTTACATTTCATTTTCATTTCATTTATTTTAACTTTTTGGTAGTCAAACTACACCAAGTTACGTCACAAAGATCCGCGGATTCGATCAACCCAGTAAAGAAGAACCCGCAAAGAAACTTCACGGGTTTACATAACATATTTTTCCGTCCACAATTATGAAATACATACTTAGATCTAAATGCTACTGCCAAAAAATTCCCTGGCAGAACAGTTTAAGGCAAAGAACAAACTTACAACTAATAAAGTTACTAATTAAATTATATAAATTAATATAATTTATAGCATTACAAGTACACTCTGGTGTAAAAGCCGTCGTCAACTTAACCTAAGTCAGGTGTATAAAGCCCTCAAAAGTCTGTCTGCAAAAGATCGCAGGCTAATAATTATTATATTAGAATACAATAATATATGCGAAACATCCGCTTCATAGAATCAGAACACCTTTTGTTGTTGACGGTTTTGAGAAGGAATCGTTTCTCAAAAAATTGTTTGTGCCGCACCACCGCCATGATATCGAACTGTCATCAAACATTCTCAAATCCTCATTCTCGGAGGAATCTGGTGCCACCTCAGCAGACACAGATTAAGTAAATTGATAAACGGTTTTGTAGAGGATTTCAAAGCGATTCTTTTGGAGCAAAACCTTGATTCTTCAACTATGTTAATGTTATGTAAAATTTAGATGTAAGAACTGGTTGAAAGTTACAATTGAAGAAGATCTCCTTATATTTATTTCTCTTATCATTCATTAATCGAGGAACATAGTGCGTTTTGAATTCCGACCACACCACCAGGGACGTATTTAAGGGGGGGGGGGGGGTTAGGTACAAATGTTTATTTCAGTAAGCCATTTTACATACATAATGAAAATCTTACAAACTACATATCTATTATTATTTAAAGCTAGTATAGGCAAAAAGAGAAACCATTTTAATGAATAAGTACCTTAAATAATTGGTATACAATGTAGTTGAAACAACTTTGGCTGTTACATATCAATTTTTAAATCCTACCCTCTGCACTAGCCAAAGACTGTGAAGCAGATGGCAGGTATAACCATAGAGCGAAGCATGGTTAGAGCTGTCTCAGACGTAAGTTAGAATTGTTATTATTATTTTATTTTTTTTTTATTGTTGATTGGTAGGGTGAAAAAAAACTTAATAAAGAGATAAAAAGGAAAGAAAAATACTAAAATAAATAAGTTTACTTACTAAGTGTACTAATAGATGATAAGTGTACCCAACTTGTAAGTGTGTAAGAGTGTCGTTTGGATTTGTGGCGTATGAATGTGATGTGTTGTATGTATAATGCTAAAGATGGTGTGGGTGAATGAGATTGTTAATAATGAAGGATTTGTACTTATATATTTCTCGGCATCTATACATACAGTTATTAATATTATACAGTGATTGAAAGCAATTTTTCAGTCTCTGAATAATCCAAAGCGTTGAGCCATTGAAAAGTGCGTTTTTTTATAAGAGATCCGTGAATTTCGTGTAAAAAAATTTCTTTATCAGCTAAGTTAAAAAGATATGGTGCAGTAAAGTATCGAAAACGCTGAGCAAATGAAGTTCTGGTTTTAGGTACTAGTAAATGGTGTTGAAATCTTGTGTTGTGAATTTTATAATGGGGGCTTTTATTCGTGTCTGGTTGCAAGTTTATCCATTGAATGAGCCTACTAATTGCAATTTGTCTTACTGTTAATACTTTACATTCTTGGTATAGAGATTGGGTAGGAAATTGAGATGACTTTTTGAACAATACTTTTAAGCAGGCCCTTTGTGCTCTTTCGACAGGCATTAGGAAACATTTAGCAGCACCACCCCATACCGTTGCACAGTAAGAGATTAACGATTGGCCCAAAGCTAAATAGATTGAACGAAGAAGAGGTTTATCAGCGATGTTTCGTATGCTTTTAAATACATAGATAAGCTTGCGCATTCTGCTCGTCAAACTATCTAAATGACTCTCCCATGATAGTTTATCATCTAGAAGTATACCCAGGTATTTCACAACGCTAACTAGTTCTATAGACTCACAGTTGCAATTGTAGCTGTCGTTGCAAGTATGGATTTTCAGTGTTCGTGGCATAAGAGGTTTTCCAGCGTTGGTGATGCTGAAGAGCATGTGTTTGGTTTTACTAACATTTAAGGTGAGTAAGTTAGTGTTGAGCCAGTTTTTCACTTTCTTGAGTCCTTCTTCAGCTAGCTGGTAAGTTTCTGACCACGTGGGGCCACTAAATATTAGCGCTGTATCGTCCGCAAATGTCACAATTTTACAACCATCAATGCTGAGATCGCATAAACCGTTTATATATATAAGGAACAGTACGGGACCCAAAACACTGCCTTGCGGAACGCCATAAATAATGTCCGCCTCCTCACTGTTAAGGTTTCCAATTTTAACCGTTTGATTACGCTCAGACAGATAGCTTTGGAACCATTCAAGGGGAAGACCTCTGATACCCATGTGCTCCATTTTTCTTAAAAGTATTGGAACTGATACGGTATCAAAGGCCTTAGCTAGATCTAGAAATATCCCTATGCAGCGCTTACCCTTGTCTAAGTTTGTAGATATATGGTCAGAGAGACAGCCTATGGCATCCTCGGTGCATCTTTTGTCTCTAAACCCAAATTGATTAGAGGCTAAGAGATCATTGCATTTCAAGAATTCGTTGAGCCGTGACTTCATTAGTTTTTCAATTAACTTAGAGAGTGCTGTGAGTAGAGAGATTGGTCGATAATTGGTTATCTCGGTTTTATCACCGGTTTTATGTATCGGAATGACAATAGCTTTTTTAAGAACTTTAGGAAAGATACCTGATGTTATGCTTAGTTGCGCAATGTATGTAATAGGTTCGAGCAATTGATTTCTTAACTTTTTAATAAGCTGAGTGCTAATGCTGTCCCACCCAGGAGCACTCTTGTTTTTTAGATTATCTATTAAGGTCCCAATTTCGTCTCGGTCAGTGAGTTTTATAAACATTGAATGTGGACGTCTTTTATTGTCTTTTATGGAATTCACCAGAACTGATTCACTTTGATTAAGAGCGGTTTGTATCTTCGTTGCTAATATTTCTCCTATACCAGTAAAGTAGCGATTTACTGAATTAATCGAATCTTGTTGAGTGTTTTCAAGGTTTAACAGTTCGTTCGCAACCTTACCAATCTTTTTTGGAAGATAAGCTGCGCTTTTTATCGTTTCCCAAGTGATTTTAGGGTTACCAAGGTTTTCCTTTATTTGATTGCGCATAAACAATTCACGAGCAGATTTAGCAGCACGTCCGACAATATTACGGTAGCGCTTGTACGTTTCTTGCAAGTTTGGGTTTTCGGGGTTTTTACGTGCTTTTTTGTGTAGTCGATCACGCTTGCGGAAGCATTTTAGTAAGCTAGGCGTGACCCATGGTTGTTTACTCCATTTAGAACACGGGATAATCTTTGTGGTAGTGTATTTATTAACAATGTTTTTTATTGTTTCTAAGAACTTTTCTGTAGCTTCGTTAGGGTCTTTTAGGGTGGTTATATCATCCCAGTTCATGTTTGAAAGTTCTTTCTTTATTTTTAGGTAATCAATTACTTCAATTACCCTACTAAGTTTATTTTTAGGTTGGGATTCAGTATTGCCTATGCAGGCAATTATGGGAAAGTGGTCTGTAACTTCAGTCCTGCATACAATGCTTTTTACAGAGTTATCTGAGGATCTTATCATGAAGTGGTCTAAACATGAGTTCTCGCGTGTTGGATGAGTTATGGCGGGCACGAGGCCGAACTCGGCCATTAGACAGAGATAGTCATTAGCACTAGGATCGTTGCCATTATTTATTGTATTTATATTTAAATCTCCTATAAGAATAATTTGTTTATGATTTCCTATATTGCTTAGAGTATCTCGCAAAAAGTTTAGAAAAGGATGCACAACTCTTACAGATGGCGAGCGGTAGATAGCGAGTAACGTATAGGAATTACCTATGTCCATAGCGATGCAATTGCAGTCTACAACATCAGGTTCATATACTTTCACATTGAGATCATTCCTGACATATACCACAACACCGTCTGCTTGAAGCTTGTGTTTGCAAGTATGGAATGTATCATATCCTGCCAGATGCTTGTCTTGGTATTTCTGAACGTTAATCCAGCACTCAGTCAGTACTATAATGTCGAATTTAATTTTAAGCCTGTCTAATAGTAAAAGAAAATTATCAAAGTTTGCATTGATACTTCGAATATTAATTGTTAACACACAAAGCTTGCTATTGTTAATAGTTTTACAGCAGTTCTCAGGTTGGTCAATTATATGCTCTTCGAAGGTGAATGATGCATCAATATCGGTTTCTAAGATTGTATCAATCACAACTAAAAATATTTGTCATAAAAGGACGAATAACATAGTCAAGAAATATTATTTGGCCGTGTCTAGTTAAATATGCAGTCTGTGGTAAGTGGATAGGTACTGGTCTCAGTCGTTTGCTTGGATCGAGGCGAATAGCCGGCATCACGCTGAAAAGAGATGGCTTGGGCCCTCCCCACTCCCTGCCATCACCACTCACAGTATTGTGCCTTTCGTCCGATGGTGTTTGAAACTCAATGCGTGTGGAATGATTGACGATAATACTAATTAACATTGTGCTATTTATGGGCTGGTTGTACATATAATGTGGTTCAAACTTTGTGATTTAAATTTTTATATCATTCTTCTTTACTGAGTTGATCTAATCCGCGGATCTATCAGTTGGTAACGTGAAAATAAGAGGAAAAAATAAATCTTCGTGTCTTTTTTAAATCTGGAGCTTCAGAAGATAAAAAATATGTTTTTTTTAAGGATTGTACCAATGAAACAAGGCTACGACGTTCCTGACAACAAGCTGACCAATCATGCAAAATTTCAAGAAAACAAAGGCTCTGAGAAGAAAGAAAAGCCAGGGCAGTTCGTCCCCGGTCACCGCTCCGTGCTGAGGAATCCCTGCGATGCCCTCAGCGCGAGTTCATCCGCATCCATGTAGAAATGAAAAAAAAAAAGTTTAGAATGTGTGCGAAATTCACTCACTACCGTAGTCCTGGTAGTCCCTCCCAAGAAGGAGCCTTCCTAATTATAAGATTATATTTTGAAGCATTTTCTGTCGCGGAGCCTTGAACTCACCTAGTAGCCAAGGGGCTTTTAGTGCAGTTTAAAATTCGTCTGACGTGGTGCCTTGACTTGCTAAGTCGTCATATTGTATTTTTTTGTATTGTTTATTCATCATCCATAGACAGTACACTGCACTCGGATTTGTCATATTTTAGCATTGGCCAGTTCAGCAAAACAAAACACAGCGAAGAAGAACTGGAAAGAAACTCCGCTGTTTTTTTTTTCAAAGTCCACTTAGTCTAAGTTTACAAAAGTGTTTGTCAATTATTTTAACAAAAACATAGGTAAAACACTAAATTCACACGAATACACAAAAATTACAATCCATGCCGTATGCAACAGTTCATGACGTTCATACGTGGTGCCTTGAGACCGCGACCAGCTGAGACGTCTTACGTGGGGCTCTGAGCCCGCGATTAGCACATTCGTCCTTCAAAATCTGCAGTTCTATTTCACTCCTCATTTGCCGTTTCACCAGCCCAGTTGTTTAGTACCCGCGCCTTGCGGTGCTGCCTAGGACTGCACGATTGGCTGTTCCTGGCCGAGACTCGTTCCGGAAGGTATGAGATTCTTGGAATCGGAAGGTATTGTTTGATATCAATTAAACAACCATTCATCCGCATCTTGTGATTGTTTAAATTCTTCCTCAAGTTAAATGTCCTATACTGTGGGATCAATCCGTAATCTCGGCCTAGTTCGTAACTAGTTCTTTCATTCAAATTTTACCTGGTCCGCGATTATTACCACAGGACGAGGCTATTCACATAGTTGACTTTGTAGGGTTCGAACCCTGACCTAGCATCCCGACTACGAGGCACTTCTCCATCAACGACTTGGGGCTGATCTCGCCGCTGCTTTTCTTAGATTCAGAGCTGGCCTTCGCAAAGACCTCCAGGCTGAAATTGACACCCACCTATAACCTATCACGAAACGATCATCTTACAGTCACCACATCCCATAACACCACCAAACACCACACTACATCCTACAGTATTCTAGCTATGGTTTTTGTAAATCTCTCTTATTTCTTCTTCGTGATGTTCATTTTAATTTTGAAATTCTCACTAACCAAACTATCAAAAGTTTAAATATAAATAAAAAAAAAAATAAAAAGAAAAATCGGCCAAGTGCGAGTCGGACTCGCACACGAAGGGTTCCGTACCATCGTACAAGATTTAACATAAAAAAGTCACGTTTTTTGTATGGGACCCCCCTTTAATTTTTTATTTTACCTATTTGTTGTTATACCGGCAAAATAAATACACACTCTGTGAAAATTTCAGCTGCCTACCTTTTTCGGTTCTTGAGATACAGCCCTGTGACAGACGGACGGACGGACGGACGGACAGAGGAGGCTTAGTAATAGGGTTCAGTTTTCACCCTTTGGGTACGGAACCCTAAAAATGTAAGGTGCGGGTCTCATAGTAATCGCGCTAGATGGCACACGCAAATAATATATATTCCGGGAGGTCACGACATTTTTGGTCACGATAAGGTAAATGGCTGAATCTGGGTTCACATGTTAGAGACCAACCCTCTGATGCTAAATATGTCGGTCTGCCTGTGCCAAGTGGTTGCGTTATCTAGATTGACTAAATAAAATATATGTTGGTACGTACCTGCTGATGAATATACTGATTGTCTAGAAACATTGATACCTACTAATTATACAACAATAACCAGTCGGTTTTTTAGTTAAATACTTAAATATACCTAAAGTTGGATCTGTAACCTAAATCGCCTATAACTACGAAATGCAACCAAAGCTTTGTTCAGTTTTGGTATTGCTAAGCAAGTATGTACTGATACTTTCATGCTTCGTTATTTGCAGCCATTTACCTTATCATATATATTTTTTGTCACCATAACTACTTTTTCAGGCGCCTTATCTAGGTAACGCAACCACTTGGCTCAGACAGACTGACACATTTAGCTTCAGAGGGTTGGTCTTTATCCTGTGAACTCAGTTTCAGCCATTTACGTTATCGTTACCATTTTTGTCGCCACCTCCTAGTCTAATAATACAGATGGCACGTCTCTCTCCTCTCTGGTGTGAGGCATGTGTGAGGTCAACACTGTAACCATGTGCATGCGTCGACAGGCCGTCGTACCTCGTCACGTCACCGGTTGTCGCTTCGCTAGTCAACAGACCCTGACCTCGCTCTGCCGGTTATTATCAACACGTTCTGTATGTCGTGTTCTACATGGTTTGTTCGCATACTATGTCATTTTCATGGTTCCGTAGTAGATGGCAAAAACGGAACGCTTATCATTTAGTCCTGTCCGTCTGTCCGTATGCAATAGCTATTTTACGCGTATACTATTGGCACCAAAATGTTGATGAATAGTTAAGCCTTACATAATACCGCTTTTATATCGGATGTCAACGCGACGGAAAACCTTATATCATTGGAATACCGTACCGAAATATTTCCATTGTCAAAATCCCTTTGACAACCGAGATAATAACAGTTTTCTCGACTGATATATTCCTGCTTCCTGAGCACGGAATTCCAAGAATAGACGTATAGGCGGCGAAATTGGTTGACGCAGTTCCCGCGAAATTAATACTTACAGGTTCAAGTTCAATCTTGCAGTATATTCACAAATTAGTTCTTTTTAAGGCTTCTTTTCTAGACTTAATGTGTCCTTCACGGTCGTTTCTACATTCAAGTCACATTTAATGAAAACAGCGCCACACTTGTTCAGACTATAGAAATATAAATAGAAGCATTTTATTCCCTTAAAAGCGGTACATATAATCATGGTTTACAACTTTTTACAATATTATTATGATTAGGCTAGATCAATGTGCATGTAAAACTGTACGGAAAAGGTAATGTGACTCAGCGTTAATGCCCGCGTATACTTCTAGACCAAGCTCCCATTGCATAAAATCTTACCTCACTCGATTTCTCTACAGACGTGTATTGCAGTGAAAGAAAACACTTGGAAACATCGGTTCATAACAGGTTGCCATTCCGTAACCTGGTAAAACCATGTTTTTTTTCGGGTTTAAAACCTCTATTTTGACCCAAAAGTATCTCATAAGATTTCACATAGAAAAGTATATGCAGTGAAAGATATGCCTTAGGAGATGAGAACCCGCATAGGTTGCCTCCCCCCACCCTGGAAGGTTCCATGGTCAGCCAAGTTTAATGAGGCCAAAAAATGGGGTCATTTACCTCATTTGATTTCTCGATGAAATTTGTGCAGAACGATAGCTCGAAATGTGCCATTGATAAAAATATAAGGTTGCCTGTCATCAGCCTGGTAAAACCCTGTTGTCAGCCGCCTCAAAGGAAACGAAGAAAATCTTCGGTTTGAGAAAATCTCATGTAGTCGCTAAATTCAGGGGGGCAATCAGTGCCAATCATGGTATCAAGATAAAATCTATATCCTGACATTCCTGCGCCTCGTTTATTTTGGCAAAAAAGGGTACAGGGGTCGACTATGGACTTATTAGTTTTTTTGTATTCAATAATGAAAAAAATTATGTTATCGTTTAGAATGGAAGTAAAATGAGTATCACCAACCATGACATAAGTCGAAACCTATACGCACTGACATTTGCAAACATTATATGTTTTGAAATAATGAGGGTAAAATAGTCAAATGTTTGTCTTTCCATTCGCACAGATGTATGATGCGTTTAGATTCGTGCCCTATGTAATGACATTTTTGAGCTTCATGTTTATTGAAACAGTAGAGTAAATGAGTAAACTGTGTCAATTGGTTGTTATCCTGCCTGTTTGCATGTATAGGTATAAAGAAAAACGTACGCTGCTGAGGAGATGCATCAAGGTATGATAAGTGCCAGTCGTGATTTTAAGTCAAATGAATCGCACTGATGTAGTGACAGCCATACATATATATTTTACTTTACTTTAATTTACTTGACTAGTCTGGTTGTTTGATTTTAAATAAATATTCATAATGCCGCTTAGTTTCTAAGTATTAGGAGTGCTATTCGTGATATAACGTAAAAACCTACACTCTGGAATATAATATTCTAAAACAGTTAGTAAGTGACCATAGTCCGTGGTCCTTAGAAAAGTTTATGTAAATGTGGATTAGAGAAGCAATGTTTGCTGGGGGTTTACACTTCAGGTGACCAGCCAGTTGAGCCAGTTGATCCAGCTAACCTGAACCAGTGCAATGTACTACTGTTGTTCGATTTATGTTTTTGTTGTTATTTTTTTATTTAATAAACAAATTTTATTTCTTTCTTTGTTTATCACGCCATTAAAAGATAAATCTATTCGTCATCAGTTGAATCTAGACTACCATCTGATTAAGCTTTTCTTACTATTATATCTTTAATGCTAAAATTAATGGTATCACCTGCTATCATATGTCGTACACAATCATAAAATTCCTATGGACCATTCAGCGAGGCGAAAACGGCTCACGTTCTATTTAACTATATTAAATGCCTTCGTTTTTTCTTTGTCTTTTAAGGCAGATGTGTAGTCACAACCAGTGTAAACCTGCTGAGCTGCCTAATACATTTCCTAACTAGCGAGCTTACTTTATGCAGTTATAAGCCAAATGGCGATGGTCACTGTAAATCCATATTTCCGAACAATTCGAGAGTAGGTGTAAATTCCCAAGTATAAATATCAAAATTTCGGTATCGGAACAATGAATTAGTTAGTGTCTTAGAATAAGGCTGGACTTAAATTAAATTTCTCCAAATCCAAACTCATCCACAAACCACTGGCTAAGCTAAACATACCAGACCAGATGCTCTATTTCGTATCCAAACTCGAGGATGCTTAGCGCCACGCGATGAGGATGCCGATATCGACAAGGCATATACGAGATTCGTATCCTCACTAACGGACACTGCAGAAAAGCACTTCAGCAAAAGTCGACATGCAGACCGCAGTAAGTTATCAGCAGAGACGTTGACGCTCCTGGAAACACGACGAAATATGAAACCGGGACATCCGCAGTAGTGCCTCGTGCACAAAAACCTCAACAAGACCATCAGCAAGTCCATTCGCCGTGATCTTCGCCGAGAGAATATGAAGTTGGTTGGTGGTTGAGCACATTACAGAAGAAAATCGAGGCAGTTAAGTGTTTGCCTGTTCCTTCTCTACCGGCGTAAACAAATTTTAAAATCGAGGGAGCGGATGGGGCTGTCACTGCAAGAAATCCGGATATACTTCAGGCAATGGAACAATTTTATGTCGAATTGTACTCCGCAGCAATTCCTACCCGAGCCCAATCAAACCAGTCGAATCTGATAGGCGTGCGCCGCCCACTAGACACTGCACCGATGATCTGCCGGAGATTAGTGTCTATGAGATAAACTGCTGCCTCTCGGAAAGGCAGCCTCTCGGTCGGCTGACAGGAAGGCTGGATTGGTAACAGCCTCATGAGCCAGCTATGTTTAGAAAAGGATACGGCACAATGGATCATATATTTACTATGAGACAAAAGGTGCTGAAGTGCGAGGAGTACAACAAGCCGCTCTTCCTAGACTTCGTGGACTACGAGAAGGCGTTCGACTCAGTTGAAAACTCCCTCCTGAGGTGCAGAATCACTACATCGAGGTATCGTAAATGTGTATCGGTCCGCGACCATGACTGTGAGTCTCCATGAAAATATCCAATCCATCCTCCTTGGTAAAGGCGTAAGGGGTATGTGATCGCACCCAAGCTCTTCGCCAACGCATTGGAAGATGTGTTCAAGATGCTTGAATGGGACAACATGGGTATCAAGGTTAATGGAGATTTTTTCACTCATCTTCGCTTCGCCGATGACTTTGTTCTTCTGTCGAATTCCCGAATTCAGTTTCAGACCTTGCTGTAAGACCTTTATAAAGCATTGGTAAAGGTAGGTCTGAAGATGAACCGGGAAAAACCAAAGGTCATGGCGACCGAGGGCATGACGGGAGGACAAATCGTTATCGACAGAGAAGTGATCGAAGAGGTTGAAGAGTACGTATATCTCGGTCAATTTCTGCGGCTTGGTAGATAAGAACTGACTAAGGAGTTTTAGAGACGGATTCAACTGTGTTGGACTTGCCTTGAAAAAGCTTAAATTCCCTCTGAGATCTGACCTTCCACAACATTTAAAGACCCGAATATATGACCAGTGTGTCCACCCGGTTATGACGTACGGGTGTGAAACGTGGACTCTGACGATCGCCTCCCGTCATACCCTCGGTCGCCATGACCTTTGTTTTGTCCTGGTTTATTTTCAGGATCATCATGCTTTCTAAAGGTCTTCCAGCATGGTCTGAAGCTGAACTCGGGAATTCGACAGAAGAACAAAGTCATCGGCGAATCGAAGATGGCTGAGAAAATCTCCATCAACGTTGATACCCATGTTGTCCCATTCAAGCGTCTTGAACACATTGTGGAAAGATGAAAAGGTGGGTCAGGTATTGAGACCCACGGCTGCGCAGCTGCTCTCCTCTAGACGTAATTTGAATGTTGTATATGTGTTAACTCGCTGGGAAACTTCGTTAGTGCGATATAGACTTCATGTCTAGCGGGTAGCGCCAACTAGCGCCATGTTAACTAGCTTCTATGCATCTGTTTGTTGATTTGTGGCATGTGAAACTAGCAGCTCTCAGTAGAGGGCGCTAGATCGCTACATCACTTTCCCCCAGTCGAATGGCAAGTTGCCATGAAGACGATGTTGCTGCTGGTTTCGGTGCTGGTCGTCAGTGTCCAGTGTGACGCGGTGAGTCAGTGTGGTGCTGGATGACGGAGCGCCGGAGGTGCCCAGTGCGACGCGGTGAGTCGGTCGTGATGCTGGGTGACGGCTGCCGGAGGTGCCCAGTGTGACGCGGTGAGTCGGTCGTGATGCTGGGTGACGGCTGCTGGATGTGATGATGTTACCGGCGTCCTAGTTGGCGTATCGATACACCTACTTAGGACGATGGTGCTGATTTTTCTTCTGCTGGGTTGGAGTGATGCTGGATGACGACATGCTTGAGTTACTACCGGTGAGACCCGCTGGTGGGAGGCCGGTAGCAACTGTCGTGACTGCTGAAGTATACCTTGTTGTGACTAGAGGAGGCGTGGTTGTTGTAGAATCACGTCGGGGTCACCACTGTGGAGAGATGAAAAGGTGGGTCAGGTCTTGAGACCCACGGCTACGCAGCTGCTCTCCTCTAGTCGTAATTTGAATGTTGTATATGTGTTAACTCGCTGGGAAACTTCGTTAGTGCAATATAGACTTCATGTCTAGCGGGTAGCGCCATCTAGCGCCATGTTAACTAGCTTCTATGCATCTGTTTGTTGATTTGTGGCATATGAAACTAGCAGCTCTCAGTAGAGGGCGCTAGGTCGCTACAACATCTTCCAATGCGTTGGCGAAGAGCTTGGGTGAGATAACATCCCCCTGCCTTACGCCTTTACCAAGGAGGATGGATTGGATATTTTCATAGAGCCTCACAGTAATCTTCGCGGACCGATACAGATTTACGATACCTCGATGTAGCGATTCTGCACCTCAGGAGGGAGTTTTCAACTGAGTCGAACGGCTTCTCGTAGTCCACGAAGGCTAGGAAGTGCGGCTTGTTGTACTCCTCGCACTTCTGCACTTTTGTCACACAGTAAATTTATGATCCATTGTGCCGTATCCTATTCTAAAACCAGCTGGCTCACGGGGCTGGTACGGATCCAGCCTTTCTGTCAGCCGACTCGTGATAACTCTTGAAAAGACCTTGTACAGGTGGCTTAGAAGTGAGATAGGTTGATCGTTTTTCAACTTCGCCCTATTAGTCCTACATCACGACGACACTATTTTGCCATGCAGCCGGAACGACACCATTTTCGAGAACTGCATTGAACAGTCTTTGCAGTTCCTTCAAGATGGGTCTTCTGATAGCCTTTAACCACAGAACAATTAGGAGGTAAGAATTGTGAAGTGGGCGGAACTCGCGCGCCGGTCTTTAGCGAGGACCCGCTCACTTCATACGCGCATGATTCACTCCACTGCGGCTGTCCTGTGCATTAACTTATCCGTGATACAATCTAAAATTGAAAAGGAGTAATGCCGTACTGTGCCATAATAACGTGCAAACACGACCGCCGGTGCACAACCTTCATAATGGAGGAGTTTCGTATCACCGGTAAGTTTCATTTACATGAATAGCGATAAAACTTACGACAAATGCATTACGAAATAATATGGCGTCGCGGCGTCCTTTGGCTCGCCGGGTCATGTCTCGCTACGTTGTTTGTGACCACGTGCGTGTGAGGCGCTCGGCCGTGTTCGAAAGTGACGTAACATTTGATTGCAAACAGTATTGGAATTCCAACATAGAGTCATTACGTTAAGGTTCATATTTACTAAACAAATGTGGATTTGTTGTTTGGTTATCGATTAAGAAGGGATAGCCAATTGCGACTGTTATACATTCGCGGAGCAAAAAGGTCTTAAGTAAAACGATAACAGCGGTCCTGGAACAAATTTACAAACGTTTCACTTCCTGCCTCCTCAATATTCCGTGCCTTTAACAGTTCCGTCGTTATCATCACCCGGAGCCTTGGGTTTTTTAAGTCCTTTCAAAGCAGCCTTAATCTCATAGACACTAATCTCCGGCGGCGCAAGCCTATCAGATTCGACTGGTTTGATTGGGCTCGGGTAGGAATTGCTGCGGAGTACAATTCGACATAAAATTCTTCCATTGCCTGAAGTATATCAGAATTTCTTGCAGTGACAGCCCCATCCGCTCCCTCGATTTTGAAATTTGTCTACGTCGGTAGAGAAGGAACAGGCAAACACTTAACTGCCTCAATTTTCTTCTGTAATGAGCTCAACCACCAACCAACTTCATATTCTCTCGGCGAATATCACGGCGAATGGACTTGCTGATGGTCTTGTTGAGGTTTTTGTGCACGAGACACTACTGCGGATGTCCCGGTTTCATATTTCGTCGTGTTTCCAGGAGCGTCAACGTCTCTGCTGCTAACTTACTGCGGTCTGCATGTCGACTTTTGCTGAAGTGCTTTTCTGCAGTGTCCGTTAGTGAGGATACGAAGCTCGTATATGCCTTGTCGATGTCGGCATCCTCATCGCATGGCGCTAAGCATCCTCGAGTTTGACTTGGAAATCGAGCATCTAGTTTAGTATGTTTAGCTTAACCAGTGGTTTGTGGATGAGTTTGGATGTGGAGAAATTTAATTAAAGAAATTTTGATATTTATTTTTGGGAATTTACACCTACTCTCGAATTGTTCGGAAATATGGATTTACAGTGACCATCGCCATTGGGCTTATAACTGCATAGAGTATGCTCGCTAGCTAGGAAATGTATTATGCAGCTCAGCAGGTTTACACTGGTTATGACTACACATCTGCCTTAAAAGACAAAGAAAAAACGAAGGCATTTAATATAGTTAAATAGAACGTGAGCCGTTTTCACCTCGCTGAATGGTCCATAGGAATTTCATGATTGTGTACGACATATGATAGCAGGTGATACCATTAATTTTAGTATTAAAGATATAATAGTAAGAAAAACTTAATCAGATGGTAGTCTAGATTCAACTGATGACGAATAGATTTACCTTTTAATGGCGTGATAAAGAAAGAAAGAAATAAAATTTGTTTATTAAATAAAAAAATAACAACAAAAACATAAACCGAACAACAGTATTACAATTGCACTGGTTCTGGTTGGCTGGATGAACTGGCTCAACTTGCTGGTCACCTGAAGTGAAAACCCCCAGCAAACGTTGCTTCTCTAATCCACATTTACATTAACTTTTCTAAGGACCACGGACTAAGGTCACTTACTAACTGTTGAATATTGTATTTCAGATTGTAGGTTTTTACGTTATATCACGAATAGCACTGCTAATACTTAGAAACTGAGCGGCATTATGAATATTTATTTAAAATCAAACAACCAGACTAGTCAAGTAAATTAATGTAATGTAAAAAATATATGTATGGCTGTCACTACATCAGTGCGATTCATTTGACTTAAAATCACGACTGGCACTCGTTATACCTTGATGCATCTCCGCGGCAGCGTATATTTTTCTTTATACCTATACATGCAAACAGGCAGGATAACAACCAATTGACACAGTTTACTCACTTACTCTATTGTTTCAATAAACATGAAGCTCAAAAATGTCATTACATAGGGCACGAATCTAAACGGCATCATACATCTGTGCGAATGGAAAGACAACATTTGACTATTTTACCCTCATTATTTCAACTATTTTTCTTTTCGTATGTAGGTATATTGATCTTCAACTATATCTTATTTATTTACTTATTTATTTATTTATTTACTTATTTAGTTATTTTTACCGTATTGGTTCTGTAGGCAGACATAATATTAAAAACAACGATTGTTGTTTTTGTGTTTGTTGTAGAGACAGCACCATAACCATTATTTCAAAACATATAATGTGTGCAAATGTCAGTGCGTATAGGTTTCGACTTATGTCATGGTTAGTGGTACTTATTTTACGCCTATTCTAAACGATAACATGATTTTTTATTATTGAATACAAAAAACTAATAAGTTCATAGTCGACCCCTGTACCCTTTTTTGCCAAAATAAACGAGGCGCAGGAATGTCAGGATATAGATTTTATCTTGATACCATGATTGGGACTGATTGCCCCCCGGAATTTAGCGACTACATGAGATTTTCTCAAACCGAAGATTTTTCTTCGTTTCCTTTGAGGCGGCTGACAACAGGGTTTTACCAGGCTGATGACAGGCAACCTTATATTTTTGTCAATGGCACATTTCGAGCTATCGTTCTGCACAAATTTCATCGAGAAATCAAATGAGGTAAATGACCCCATTTTTTGGCCTCATTAAACTTGGCTGACCATGGAACCTTCCAGGGTGGGGGGAGGCAACCTATGCGGGTTCTCATCTCCTAAGGCATATCTTTCACTGCATATACTTTTCTATGTGAAATCTTATGAGATAATTTTGGGTCAAAATAGAGGTTTTAAACCCGAAAAAAAACATGGTTTTACCAGGTTACGGAATGGCAACCTGTTATGAACCGATGTTTTCAAGTGTTTTCTTTCACTGCAATACACGTCTGTAGAGAAATCGAGTGAGGTAAGATTTTATGCAATGGGAGCTTGGTCTATTCAGCAAGTTTGCTGAAGAAGACTTGTGCCGCTGGTTTTTAGCCACCACCGGATCTCAAGGTATTGTGATTAATTTATAACAGAAACAGGAGAAGCAATAACACAGCATAAATGAACAACACAATTAACGGCCAGTGATATACATATAAATATAAAAAGGTGAGTACGTACTACTTTTCTATGTTTAAAATATGTGAGATTGTAGGGTTATAAGGAAATTTGGAAGTGTAAGAGGGATTAGTTTGTTTTTTGTTGAGAAAGGGTTTAAGGCTAGTGTGTGGGTGAGTAAAATAAGGTGATCCATGGTTGATTAAGTGCTTGGGTGTGTTTGACTCTGTAGAATGAATTTATAGCAAGCCTACGAAACCCTTCACCGTGCATGTTCCGACACGCACATGGCCGTGCTTTACATTAGTGGACTTGGATAGCCATGGCAACATCTAGTGTAGATGAAGGGACCATACCAGTCCCATTCCTTTATTTGTCTCTTTCGTACCGGACGGAAAACATAGACAAACTTCTTAACCCACACTTTTTGGTGGAGTGATAGCTATCCGGACGGGACCATACCAGTCCCATTCCTTTATTTGTCTCTTTCGTACCGGACGGAAAACATAGACAAACTTCTTAACCCACACTTTTTGGTGGAGTGATAGCTATCCGGACGGGTTCAACCACTTTCTAAGTAGGGAAGTTGTACAACAAATTTTACATAGGTTCCGAACACAGAAATCTGAATATACTAATTCTGTGTTTCCGAACCACGAGATAACATACATTCGGATTCCACCTAAATCTGCAGGTTCCTTACTTATTCGGGTTCTTCCCGCCCGGGTTGGAACCATCGTATTGAATGAACGATATGGCTGTGATGAAATGTAACAATATTTAAATGTTCAACGAGTTGGCTGTTTGAAAGATAGCACTTTTAAAACGACTTCTCCAAAAGCTGCCAGGTAATTTAATTTTCGTATTTTATTATTGAAAAAACAACAACACTTAAATTTAAGTAAAGTAGTGCACCCAAAGTATTAAGGGTATCCTAACAACACAACTACATTCAACCAACCTCAGTGAAATTAACGATTGCACGGATACGGCAATTACTACAATGTGTATTAATCATCTAAATGATAGTTCATAAGTAGAGAAATCGTCTTATTTCGTTGATCAGACCAAGGAAGTGTTTTAGACAAAAGAAAAAGCACTAAAAAGTAAAAAATAATTTCCATTTTTGTAGTTACGATTTTTGTTATTTTTTGAGTCGGCGTCAGCCGGGAACGCGCTGCGCCAATCAAGAGAACCTTGGCTACCTTGGCTGACACCGACTCAAAAAATAACAAAAATCCTAACTAAAAAACAAATTTAACAAAAAAAATAACCGACTTCAAAGGAAAAGCACTAAAAAGTAAAAAATAATGTTAATTTTTGTAGTTACGATTTCTGTTATTTTTTGAGTCGGCGTCAGCCGGGCACGCGCTGCGCCAATCAAGAGAACCTAACCTAATCTAACCTAACCTAACCTAACCTAACCTAACCTAACCTAACCTTGGCTGACACCGACTCAAAAAATAACAGAAATCGTAACTACAAAAATGAACATTATTTTTTACTTTTTAGTGCTTTTCCTTTGAAGTCGGTTATTTTTTTTGTTAAATTTGTTTTTTTATTTGTTAATTTTTAGTGAATCTGAAGTAAACTTACTAATTTGTACACGTCCTTTCCAATAAAAAAAGAATCACCGAAATCGGTTGGCGTTATATTGAGTTATTCGTCCATTTGTCGCGCACATCTTAATACAAATTTAAGACTTTTATGATTTTCTCATGGATATCATTGTCAGAACTTAACCAAATTAAAATGGGACCACTTGGGAAGCACTAGCTATCATTTAAAAAAATAATCATCAAAATCGGTTCACCCAGGAAAAAGTTATGAGGTAACAAACATAAAAAAAAAAAAAAAAAAAAAAACATACAGACGAATTGATAACCTCCTCCTTTTTTTGAAGTCGGTTAAAAAAATGGCAATTATTTTTTACTTTTTAGTGATTTTTCTTTGAAGTCGGTTATTTTTTTGTTAATTTTTTTTTATTTGTTTATTTTTAGTGAATCTGAAGTACACTCACTAATTTGTACACGTCCTTTCCAATAAAAAAAGAATCACCGAAATCGGTTGGCGTTATATTGAGTTATTCGTCCATTTGTCGTGCACATCTTAATACAAATTTAAAACTTATATGATTTTCTCATGGATATCATTGTCAGAACTTAGCCAAATTAAAATGGGACCACTTGGGAAGCACTAGATTTCATTTAAAAAAATAATCATCAAAATCGGTTCACCCAGGCAAAAGTTATGAGGTAACAAACAAAAAAAAAACATACAGACGAATTGAGAACCTCCTCCTTTTTTTTTTTTGAAGTCGGTTAAAAAACATAGTGTAAATTAGATGATATCGAAAACTGGTACAAACTGATGAAACTTTGAGGTAAGTATTTTTATTATCAATTGTAGTTTGGTAATGTGTACGAATTCGAATTTAAGAAATTCCGAGTTTGCAGCGGTAAGCGATGAGGATTCGGATGATATATATGACGGTGGATGGTGGATAATCTAATATTTCGACAACTTTCAGGCGAAGCTGAATTACAATAGAGCAAGGTTTAAGAAACTGTTCGTGCCAGGATAACATCGAGCTTTTGATAAAAAATAATAAACTTTGCCAAACATTCCTGCTAGCAACCCATTAGATTAGAGGAAAACAAATTCATAGTGTTACCACACTTTGAGGTCTACAGACACACATCAAAGGTACTTGATAGGCTTTGATATTTAGCAAGGCAAGTCCGATTTCTAACAATGTGAAGCCTATTATGGAAAATCTGCTACTCCACTTATGAGATATATAGGCACCGTAAAGAAGAGTTTACCCTATAATTTTCATGGTCAATTTATTCATAATAGAAGACTTAGGGTCTTTTCCCAAATACCTTGATCCTAAATGAGATGGGTATTTTTCCAACTACCATTTACTGTTAAAATATGTTTGTATGTTTGATTTCTTCATTGCAAAAGATTAATTAAAGAACGTATCATTTAAAGGGATATGTAACTATGTGATCAGCTCACTGTAGTAGTTTATGACAAAACTTATAGCATTCAAACCTAATGTGCAAGTGTTTCACAGTGTTTTGTTGCCACTGGAGCAGTGCATCGCTCCTTCCTTGCTTACGGTGACCCTTGGTTCGGGTTATCTCTTTCCCTAAAATATGGTTGAGAGAGGTAATGGCTGTGCCCGGCGTGATGCTCGTGAACGGGTGCGGTTTTCGGGGACTGGCCTGCTCCAATTGGCAACATATTAGTTGGTGGGGTAGAAAATGAGATTTGTCATGAACTGTTCCATACGGCATGAATTGTATTTTTTTGTGAATTCGTGTTGATTTAGTGTCTTCCATATGTATTTATTAAAATAATTAATAAACACTTTTGTAAATTTAGACTAAGTGGACGTTAAAAAAAACAGCGGAGTTTCTTTCCAGTTTTTCTTCGATGTGTTTTGTTTTGCTGAACTGGCCGATGTTACAATATGTATGACAAATCCGAGTGCAGTGTACTGTCTATGGATGATGAATAAACAATAGAATACAATACAATAAATTACAGAGATTGAAGCAAGCAAGAGCAATTTACAATTAAATTAATAATTATTCATGTAACATCATACGCGTTTATAGAATAAATTCCATTGCATACCTTATTAAACACCTTTAGGTCAATCATCGTTATGCAACGCTAAATTAGGCACTCACAAATAATATTGCAACATCGGATAAATATTGTAGGCAACATTGACTGACAACGAAAACACGTTTCCAGCACCGAACAACACCAATTGCGAGATAAATTAAATACTTGATGAGGTTCGCAGCTTCGCTTCAATGTCGTTTTAGACGTTCACCCCGGCGAAGCCCTGTAAAATCGATTCAAATACCTTAGGCACACAACAACTCACCAAAGTTTCATGGTTCAGGAACCCATACAGGACGACACATTTCTCCATAAGACATTTTGACGCCCCCGTTCAATCGGGATGGAATTTCTAGTTTGGAGTAGTGCAAATCTAGGGTACTGAAGGGACATTTCATCCAAAGTTTGATACTCCAACTCCAGCTATTTAGGCTGTGCGTTGTCTGCTGCAAATCAGTAACTGTAACAATTTACCAGTGATAAGTAAAAGGTAAGATGCCCTTTTAGACAATTATGTCGCCTATTTCGGTATTCCGATATTCCGGCATTTTTTGGCGCATTATTAGCCAGAGGCGACGCACAGGCGTATAACGACGGCGAGCGGCAGTCTGAGTGGTCAGTCCGAGTTCTCAACTAAATTGGCGTTTACGGCAAACCGATCGACTGGCGTTTTCTCCAAACTCCATACAAGTTTTTACTAGATATTCTGTGGTTTTACTTCTTCAAGCTGTCAAAGTCAAACGCGGACTTCCGATTTGTATGAAAACGCGGAGTGGACGTAAACGGCAACGTCGACGTATTTACGGCAACGTTGAGTAAGCTGTCAAATCAAGCTCGGACTCGGAAATGTTAGTTCGCTTTACGCCCGCTGCGCGCGCTCTTCAATTTCTCCATACATTTGAAAACGTCAGTCGATCGGTTTGCCGTAACGCCAATTTAGGTGACAACTTAGACTACCGGATCTGGCTACAAAGTGGTGTGCCCGCGACGCACAGAACACCACTTTTGTTGTTGCATTTTTGTTGTATGGAAGGGCCAGTCCTTACGCAGTAATATTTACGTCAATGTGATTACAAGCAAAGAAGAAGAATACAATGCGGTAATACCAAATTCGTTTTTCCATTCAACAACAGTAACTTTGCTAAAAAATTGCTAAGAAAATTTTAATAAAAATCTGGTCATTTATTCGCTGTAATTTATAACTAAGCATTACAAAGCCTAAACCAAATATGATTACACTGTAAAACATGTAATCCAAAGATCGCAGATTCAAATCCTGCTTCCGACGATTGTCATTGTCAATATCTAAACATATTAGTTATAGTTATGTTACAATTTCGGCGTGTAAGTAAAAAGCCGCCATCGTCATTCGTCGCTATTTCATCTATAACTCACCAAAAATGGGAAGTTATATACTATTACTATATTGGCGAGCACATTAAGCAATTATGTCTATAATGTGATAAAACAATTAACAAAAAAGACTAACATTGGTGAGATAAGTATGAGGCATAGCGCAAAAAGTTGTAAATGTCAACTTTTTGCTCACATCCTCAGATCTAATTTATCTAATAAATTTCCAAAGTAGCATTGCAATTTTATTGTTTTTTTTACGCAACCTGAGATGGATGGCTAATACCATACAAATACCGTTATGATATTAGCCCAATGCACCACATTCCCGAAGGAATTAGGTGCCATGCCAGCACCTTCCCTTCATGAGCACGGCTTTACGAGTTTTCACCAAGTGCTGATTTATTTTAATCTACACTCAAAGGGCGTTTATTACTAAAGTGCTGATTATCTTTTATTGGTATCGATTCCGAGACGGTAAGAAAGGCCCTTTAATGTGAGGATTAAGCTAATCAGTATATGGTGAAAGAGACCCTAAGGGTGCAGTGCAGCAATCTCCGGTTAGTAACATTTGTTTTTATTGCTTAAGAACGGCCCGTAAGCTACGCTGCCCATACAAACGTAGTTTACTAATCATTTGAAAACCACTGTTCCAATATAATTGATATTTGATACCTAATATCAGGCAACAATTATCTGTGTCTGCACGCTATTGTTTTTTTGAAAAATCCGAACCGAACCAGATAAAAGCAAAAAAAAAATCTTCATACTAATTTTGTTTTCTCTGTGGTTTGACTCAGGAAACATTTACCGAAAAAACAAAGACATGCAGACACAGATAATTGTTGCCAGAGATGTGATACCAAATATCCACTAAATTGGAAAAGTGGTTTTCAAATGATTAGTAAACTACGTTTGTATGGGAGGCGAAATTTTCTGATGCTTACGGGGCCACCTTAAAGAAGAACCAAACATTAATAGATAGTAAAAACTCGATTCTCCGCGGGTAAACATGAATATGGTGCGCTAAACATGTGATAATTTGTGTCAATGACAGCGGGGTCCAGCAGTTCTAGTTCCGAGAAAATAATCTCTAATATGAAGAAAAAACGTTCTTCGTTGAACAGAAAATCATCTTCTGTATAGTAGCAAGAAACCGTTTTCTAGGTATGAGAAAATATATTGTTATTAAAACAATAATATTGAGTATCTTGGTTAAGAGAGTCGTTACTGTTTGCATAACTGTTTCCATGCTCTTAACATTTTACTAGGTTTTTGGAATATCTACGTTTTTTTTAATATACATTTTAGATTGGAGAATATTGGTTGATAATATTAATTTGACAAAATATTGTAGATGATGCATTAATCAAAGTTGTGTTAATTTTCAATTTTTTTTTGCTAAAAAATATGGATGTTTACAAAAACATCAAAACATAACGGACATAGAATGAAGCTTTTTCAAGTGATATAATTTTTTTTATTAAAATCTAACAAAGGCTAGTCCTAGCGCCCAAAGTTAGACGAGGCACCCCAAGTTAACTAACTAAGTCTGACGATTAGAAGTGTCATTCTTACAATATATGGTTCCTATTTTCGTTAAAGTATGTTTCCTTTTTCTATACAAAATACATTGCGGAAACGGTGTCCATTTCCGAACTTTTTTGACTGAATTTAGAAATCTAAAAGCAAATGGAATGATTTATTTATGCATTTATGATGTTTTTGCTTATATCTAGAAATCATATTACTTTCAGATTTCTATTGTGAAAAATAGACTTTAATATTATTATTATTATTTAAGTAAATGATGGAATCAAAAAATATGACCAATCTATTATCAGTCTGGGGTTCTATTTGGACTCGCTGAGGCGTTTCACTACATATTATTACGTTTGTTTAAAGGTGCTTTTGTTTGGCGCGTGTAATCTGAGAATGGGCGTCGTCGGGCATTTCTTATTTGAGGTCCAGGCGCGTGCCATATGATTTGTTGAATATCCTAACGTGACATCCTTCTCTAACAAATTGTTTAATTCATTCGAAGTGTTTTCCCAAACATCTTACAACTTGGCCGAGGCTCAAACAAAAAGAGAAACAGGTTGAACTTGTCTTAGCGTGTTAGACCTCAACAAACCAGAAGTTCAAGTTTCGTCACCGTACGATACCTTTCTTCGCAAGCGCCCACGGAACGGGGCCGCTCCAAGCTCCGTTTGTAAAAAACATATGGTAATTATTATTTTATTGGAGGAAAATCACAACTAAGACCTTGGAACCGAACAGGCTCTGGTGAGGTCACTTTATGGTGAATTATGAAAAAGTCTTACAGATAAGGAAGACCTAATGAATTGAAGCATTGCTTGTTTGAGGCAAATAAAAAATAATTCTTGTTATTACACATTTTGTCAATTCCTCCTCCCTGCGTTTAACAACAAAAAATACAGGCACCATGTACAACTCGTGGTTTAGGGGCTAGAGGACTTGCCTGTCATGCGAGATGTTATGGGTTCAAATCCGTCAGCCCCGGCAGCTCAGTGTGCGACGCCTTGCGATTCGATAAGCTGGGGAAGGACCTCTGAGCGCGGTTAGGTTCTGGATTGGTGACCAGTTTCAACCGTTGAGGCTGGCCGTGGTTCGGATTCCACGTAAAACTGGGTTATCCCGCCCTGGTTGGTACGACCGCATTGAATGAAACTATGCTTGGAGCGGCAATGAAAAATAGTCCGTGTCATCCAGTTCACTGTAGCCGTGCTTATAAAAAGGAAGGTCCTGGCACTTAATTCCTTCAGTATTAGTATTGGCCATTTTCACATTTATTGGTTTAATATGGTGACGAGTCAATCCATCGAATATTTTATATCGAGTATTGTATTGATAAGTTATTAAATCTCCTACATATTTAAGTGTTAAAATATGTATTGCGGTTTTCAACATAAATGCACAGCTTACTCCCAGCAAGACCGGTGAATGCTGGTTTTAGAAAATCATTTGGAATAAATCAAATGTCAACAAAATATTTCATCCAACTTCTAGGAATTATGTCATATTTAACATTATTTACATTTTATCCAGCTTCTAGAAGGATGTCATATTTATCCTATACCCACACGGAGTTCGCATATCCAAGATAAATATTATCGTCGCGTTTGGGTTTAACCGTCCCAAAGTGAAAAAGTCTTGACAATGTTGTTGACAATGAAACCTGTCTGAGTACATATGGTTACTAAAACATGTGTTGATATGTAACCTGACATGGTTGGGCAGTCATGACATGAGTCCATCACATCATATTGATAGAGTACATTATATCGAGTCGATACATTTGATAACATCACTAGGAAGTGTTCCCATCTCTAGCCATGGGTATTGTTTTAAGAGAGTCGAATTGAATCGGGCTAGCGTAACGTACGTGCGCGCCTGTGCGCCCTCCGTGTTTCATTTTGGAAATAAAGTTATTCGTCAGAATATTGTGATTTGCTTTTAGTCAGAAGTGCGATAAAGGACCTGTGTTAATCAAAGTTTTATCAAACAATATCTCCGGTCAAGTTTGAGAGTGATTATCGCGAAAGTTCGCTGTGTGGTTGGACACCGATTCAAATGGAAACACCAGTGTACCTATACGCCCTTTGCTAACATTGGCGTATAGAGTGTAAGTGTCAAAACGCTTTTCGCGTAAGATAGTTAAGTATCGGAAACAAAGGAACTGTGAACTGCGATCTGGAGTTTAGTGAAGTTGAGCTGCAGGGGAAGAACCGCGCGCGTCGCGTCGGCTCGGTGGCGATTGCGTCACCCGGCGTTCCTGGCTGGCTCCGGCGCGGCGGCGCGGCGCGGCGAAGTGGCGGAGAGCAGCGGGCGGACGTGAAGCAGCGGGCAACGCGCACAAGCCTGTCTTTGTTTGAATGTGGATTAGAAACAGCAATCGGTGAGCTCGTTTCATGTTGACATTTTTATGTGATTGATAAGCATAACAATCCAGTTGACTATAGAGTGCCGATATTTGGTAACTCGAATTTGTGTTAAAGTGTACGATACGTGTACAGTTGTGATCAAAACTGTGTATTTAATCATTTTTCTTACATTTTCGTCAAATATAAATAACTGAATATGGGGCGACATAAGAAACGCCCCAAACGTGATACTTCCTCGTCATCCTCTGGAAGTGAGAAGAGGCATAGAAGAAAGAGACGACACTCGAGGGAGACTGTACATGTGACCAGGATGAACGCACTTGAGGATCTTGTGCGCCAGCTTAGGAAAGACAGCGCTCACGGAACGGCACCATCGATGACTCCTCCTTACGACATGGGCGCAACAGAACAGAGGGAGTTGCCACGGAGCTCAAGTTTCTTGCAGATTCAATCGACAACATCAACAGGTCGCGAAGTTCGATATGTAGGGCGAAACGACGCCGTGCCAGAGTTCGACCCCCAAACTTCAGCGGTGCCTGTAGAACACTGGATCAGAAATATTCATCGCAACATTATATGGTTGGGACGATAAAACCATTATATGCAATTGCACCTCAAAGCTTAGAGGTTATGCAAAGGCATGGGAATGAAAAACATGGGATGAATGGAAGGCCCAGTTGATTAAAGCCTTCCCCTTTACCAAAAACGATTGATGATGATAAGGACCTTAGTTAACGAAGTCCGGAAATCAGACGAAGACTTAATAAAATTCTACTACGAAAAGTTGGGACTTGGCATGTCTTGCGGGTTGCCAGATAATATAATCGCTGAGGCAATTATTGGCACGATTGGTGATAAAATGATTGAAGTCGGTGCAGTGTCAGCAACCTGTCGAGACACCACAGCCGTACTTAACTACCTTGCGAACGTCCGGCATGAAGGTGATGTACGATTGGAACAAATAAGGCCTACAGACGATTTAAGAATGATGGAGGGCACATGTTTCACCTGCGGACGGAAGGGCCATAAGGCCAAAGCATGCAGAATGGGAAAATTCAAAGAGCAGGATACAAACACTTCAGGGGAAAAACGTCGTTGTAACTTTTGTCACCGAGTTGGCCATATTGAGATGGACTGCTTTAAAAAGCGCGATCAGTCCATTAAATAAAATTTTGCAAATTGGCAGGCACACCGTGGAAGATTGTCGCGAGAAGAAAAAAATATTATCTGAAGGTTAATGACGTTAAGCATCGACAAGCCGTTTCTAAGTATTACAAGAAAGTTAATGTTACAGCCTGAATATACTTCGGCAAGCTTGTAACATGATTCGACAGCATGGACGATTAAAGCTTCAATTGAAATTAAGTAAAGCGGAGAACAACACAGCCGTCATAAAGGGCGGGAGATTGCACATGGTAATCAAAAAAAAGTGTGGGCTATCTAAAGAATTTCATTTGGAAGGCAACCGCCTTTGTCGTTTAATGAGGAACACTCATGTCCCTGTGTTACCAAAGTCAGCACGAAAATACCTGTTAAGGAAGTACCACGACGGAAATGGTCACGTCGGATTCGAGAATTGTTACGATGCTCTAAAGAGAAAATATTGGTTCCCACGTATGAAAAGGACTGTTCAAAGTACGTGAAGAGATGTATCTCGTGTCTACTTGCGAAGAGAATGGTAAACAACAGGGTTTATATGCATCCGATTCCCAAATCTACAATACCATTCGATACTAACCATATGGATCGCCTTTGTCCATTTTGCCGAGACGGTGGAAAATCTTTTGTGCGAAGCAGTAGCTTCGATGGATCGTGTAGCCGCTAACATGATGCAAGAGTTTGATGGAAAGCGTAGAGACGCTTATCAATATTGAGTTGGAGAAAAAATTAAATGATTTGAGTTTTCCTGCTGCGGCAGATGATTTGAGTTTTCCTGCTGAGGCAGATGATTTGGAGTTTTCCTGCTGCGGCAGATGATTTGAGTTTTCCTGCTGCGGCAGATGATTTGAGTTTTCCTGCAGTGGCAGATGTTTTGAGTTTTCCTGCAGTGGCAGATGATTTGAGTTTTCCTGCTGCGGCAGATGATTTGTGTTTTCCTGCAGTGGCAGATGATTTGAGTTTACCTGCTGCGGCAGAAGTTTTGAGTTTTCCTGCTGCGGCAGACGTTTTGAGTTTACCTGCTGCGGCAGACGAGTACTGAGTTTTCCTGCTGAGGCAGATGGTTTGAGTTTTCCTGCTGCGGCAGACGTTTTGAGTTTACCTGCTGCGGCAGAAGTTTTGAGTTTTCCTGCTGCGGCAGACGTGTACTGGGTTATCCTGGAGAGGCAGACGTTTTGAGTTTACCTGCTGCGGCAGACGTTTTGAGTTTTCCTGCTGCGGCAGACGTGTACTGGGTTATCCTGCTGCGGCAGACGTTTTGAGTTTACCTGCTGCGGCAGACGTTTTGAGTTTTCCTGCTGCGGCAGACATGTTCTGAGTTTCCCTGCTGCGGCAGATGATTTGAGTTTTCCTGCTGCGGCAGATGATTTGAGTTTTCCTGCTGAAGCAGATGTTTACAGATATTTCCGGCTGCGGCAGATGTTGGCTGAGTCTACGCACTTCAGCGGATGTTCACCGAGCGCAGATGTTCACTGAAACTACCTCCAGCAGTGGATCTTCAAGCAGGAGTTGCAAAGCTAACTAACGACAAGATGGTGGAGTGTGTGATACACGATATGGACACGTCGATGAGGCCATCGACAATGTCAGGACAGCCGAACTGATAGAGTACATTATATCGAGTCGATACATTTGATAACATCACTAGGAAGTGTTCCCATCTCTAGCCATGGGTATTGTTTTAAGAGAGTCGAATTGAATCGGGCTAGCGTAACGTACGTGCGCGCCTGTGCGCCCTCCGTGTTTCATTTTGGAAATAAAGTTATTCGTCAGAATATTGTGATTTGCTTTTAATATCTCGATATCTTAAGGCGGCCCATCCCGCTCATCTCCCCATACAAAAGGGGAAAGAAGATCACGCCCATATTTCTTGTCAGAGATCCAAAATTTTGCTCAAAATAGCTTTATTTGATCGAAATAGATGTCTGATGACCATTGGCATTGTAAAATTGTGTTTGGTTTCTAAGTTATAACGTCCGAAAGTTCGCATTTTTCGCGCGTTTTATACAATAATTTTGGAGGTGGATTACGCAATGATAAGGTAAGAATATCTTAAAAAGATTAGTCATCAGACATAGCTTATTTAATCAAGATTTATATTCTATTTGCTTTTTGTTCGATTTTTTACTACAGCGGTCGTCGTTTACTTTTAGCTATAAGTCGTTTTGAAATTAAAATTTTCGTAAATCTTACCAAATCATACCTTATGCACATTGTCTTTTTTGTGGACATGTTGCATCTTCCTCATCACGGAGCCTGTCTTATTCTTTGAAACAGAGAAGGTCCCAGAGCGCAACAGCACGGTTTTGAACCGTGCCCGCGAATGAGTTAGGCCCGCCGGGTTGGGCCACCATAAACTATACATTCCAGTAAGATTGCCTTTCGTTGGTTTAATATCTCTGCAGCCTACCCATTATATACACCTTTGTTTTTTACTGGCAAGATAATTGGTCCGTGTTCTCCTTCCAGTTCAATGTAGTCTTGCTCAAAAATACAAGGTCCTGGCATTGCAACTAATTTATCAAAGGCTCATATTATGGGTGGATGTTTAATACAACATCCACCATCCATGTCCAGTTACATACGACAGCTTAGACACAGCGTTGCGATGTACGCTCACCTCGCTCAGCCGTCGTTGCTAGCGGTTTCTTATCCGCCAGATAATCTAACCACTACATATGTGTACGATAGGTGTTCTGTTGACAAGCTAACCTCAGAGGTACGAATTGCATTTCTCCAATCGTACACGGCTGGATCTATGAACGAACACTTCTTGCTAGTTCTTCTCTTCTTCACCCCAAACGATGCTCGATACTTGCAGCGGGAAAACCCACTTGCTTGCGAGGTAAAAAACATCGTTCGGCCCTTATTACTTACCACACTAGGATCAGGTCTTTCAGACGGAGGAGGTATTGGAACAGTTGTTCTTGAGAACCAAAAAAACGTGATAGTTAATTTCTAACCCAGGGATCTGAACTCAAATTTTAGAGGTCTTTTATAGACACCTCTACCGCTCCTTGCACCTAAGTGTAATTAAGTTCAAAGTACATATTAAGTGAAATGTGCTCAAGGTCGAAGTAATTATTGTTTCAATTTGTTTTCGTGTCTGTATACATAATGATTACCAAATTGATTATTTAATCTTGTTTTGATTACGTTCCCATCCGGGCAACACAATTTTACGTGATTATCCTAACGGATTGAGCGATATTAGATTTATAGTAGGTAACTTTTTACAATACATAATTGGTGTGTTTATGAAATTCTTACTCAATATAATTCTCCTAATCTCAGGAAAACAGATTGTTTGCAAATCGCAGACATTATATAGTTCGCTTCAAAGCAATAAAAGAGTATAGTAACAGTATACCTAGTATGTGCGGGAATGGGTGGATTCTCAGATCTGTGCATATCCCTCAAAGTCACCAAGCACGTTTATTAGAACAAGGTAAATAAAGATTGATATCCAGCAAAGTTCAATGATATATTCGTAAAAGCTTCTGCGAAGCCATATCGGGGTTCTTTAGGCCAAGAGAAAGGAACAAAAACAGTAGGTACTACATAAATTAAGCCCAAAAAAATTGGCTGTAATAATGTCACTCTTGTATTACTTGATCGAAATTTAAGGAATCGTAAGAAGAGAACAAACAAGCAGAGGCCAAGCGGTACAATCACAGCATACGTGCATTAATTTTGGGTTATAGTAACTTTTTACAAGTAATTATTATACCTTTTAGAATACCACCCACGGGAAGTAATTTTTAATAATAAAATATATACGTAGCAAATATCAAATCATTAAGGGGTTTTTAAGGAATTTTAAACTTTTTGTACATCGGACGCTGGTCCTGACCTTAGGGTTCAGGGTAATTTTGTAGTACAGATTTCCGCAAGATGACTAAAAAAAAACCCACGCCAATCCATTCGGGAGAGTAAGAAAAAAGGTAATCAATGTTGTATACCCGTTAAATTAAGATTCTGGAAGAATTTGAATAATTACTAAATACTTCTAGGACACGGGATATTAGAAGGATAGGAGACGGGACGGGGCCCGATTCCGAGAGGCTCCCGGAAATTCGGCAGAGGTGGCTTCCCTAACTAAGATTCATGTATATATTTAAATATATTTCAACCATAGACTTAGAATGTAAGCACAGATTTCAACACATTTCAACATAACAAGAGTATGTATAAATTTAATTACGATGAACTTAAAGTAACCAAAACAATTTTAAACATATTGTGATCTGTGGGTTCCGGCACGTAAAAATAATACAAATGGGCGCCCACTGAATTTCTTCCCGTGTAAATCATCAGACCCAGCTAAGGGATTCGTCGTTCGTGGTTCGGATTCTACGCTAAACTATAGGTCCTTACAGGTGGTAGGGTCAATCCCGCCCAGTTTGGTACCATCGCATTGAATCGACGATGGTCGAAGCAGCAATTCGTCGGTCGGAGTAAGTACACGCAGCGAGCTGCGTGTACTTACTGCGTGTCCAGTATAACAACGCATTTAGATGTATATTAGGACTACCGTGCCGTCGTATGTTCGTATACGTCTTGTATGTTCGCTGAAAACAGGGTAGATGATTGCTACGCAATTATGAGAAAGATGAGAGCTGCTTTTATGGAACGCGTCGGTAAGTGCAACATTGCCATTATTTCAAAAAATTATGAAAGTTTGTATAACAAACATTTTGTAATATTAAATCCGACAAGTGGCAATGCTGTGATTAAAACTAGTGTTTAAGTATTAAGTGTTGATGTTACTGTATTTATTATTACAATATTGTCCATGGGTACATGCCTGAAATAAACGATTATTATTATTATTATTATTATGTGTTCGTGTTTTCCATCAGTTCAATGTAGTAGCGTAACACAAGGAAGGTCCGGGCATGGCACCTTGTTCCCATGAGGTGTGTTGGGTTAATATCATGACAGTAGGTATGGTATTAGCCATCCATGTCATTCAGCGTGTTTGCGTCCACTGCTGGACATTGAGCTTCCATGTCTGTCACATAAAAAAATACATACTTGAAAGCGTGCAGTGGAATACCGGCATTAGCACGGCGACCATGGTCAAGAGTGGCAATATTTTTCCGAGCATGCGCAGTCGTTGCGAGACAGCGAGGCCTTTTCAACGTCCCTCAGCTAGGTCATTGATAATTGCTCATTAAACATAAGTAATTTTAAATTAATCAAGTTTAGTTTGCTGGTTGTCTGTGTGCTCGTGATTTAAGTTATTTACGTGGTAAGGTTTCATTTTAGCATTTTTAATTCAGTTTGCTATTGTATTGAATGATGGTTAATCTTATGTAAATAAGTGTAGTCAAAAAACCTTTCTTTAATAATGTTGGTAATTGTAATTTTGTGTATCTATTATAAGCACCAGTGCATTTTCGGTCCCGTTCTTGCACGGTTACATTGAAATGGATGGAAAATACGGACAATTTTTCATTGCAGCTTCCATCTTCTCATCCAATGCGATGGCACCAACCCAGGCGGGCTTAACCCTACAAACTAGTAGGGGAAGGTGACCTGCAGTTAAATGGATTAAGAACCATGCACGCGTTCGTGACGAAATGCACCTATCCAACTCAGAAAGAGTAGAAAGTGGTGCTGGGGCAGGGTTCGAACCCATGACATCTGGCATATAAGTCGAGCCCCCGCGCCTCTTAGCTAAGAGCCGTTTAAATAACTCTACAACCACATAGCTTCAGCAGGATATTATTTTGCAGAAATGTTGTTGACTTCCACTGTGGTGTCACTCTATGTTTGAGTCTTGCATATTTGTTTTTCTCCGTCGCCAATCTCCATATTCTCAGTTCAGCTAATGCATTGTTTGCTCCCCTTTAGCAAATGCTCTAATGACCTTGAAAACAGATTTCTTGCTAATCGTACATTCGTGTTGCTACACAGATCAAAATGGCGAAGGGTGTTATAACGCAGTTCCCTATAGAGAAAGAGTACGCTAAGAATCCCAAGATCACCCCCTCCGACATCCAAATGCTGCGGGAGTGGCTCGACCGACAGCCGCATCTGCCATCTGCCACCCTTACAGGTACGTGGTCTCCCTGTATCCAACAAGGAAGAGTACACTCGGAACCATCAGATCACCTTCGCTGCCATTTAGGCGCTGCAAGAGGATTCGCTCGACCGACAGCCGTACCTGCCGCCCACCACCCTCACAGGTGCGTGGTCTCTCTGTATCCATCAAGAAAGAGGACACTGAGAACCCCCAAATCACCTCCGCTGTCATCCTTAGGCGCTGCGGGAGGATTCGCCGATCGAAAACCGCACCTGCCGCCCACCACCCTCACAGGTGCGTGGTCTTCCTGTATCCATTAAGGGGAAGTACACTTAAAATCACCTCCCCTGCCAAACGGGTGCTGCTGGAGTGGCTCGACCGACAGCCGCACCTGCTGCCCGCAACACTCATAGGTGCGTGGCTTCTTAATACAAAGCAAGGAAGAGTACACTTAGTACCTCCTGTTCACCTCCGCAGCCGTGCGCGCAGCGGGATTAGCCCGAACGAAAGCACCTACAACTCAACTTCACAGGTGGTCTCTCTGTATCCACATGGATGATTACCTGGTTATCGTTTGGACCATACCTCCATTAACACCCTGTATTGAGCATCTCACGTGAATGTAACTTCTCAAGATATTATATCCGTGCCTGCGTGCTTCTGTTCTTACAGAAATGTTATGTACTCGTCGTGAATATTCTTTTGATCGACTCCTTAAAACACATAAACACATCAATGTCATTATTGTAATCACGTTGTGAATTGAACCGGTGCTTTGGTCATCTTTGAGAATCAGATTAAACTGGTTTTGAGAAAATTTATGGACTTAGTTCTTGTGACTTGCATTGCCGAATCCATAAACAAGTTCTTTACCTGCTTTTTATTGCCAAAAGTCACTGGACCAGTGCGTAATGGACTGGACACGTGGAATGTCATGTAATCTTTTTTGTACTCAGAACTATATTAATTAAAATAATTCTATTTTATGTTAACTTAATAACCAGCCTTATTTCTTAGGAGTGTTTTTTACGTTACCGTTTGTATACTCGTTCGGAGCTAGGATTTCGCTGAGAAGTGTGTGGGAAGAATTTGCATGCGGAGGACACAAAAAGTGATTTTATTACATTATTACATTTGTTTTAATTCTGTACTTTTATGGAACATGGAATGACTAATAACACTGTCATGACGCTAGCCCAACACAGAACATGGTAGTTATAGGTGCCATGTCAAGACATATTTCATATTGCGTGGCTGCATTGAACTAGACGAAAAACATTAGCAATTGTGTTGCCGATTCAACTACCTTTCATTCAATACGATTGTATCATCCCGGGCAAAATTAATCATACCTTCTAGAAACTAAGTAGTCCATTAACTGATCCATAAATAACAAAAAAACTGGCCAAGTGCAAGTCGGACTAGCACACGAAGGGTTCCGTACCATCGTACACGATTTTACATATAAAGTCACATTTATGTATGGGGGCCCTTTATTTTAATATTTCACATAATTGTTGTTATAGAGGCACAATAAATACACACTTTGTGAAAATTGCAGCTGCCTAGGTATTAAGGTTCATGAGATACAGCCCTGTGACAGACGGAGGGACAGACGGACGGATGGACAGCGGAGGTTTAGTAATAGGGTTCCGTTGGGACCCTTTGGGTATGGAACCCTAAAAAATTAATACATTCATGTTTATGATCGTGACCATATAAAGCACACGTCGACTTCTGAAAACACTATGCAGATGCTGAAATAATGTCCATTACACGTCTAATGTAAGACATTGACGGCAATCATAGAAACCTCACATCATTTAAATTTACAAAACATGAAACGAAGGAACTAAGGATAGTGCCATTTAAAACTTACTAATGTAAGACATTGACGGCAATCATAGAAACCTCACATCATTTAAATTTGCAAAACATGAAACGATGTAACTAAGGATAGTGCCATTTAAAACAAGACAATGTCTAAGGACATTGTCTTGTTCTCCTTCTCGTTGATCTTGATCATTGAATTGTTATGTTTACATATTACCTCAATGATTTTGATTGAGCCTCCCGAAACATTGCTAGGATCGTCGCAATGGTCGTGTTGCATATTCTTTAGATATTTCAGATCTTCAGGGCCTTTTTGAAGATATATACATAGTTTACTTTCATGACAAAAAAATACAACTGCTTCGACAACTAGCCCTACTTACAGGCTTACGTGGTTGACATCAGACATGCCTTGTCAAAAACAACAATTAAAACTAAACATAAGACAGAATTTTCAAGCTGTTTGGTTTTCTCTACAACCAAAAGTAATAAGGTCGATCATTACGGTCAGTTAGCAAATAGATACTTATCCTTTTCCCACGAATTCTACGAATACCACCACCAGTGTTTCTAACACCTCTACCGTTATTAACGCCAACAGTTAGTAACGATTTGAATGTCATGTCTAATAACCGGGTCATTGTTGATTGCAGACCTGGAACTGCTGTTGACGCTGCACTGCTGCGAGCAGAGCTTGGAGGTAGCGAAGCAGGTGCTGGATCTGCACTACACGCTACGCACTCTCTTCACCCCGTTCTTCGAGAACCGCCAGTTCGACAGGAAAACTGAACACACGTTTAATACTGTGTTAGTATTATTTCTGTTAGTAATAGTAGCATTGTGTGAGTACACTAGTATTTTCTTTATAAAGATCCTATCCGGTCTGATCAATGAAATGTTTTTTTTCAAATGTAATTGAAAACATTGAAAAGTTTAAAACACTGGTAAACTTGTTTTTCGCTTTGGATAGGTCGATGATTGAAAGATATAAACGATCAGTATTTATTCCAAAGAATATGTCATACCTGTCGTGGGTACAATGTTTGAAGATATATTGAAAAGATTATATTTCAGATTATAAATAATCATTCACGCACCATGTAGTAATCAAATCTTATCACTTATCTGTTCATCAGTTATGAAATAATGCATACGAATTCACAAACATATTTATGAGTAGCTGAGATACCCGGGTCAATGTCGTTTTGGTTCGGGCTGAATTATTTCTTGGATCTAAAACAGTTCTTCATACAAACTTTCATCCACCCCCTGTGAGTTAAAACAACATTTCAGTCACGAAATGTAGCCTACATCCTTCCCCAAGGTCGAGACTATCTCTGTACCGAAATTGATCAAAATTGGTTCAGCGGTTTAGGTGTGAAAACGCAACAGAGAGAGTTACTTTCGCATTCATAATATTAGTATGTATAGTAGAGATTTTATCTTACCTAGACAAATTCATATTTAAGAATGTAATATTGTAGGTATGATGATTGCGCTCAATGTTTAGAAATTTCAAGGAGCTACCAAACACGACAATCTAAGTCATGACGTTGCAGACTGCTGGCCCCACTGGAGACTCCCACCGTGAACAACTACCGCGCCATCTACTGCCGCCTGCTGGACGCCGATCCTCGCAATTTCAACTTCGTGGACGTGATACGATGCTTCATGATGAACTTCGACCTCTGGCAGCAGGTATCTACTGTTTAGGTCTTTGCATCTTCTTTATGGGATATTTGTGTCCGAACCATGCGAAAATTGCTTATTGCAAGCAGGAAGTATTACTTCTGATGGTTGTTTTTTTATCTTACTAAGAACCTACGGAACCTAATTTTGATAGAAAATCTTCTCTTACATTTGAATCGTAGACTGGTGACACCGTCCTTGATTAAAGTTTCAACATACTCGACGTCCACTATGTTGTTCAACATAGTATAACCGACGCAATAAAAAAAGAGGGGCTTTTGTAGTGGTCAGACATTTTGTAGTATCGCGTTTTAGATGATGTTGTTCGCCGCTTCCATTATACAAGCGAACAATACGAAGTAAGTTAGCAGGATTTCCTTGCGCAAACACTCCTGATGTAACTTCCTCCACTTGGAGGTCAGCTGTCACTTAGTCGGTCAGGTGGACTTGCGTAGGAGATTGACAGAGGATTCGTGAATGCAATACAAAGTTATACCTATTATGTCTGATTTGGGATAGTATTGACTTCTACACCTCACCTTTCTATTAAGGGCCTGGTACTAGCCAAATCGCAAAGTTAGACGAGGCACCCCAAGTTAACTAACTAAGTCTGACGATTATAAGTGTCATTCTTACAATATATGATTCCTTGTCTAGGAATCGAATTATTTTCGTTAATGTATGTTTCCTTTTTCTATACAAAATACATTGCGGAAACGGTGTCCATTTCCGAACTTTTTTGACTAAATGTAGAAATCTAAAAGCAAATGGAATTTTTTGTTTATGCATATATGCTGTTTTTGCTTAAATCTAGAAATCGAATTACTTTCAGATTTCTAATGAGAAAAATAAACTTTTGTATTTTTATTATTATTTAAATAAATGATGGAATAAAAAAATATTAACAATCCATTAACAGTCTGGAGTTCTATTTGGATTTGCTGAAGCGTTTCACTACATATTATTACATTTGTTAAAAAGTGCATTGTATGGCGCGAGTAGTTGGCTAGTCCTAGCGCCTTAACCTGAACTTTTCTCCTGCGAAATGTTGTACATACTTCCCTGGATGGGAAGAGAGGATAAAGTAAAGCGTTTTGTTGACATTGCTTATCAAACACGACGGAGGCGATATCGCGATATTCGGGATATCGGGATATCGGGAACAAGACGCGAATAGTTTTAAGAAATATTGGACAAATGTATTAGTGCCTGTGGAGGGAACCTGAAGGGGATTTATAATATTTCTTATATTACAACTTTAACAATGACTAACGCCCGTTGCCACCACCTCTAGCTACAAAAATCCCATAGTAATTTTTCGGTTACACCATACATCGATATAGGTAGGTCTGAAGATGAACCGGGACAAAACCAAGGTCATGGCGGCCGAGGGTATGACGGGAGGACAAATCGTTATCGACGGAGAAGTGATCGAACAAGTTGAAGAGTACGTATATCTCGGCCAAATTCTGCGGCTTGGTAGACAAGGACTGACTAAGGAGGTTGAGAGACGGATTCAACTGGGTTGGGCTAGCTTCGGAAAGCTAAAATTCGCTCTGAGGTCCGACCTCCCGCAAAATCTAAAGACCCGAATATATGACCAGTGCATCCTCCCGGTTATGACGTACGGATGTGAAACGTGGACTCTGACGGTCGCCGTTGTCCAAAGGTTGAAAGTTGCCCAGCGAGCAATGGAGCGAGCCATGCTGGGAATATCGCTACCGGATATGGTGCGTAACGAGGCAATCCGCCACGATATTGGACACCGGGTGGCTAAGCTCAAATGGCAGTGGGCTGGTCACGTCATTCGAAGAGACGACGACCGTTGGAGTAACCGTGTCCTGCACTGGCGGCCGTGGACAGGAAAACGGAGTGTGGGAAGACCACCCGCCAGGTGGGACGACGACATCAAGTACGTCGGTGGAAAGCAGTGGTTCCGTACCGCTGAGAGCCGGGAGGACTGGAGAAAAATTGGAGAGGCGTATGTCCAGCAGTGGGCGCAAACACGCTGACTGACTGACTGACTGACTGACTGACCATACAAATATGCCAAGAAAAAAAGTTACTTATCGGGTTTCAGGTAACTGGCGGTGGTGAAATCAGGGGGTAAATCAAGTACCTGTCGCTATATCAAAACTTACGTGGGACATAACTATAGTATTTAGTTTGGTGGTTCAACGCAGGTAGCAGCATGCCCTGCTCCTCACCCGCGGTAAGCCGTCAAACTAAATGTTATCTAATCAAGTACCTATTTTACTTACCAAAAGTTGATAACTTCTTAAGAATGTTGGCCAAACCACCTTGAATTTTATTTGCCCTTCACGCAATAAACAAGAGCTTTTCCTTGTACAGGAGGAGGGCACGTGGCCCGGCTTCGTGCTGATGATCGACATGGACCAGGCGGCGCTTGGACACATCGCTAAACTGGACCTCATGACTCTCAAGCAGATGCTTTACTTTTTGCAGGTACGTGTATGGTCTTAAATTCAAGCAGGTATAATTAAAATAAGGTGGGCCTTCCCGCTCAACTCCCTAAACAAACGTGGAAAGAAGATCATGCCCATATTCCATTTGAGAGATCCAAAATTTTGCTCAAAACAGCTTTATTTGATCGAACTAGATGTCTGATGACAGTTGGCATTGTTAATTGTTTTTGGTTTATATAAGGTCCGAAAGTTCGAATTATTCGCGTGTATTATAGAATAACTTTGGAGGTGGATTGCTCAACGATAAAATAAAAAGATCTTAACAAGATTAGTAATCAGACATAGCTTGTTTCGTGGCGATTTATAGTCAAGTTTAAAAAATGTTACGGCTTTTCACGCGGCAGGAAGAGACATTCTCCGACGTTTCGAGCTTATCATTCAGCCCGTTATCAAGGAGGCATCCGCCGCGCTCGTGCGCAGCAGACGACTGAATGACTCGGAGAATGTCTCTTCCTGCCGCGTGAAAAGCCGTAACCTTTTTCAAACGTGTCTAACGACCGCGGTAACCTCAAAATTATTGACTACAGCGGTAGTCTTTACTTTTAAAATATTCGTAAATTTTACCAAATCAAACACTATGCGCATTGTCTGCTTTGTGGACATGTTACATCCTGCTCATCACGGAGACTGTCTTTTTCTTTGAAACGAGAAGGTCCCAGAGCACAATAGTACGGTTTTGTACCGTGCCCGTAAATGAGTTAGTCTAGTTTGTTTTTTTTAGATTGACAGAATTGTATTGATCAATGATGAGCCTTCAATAAGCTAATAAAAAATAGGTCTGCGAAGTAATTGGCCATGTACGGCCTTCTATTCCTGATTCAGACAAAATTATATCTCATAGCAAAATCGCTTACACTGTCACGTTAATGGCGCGTATATTTTTATCAGAACGACCGTAGCTCTACAAAGAACATTGGCCTAAATTGACCCACTCAGGGTCAGTTTGCGGCCAGAAACCAACCCTATGGTAATCGATTAATGTAATGGTCACAAATACAAAAACATCTTAATAAAGAGGTTACCGAATTATAGCACATCAAAGTTGAGTAAAAGCCTTATAGAATTCACAAATTGTAAATTAATAAAATTGGTTTTTTTTTTCATAGAGAGAATTGTTTGCACCATTCCTCACATTAATAATGTAACATAAACTATAGTCAAGGCCTTGTTAAGGGTATATGTTCCATGAATGGCCACCCTGGGTCCATATGGTTGGTTCAACAAATTTGGTCCATCTCCTTTAATTACCGTATCGACTACCGATATTCAGTCGTACTATCATCAAAACTACATAATCTACTATATCCTTCACTATCAAGCTAACGCCGTGCTGACCCTACTAGTTTCCATTAACAAAATTAACTTTGGTAACGACATCAATTACGTTGATATCTCAATCATTGTAGTCAGGATTCATATCAGTAATCTAGTGGATTATAAACATTGTATAGATAATAAAATAATCGAGACAATGTTCGACTGACGTCTGCTTAGCTTTGCGGTTAGAGCGGTCATCCAAAAGTAATTCGTTCGAATCCTGCTTCGTTAAGGAATATTTGTTTATTATTGTTATTGGGAAACGTAGACTCTCCAGCGCTTCTAGAACTGATATCAGCTTTTAATGTGCCTTGCAATTTAAATAGATTGCAGCGTCCGCGTCTGTTTGCCGAACCTATGACGCGCACTCGCTCGCACTACTGGTCACCTATCTGCCTCGTCCGAAGACTTTTCAATGCAATGCTCTGGTCAACACCTGAATGCGATGTTCTAGTGATCGAGGGAGGCATGTTTGAGCGAGCCTGCATGAGATGTTTGGAAGGGAACAGCTAATAATTTTGTGTATTTTATTTTCTTTACTTTCTTTGTTTTTTTGTAACCTACATTTTACAAATTGGTGTTTATCTGTAATGTATTATGTAAAAGCATAATAATAAAAATTAATTAATAAATAAACTACTCTAATAACACTATTCAACTAACTGAAAGCCTACAACCAACTCGATCCTTGTGTAAGTAGTAAATAATAAACAAAAATGTTTCAGGAAGCGATGCTGGTCCGACTGAAGGAGGTTCACTTCCTGAACGCGCCTTCCTTCATGGACAAGCTGATGATGATGCTAAAGCCGTTTATGAAGAAGGCTCTCCTTGATATGATTCACATACACCAGATAGGCTCAGACTCTATTGAGAAATTCGTCCCACTCAGAGCATTTCCCAAAGAGGCTGGTGGAGAGTTCAAAGGATACAATACGATAAGAGGTGAGTACAGAGCTTATAGTAAAGATCACACGTGTATCACGAAATTATGTTTATTTGTAGAACCAAAAAACGAGGAGTGGCTAGAGGAGGATTTGCAGACTTTGCCATTCCTCGCAAATTCCCTCTAAAAAGTAGATGTATGTCAAGTTAACGTGACCCAAGCGATTAAGAAATAACCCTCCTTCTTGCGCAGCCGGGTAAAAACGTTATGAGATTACAAAATTAAAAACCTATAAACATAATGACCAAGGATGCGAGACTTAGTAAGAAGAACAGAAAACGCTTACAGTAGCGTTAAATAAGACGTTAATAGATATCTGTAGAGAATTCCCATTGTAGTACTAATCGCAGACTTTTTAATTTGCAGACGAGGTCTTGGATCGGATAAAGGCGAATCATCAGTACTTTAAGGATGAAAACCGTAACCGTGTGGACGAGTCCCTGCGACCTGGCAAGCCTCAGACCATAGATAACCTCTTCGGCATTCAGGGGAGCTTTAAGAAACTAGATATCGATTAATATCCCACTATTCATATTTTTTTGAGTTGGCGTATTCGAGACTAACGATCCAAATTTAATACAATCAGTTCTACCACTATCTCTCGGTGCAACTAATACCAACTTGAATATCGGCACTAAATGTGCCTTGTTCGTTTTAGTTATTACGTTATCTGAAGTTGAGATGTTAACTTCTTCGTTTCGATGATCGTATTGGTTGGGGAAAAAGTTTCTTCGCATTTTTTAAGAAAATTCAAAACATTTTTTAATATGGTTTATTTACATTTAACTAAAGTATGTAGGTACCATTTTGTTCGATAACTTTTTGCCATCTTGTAGGTAGGGACATGATTCCATTGCTATAGAAATATTGGGACTTCTGATCAATATACCGCGACAAGTGGTTTTGGCAGTCCTCTCGTGATGTTAACCTGACACTGCCTAAAGAATTCTGAAGAGACCTAAACAGGTGGAAATCTGAAGGTGCAAGGTCAGGACTATACGGCGGATGCATTAACACCTCCCAGCCAAACTCTCTTAGTTTTTGCTGAGTGGCTAAAGATGTGTGAGGTCTAGCGTCATCATGATGAAACACCACACCCCTTCTGTTGATTAATTCCGGCCGCTTTCTCTCAACTTCTTGCTTTAATCTCATCAGTTGTTCGCAGTAGAGTTCAGAATCGATGGTCCTGCCTGGTGGTAACAGCTCATAATGAATAATGCCCTTCCAATCCCACCACACACACAGCATCACCTTGTTGCGAGTTAACCCGGATTTCGCCACAGTCTGTGAAGCTTGACCGGCCTTTGACCACGACCTTTTTCGCACGTTCTTGTCGTACGTGATCCACTTTTCATCACCAGTTATCAGCTTCTTCAAAAATGGTTCGGTTTCATTACGTCGTAATAAAGAATCACAAATGAGTACACGGTTCATTAGGTTTCTTTCAGTGAGCTCGTGAGGTACCCAAATATCGAGCTTTTTTGTGTACCCAGTTTTTTTCAAATGCGCCAAAACTGTTTTGTGGTCAATTCCTAGTTCTTCAGCTACGTCGTAACTACTGATATGCCGATCTTGCTCCACTTTTTCAAAAATGGCATCCATTTTATCCGTAATAGGGCGACCAGAGCGACGTGCATCTTTGACATCAAAATTTCCGGATTGAAAACGCTTAAACCAAATTTGTGCTACTCTCACAGACACTGCACTAGGTCCATAAACATCGCAAATTTTTTTCGCGGCTTGCGTTGCATTTTTACCTTTTTTGTAGTAAAATTTTAAAATGTATCGAATTTCTTCATTAGATTCACTCATTTTGACAGTACGAAAAACAAATGAGAATCGCACATTTTCCTAATTTGAATTTGGAATTATGTTCTTTAAAATTTAAACTTTCAATGATACCAAAACCAGCCAGATACAAATAGTATAGCCAAAGAGATTTTATTACAAGTTCATACATACTATAATGCGAAAAGACTTTTTCCCCGACCTATTATTTAACGTTTTCTACTACTAATAAATACCCGGGTAATATCACATTCATAATTTTCCGTATTAAATCGATATGACATTCAAGTTTGAGTTTCAGCGAGGTGCAGTGGGCAAGTAATCCAAAGGTCGCAGGTTCAAATCCTGCATCCGACGAATGTCACAACAAAAAACTTTTTCAGATTATTTTCAAAATCTGATTGTAATCAGCTTCAAATGTAGATGTCGCTTAAACACAAATTAATATCACATTCGTTTTCAATATAACACGGGTATTTTTAACGAAACGAAGAAGTGTGACCCGGATACAGCACAACTTGTGTATCTACTATACATAGTGGCAAATATGTTTATGTATACAAGTATGTAACCAAAGGTCTTTTTCGGTGTACATTTATGACCAGAAGTTTTGCATTTTTAAACGACTTAACATCGGCAAACAAATGTACATAAATTTGGTATTGTTTTTGTAGTTATTATTATATAAATGTGCATATTTACAAAAAAAGAGCGTGTTAAAATACCGATATTATGGATAAATGTATTAAGAGGGCAATATCACATTACTTACCGATACAAAATATATTTTCTTTGTGTGGGCGATAATTTTGTCTGCAGCTTTAATCATCAGTCAGAGACATTTTAGCTTATTTTTCACCAAGAGTTGATTTAACCTAAGGCGCCTTTATTACTAAAGTGCTGATTATCTTGCTGATATTGATTGCAAGCTGTACGAAAGGCCCTTAATATTGCCGATTAAGCTAATCAGCACATGGTGAAAAAGGCCCTTAGACCAACATCATAATATGATCTATCGATATGACATTGATTTTAAAAAAATATAACATGCCTGGAACTTTCCGTTATTTTGTCAACTGCAGACTCAGGCTCAATACACATTGCAGATAATTATATATTTTTAACCCTGCCTACTCCAGTGCCAGTGTTATATGAGCAATATTCATGACTAATAAAAATGAGTGCTGCCTTTTAATATCTAAGAGTTTAAGCGTGGTTTTCACTAACTGCCGATTTATTTTAATCGATACTTCAAGGGCCTTTATGTGGCGATTAAGCTAATCAGCACTGTATAGTTGAAAAAGGCACTTACTTAAGTAAATTAATGTGGTTTTAAATTGATAAAATATGTATTGATTTTTTACCAAACATTGACGTATTTAAAGTCGAAATCCTTTATAATTAGTATAGATTAACTTAAGATAATAGATGAATTTATTAAATGGAAAGGGTGTTAGAAAAATAATTTCATGAGCCATTTTATTTCACAATAAGGTAAGATGTCCTGGAACGTTTCCAATCTTATGCTGAATATCACACGCTTGTGGGATATTCCGTCCCATATGGGACGACCCTATGTCGTCCCTTGTGGACGTCATAGGGTGGGAGACCGTCAGGTCGACAGAGTACGCCACCTCACTCGGTGCATGATAAGTCGCGCCGCCAAGCAGTTCGCTGTGTTCCGACGTGAGTTTCGAGAACCCAGTAGCAAGGGAGATTTAGGGGACTTAGGCTGAGATAAATAGTCGTAAGAGAAGCTAAGACTAACGAAAAGTAGTAGTTTGTGACGTCAATTTGCATTACTTTGAAATTCCGTCCATACAAAATGTGTCAAAGTGACGTCACAAAGTACTACTTTTCGTTGGTCTTAGGCTGAGATAAATAGTCGTAACAGAAACTAAGACTAACCAAAAGTAGTACTTTGTGACGTCACTTTGCATTACTTTGAGATTTCGTCCATACAAAATGTGTCAAAGTGACGTCACAAAGTACTACTTTTCGTTAGTCTTAGTTTCTGTTACGACTCAGCCTTATCTCAGCCTTAGAGGTAAGGTCCAGTTAAGTCAGTTGCCCTTTTACGACCTTGGGTACTGAATCTTAACTTCCGCACTTAACTAACTGATATTAAGAAAACCTAATTATTTGATTGCATACATTTATTTTGTATTGAGCTCCGTGTTCTATATTAAAATTGTATTCCTGAAGTCATGGAATGGGGAGATCCCTCCGCGCGCTTGCAAATTAGGGCAATCAAGAGGTAAGCCGAGCGGTAGTGTTGCTCTGAGTGGCCAAACGGTAGGATATATCCCGCCCGGGTGAGTACCATCCCATTGAAAATGGACCGTGTTTTCAATACAGTTCGATGCAGCCTTGCTGAAGAGCTACTTTTAAAGCCGCATTCATCCCAGGTTCCTGGCCGCGATGGAGACTCCAAAACGTTCTGCTGCACGGAGCGATGACCTGGGACGAACTGCCCAGGTTTATCTTTCTCCTCAGAGCGTAGTGTGTCGCTTTTGTTTTTAATGAAAGCTATCAATTTTCGAAAGTGCTCTTGCAGATCGCTAATCGGGCGGGGGGGGGGGGGGGGGGGGGTTAACCGGCGTAAAATGTGAGAGAAATGTCATACATTCTGCGCTCTTATTGGGTAGAATATTTGGCGTTAACTTTTGATTAGACAGGTGTTGGAACAGCTTTACTAGAAAACCGAAAAATAAAGTGACGTTAACAAGTTACGTTAATACTCAGAAGAGAGACCGATGAATGTCCAGTGAATTTCTTACCCAGAATCTGATTATAGCTGAACTTAGAGACCCTATTAAGACCTCTCTACTGTTAATACTGCACGTAGCTGCAATCTACTTACGGTCTCTGCATGTATGCATATGATGAAAACAAAATGCAGTAAATTGATTATGTAATCTCGTTTTGATAGCGTTTTCAGCCGGGCAAGAACATTCATTGCGATAGTGTAGAAGAGTGATCGAGCTGATTGAGTGGTAATTAGATTAATATGTTCTATGTAAGTAAGGCGGAAAACAGTTCCCGTTCTAGGACAGCATCTCATGGTGAGCTCGTGATTGGTTCGTACAAACTTTTTTTTTTTTAGATTATAAATTTATTTATTTGATAACATTAACAGATGAAAATTGTAAAAACATGAAAAAGAAAAAAACGGAGACACAGGGGTTAAGAGCCAAGGTAAAATACAAACTGTTTTTTTGAAGGTAAAATACAACAGTTCGTACAAACTGTTTATTTGAAGCTATGTTTGAAATGATAAGTGTGACAATAGGTCGAAGTTGATAGATTAAATATAAAAGAAGTAAAAATAACATTTAAACAAAAGGATTTTGAAAATGAAAAGTAATCCGTTCGCGTCCATGCTGACGTTTGCTTGGTTCCCTCTTTGAATGACTTGCTTGTCCAATAACGTTGCTTATACGCGTTGCATGACGTTTGTTATCAATAATGACGAGGGCTCTATACACCCGAATTTTAAGTAATTTTAGTTTCTCGGTTTTGGTCAAAATCTCATACGGGAATCTTATTCTTACTTTATTGATAGGGCTGCTCTCAAACCATTATACTCTTAATTTTCTGTAGGTGGTAGCATTTAAAGGGATATGTAACTATGCGATCATCTGACTCTAGTAGTTTATGACAAAACTTATAGAATTAAAACCTAACGTGCAAGTGTTTCACAGTGTTGTGTTGCCACTGTAGCAGTGCATCGCTCTAAGGTCCTTGCTTACGGTGACGCTTGGCTCGGGTTATCTCTTTCCCTAAAATATGGTCGAGAGAGGTAATAGCTGTGCCCGGCGTGATGCTCGTGAACGGGTGCTGTTTGTGGGGACTGGCCTGCTCAAATTGGCAACATATTAGTTTGTGGGGATAGTCTTTGCAAATAAAATGATATTTGTCATGAACTGTTGCATACGGCATGGATTGTTCATTTTGTGTATTCATGTTAATTTAGTGTTTTGCCTATGTTTTTGTTAAAATAATTTACAAACACGTTTGTAAATTTAGACTAAGTGGACGTTGAAAAAAAAAGTTCTTCTTCGCTGTGTTTTGTTTTGCTGAACTGGCCAATGTTAAAATATGACAAATCCGAGTGCAGTGTACTGTCTATGGATGATGAATAAACAATACAATACAATATGTTTTGGGTGGATTTCACCAGACACCGAGCGCAATCGGTGGCCCTAGCCCTAGAGTTATCTACAGCGAAGGCAATTACTTTATATTAATCCAAATTCTTTGAATATCTTTGACGTCGACGCTATGGAATAGGCAACGAGAGTGTGTCCCAGACACTCGTCTGGGACGCCTTCACCTGCGACAAGGTTATAACGTCTAGGCGTTTGCCGTCGTCCCTGCTCAGACTGCAAGGTTCGAGAATGGTATAGTCGTTTACTATCAAACGTATACACCCGACAACAAATAGAGACAAATTCGAGATCTCTTTCTGTCGTACTGACGTAAACCATGTCACAGAATATAAATAGGATTGCATTCAGTAGCTCAACTCCATAAAAGTACCAATTTCTTGCACCTGTACAGGCACATTTCGCTTGTATAGGTTCTAAGCTAGTTTCGCGATGCTGAACTGTCGCTAATGGTCCTTCGAGATCATCTCTTTAAAAATAATAAAACTAGCAGTGCATCTCCAATATTTAAGTTACAACCCCGACATACGATGGAGGGAAGGTATTTATATCAAGAATCGCCTGAGTTGAGCTACTGCTGTAGCCGGTAGCTATGTATTTACTGTGACCATAGAAACAGTGAAAGGAGCTAAGAAAGTATTTATCGTTCCCGTGTATAATTTTTAAAGTAAACTTTTTTCTACTATCAGGACTTATAGCCCTCTTGGTCGAATCTACAGATATTCCATACACGTACCTAGAAGTTATTATCGCTTATAATTGAATCCTATTCTTTATATTAGATATATTGGTCGCTAATAAATTAAAAATTATACGTGTTTTTTCCAATGAAAATACTTTTAAAAGAAAAACACCTTATTATGAGATCTTAATAAGAAGAAATAGGCATATTTCTCAATTTATCATATAATCCATCTCAAGGAAATTGTTATTGCAAATATTGTAGTAATTATGATACAAATTAGAGATTTTCTCAAATACATTTATAAAATATCTTGCACATATATTAAGAAACACAGCGCAAGGCATGTAAACAAAATTGCATATGCCGCAAGGTCAACAACGACGAGCAAAACAACCAGGTTTTTTGGAACAAGGTAAATAAAGATTGACATCCATTAGAGTTGAACGATATTTTTTTAAACGCTTTGGTGAAATCACTTGTCATGATTGTTCGGGTGAAAGTAAAGTAATGATTAAAGGTAGGATTATTTGCTTGTAGTATAATTGTCGATGTCCGAAAAAAAAACCCAAGCGACATTAAATGCAGCTTATCGATTCAGCGCCGACATCTGTGGATCAATAAGAAGATAGCTTTGCCTTTCAGTAATTTAATTTCATGTGTAGATAGAGGCGATTGAGCGCCAAGAGGTAAAATTAGACAATTATACCTACACCCTTTTTAGAGCGGCTCGTAGCCTAGTGGCGCGGGGACTTGCCTAGCAACCAGAGGTCTGTGTTCAAATCCTCGCCCCGTTCTTACAACACTTTCTTTCTCTTTCTGAGTTTGAGAAGTGCATTTCGTCACGAATGCGAGCTGCTCCATGGTTCGGAATCCATGTAAAACTGTAGGTCCCCTTCCCCTACCAGGTGGCAGGGTTTAAGCCCACCCGGGTTGGTACCATCGAATTGGATGAAAAGATGGTCGAAGCGGCAATTAAAAATTGTCCGAGTTTTCGATCTAGTTAAATGTAGCCGTGCTCATAAAGGGAAGGTCCTGACATGGCACCTAATTCCTTCGGGAATGTGTTCTATCGGGCTGATATCATAACGGTAGTTGTGTGGTATTAGCCATCTATATCAGGTTGCTTAAAAAAACCTCAATTCAAAGAGAAATAATTTTCAACTCAGCGGTAAATTGCAAAAACAATACCTATAAAAAAAACAAACAAAATGTTTGTGTCAATGGCTAGGAAATTATAATGCCTACAGGCTTTTTAAATGCTTTCTGCAAACACTAATCAAATCATGAGGAATTCAAACTCTAAATAACATTGCTTTTGGAAAAACAGTCGAAATCAGTCAATGTTTTTGGTAAAATCAGTGAGACTTCATAAAAGGTAAGCCGTGGTGGATGGAAAACATCACTGATCAAAGAAAGGAGGAGATTTGTTATGTAGCGCGCCAGCAACGAGACCCGCTGTCTCCATTTTTTCTGCGGCCACAAACCCAGCTTATACGTACATGCCGCACGCACATATAGACTAGGAGGTCGCGACAAAAATGGTAACGATAACGTAAATGGCTGAAACTGGGTTCAGGGGATTAATACCAACCCTCTGAAGCTAAATGTGTCGGTCTGCCTGTTCCAAGTGGTTGCGTTACGTAGATAAGGCGCCTGAAAAAGTAGTTATGGTGACAAAAAAATATATGATAATGTAAATGGATGCAAATGACAAAGCATGAAAGTATCAGTACATACTCGGTTAGCAATATAAAAATTGAACAAATGTTTGGTTGCATTTCGTAAATATAGGAGATTTAGGTTACAGACATAAGTTTAGGTATATTAAGTATTTAATTAAAAAACCGAATGGTCTTTGGTGCATAATTAATAGTTATCATTGTTTCTAGACAATCAGTACATTCATCAGCAGGTACATACCAACATCTATTTTATATAGCCAATCTAGGTAACGCAACCACTTGGCGCAGGCAGACCGACATATTTAGTATCAGAGGGTTGGTCTCTAACATGTGAACCCAGATTCAGCCATTTACCTTATCGTGACCAAAAATGTCGTGACCTCCCGGAATAATACCGTCGTAAACGTATTGGACGGTTTCCATTGGTGGGAACTGGCTCGCCTAACGTTATCCTTCGTTACTCAGCGGGACGGAAAGGGAACGGCGGCGTCGTGGCCGTGGCGGAAGCACGAACACAAGCATAATTTTACATTTACGGTAGACATTGACCAACTTTAATCGAAATCGATAGATATGTTGACAAATAATGGTGAATGTCTGAATGCTTGCTTTTAATCTACTTATATTAAATTATAATGCCCTGAGCTACTTTTCGGAAATCTTTTGCAATTATATAGATATATTATGTTTGTAATTAGAGAATGATTGCACAAAAATGCAATGCCAGGAAGATTGGATTGGATTAAAATCCCCGCCCCGTTCATGCACCGCTTTAAGCTGAAGCCGTGAAATATGCGGAAGGTCCTGGAATGGCACCTAGTTTCCGTCTGGTGGGTTAGGTTTATAACATGACAGTAGGTGTGGTATTAGCCATCCATATCCAGTTCCATAAAACATACTTTGCACTATACTAATTGGTGGTGGCCACCCGAGTTGGTACCATCGCATCTGATAAAAGGTGGTTGCAGCCGCAACGAAAAATTTTCGTGTTTTCCATTCAATTCAATGTGCCTGTGCTCAATGTCAACAAGTCCTTGCATGACGCCTATTTTTTTTGGGATTGTGGTGTGTTGAGAGCTAAAATCATGACAGTAGGTGTAATACTGATATTAGTCATTACGTCCAATCGTGGAGATTGTGGGCTTCATAAGCTATCCGATTCCAACGTGTCGATACATACTGCGACATGATCACATCACTAATAACTTCTAACGCAGACTACTCATGATAACCTTTAAAAAATGTTTTAAATTATAATACATATAAACGATTACAGTGCACTTACATGTGATGTGGGAAGTGTGTGTCAGGAGAACCGGCTTTAAAGTGGCTAAATAAAATGGCTAAATTAGAAAAAACCGGTAAGTATACATTTTATTACTATTGGGTGTGGAGTTCAATATCTGAAATCACACCTAAAACATATTTTAAAGCGTGCTATGGAAGACCGGCATGACTAGAGTGGCAATATTTTCGCGGGTATGCGCAGTAGATCCGAGACATCGAGGCCTTTTCAACGTCCGTTAGTTTGGCCATTGATAAGTGCTCATAAAACACATGTAATATATTTTAATAGAAGTTTGGGTGGCTGGTTGTTCACATGCTTGTGATTAACATTGTTTGCCAGAGTAAGGTTCAGCATTTTTAATATGCTTCATTTTTTATTTAACGATTTAAAAATAGAGTAACAACACATACACCAATTATCCAATGCAGTAAACTATATTTAGCTGGAATGTATCCATGCATAAATCAATTGAATTATCAAATGTTTTTGTTGGTCGAGTCCTCGGATTGATGTGGCGTGTAACAGTCAGTCCAGTCAAGGAGTCTGTTGTATTTAAATGAAAGTAAAGAGAGACCATATTAAATGGAAAAAAAAATATTCATGATTGTGATTTCTGTACAGCCCATAGAAATAGGATGCGCTGCGCGCGCATGCTAGGTCTATCTATGGTACAGCCCCTTATTCACCAGCTTGTCCACTTCCCTACATTGGCAATTCCGCGTCAAAGACGACTGATATTATTTTCCGAATTCATAATATACAAAGTCCGGGGGGTTAAAGTGTGGTAAAATTAAAGAGTGAATTAAATAATTATTTCGCTATTCTCTAGTACTTATATCATAGCGTCCTGATCTATCTAAATCTACGGATTGGGCCAGAATTGATCGAGCTTTGTTTGCACCCCATAAAAATGGACTTTAACAAACACCTATTTCTTGATAACTGTACTAAGTATACATTCTGTGCTACACAGATCAAAATGATATCCGGAGTTATAACACGGTTTCCCATAGAGAAAGAGTACGCTAAAAACCCGCAGATCACCCCCGCCGACATCCAAGCGCTGCGGGAGTGGCTCGACCGACAGCCGCATCTGCCATCCGCAACAATCACAGGTACGCTCTATATAAAGCAAGGAAGATTATACTAACAATGCGCAAATCACCTCCGCTGACACCTTAGCGCTGCGTGAGTAGCCAGACTGAAAGCAGCACCTTCCCTACGTCACTCTCACAGGCTCGTAATTTTTCCGTAGAGTACACTATAATATAGGAACCCTCTATTGGCAGCGGAGAGCTGCTGAAGTGGTCAAACTGAAACCTGCACTTACCGTCCGCCACTATGACTGACGTCTAATATCTCTGTATCCTGCAAAGACGAGTACACTAAGAATCCCGACATCTTTGCCTCACATCACCTGTTGGCAGCGGAACGCTGCTGGAGTGGCCAGATCCAAAGCCGTACCTACCGTTCGCCACTCTCACAGGTGCGTTATATCTCTTCATCCTGCAATTAAGAGTAGAATAGAAACGCTTTTGGCAGCGGAGCGCTTCTGGAGTGGCTAGATCGAAAGCCGCACCAGAGGGCCCATTCAGGTATGAGTGAGTTCAAATTCGTCGCTAAATATCAACTCACTTTTTTAAATAGTTCATGTTACCATACTTCTTGAACGTGATTTTAGTTTGGTAAAAATCTAGTTTGTCCCATAAATACGTTGAGAATATAAATAATAGTTCCGTTATTTGAATAATAATATACTCCCCAACTATTTTTAGCTTAACTCACTCCCGAACTCTAACTCACTCTTACCTGAATGGGCTCCGTGGCGTCCGCCACTCTGGCAAACATTTACAGAATGCTACAAATTAAAGGTTCGATTTTGAAAAGAATAAGAAAAAGTATTTGGTCGTGACTCTTGTTCTTTCTTTCTTGATTCTTGTTCCCATGAGGATATATTCATACCTTTTCTTGATAGCTACCTGAATTATTTTCCATAGCGCCCCGTTTAGTCGTTTCACGTTATCAATTTCTTTGTGGGTAATAAGGCTTTTTTCGGCTCGTTGCTATATCTTTAGATCGTACAGTAGAAAGTCCTCTTGTTCAATCGATACGAACGACGAACTCCTGTCAGAGTTGGTGTAAGCTGTATTTAAAAACAACAAGTAAAACGCATCATGAGACACAGCTACAAACAGTTTTTCAGCGATAATGACTTGAAAGCAGCGATCTTGAAAGTTCATGTTACAAATGTTAAAAAAACTAAGGTTGTTGAGTTAATAAACACTTATCCTAATTACGTCAACATCACGTTTGTTAAGCCAACAATTCGTAACGCTTAAAACGTCACGCGTAATAACCGGGTCGTTGCTGATTGCAGACCTGGAACTGCTGTTGACGCTGCACAGCTGCGAGCAGAGCTTGGAGGTAGCCAAGCAAGTGCTGGACCTGCACTACACGCTACGCACTCTCTTCACCTCATTCTTCGAGAATCGCCTGTTCGACAGGAAAGTTGAACGTACGCTTAAAACTGTGTTAGTGATATTTTTTTAATAATTGCAATATCTATTTTCGGTATGATTGGTGATATGTTATGCAGATGTGGTTTTAGATTATAAATAATTGTAAGAGTGATCGAAGCACTCTACATGTAATAATAAAATATTCTATCAGTAAATCATTCATGAATTAAGTAAATGTTTTTTAAAAGAATCTATGTTTTATCTTTTCTGGAGAATAATTACAATATTGACGGTATGACGGTAACGTTCAATATTTACTAAACACGGTCTGACAATCTGATCTTGCAGACTGCTTGTCCCACTGGAGACCCCCACTGTGAACAACTACCGCGCCTTCTACTGCCGACTGCTGGACACTGACCCTCGCAACTTCAGCTTCGTGAACGTGATGCGATGCGTCTTTATGGTCTTCGATCTCTGGCAGCAGGTATAGATTAGGGTTTTGCATCTTCTTAATAATTACTTTGGTATCTTTAGACAATGTGAAGTATATTTATGGCTATTCCCGCAAGATATATACGTCTGTATTGTTTGTTTTTTGCGCCGCCCTAAGAACACGGCAAGCCTCGTTACGGACATCTTTCAGTGGCAAGAACCGAAGAACATTGGTGCTGCGAGCTGTTCCATGATTCGGGATCCGTGCACAGTGTACGTTCCCTTTCTAAGGGAACGTACACTATAAAGCTCTCAGATATACAGTTCAGAGGTTGGGCTTATATCATGACGGTAGATGTGGTATTAGCTATCCATTTAAAGTTACATAAAAAATCATTTCGGTCTTTTTTTGTATATCCTCGTGTTTATCAGTTCAAAAATTAAGATGTGATGATTTATTTTAATTACCACAAGTTTCCGATAGTTTTGTCTAATCGACTTCAATTTTTATTTTCCCTGAGTTTCATTAAATTGTGAGTTCTAAATAGGCTTTTTTCCTTATCTAGGAGGAAGGGACGTGGCCCGGCTTCGTATTGATGATGGACCTGGACCAGACGACGCTTGGACACATCGCTAGACTCGACCTCATGACGACTAAGCAGATGCTATACTTTTTGCAGGTACCAGTACTTTTTATGAAGGAAGCGGGTATTCTGTGTAAGTTCTTCATGATTGTGTTGCATGAAGATTGTCGGAATTGTGGCGACCTTATGCCCGCTGCATAAGGTTAATTGTCGTATTTTGTTTCCAGGCTTGCTTCTCGTACTTGGGACTAAGGAAAGTAGAAGCACAGTAGATACATAGCTGTGCGACCGCCGTAGCTCAGCAGTAGCTCAACTTAGGCGATTTTTTAGATATATTTCTTCCCTCCATCGAGTGTCAAAGTTGAAACTTTAGTATTAGCGGAGCACTGCTGGTTCTGTTACTTTTAAAAAGAACTTAACTTTTTTCTCGAATATTTCGCGACAGTTCAGCACCGAGAAACTAGCTTATAGCCCATATAAGCAAAATGTGCCTGTATCTGGAATTTGTATGGAGTTGAGCTACTGGATGTAATCCGAAATGTATATATTCTGTGGTATAAGGCAGTCATTCCTTGTGATCAGTGTGTTGTGGCGATACAATTTGGCAGTCTAGTCGTAAGGAACATTTGGCCCTTCCTAGCCGAATACAATCAAGTCCGCCCATGTAGTGATTGTCCCAAGTCTATTACCATTTTTCTGAATACATTCATGTTCACAATGACATTGTTTTTGGGTACCATAAGATGTTTCTGTTGTGTACTGTCGTGGTTATATGGGTGTCGACCGACATAATATGCATGGTTAGTATTGTTGCGGTTGGAAATAAAATATTTTGATTTGAGCAATTTGACAACATGTAAGTCCGGTGTGTACCCAAAACTTTTCGTGAGATCGCGGGATTAGGTACTCATAGAATGAACCCCTGTATTTCTTTTGAATATTAAAATATTTAAATCTTGGCAAAAGTACCAGGTCGACAGAAATTGTTAGATCTTTTGGGAGAGGAGAGGTCCTAAAATATAAATAGGTTTACGAGGTCACCTCTTTTCTTGCTTTTGCTTTGTCGGAGGTAGGGACCCACACGATAGTGCGCCGCCTAGTGGCTTCAGTGCGAACTAAATTTATTACTTTGATTAAAAGGCTGAAAATTAATAAAAAAATAATGTAAAGCTCAATAAATATGCGCCTGGACAGTTTGGGGGTAGGCGGAAAGGGCCTCACATTGAAATCAATTTTATGAAATTTGATTGAAATTATATGTAGTCCTACAAACGGATGTACGGTACAAACGATTTCTTCCAAGGAATGAAAATACATTTTAAATTAATGTTAGAAAATCATGGTAAAGTTGAGAGAGCTAAATGCTACAAAACATGTATGTGGTCGGGGGGAAAGTGATGTAGGTATTGTAGATGACGTCGGGATGCCGGATCACGTCGGGGTCACCACTTTAAGAGTTCTGATGTATTGAAAGTCTTGTTGTGTACTGAACGATTTATTAATGAGTGCTCGCATACTTACATGCTATGGAGTGACGGCAGCGCCACGGCTTGCATAAATACGGAGCGCGTCGTGAAACACCTCTCATTTCATTGGCCGACGTCATGGCGGTGTGGCGTGCGCTGTGTGCTCGCTACACATAGTTTAATAGGTAAGGTAGCAAAACTGTCCCAACCGCTAAACGTTACACCTGCCATACAACTCTTCACCTTCTTGGGAAGCGAGGAAGGAAAGCAAGGTAAAGAAGAATTAAACGGCATCAGAAGAAATAAATTTATTGGTCCTTCGAGCAGAAATAATTAACTGTAGAAGTCGTTTAATTAAGCAAATTGAAATATCTTTATCATATTCTAATACCGAACCTGTTTAAAAACTTAAGGTGGCCCAACCCGGCGGGACTAACTCAGTCGCGGGCACTGTACAAAACCGTGCTGTTGCGCTCTGGGACCTTCTCTGTTTCAAAGAAAAAGACAGGCTCCGTGATGAGGAAGATGCAACATGTCCACAAAAAAAATAATGTGCATAGTGTATGATTTGGTAAGATTTACGAAAATTTTGATTTCAAAACGACTTATAGCTAAAAGTAAACCACGACCGCTGTAGTCAAAAATCTAACAAAAACCAAATAGATTATAAATCTTGATTAAATAAGCTATGTCTGATGACTAATCTTTTTCCGATTATCTTACTTTATCATTGCGTAATAAACCACCAAAGCTATTGCATAAAACGCGCGAAAAATTCGAATTTTCGGACCTTATAACTTAGAAACCAAACACAATTTTACAATGCCAATGGTCATCAGACATCTAGTTCGATCAAATAAAGCTATTTTGAGCAAAATTTGGGATCTCTGACAATTCATATGGGCGTGATCTTCTTTCCCCGTTTGTATGGAGAGTTGAGCGGGTTGGGCCACCTTAAGATAGGATATGTAAAATTAGAAGCTTTGGAACAGAAGTTTGGACGAGTTTAAGGTGAGTGAAAGGCATTACTCGTTGAGACAGACCAGTTTGATGCTTCCGTAAGAAACCTACCGTATCTATTTTAAATATTTTCAATTGCAAAAACTCGTGTAATTTTGCACCAGACTGAGTGTGTGCTTGAGGATAATGCATCGAATCCTCGGTCAATATCAAATGGAGTTGGCTGGACAAAAGATAACTTGTGCCACGTATTTTTACCTAAAATGCAACTTTCCATCCTTTCTGGTGAATATACAAAATAATGGGATTGTCAGATTTATTCAATCGTTGGTCCACAGCAACAAGAATTTCAGGCCTATTCCTGCAATTCAGTAATCAGGAATCAGGAATCCTGAATCTATAAAACTTCTTTTAAAGCGGTCTTTAAAGCAATTTTTGCGACTCCTGATTCCAGAATACCAGGAATAGGCGTGCTAATATGACGTTGATGTCTTCCATCATGTAATTACATGTATGTAATGTGTGTCAATTAAGGTGGGCCCGTAAACATAAAAAAAATACACTTCCGATATAAACGTAGTTTACTAATAAAAGCTTGTTATCTAAAATCAGGCAACAAATAGCGGTGTGTAAGTTGTTGTTTAATCGATAAATATAACCGGAGAATTGTAATGTGGTTCGACCACAGGAAAAGGATATCATCTAAATCCTGTACATGGCTGGATCCGAATTTTCAAATTCAAATACCATCTATATGTTACACACAGATATGGCCTAAACAAGGGCAGCAGGTCTATTCCTGGCTTTCAGCAATCAGGAATCAGGGATCCTGAGTATATAAAATCGAGTTTGTAGCGGTTTTCAAAGAGATTTTCTTGACGAAAATATTCCGGAGTATAGTTTTTTTTTACTCAATCAATGTTTTCCGTCGAAAAACTCGCTTTGAAAATCGCTATAAAAGCGGTTTTCCAGACTCAGGATTCCTGATTCCTGATTGATTACTGAATGCCAGGCAAAGGCCTGCAGATTCGTGTTTGTAAACCACCGGAGCGGCTCGTACAGTCGTTACTTATCAAATGTATACACTGGAAAGAGAAGGAATTTCTGAGTCCCTTTTACTCTATGGTTGACGTCAGCATGTCAGAAAGAGATCTCAAATTTGTCTCTATTTCCGGTGTATAGATTTCAGACGAAACGACTGTACCTCGGGACTTGTTGATCTCTCATATTAAAGCGAGAGGTCATGGGTTCAATTCCCGCCATGTTCTTTTTTAGGGTTCCGTACCCAAAGGGTGAAAACGGAACCCTATTACTAAGCCTGCGCTGTCCGTCCGTCCGTCTGTCACAGGGCTGTATCCCATGAACCGTAAAATGTAGGCATCTGAAATTTTCACAGAGTGTGTATTTATTTTGCCGCTTTAACAACAAATAGGTAAAATGAAAAAATATTATATATTAAAGGGGGGTTTATAAAAAAAAGTGATTTTTTTATGTTAAATCTTGTACGATGGTGCGGAACCCTTTGTGTACGAGTCCGACTCGCACGTGGCCGGTTTTTTTTTATGTAACTCGACATAGATGGCTAATACCACACCTACTGTTTCGATATTTGCCCACACTTCATGGATAGTAGATGCCATTTTATGTTTTTTATGCGACCTGACATGGATGGCTAATACCACACAACTACCGTTATGATGTTAGCCCAATACACCACATTCCCGAAGGAATTTGGTGCCATGCCAGGACCTTCCCTTTATGAGCACGGCTACATTGAACTGGATGGAAAACACGTATTGCCGCTTCGACCATCTTTTCATCCAATGCGATGGTACCAACCCGGGCGGGCTTAAGCCCTACCACCTAGTAGGGGAAGGGGACCTACAGTTTTACATGGATTCCGAACCATGGAGCAGCTCGCATTCGTGATGGAATGCACTTATCGAACTCGGAAAGAGAAAGACAGTGGTGCATGTCGGTATTGAACCCAGGCCTCTGGTACGCTGGGCCAGTCTCCGCGCCACTAAGCTACGAGCCGCCATGTCTTTTATTGCACAGCTATGAACTGATGGAAAACACGGACAATTTTGATTGCCGCTTCGACAATCGTTCATTTAATACGATGGTATCAACCCGGGCGGGACTAACCCTACCGGCTTTTTAGAACCTACAGTTTATTGTGGAATCCACGAACGACAAATCCGTTAGTCGGATCTTACGACTTTTCACAGCAAAAAAGGCAGTGGGCCCAATTGTTTTTTTTTTAAGTGCTGGAACCCACAAAGCGTGGTCTGCACCACATTCTTTCTCTTTCTGATTTTTTTAGGTAAGTGAATTATGTTACGAATGAAAGCTGTCCCATACTTCGGATTTTTATTAATTTTTTTAAGAAAAAATGATGTGTTTATACAAACCGAGAAAATCGAAAGCATATGTAATTCAATAAACTGAAAGCCTATAAATAGTTTCTTGGTTAAATATAAGACATTAAACAAACAACGCACTCGATTATTATAAATAGAAATTAATTATTAATTTTTGTTTCAGGAAGCGATGCTCGTCCGGCTGAAGGAGGTTCACTTTCTCAACGCGCCTTCCTTCATGGACAAGATGATGATGTTGATGAAGCCATTCATGAAGAAGGCTCTCCTGGAGATGCTTCACATACACCAAATAGGCTCAGACTCTATAGAGAAATTTGTTGCACGCAAAGCATTTCCCAAAGAGGCTGGTGGGGAATTCAAGGATTACAATACGCTGAGAGGTGATTAAGAAAAGCGGCCAAGTGCGAGTCGGACTCGCACACGAAGGGTTCCGTAACATCGCACAAGATATAACATAAAATAAATCACGATCAATGGGGTCCTCTAATCTTTATTATTTTTTATTTTACCTATTTGTTGTTATAGCGGCAAAATAAATACACACTCTGTGAAAATTTCAGCTTCCTACCTATTACGGTTCATGAGATACAGCCCTGTGACAGACGGACGGACGGACGGACGGACCGACGGACAGCGGAGGCTTAGTAATAGGGTTCCGTTTTCACCCTTTGGGTACGGAACCCTGAAAACAATACGTGGGGTTTTTTTGCACGCGCAGCAACAAGCGAAGAAGCGATGGCAAAAGCTCGAAGCCTAGTGGCGCGGGGACTTGCCTAGCATACCAGAGGCCCGGGTTCAAATCCTCGCCCCGTTCATCCACCACTTTCTTTCTCGTTCTGAGTTGGAAAAGTGCATTTCGTCACGAATGCGAGCTGCTCCATGGTTCGGAATCTATGTAAAACTATAGGCCCCTTCCCCTACCCGGCCCGCCCGAGTTGGTAACATCGCATTGGATGAAAAGATGGTCGAAGCAGCAATGAAAAATTGACCGTGTTTTCCATCCAGTTCAATGTAGCCGTGCTCATAAAGGGAAGGTCCAGGCATGGCACCTAATTCCTTCGGGAATGTGGCGTATTGGGCTAATATCATAACGGTAGTTGTGTGGCTAATACCGTCCGTGTCGGGTTGCATAAAAAATATATTTTTATTATTTTATGTTACGTTTTGTTTAAAAAATATTACGGCTTTTCACGCGGCAGGAAGAGACATTCTCCGACGTTTCGAGCTGTTCGACGACGATTCAGCCCGTTGTCAAGGAGGCATCCGCCACGTTCGTACGCAGCAGGCGAAACGTCGGAGAATGTCTCTTTCTGCCGCGTGAAAAGCCGTAATATTTTTCAAACATGTCTAACGACCGCGGTAATCTCAAAAGTATGTAAAATAATACTTTCTGACCGTTGGCTTTTCCGACGCGGGTCCGCTTTAAAACCCTCAATTATTTTAATAAACTGAGACCTTGAGAAACTGAGAACTTGAGATCTTACAACTAGACCTGTTTAGGATACAATTTGCTTAGTAACAAATCACTGACATTGAAGCTTCAGAGATATGAAACAATACGTTTTAATCAGAACAGAAAGAGAGATCTTGATGAGAAATTTCATTTGAGTACATTCTTTTCATTTTCATTTGAGAAGGGATTTTCAATCAATTTTCAATTATGGATCTAAAAGGACTCGAAGGTCAAGATATATTAAATAAAGCCGACTCTTTGAACATGATCGGCAAGGGATACAGTGTTTTTAACTTTATTGGCTAATATAATTATAAGTAGGCATAGGTACGGAGTTATCTTACCGCGACATACAAAACGTTCTTCGGTATATAAGGTGAGTTTAAAATAATCTACAAGCCTTATAGGGTTGATTCAGTATCTGATATAGAACAACTTTTGCTAAGAATGTAGGTATGTAATTTTTTTTGTTCCATTTTAATTTTTGAGAAATTTATGCATTACATTCTTCCCAGTATTGTCAACAACTTTTGCGAAGAAACTATGTACCTATCGGTAATGGTTTCCCAGAAAATAAATTATTAAAGTGCACTAACTCTTCAAACTGCCTATTTGAAAAATAGGTTCCGCGCCGCGCCGGCCGGCGGCGCGGAGGCGGCGCGCGGCGGCAGAGTCTATTTTACCTACCCGAATAGTTTTGCCTCCTTCCCACGCTGACGTTCGCCGCGCCGGGCTATGGCAAATCCATCGCGGTTGTAATGTAGGTATGTACACAAGCATGCATGTCCTTTTTCGCCCGATCGGCACTCGCTTCACTTAAATTCACTCACGTGTGATACTCAGGTCCGATGCGCGTCATGGACCTTGACATACTAATTGCTTTCAAAACGAAAACAAACGTCCTTCAGTGAGAGGGGCGGCGGCGGCGGCGGGGTAGATGGGGCGGCGGGGCTTCTGTCTGCGCACGCGGCGGCGGCGGAGAATTGTCTTGTGTCAGTGGGTCACGGACGGGTCAATGCCCCGTGGTTGACCTATATTTTAATTAGGTAGTTGAAGAGTTAGTGCACTTTAATAAATTATTTTCTTGGAAAACATTACAGATAGGTGCATAGTTTCTTCGCAAAAGTTGTTTAAAATACTGGGAAGAACATACTGTTTAAATTTCTCAAAAATTAAAATGGAACAAAAAAAATTACATACCTCCATTCTTAGCAAAAGTTGTTCTATATCAGATACTGAATCAACCCTATAAGGATTGTAGATTATTTTAAACTCACCTTATATAGCACCCACACGCGCGGCGTTCTAGAAAATTGGGAAGTATTTAAGGTCGTAGAAAGTATTTTTTAGGAGCCAGTTTTCCATAATGTTTCACATGCTGAATCTGTTTGGATATTGTTATAGATTTTAACACTATTAAATTTTAGGTTTTCTATATTTCCCTGTGTAATGTTGTTTCTGCGTTACCTTGCAATTATGCCTTGTTTAATTTTTGAATGTGCGTTTGTTAGTTAAATTGTAATGGATTCAACGCGGTTTTCTTTATGTAGAGGTCGCTTGAAGTAAACATCTTCAGTTGTTAGCATAGTTGACAATTTGGCGCATTACAACATTCGATTTAGTTTTTGCAAAAGCAGTTTGCATTTCATGACAATTAACTTTTTCTGCGTTAAGTTCCGAAGGAACATCCGTAAAGAGGCTTCGCTTAAAAAAAATGTGGGCGCGATCAGTTCCGATCATTCGATGACATCGTAATGAAGGTATCTCCATTGTATTGCAAATTGTATACGTTCCATGTGATTGATGTGGTATGTTTTATTTGCAGACGAGACCTTAGAGCGGGTGAAGGCGAATCATCAGTATTTTAAGGACGAAAACCGTAACCGTGTCAACGAGACCCTGCGACCTGGCAAGCCGCAGACTATAGACACGCTATTCGGCATTCAGGGCAGCTTTAAGAAACTCGACATTGATTAATATCCCACTATCCATCCTTTTTGGCAAGAAGCGTTTGCCTAAGCAACCAAATGTCAACAACGAACCAAGAACGTAAGAAAGGAGTGGATCCATAGACCTAGCATAGCGCGCTGTGCTTACAAGACGAACAAAGTGTGGGAGCGAGACGTCAACTCAAGTACCACTACTGCGAGTTAGAGGGAGTTAGAACTCATCTGCCCGTTGAGAAACATTCTCAAATCGTTATCAATACATTGGAGTCGCGCTCGTGGAATGTAAAATGATTTTTTTGTGAAATCTTTATGATTTCTCTAGTTTTCCTTAAATAAAGCATGGTGACCTGCGCATTTATAGATTGTTAAGTGAACGGGAGTAAAATCCCTAACAAAAACCCCTTCGTTATGGTAAATAAAGGGTGGCCCACTGATTCTTTGTCGATCAAATTTCTTAACTTTTCCTCAATATTTCAAAGTAAAACATAACTTCAGATCATTATTATAAAGCTACACAGCGGTTTAGTTTTTTCTTAAGTAAAAAAAGAAAAAAAGAATTTTCCGTATTTTCCGAAACTGATCCGTCAATTGAGTTTGTCTGTGTCGATCAGAGACGCGCTCGGCAACCGCGTCGCCGAGCGTATGCGGATAAATAGAAGAGCGCGCGCAACGAGTCCGAGTTTTTTTTGACAGCTTACTCAACGTTGCCGTAAATACGACGACGTTGCCGTTTGCGCCGACTCCCCGTTTTCATACAAATCGGAAGTCCGAGTTTGACTTTGACAGTCAAACCACAGAACATCTAGTAAAAACTTGTATGGAGTTTGACGTTTTTACGGAACTTCGAAGTTCCGTAATCACCAGTTTAGGTGACAACTGGGACTAGCAGCTCTGGGGGTCCATTCAGAGTAAGAGTGAGTGCGAATTCGCCACTAAATATCAACTCACTTTTTTAAATAGTTACTGTTTCCACACTTGTAGAACATCATTACAGTTAGGTAAAAATCTGGTTTGTCCCGTAAATACGTTGGAAGTATAAATAACGGTTCCGTTATTTAAATAATAATATATTTCCTAGCTATATTTGCTCTGAATGGACCCCCTGGTAATCGACTTTAACGAAACGTGTTTCCGAATTCAGCGCTTACAAAATTTCAAATTCATTTCACTAACGAAACAATCCGTTAATACACCTGAATAGGCTGGATGTTAACTACCGATTAAGTGAGGATTCAGGAGTCTGTATTCCGCATGTAAACATATTAGCGCAATAATTGGCCTCCAGTACAATTTGTTTTGTTGTATAGCAGTATACATCAAGGTAATAGTCTATATTGCATGTCACCTATGCAATTATTCCGCAATCGATCGAGAAACCAAGTAGTAACATAATTATCCTTGTAATTATAACGATGCATTCGAAGGTTCAATTTACATCTAAATGATCCCTCCATAGAAACTTTTCAAGCAGCAATTCTAAGATGCCCTCGGAAGTATTATCTTTTAATGATATCTGGCAGTCTTGATTTTATTTCATTGTTAGTAATGTTTTAGGAATTTCATTATTATGTTCAAATTCAAATTCAAATAGTTTATTCAGCCACAACACAAGAAAATACATAGGGCACCAATTAATCAAGCAAATAAAAAAGTTATATTCAATGTACAATTATCATTTAGACCTCGAGGGTTATATTGTGTTGCACTGAAACGGTATGCTCTCAGCTGGTACGCAGCTGTTAGTATGTTAGAACTAGTGCAGTATGTTAGAACTAGTTGAGGTACCCGGCTCCACTCGAGGCAATTTAGTATTGGACCAAGCGCTTAGCGTTCTTCTCAATAATGCAATAAGATGTTTTCAAATCCGAGAGAAACATGTAATTAAGCCAGTTAAGGTGGCCCAACCCGGCGGCCTCGACTCATTTGCGGGCACGGTACAAAACCGTGCTGTTGCGCTCTGGGAACTTCTCTGTTTCTAAGAATAAGACAGGCTGATGATGAGGAAGTGTATGATTTGGTAAGATTTACGAAAATTTTAATTTTAAAACGACTTATAGCTAAAATTAAACCACGACCACTGTAGTCAAAAATCTAACAAAAACCAAATAGGTTATAAATCTTGATTAAATAAGCTATGTCTGATGACTAATCTTTTTAAGGTGGTCTTACTTTATCATTGCGTAATCCACATCCAAAATTATTGTATAAAACGCGCGAAAAACTCGAACTTTCGGACCTTATAACTTAGAAACCAAATACAATTTTACAATGCCCTTGGTCATCAGACATCTAGTTCGATCAAATAAAGCTATTTTGAGCAAAATTTTGGATCTATGACAAGAAATATGGGCGTGATCTTCTTTCCCCTTTTGTATGGGGAGATGAGCGGGATGGGCCACCTTAAACAAAAACAACAACTCTTCATGTTGATTATCCATATATACAGGTGTAATTAAATTAATCTATAACCTTCCAGGGGGTTGGTTCGGTGGTGGTGGTATCAGAGAGAGGCATCAGAGTCGATTCTTAAAATGAATAGTGGTCAAAATTAGGTTAAAAAAATCCTGCGGTGGTACTTGTACGATGGTACGGAACCCTTCGTGTGCGAGTCCGACTCGCACTTGGTCGGTAGGTGGTGCTGTTGTCGAGATAATGACCCGAGCGGAGCCGGGCACCTCAGCCAGTAGCATAGAATAAGAAAGATTAAAATTGGTCATTACGCTCGGCTGATTTGAACTGATAATAAATAGACCATTTTATTTCAAATGCTGTTGTGAATTACTTGCATCTACATTGGTACCTAGATAATGGGTTAACTACACACAGAAGGCGTGCTACCGTCGGACAACCGCCAACCGCCGCGCCACCGCCGCGGTGCCGCCGCGGGTGCATGAAGGTCAAAAATGATGACTTTCCACCAAAGCGAAACATATTCTTAGGAATATATATTTTTATGTTGAGACAGTCGTTACCCTATCGATTCTTTACCCTATAATTAGCATAAATGCACTGAGGGCCGAGTGCACGAAAGGACAAAAAAACAAAATCAACGTCAACGTATCATTAAACACGTCACTTTGTATGGACAGTATGGAAGGAATCTCATTAATTTGAGTTTCAGCGACATCTACATTTGTAGCATTGTAATCAGATTTTGAAAATAATCTGATTGAAGTATTGGTCGTGACATTCGTCGGAAGCAGGATTTGAACCTGCGACCTTTGGATTACATGTCCACTGCTCTAAACCAACTGAGCTATCCCGACAATTGTCGGGACCAATACTGTTTCAGTTTATTTTCAAAATCTGATTACAATGCTTCAAATGTAGATGTCGCTGAAACTCAAATTAAATTGAAAATATTGGCTCAAATGTTTTCTTTTTGCTGTCACTTTAGAATGTTTGTTACTGGCAAATACAGATATTTACGTAAAAATAAAGGAAGACAATTCCGCTAGTTTTATTCGCAATCACGTGCAAAATTGTGCCTTGGCCAATGGCCGAATTTTAAAATCTCAGCAGTTGACTTCACGATTTTCTTAAGCTCGGCATATGGCGTACGCCAGGACCTCACATAGGAGGTGCCCGACGACGTCATGGTATTAACCCAACACACCACATGGGAGCTAGGTGCCATGCCAGGACCTTCCTTATATTGCACGGCTACATTGAACTGGACGGAAAACACGGACAATTTTCATTGCCGCTTCGACCATCGTTCATCCAATGCGATGGTACCAACCCGGGCGGGATTTACCCTAGCACCTAGTAAGTAAGGAAGGGGACCTACAGTTTAACGTGGAATCCGAACCACGGCCAGCCTCTCTCAACGGTCGAATGGTCACCCATCCAAGACCAGATCGGACCCAGCGTTGCTTAACTTCGGAGAGCGATCGCCGAAGTGTCGCGCCACTGGGCATGTTCCCTGGTGAATACCTCGAAAACTATAAATTGCCATAAAAATAAATCTCTCTCATAATAATTTAAGCTTTAAAAAAGCCTTTATTGCTGTAACTAAATAACATTCATAATCTAACATTTACCTAATTCTAATTCAACAAAGGCCTCCTCTAAAGCTTTCCGGTTTGACCTGTCTTTTGCAGTGCGTGTCCATTCTGGGCCAGCTACAGGGTCGGATTTAGAGTTGTGGAGGCCCCAGGGCAACAAAGGAGTGGATGCCCCTAATTATTATTCAAATAATCTGGAAACGGCGGTGCATACTTTTCACAGAGACATTGAAGAGGGGAAGGAAGACTGGTCGAACTGCTTTTTGCATACGTTCCAAATAACGCAAACAATCATTTATTGTGAAAAACTATAAATGTATCACTAATGTAACATCTGGTTTTGCTTATCAGAAGCCAGAAACTTTCAGTATTCCCTAAGCGTAATTATAAATGTTATAAAAACACACTGTTATAACGAAAACATATTAAAAACTGCTAAATCGATAAATTGAACATATTTTCGTTATAAAATTAGTGCTCAACCTTTCCTTAAATAAGTAAAATTTATGTGGAGGCCCCTCTCTTGTGGAGGCCCCGGGCAGTTGCCCCGGTTGCCCTCCCTTAAATCCGGCGCTGGCCAGCTATCTTTTTAATGTCGTCTTCCCAACGTTTCGTTTGTCGACCTTTGCTTATTTTACCATCTCGTGGGTACCATTCCATTACCAGTCTCGTCCACTTTTCTTTTCCTGCTCTTAGCATGTGTTCAGTCCATTTCCATTTCAGGCGTTCGCATATGGTATCTATATTTTTAAATTTAGTTTTACTCTTTATATTTCGTAATCTCAACTTGACTCTTTCTTCAAAATTCTTCACAAAATTTCATTGAAATCGGTTCGGTGGTTACGGAGATTGGCGTGTACGAACATAGTGGCACGTGATTTCTGAATTGTTTATATCGCACATATACAGATGTGTCTGCATGTCAGTAAGTATAATGTAGTATTTTGTATTTGCCTGGCGGGTTACTATCGTAAATGATTTCGCTGGGTGAACAGGCAGGCGCGTTAACTAATCTTCCATTTAGTTTAATTTCGTACTATGCTCGCTCACTGGTAAATTTCAGTTCACTTGCATCGTATGTAATGCAACTAAACTTCACATTTAATTATTTACTTGTCTGTTCACCCGAATAATTAATTTACTATACTCGTAGTAATCCCCAGGAATATGGAAGGCTAATACCACAACCACCGTCGTGATATTCGCCTAACAAACCGCATGGGAAATAGGTGTCATGCCAGCACCTTGTTTATATTTCATTTTCGAGCACAGTAAATTGGATCAAAAGGAAAATTTTCATTGCCGCTTCGACCTTCTTTCATTTAATGCGATCGTACCAACAAGAGCGGTATTAATCTAACCACCTAGTAAACCTACAGAGAAATCCCAGAAACATAAAATTATAAAGGTAACCCATTACAACGCCGACCGCGTCCAAAGTTGCTTAACTTCGAATACTGAACGACGAGGCGTCGCGCCACCGTCTTGGTAGATAGACAAGAAATTAACAAACCATTCTATAGGTATACACAAATGCTTTTCATCATTTTCGGACTGTATGCATGCATGTATATCCTATCTTTGCTGGTAGATGACCAGCTTAAGTGATGTGACCTTGTCCAGCAATAACTAGGTTTACACTTACGAAGTCATCGCAGTTATCCTAGTAGTTCTCGCGTTTCCTGACGTCGCTCGTCGTGTCGTGTAATAGTGACGAATAAAAAAATATTATCAACTTAAACTTCAAATCGTATGCACGATACACGAAAAAATAAACAAAGACTCAGACTTAGAGGTCAGAACATATTTAAAGTGTATACTGTGCTGTAAACAATACTTCACATAAATTACTTGGTAAGCAAACCTGTAAATCCTATATAATCCTAATAAAACCTAGCCCAGATTATCCCTACGAGGCTATTTTGGCATCAAACAAATTCTCGCGTACAGAGTTAAATTTAAAATAGTTTTAATCACTACACTATTGGAATATAACTATATGGAAAGTAGGTAATTGTTGTTGTTTTATTTTTGACTAGCTGAGGGCCTGGGCTCCGTTCGTGTCAATGTCGTTTTTAAATTCATCAAAATTCGTTAAGCGGTTTAGGCATAAAAAGCAAAATACAGACAGAGTTACTTTCATATTTATAATATGTGTATGGCTTCATCTTCTATAGATAGCAGGACTATTGCTGGACTTTCGTTATTAGAAATCAGAAATCCTGAGTCTATAATACCGCTAGTGGTTTTCAAAGCGATTTTTTATGTCGGAAACCTTGATTTATCAAAAAAACTAGAATCCGGAATATTTTCGTCAAGAAAATCGCTTTGGAAACCGGTATAAAAGCTGTTTTCGAGACTCGGGATTCCTGATTGCTGATTACGGAATTTCACGAATAGGCCTGCAATTTGTCATCATTTATGAGAACTGAATGATGGTGAGAAGGCTCTCAATCTATCCATTAAAAAAAACCATCTATAATAGTTTGAATCCAACTACATCGTAAGTATCGACGATCAGAAAGCATCCCTTTTTATATACTTATTACAGTATAATATATCTTATTGTGGTTGGTTATAGTGATTGAAGATGACGGCGGCCAGGGTGATAACGCAGTTCCCCATCGATAAAGAGTACGCAAAGAACCCCCAGATCACACCCGCCGAGATCCGAGCGCTGCGCGAGTGGCTCGACCGACAGCCGCACCTGCCTTCCGCCACCATCACAGGTACGTGGTCTCTCTTCGTCCAGCACGAAAGGCTACAATTAGAACTCCTTGATTGTCCTCTCCGATATCCGGACACTGCGAGCATGACTCCACCGACATCGCACCTAACGTCTGCCTCCCTGCAATCTTAATATCCAGTAAAGAAAGGTATACTTAATACCCTCAAGTCATCACCGGCAACAACCGAGCACTGTGACGGTGGCTCGAACTTGCCACATGCCACCTTGAAAGGTATATTGTCCCTATACTCAGAGTATAGTTAGAACGCTCAGTTCACCCTGGCGTCATCACATTCACAGAGTACGTTGTCTCTGCCAGATCGTCCCAGACGACATTCAGGTGCTGCGAGAGTGACTCCATAAACAGCCAGAGCATCACAGGTTTGTGATCTATCTGTACACAAAAAGGAAGTGTGCACTTAGAACTGCCAGATTATTCGAGAACCGTGGGAGTGGCTTGAACGATGAACGGCGGGCGGTTTTGTTTCCCGCCACCCGCAAAGGTCCATGAGTCTAATATTCTTTATTCAAAAGAAAACAACTGAAGAGCAACGGAAACTGGAAACTGGAGAACTGTCTCGATTTCTCCCTCCTTTCTGTGATTAGCAATGATTTCAAAGGTAAGGATACGCCCTTATATTCCGGGAGGTCACGACATTTTTGGTCACGATAAGGTAAATGGCTGAATCTGGGTTCACAGGTTAGAGACCAACCCTCTGATGCTAAATATGTCGGTCTGTCCGTGCCAAGTGGTTGCGTTATCTAGATCGACTATATAAAATAGATTCTGGTATGTACCTTCTCATGAATATACTGATTGTCTGGAAACATCGATACCTATTAATTATACAACAATAACCAGTCGGTTTTATTACTAAATACTTAAATATACCTAAAGTTATATCTGTAACCTAAATCACCGATAACTAAGAAATGCAATCAAATATTTGTTCAGTTTTTATATTGCCAAGCAAGTATGTACGGGCACTTTCATGTTTCGTCATTTGCATCCATTTACCTTATCATATATATTGTATGTCACCATAACTACTTTTTCAGTCGCCTTATCTACGTAACGCAACCACTTGGAACAGGCAGACCGACACATTTAGCTTCAGAGGGATCGTCTTTATGATGTGAACCCAGTTTCAGCCATTTACGTTATCGTTACCATTTTTGTTGCGACCTCCTAGTCTATTATATAGAATTGAAACAAATCTTTTCCATACAAGCAAAAAGTAGCGTCATCTATCCAAACTCGGAGGAACTACGTGAGCGCCGTGTCAAAGTCGTGTTGACAACTCGCCGCCATGTTGCATTAGGTCTAACGATGTAACCTTGTACCTGCGTCCTTAAATGTTTTCTTTTTAATTTAAACTTTTAAGTTCTTTTAACTTTTATGAATGAAAAATGTTTTTTGTAATTTCAAGGTATTCAAGTTAAATACAATTTGAATTTTCTCTTGTACCTGCTTGGTCTGGATCTAACTGCCTGTCATGTCAAAATTTGTTTTCGTTATATCTAGGGAAACACTGGTCGAAGACCCATCATGCGACCACTCGAAGTAAAGGTCCCGACCTGATCTACCTGCCTGTCATGTCAAAATTTGTTCTCGTTGTATCCTTGTGAAACACTGATCGTAGACCCATCATGCGACCACTCAAAGTAAACGTCCCGATCTGATCTACCTGCCTGTCATGTCAAAATTTGTTCTCGTTGTATCTTGTGAAACACTGATCGTAGACCCATCATGCGACCACTCAAAGTAAACGTCCCGATCTGATCTACCTGCCTGTCATGTCAAAATTTGTTCTCGTTGTATCTTGGGAAACACTGATCGTAGACCCATCATGCGACCACTCAAAGTAAACGCCCCGACCTGATCTAACTATCTGGAATGTCAAAATTTGTTTTCGTTATATCTTGGGAAACACATGACAGCCAGATGGATCAGGTCGGGGCGTTTATTTTGAGTGGTCGCATGATGGGTCTACGACCAGTGTTTCCCAAGATATAGCGAAAACAAATTATGACATGACAGGCAGGTAGATCAGGTCGGGACGTTTACTTTGAGTGGTCGCATGATGGGTCTACGACCAGTGTTTCCCAAGAAATAACGAAAACTAATTTTGACATAACAGGCAGGTAGATCAGGTCGGGACGATTACATTGAGTGGTCACATGATAGATCACATTTAAAAAAATCTTTGATTACGCACTCATACTCATATCCACTCCAAAAAAAACCAGAAAGAAAAAGGACGCCCGTACAAGGTTAATTCACCTACACGTGCGACGCGCGGCATGGCGTCTCTTGCCCGCTTATGAAGTTTGGTAGTTAATTAAATTATCAATTGAAAATGCAATTATTCAATTGTTAAACAGAAAAAAATATTATCTGAGTTTACTTATCGATGATACGTTATTACATGAGTCTTTGTAACTTTCGTATCGTTTTTTATGCATCCTTTTATTACGCAACAAGGGCATTTTCACGACTCAACATCACTCTGCAGTGGTCCGCAGACGACTGAGTCGCGTTGGCCCTAAAACGAATATTTTAGGGCCAACGTACTGGTGCCATTATTCGTGCGCGTTGACCGGGTCCTTACGAAGTAATATATAAGTCAATGGTGATTAGTGATTTCTCCTCTCCTAACATTTTTGCCACCCTGGTACTTTTGCCGAGATTTCAATATAAGTAATTAAAATTCCATAACAAATCGTTAAGGATCGTAAAAATTAAAACAAGCTGCGTGGTCAGGTCACACAGACGGGGCACAAATCCAGATTACAAACTTGTAAAACATTTAGAGGACACAATTTTTCGTCTAGCCCTCAAATCCCAAACGCGCGATAGCCAACAATTTATAGCTCAATGCCCACATTTAATGTATAGTCGCATTCAAAAGTGCAGTACCACATTCCAACGCGATTGAACGGGAGGAGGGGATAGCACCGCCGCCCCGCCCGCGCGGGTTGCGGTGGGACATCCATCCCCCGCCTGAAGACCGTCGGGAGGGGGAAGGGGCACGCCACATGAGCAAAACAAACTAGACTTATGCCGTCGATGGTACATCTAAATTGCATCTTTAAAACAGTGGTTGAGGTGCAATATAACATAAAACGAGTTATCAAACTTGCTTAATCACTTTTTTTACATCCTATGAAACGAGTTTTTTTGCATTTTTCGGAATGATGTTGTTTAGGAAACAAGTTTTGACGGAGGTTTTTTTTGCATGTAAAGGTTATTATTATCAAATCAAATCAAATCAAATCAAAAATCATTTATTCTTCATAAACATACACAGTAAGATTTACAAAATAAAAGCAGCACAATGAGTAAGCAAGTAGTAATGAAGAAAAGGGGCCATCTCAGCATAAGTTGCTTTTCACTCATTGAGCAGCAACGCTGATTTACGTCTGGTCCCTAAAGAAATAAAATAAAAAAACAAATCCTTGTAAATATCATATCTGTCGAAACGTATTTAAAAAAAAGAGAGAAATAAATAAATAAATAAGCAACACAATACAAAAAAAGAGTATAGAAAATATCAAAGAGTAATGCACACACATCCGTTTAAAAACATAAATCACATTTGAAGAAAAAGGAAGCAACATTTGCAAACTAGCTAAACAATCTACATTGTCGCTCAAGCACTAACTTTGAGGGTGCTTTGCTGACTTTTAAGAAGCCACGCTTTGCAAGAGCGCTTAAAACCTAAAATGGAAACGTTTTGACGAATTGGTGGTGGAATATTATTCCAACATTTTGTGGCATTATACTTAAAGCAGCCCTCAAACCCAGTACTTACATGCTGCGGCACAATTAGAAGATATGTACTAGCTCGAGTTGGGTACTTATGTCTATCTTGAGAAAAACACAACTTCTCAAATAAATATTTAGGTTCTTTGAAATTTATAATTTTGTGTAGTTGACATGCAAAATGCAATTCGCGTCTTGATTTCATTTTTATGATTCCGTTTGCGTTGAATACTGGAGTAATATGTGAGTGTCAAGGAATGGAAAAACAAAATCTAGCACAAGCATTTTGAACCCTTTGAACCATTTTCGGTTATTGCTAATAAACGTGGCCCGTAAACTTAGAGATTAGTTGTTCATAGTTCAAATTCCACGCGAGACTCTAGGTACCTTCACTTTCTTACAAGGAGGGTACAGTTAATCGCCCCCGAATTAGTATACCTTTACATTGAATAAAAGGTGATCCAAGCGACAGTTAAAAAATATCGCTGTTTCCCATCTAGTGCAATATACCAAACATAAGGAATTCCACGCATGACACATAGTTCTCGCCCCATGCGTTGGGCTCATATCATGACAGTATTGGTAGTCAAAATTAAGTATCGTACTGTGAAATTATATTTTTTAAATTTTTATTATTTTTAAATTTTACCTGTTTGTTGTTATAGTGGCAAAATAAATACACACTCTGTGAAAATTTCAGCTGCCTACCTATTGCGGTTCATGAGAAACAGCCCTGTGACAGACGGACGGACGGACGTATGAATGGACGAAAGGACAGCGGAGGCATTATAATAGGATTCCGTTGGCACCCTTTGGGTACGGAACCCTAAAAATAATCCGTGAATCTAACTGTAATTCCAATAATAACAAAATAAAGCCAACCAAGGAAATCGGTTACTCTAACTGAGTGAAAACAGTTAGCCTTAAATATTTAATGTTACTGTATCTTTCAATTGTTTTTTTTTATTGTGTGCAATAACTATTTTCTCTTACTGATTCCCTAATTATTTAAAAACTATTTCTAGCTTTAGTATTTTTTTTCCATTCTTACTTACGTCTTATATTCAGTGAAAAGGTACTGTCCAATCTGTTAAAATTACTGTACCTTTTGAAACCGCCTAATTTGTAGTCAGCCGTAATGTTTAATCAGTTAAAATAACCGTTTCAAAATCATCTGATCTGTCACACGTGTTATTTTCACCAAGCGGTACTGTTCAATCGGGTGAAATATCTGTTTAATACTCACTGTTTTGGCTAATAGATTAAAGTAATAAGAAATACTTTACCATAATTGACTGAATTTCAACTGTGCTAAAACAGTAATTAGTTGTACATTTTTTTTTCAGTTCCTACAAACGGGAACCGATGACGTAACCAACCATTTCAAACAAAATATGTATGTTACATTTAACGTAGCCTTCAAACGACCATGTTGGCATGACATGATGAAGCAAATGTCGCTGCATTGTCATCCATTTCAATTGTTACCAGTAATTGTGTAATTATCTAAGCGGCATTAACTAAAAGGGGACGATTAGATACATGTCATCTAGCATGTTCGATCAATTAAACACAGAAAGGTGTACTATTTTAATTATTGAGGGTGTGGCGGGGGGGGGGGGACAGAAAACGTGAAAAACATTGAATTAAATTAGGCTGCAGAGCATGCCAAGGAAATATACAAACATACATACATACATTTGAAATACATAACTCTCCTTCTTTCGCAGTCGGGTAAAAAAGATGCCGCTAAATGACCCTCACTTCCTCGTAAATTTCTCAGAGAATACTTAGCTTATCGAGCTTATTTATTATTATATAACTTCAGGTGCATCCGCACTAAATTAATTTACTTTCCTTTCATTAAGACAGACTCTGCTCGATTGAAAAAAAACGCCGAAATAGGCCTATTTTTCCACATTTCTCGTTATTTCTTCCAAGTCGAAAACATGGAAAAAAACTCTATTTATAAAATGTTTCGAAATTTCACCCGAAAATCTTTCGAACATTTAGTTTTTTAAGATTTTGTTTTTTTTTAACAAGCTAAAAGTTTTGAGATTTCCCTTTTTTATGTGAATGAACACATGTATACGCCTAGTAAATCATTCCTACTGTCATGATATTAGCAATACACAGCAATTCCGAAGGAAGTAGGTGCCAGGGCCTTCCCAGTGCTACAGTGAACTGGATTAAAAACACTCATTTTTTTAATGCCTCTTTGACCATATTTTAATCTATGCAGTGGTACCATCCCGGGCGGCCTTAACCCTACCGCCTAGATTTGCGAACCGTGGAACAGCTCGCATGTGTGTAGCTCGTAGCGGTGTATGGACTGGGCGGAATCTAACAAGAAAACTTCTTGCACAAGAACTACATATTGTTTTACTTACACACTTATGGACCTGAATGCACTCAGGTTCCAACACCCCCTTAATTCCCAGGAATATGATATGCATATATGTATAATCGACCGTAAAGCAAGGACACATGAATGGAAGAAAGAGCCCATTGCAAAGAACTACTTTACGAATACACTGCAAGGCTGGACCCGAACCAGCAAAACATACCATTCGCGCGTTTGCGTCTAACCAATTTCGAATTAACGCTTCATGGTCGATTATACATGTTCGTGTTAGGAGGCGATGATTGAAACACGGTGTTCGACAATAGACTGATTTTATTTCATAAGAAATGGCAGTGCATATATTTATAACTACCCACACCTGACATCCCCCTTTCTAATAATTTAATAAAATTTATGACATGCAAATCTTTTTTTTTTTTTTTTGTTTTTTTTTTTTTTTTTGCTAAAATAATAAATAATTTCAAATCACATGCAATGATTCTAAGAAAAATTATTGTGTGATATAAACATAGTAAATTCAAAATAACATTGACACAAAATAAACAACTAAAATTCAGACTATGTGCAAATTGCAAAAATACATTACATCTAGAACTTTGTATTCAAAACTATTTCATAAGTGTATCCATATTCTTAATTAATATATGTACATTGAATAATTCAGTAAGTATAACAATAAATTAATTTGATTTCATGCATTTTTTATTTATTGTTCTTAAAACCGGCTATAGTTCAGTCGATCAGGAACTCTCACCGTCCTGCCAAAACAAGTAACATATGGTTCATTGTTGGGCACAACATGGGTTGGTGGGGACACGGGAGCCAGCGGCAATGCTCGCCTCCGAGGCAAGGCTATTTCATCTAAGTCTGAAAAATGTGGTTCAGTGTCAAGGCGGTGCGCTGAGTCAACAATTATGTGACGACGATTGCGCACTATCTGATTTCCAGCATTTAGGCAAACTACATAGGACCGTTCCCTTAACCTCCGTGTTATAACCCCAGGGACCCATTTATTTTCCATACGTACTTTGACTTTTTGATTTTTCATTAGTGGTTGTAAGTTCTTGGCTGTCTTGTCATAATAGATTTTTTGTTGTGTTTGTCTGGCCTTTAGGTTAGCATGAACATTTTTCTGAAGTTTGGGTTTCAAAAGTTTTTGATTGGTAGGTAAAATGCTCCTAAGCTTCCGACTGTTTAATAATTCTGCTGGGGATGCTATGATGTTGTCGAGGGGAGTATTTAAATATTCTAACAGTGCTAATCTGAAATCATTCTTGTTAAAATCGGTCTTTTTAAGCATGTTTTTTACTATCTGTACAGCACGTTCTGTCTGACCATTGGACTGAGGATATCGTGGGGAAGATGTGACATGTGTGAATTTCCATTCGTTAGCGAACTCTCTGAATACTTCAGACGAGTATTGCGGACCACAATCCGACATTACAATGTTTGGAATGCCCTGTCTACTGAATATTATTTTTAAATTTTTTATAATGTTTTCTGAGGTGGTTGACTTAAGGTGCGTTACTTCTATAAACTTACTAAAGTAGTCAATAACTAGAAGATAGTTCTCGCCTTTATATTGAAATAGGTCAGTTCCTATTTTGGACCAAGGTAGCTCTGGGACTTTATGTTGGAGCAAGGTTTCTTTACTATTTTCCCGTCTGTATGTTAGGCAAGCCTGGCAGTTGGATATCATGTCCTGAAGCTGAAAGTTCATGTTCGGCCAGTACATAATTTCTCTAGCTCGTAATTTACATTTTTCTAGTCCATTGTGACCAATGTGAATGTTTTTCAACATTTCACGCCTCATTGTTTTCGGTATTATAATTTTATTTCCTTTCCACACTAAGCCATAGGCTATTGTTAATTCTTCCTTAACGTTCCAGTAGGGCTTTAATATGTCAACCAGTAAATGTTTGTTTTCAGGCCAGCCTTTTTTTATTTGTTTAATAAGAAGTTGGATTTCATCATCATTGTCAGAACTTACCTGCATTTGTTGGAAATGAGTATCGGTGAGTGAGTTGCTGGTTGTGATGACTCGCACCTGGGCCTGCACTTCTCGCTCATCGCTGTACTCCGAGCTCTGACCATCCGTGGCCCTAGTCTGGTAGGCTCGTGATAGGGTGTCTGCGATGTATAAAAACTTACCAGGTGTATAGACAAGCTCAAATGTGTACGGCTGAAGTCTCATTAGCATTCTCTGCAAACGAGCCGGTGCGTGCGCTATGGGTTTCTTAATGATGCTGATTAGGGGCTTGTGGTCTGTTTCTATAGTGATATCGGCCCGACCATACACATAGGTGTAGAATTTTTCACATGCGAAAACAACTGCTAATAGTTCCTTCTCAATCTGTGCATAATTTTTTTTCCGCTTTAGTTAGCGATCTAGAAATGTAACTTACCGGAAGACCATCCTGCAGGAGGCAACCACCAAGCCCGGACTGGCTGGCATCGACGGAGATCCGCACGGGCTTTTCTAAACTGTAGTACTGCAAAATTGGACTTGTTGTCAGTGATGCTTTGAGCGACTCAAAGCATTTCTGGTGCCGCTCATCCCAATGCCACTCAATGTCTTTTTTAAGCAACTCACGAAGCGGCTCAGTTTTTTCCGACAAACTCGGAATGAATGTACCTACATATGTTACCAAGCCTAAGAACCTCTCCACATCTTTACTATTTTTTGGAATGGGCATATTTTTCACCGCAGAGATGTGTGACTCATCGGGCTGAATTCCATGTTTTGTTATTTTGTGGCCCAGGTATTTAAGTTCACTAAACCCAAATTTACATTTTTCCAAATTTAATTTCAGATTGATCTCTCTACACCTTTGGAGCACTTTTTTAAGTCTTAGATCATGCTCTTTCTTTGTTTTACCAAAAATTAATATGTCGTCAATAAATATACAGACTCCTTCCAGGTCATCCATGAAGGTAAATACTGCTTTGTGAAATACCTCTGAAGCTGAGGATATTCCATACGGCAGTCGCAAGAATTTGTATCGACCAAACGCTGTGTTAAATGTGCACAGGTCTGTACTGGTTGGATGTAACCTAATCTGCCAAAACCCAGACGATGCATCTAAGGTGCTAAAATATTTTGCATTAGATAAATTGGACACTAACTCATCGAGTGTGGGAAGCTTAAAATGTTCACGTTTGATTGCTTTATTTAAATCTCTTGGATCTAGACATATACGTAGTTCCCCATTAGCTTTTTTGACAACTGTCATGCTATTTACCCAGTCCGTGGGACCTTCGACTTTTTCTATGATTTCTTGTTGCTCCATTTCTCTCAACTTTGCCTTAACGCTGTCCCTGAGCGCTAAAGGCAATTTTCTTGGTGCGTGGACGACAGGGGGAATGTTTTTATTTAACACTATCTTATATTCGGTAGGTAAGCAACCTAAGCCCTGGAAAACATCTGCATATTCAGAAGTGATACCTTGCCTCATTGCTGTATCAGTTGCACTGAGCGACATAACACGTTGAATAACATTCAGTTCCTGACATGCCTCAATACCTAATATTGGAGGAGAGGGCACGTCCGCAACAATAAACTCTAGTATGTATTCCTGATCCTTATATGCAAATTTCAGACGACACTTGCCTAAAACGGTTATCAAAGAACCCGAATAGCCGTGTAGTTTTGTATTCGTTTCTAACAGACTTGTCGGTAATACACTGATTTGCTGCAGATATCTCAGAGGCAAAACATTTACGCTGGCCCCAGTATCCAATTTGAACAGTATTTCAGACTTGTTTATGAGTAAAGATAGTGACCAACCCTTGTCGTGATCTGTCAACCCATAAATTACCTGTTCGCTGCTTTCATTTTCCGCTATGTGATACACACACATGCGTGAATAATGATTAAATCGCGAGCACTGCCTACACTTTTTCCCGTAAGCTGGGCACTGAAACTTGTTATGAACTGTTCCGCACTTTTTACACTCGCGATGGTCCGGAGCTTGGAAGGGAGGACGGTGCGTTCCGCTGCGGGCGGGGGTTGAACCCGCGCGAACGCACCCACCAGAGCTGCCCAATCCTTCGCCATGGCTGCTATTTCCACTACAGCCACGGCGAAATAATCCGCTTGCATCAGTATGAGAAACACCGCCGCTGTCACCAGTGACATTGACAGCTCGTTGTCCGCGACCGCGAAAATTGCCAGTGTTGCCATTTCGATGGAAGCGATCTCGCCAAACGCCGCCGTCGCTGCGGCCCCCGAAGCCGCCTCCGTCGCCGCTCGCGCGCGTTGCCTGATTTCGCCGCTGTCCAACCCAACAGACGACGCCTCCGCACTGTTCACAATCGCAGGACACTACCGTATTATTGTCCTTACATACCGTGTCCACTTGCTCTGTTTTCAAAATATCCTTTGCGTGAACCCTAGCCATTTCTGCAGCTCTGCAAATATCAAGCGCCTTCTCTAAATTGAGATCCGCTTCCCTTAGAAGTATTTCCCTAATCGCCGTCTCTCTAACACCACAAATTAAAATGTCCTTAACAAGATCATTCTTCAAAATGCCGAATTCACAGTTTCCCGCCATTTTGCCTAACTCGTACACATATTGTTCTATGCACTCGCTATCTTTTTGCACACGAGTAAAAAACTTATGCCTTTCTACTGTAATGTTCTTTTTTGGTTGAAAATATGTGTCAAATCGCTGCAACAAGTCTTTTACTTTCGCAAACGTCTCTGTAAACTGCTCATACACTTCTCGACACTGTTCGCCTATGAGATGCAATAAAATGTTTACTTGTACCTTGTCCGGTTTTTCGTTGAGCTCACAAGCAATATAATAAACTTCGAAAGATTTGCGCCACTTTTGCCAGTCCTTGCTTAAATTACCCGACGTTACATTCGTTAAGTTATTTTCGAAACTAAACGGAGGAGGCGGCGGAAGACCGGCTTCCATGATTGCAACAAGCACACGACACAATATACTACTCGATGCACAGTCACTATGTACAGTTCAGGAGTTTAAATTTCAGATCCTACCGGCTGCGCCATGTTCGTGTTAGGAGGCGATGATTGAAACACGGTGTTCGACAATAGACTGATTTTATTTCATAAGAAATGGCAGTGCATATATTTATAACTACCCACACCTGACAATACATGCATGCCTATCACATGCCTTGGAATTAGGGACGTACCTGCTTAGTAAGAAAAAGTATATTTACCCCCTTAAGGTGGGCCATCCCGCTCAACTCCCCATACAAACGGGGAAAGAAGATCACGGCCATATTTCTTGTCAGATATCCAAATTTTTGTTTAAAATAGCTTTATTTGATCGAACTAGATGTGTGATGACCGTTGGCATTGTAAAATTGTGTTTGGTTTCTAAGTTATAAGGTCCGAAAGTTCGAATTTTTCGCGCGTTTTATACAATAACTTTGGAGGTGGATTACGCAATGATAAAGTAAGAACATCTTAAAAAGATTAGTTATCAGACATAGCTTATTTAATCAAGATTTATAATATATTTAGTTTTTGTTAGATTTTTGACTACAGCGGTCGTGGTTTACTTTTAGCTATAAGTCGTTTTGTAATTAAAATTTTCGTAAATCTTACCAAATCATACACTACGTACATTGTCTTTTTTGTGGACATGTTGCATCTTCCTCATCACGGAGCCTGTCTTTTTCTTTGAAACAGAGAAGGTCCCGGAGCGCAACAACACGGTTTTGAACCGTGCCCGCGAATGAGTTAGTCCCGCCGGGTTGGGCCACCTCAATTGTTTGATCTGACGGTTTGACACTGATTGCAGACTTCGATCTGCTGGTGACGCTGCACTGCTGCTACCTGAGCTCGGAGTTCGCCAAGCAAGTTCTGGACCTGCACTTCACGCTTCGCACACTCTTCACGGGCTTCTTCGAGAACCGACGTTTCGACAAGAAGGTGGAACTGGCGCTGAATACTGTGTTGGTACCCCCATTTTGTCCAGTAATTTACATCAGCAGGCCAATTCCTCGAATTCCGTAATCAGGAATCCTGAGTCCAGCTCGAGTCTAAATCGCTATAAAAGGTTCTTGACGAAAATATTCCGGAGCATAGTATTTCAATGAATCAAGGTTTTCCGACGCAAAAATCGCTTTGGAAACCGCTTAAAACCTGTCTCAGGATTTCTGATTCCTGATTACGGAATTCCAGGATTACGTTTGCTGCACGAGTGTAACTGAAACACGAAGCAGAGTTCAATAAACATTGTCGAACTAAGCAAGTACGTCGCTTTTTTAACGAATGTGATATGTGTGTGGAATCGACCGTGAAGAAAGGACACATTAATTAAATAAAGAGCCCTGTAAAAAGAACCACTTCATGAATTGTTTGCATCTCTTTGTCCAGGGGCTAAAGGCGATAGGTCTGGGTTCAAATCCTCGTCCCGTCTATGCACCACTTTTTTCTCTTTCTGAGTTGGATAAGGGGAATTTTGTTAATAATGCGAGCTGTTTCATGGTTTGGAACCCATGTAAAGCTGTAGGTGCTGTGGTTAAACCCGCCATGCTACAGTATGGCGGGTTAAACCCGTCTAAAATTTTCGCCACCTGCTGTATACTTATAATTTAGCATTCTCTTACAGTCCCTCCTCCCGTAACCTCCTACTAACACAGGATTAGGCTCACGCCTAACACTATGGAACATATGACGCTTCGGTAACTTTAGTTTTGAACAATCACGCGAACGGTAAAATGCGCCCTCGGTCCAAACCACCTCGTCGCTTCGCCAGCCTTTTTGCTCGCCTATTAAGGGTCGGACCGTGATGTTAAATAGCCTAAAACCTTCCTCAAGAATTGGGATAGTACTAAACGCAAAAATATAGTTTTCTAAGCTAGGAACTCCAGGGATTAACGCGTTCACACAAAAAAACAAACAAAGTGTAGAGCATTATATATTAAAAATAAATTTTAGCACATATATTTTTGATGTAGATTTATGTGAGCGATCAGCCGGAAATAATTGAATGTATTGGAATTAACCGATCGTTTAAGGAAGCTAAACCTTTTAATTTAGACAAATATCTAACACACGGCAGGACTGGTGAATATGACGCCATACAAGACATGTAACAAATCACGTGTTCGTGTTAAAATACGAAATCTTAGATGATCAGCTACATCAAACATGATATGGAAAATAAATAGTATTATGTATATATAGTAGGACATAATGTGTATGTTTGCGCTAGAAGTCACAACATCAAGCCAGGTGTGTAGTAAAAAATGTACAAATTAAGAAACAGATAAGGAATTAAGTAAACGAAGATCGAATTTAATAACAGCTGATAAATAAATACTTTAGTAAACAAAAACATTATGAGAAATCATTAGGAGGTCGTTATTATGCACAGGACGAGCATTTTAGAGTCAGTATGAAAAGAGAGCCGTCGTGACATACAAGGGAACTAAAATTGGGTGTTTTAATTCAATGATTTCAGCAATAAATCCCATCGGACTGTTATCATAAATGACTGATAACACGTAGATCATGAAGCAAACTACATATTTATTTGTTTTATTATTTGAGCAATTTTTTTATGTAATCAAATAATCCGTTGTTTTATATGAGCTAGTTATGTGAGGAGTTTGAGATTCGGTACCCAAGGTCATAAAAAAACTGAGGGTACCTTTTTTTACTGTTTGGAGATGTATTAATTTGCACCTGGCATTTTAGACCAACATTACCACAATCTATCAGACATTTGTAATTTAATAGTTCAAGGTGACCCTTTTGTATACATACATATTTTTTTCTTTTTATACTGCACCGATGTACCATATATGCATACGATGAAGCAAAGATTAGCATTCTGATACCAGACAGACAGCCATTTACAGAGTGTTAAATTTGACATCATTCATTATGTACGACCGGTCCAATACGACCAAAATATGGTAAAAACTAGACGACCTGGGGGTCCATTCAGAGCAAGAGTGAGTTCGAGTTCGGGAGTGAGTTAACCGAAAAATAGCTGGGAAATATATTCTTATTTAAATAAAGGAACCGTTATTTATACTTCCAACGTATTTACGGTACAAACCAGATTTTTACCTAACTGTAATGATGTTCTAGAAGTGTGGAAACATTAACTATTTAAAAAATGTGAGTTGATATTTAGTGGCGAATTCGAACTCACTCTTACTCTGAATGGACCCCTAGATGACTGAACACTTTGAGTGTTTGATACGGACTATATCAAATTCATACAGCTGTATTCTATCTTTACGATGGAGAATGCTCTTCACAGCTGCATTACGCTGTCCCTCCGTCGCCTTTCTACCACCGCACAACACGGAACGGACAGGGAATGCACGCATTCAATGTCGACATTCCAAAAATAAAAACCCATCGATCCTCTAGATCTTTTATCTATAGGGTCGGTAAACTATATGTGGAATGGACTCTCTGCCGAAGTTTTTCCCTCAAAGTACAACCTGAGGCCCTTCAAACGTGGTTTGAAGAAGCACCTGGCCGGCCGGCATGGTTTTTGCAGCCCCTCTGAAACTTTTTTGACTAAATGTAGAAATCTAAAAGCAAATGGATTTATTTGTTTATGCATGTATGCTGTTTCTGCTTATATCTAGAAATCATATTACCTACAGATTTCTAATGTGAAAAATCGACTTTATTATTAGTATTATCATTATTTAAATAAATGACGGAATAAAACAATATTAATAATCCATTTTTAGTCTGGAGTTTTATTTGGACTTGCTGAGGCGTTTCACTACACATTATTACATTTGTTTAAAGGTGAATTTGTAAGGCGCGAGTGGTTGACTAGTCCTAGCGCTTTAATGAAGACTTGTCTCTGTCTCGCAGACTGCTGGCGCCACTGGAGACCCCCACCGTGGACAACTACCGCGCCATCTACTGCCGGCTGGTGGACAGCGACACACGCAACTTTGTCTTCGTAGATGTGATCCGAGGCCTGCTGATGATCTACGACCTCTGGCAACAGGTGATATGAAGTGTTTCGGTTATTTTTAGGGATCCGTACCCAAAGGGTGCCGACGGAACCCTATTACTAAGCCTCCACTGTCCGTCCGTCTGTCCGTCCGTCCGCCCGTCCGTCCGTCCGTCCGTCCGTCCGTCCGTCCGTCCGTCCGTCCGTCTATGTCTCATGTCTGTGTCTCATGAACCGTAATAGGTAGGCAGCTGAAAATTTCACAGAGTGTGTATTTTATTTGCCGCTACAACAACAAATAGGTAGAATTCGAAAATTATAAAAAATAAAACAGAAAAAAACGTATTTTTTGTGTTAAATCTTGTACGATGGTACGGAACCCTTCGTGTGCGAGTCTGATTCAGCACTTGTGAGTCTATTATTTCTCTAGTCTAGTATTTTCTCTCAGGAACCGGCCTTCTAATATTTCAAGAGTGATCAAAATCATCATGATATTATCATTTAAAATTAACTTTTTCACTTTGCAGGAAGAGGGCACTTGGCCAGGGCTCGTGATATTGATTGACATGGACCAGGTCACGCTGGGACACCTCGCCAGGCTCGACCTGATGACCGTCAAGCAGTTCCTCTACTTCTTGCAGGTCTGTCGCTTTCTTCCTACAGGCATTTTTCTACAGGTCGTGCCGTCACGATTTGACGGCAAGACCTGTAGAAAAATGCTTAGTGATCCTTCACTGAAAAAAATAATCAGTGAATCTAACTGTAATTCCAATAATAACAACCGTCTTGCAACGTTCATAGAGCCAACTAAGCAAACCGGTTACTCTGAGTGAAAACAGTTAGCCTCAAGGTGGGCCATCCCGCTCAACTCCCCATACAAACGGGGAAAGAAGATCACGCCCATATTAATTGTCAGAGATCCCAAACTTTGCTCAAAATAGCTTTATTTGATCGAACTAGATGTCTGATGACCGTTGGCATTGTAAAATTTTGTTTGGTTTGTAAGTTATAAGGTCCGAAAGTTCGATTTTTTCGCGCGTTTTATACATTAACTTTGGAGATGGATTACGCAAAGATAAAGTAAGAACATCTTAAAAAGATTAGGCATCAGACATAGCTTATTTAATCATGATTAATAATCTATTTGGTTTTTTTAGATTTTTTTACTACAGCGGTTTTGGTTTACTTTTAGCTATAAGTCGTTTTGTAATTAAAATTTTCGTAAATCTTACCAAATCATACACTATGCACATTGTCTGCATGACCCCTGTCTTTTTTTTTAAACAGAGAAGGTCCCAGAGCGCAACAGCACGGTTTTGTACGGTGCCCGCGAATGAGTTAGTCCCGCCGGGTTGGGCCACCTTAAACATTAAACGTTACTGTATCTTTTAATTGTTTTTTTACGGTGTGCAATAACTGTTTTCTCTTACTGTTTTCGTAACAGTGTGAAAACTGTTTCTAGTTTTAGTATTTTTTTTTCTATTCTTACTTACGTCTTGTATTCAGTGAAAAGGTACTGTCAAATCTTTTAAAATTCCTGTAGCTCTTGAAACTGAACAGTTCCACGCTCAGTTTGTAGTCAGCCGTAATGTTCAATCAGATAATATAACCGTTTCAAATCACCTGATCTGTCACACGTGTTATTTTCACCAAGCGGTACTGTTCAATCGGTAAAAATAACTGTTTAATACTAACTGATTTGGCTCTTTCAAATATACTAACCGTAAAACTTTAATAGTAATGAAAATTACTTTACCGTAAATAACTGAATTTTAAGGCGCTAGGAGTAGCCAACTACTCGCGCCATACAAATGTAATAATATGTAGTGAAACTCTTCAGCAAATCCAAATAGAATTCCAGACTGATAATGGATTGTTAATATTTTTTTATTCCATCATTTATTTAAATAATAATAAAAATAAAAAAGTTGGTTTTTCTCATTAGAAATCTGAAAGTAATTAGATTTCTAGATATAAGCAAAAACAGCATATATGCATAAACAAAAATTCCATTTGCTTTTAGATTTCTACATTTAGTCAAAAAAGTTCGGAAATGGACACCGTTTCCGCAATGTATTTTGTATAGAAAAAGGAAACATACATTAACGAAAATAGGTCGATTCCTAGACAAGGAATCATATATTGTAAGAATGACACTTATAATCGTCAGACTTAGTTAGTTAACTTGGGGTGCCTCGTCTAACTTTGCGATTTGGCTAGTACCAGGGCCTTAACTGTGCTAGAACAGGTAACAGTTCAAAGTCACCCTTGGCCTGGACTGCTTGAGCCACAGACGGTTTGTAGGGTCGCTCAGTTAGTTCTACAGGTACTCTCATGAACGTTGCTCTGAAGAGCTTACATTCCTTATTCCACCCTATCCAACCTATATCCGGGGCACCCGCCGCAGAGAATCAGAGCACCCCCTTGTGGTTGACATTAGGCTTTTGAGAAAGAACCGTTTCTCAACTTCATTTCAGGATATGGAACTGTCTGCCTATGTCTGCTAGCGAGTGCCGTAGTCTTCAACCGTAATTTGAACAAGCTCGATATCTCAGCGATAGTCCGCAAATCGGTGCCTCGCTGAACGTGGTCCGAGTTCAGGTGGATTTGGCTGTTCTGAGCACCTTTGGTTTCTCAGCACAGCCCATACCAGTTTGTTATAAACAAAAAGATAAATCGACGTATGCGGACACAATTTCAGGAGGCGATGCTGTGCCGGCTGAAGGGGGTCCATTTCCTGAACGCGCCTTCCTTCATGGACAGGCTGATGATGATGCTGAAGCCGTTCATGAAGAAGCCTCTCCTGGACATGCTCCGTATACACCAAAAAGAGTCGGATACTATAGAAGAGTTCGTACCTCGCGCTGCGTTCCCCAAGGACAGTGGTGGGATGTACAAGGGATTCGATACTCTGAGAGGTGAGCACATTACCAGAGAAGGTATAGGGAGCTAACGTTATGCTACGTACAACATTCGCCGAAAACTGACTGGGGGTCTATTCAGGGTAAGCGTGAGTTCGAATTCGTCACTAAATATCAACTTACTTTTTTAAATAGTTAATGTTTTCACTCTTTCTGAACATCATTACAGTTAGGTAAAAATTTGGTCCATCCCGTAAATAAGTTGGAAGTATAAATAACGGTTGAACTCGAAACTCACTCTTACCTACCGACTCTTACTCTTACCTACTTACTCTTACCTACCTACTCGAGCTCACTCTGGGCCCATTCAGAGTGAGTGAGTTAACCTAAAAATCGGGAGTGAGTTAACCTAAAATAGCCGGGAAATATATTATTATTAAAATAACGGAACCGTTATTTATACTTCCAACGTATTTACGGGACAAACCAGAGTTTTACCTAACTGTAACGACGTTCAAGAAGTGTGGAAACATTGACTATTTAAAAAAGTGAGTTGTTATTTAGTGACGAATTCGAACTCACTCTTGCCCTGAATGGACCCCCTGGTCAGTCCGAGTTCTCACCTAAATTGACGTTTTTTCCGTAAACGAAGTTACATATAAACGTCAAACCCTATGCAAGTTTTTACTAGTTATTCTGTGGGTTTACTTCTTCAAGCTGTCAAAATCAAACTCGGACTTGCGATTTGTGTGAAAACGCGGAGTCGGCGTAAACAGCAACATCAAATTATTTACGGAGACGGTGAGTAAACTGTCAAATCAAACTCGGACTCGTAAATGTTAGTTCGCACTGCGCGCGCTCTTCAATTTGTCCATGCATTGGAAAACGATAGTCGATCGGTTGGGCGTAAACACCAATTTAGGTGACAAGTGGGACTAGCGGCTCTGATTATTTTCGCTGGTACCATTTAGGTAGACATTTCTAACCAGCGCCATCTCCCGTCACTCCCAACACTAGTTAAACCGTCATCAATCTAAGCTTGATTCCAACCGTTACAAACGTTACACTGTAACTATTAATTAGGTTATGTCATTGTTCATAAAATATATCAATGGTTTGTATTGAATGTATTCTTAAATGTGACTTGCAACGCCATCTGTTGACTTTTATTTACCCCATTCAACACTTGTATGACGTTAGCAATCTTTTCATGCCTTCATTTATCGATGGTAGTGTACGGAATTTAGTGGACTAATGACGTTAACAATCTATACCATACCTCCCATTTTATCGATGACCTCGTTAAGCGCCCTTTCTTTCTCCTCCACGCAGACGAGATCTTGGAGCGGGTGAAGCTGAACCACCAGTACTTCAAGGACGAGAGCCCCAAACGCGTTAAAGAGTCGCTCCGACCGGGCAAGCCGCAGACGATAGACGCGCTGTTTGGCATCCAGGGCAGCTTCAAGAAACTCGACATCGACTGAGCCCGCACCGGGCGGGGCGGGCACACGGACTTTGCGGACCCTGTGAAAGACGATGGAATCGTAAAAAATCTACCGCTTGTCTGCCCGTATTGTATTTATGTAGCCTCAAGGTCGGCCCGTAAGCATCATAAAATTTCGCCTCCCATACAAACGTAGTTTACTAATAATTTTAAAAACCACTATTTCAACATACTTGATATTTGGTATCTAATATTAGGCTACAAATATCTGTGTCTGCATGCCTTTGTTTTTTCGGTAAATGTATTCTGGGTCAAATCACAGAGAAAACAAAATTCGTATGAAGATTTTCTTTTTGCTTTCATTTCATTCGATTTGGATTTTTCAAAAAAACAAAAGCATGCAGACACAGATATTTGTTACCCGATATTATATATTAAATATCAATTCAGTTGGAATAGCGGTTTCCAAATGATTAGTAAACTACGTTTGTATGGGGAGCATAGCTTACGGGCCGTTCTTAATGATACAGGTTTTTAATGAATTGAGTTAAAAAAATTGCTGAAATAGTTTTTGCTAAATACACTCATTAATTGTGAACTCCTAATTTGTGGCAAAAATAGAAGAAATATTAAATATAAGTTTTTCAGAAAACTGGTTGACTTCTTTATTGTCAACATCATCAACATTAAAGTAGTATATGAGAACAAATCATACAATTTGAGTATTCTTATACACCACTTCAACGAGTGCGCGAAGCTTGACAGATGTGAGAAAGTTTAGTTGTCTTCCTGCTACTGGCAGTGCCATGTTGGCTTCCCGAAACTTATTTGAAACTTATCATAGCGAATGATGGTATGTAAATGAGACCGTATGGTACTCGAAATAAAATACTTTTATCCCAACATCCTGTGTTGGCAGGATTTTTTGGTTTGGCGAAAAACTGTTTTGTAGGCATGGCAAGAAATCCTGCCTGGAGCGGGAGCTGGGATCATCACTACATAGTATAAAATAAAGTCGCTTTCTCTGTCCCTATATTCCTATATCCCCTAGTTTTAAAGATGTATGCTTAAATCTTTAAAACTACGCAACGGATTTTGATGCGGTTTTTTAATAGATAGAGTGATTGAAGAGGAAGGTTTATATGTATAATAACATCCATTAAATAGTGGAGAAATACTTTTTGGTTAATTGATAATAATTGAGGTTTTTTTTTTCTGTGAGTGACATAGGCTATATTTTATACACGTGCAAAGCCGGACCGCTAGTTAATAATAAGGTAGAAAATATGGCATCGAGCGCGCCTACTGTGGGACCCGCCGCTGCAGGTCCCACAATAGTTTTTGAAATTTTCAAAAACTTCAAATCGAACTTAAACGTGCATGCCACATGCAAACATAGTCGCAGACGTATTAGAGGGTTTGTGTGAGTGACTTGACGAACGCTATTTTAGAGCACATTCGCGCGCGGTGGCGATGTTTCAACTATGTGGCACACGACGCGTCGGCGGATTCCCATACAATTATATGGTCATTTTGACCAAATAGCGCAGACGCGATATCCTGAGGTATATTTTTTCATATAAAACGCCACTTCAATATGTAAGGACCTCATGAAATTTATTTCGTCCTAAATTATCAAGATTTCAGAATAAAGAAAAGTAAGAATAATACAAATATATTGCCAGTATATGCGATTTCCTTTTTTTTATGTGACTGAACATGGATGGCTAATACCTTCTGTCATGGTATTAGCCCAACACACCACATGGGAACTAGGTGCCATGCCAGGACCTTCCTTATATTGCACGGCTACATTGAACGGGATGGAAAACACGGACAATTTTCATTGCCACTTCGACCATCGTTCATCCAATGCGATGGTACCAACCCGGGCGGGATAAACCCTACCACCTAGTAGTAAGGAAGGGGACCTACAGTTTAACGTGGAATCCGAACCACGGCCAGCCTCTCTCAACGGTCGAATGGTCACCCATCCAAGACCAGACCGGACCCAGCGTTGCTTAACTTCGGAGAGCGATCGCCGAAGTGTCGCGCCACTGGCACCGAATAAATAACTAACGTAACAGAAGCGACACTTATGAGTGAATTTCTATGCGTGTGCTATCGGCTATGTGTGCGTGGTGCGGGGGTGCGCGGAGTGCGCGGGGCGAGTCCGCGTCTTCCCAGGAATACTGCGTTCAAAGGTTGTCACTGACTGTGCAACCTCGCGTTAGTTTGGTACTCTCCGAGTCATTTATTATTACAACGTGCATAGTCGACCAACGTGGTGATTTTTAGGAGTGGTTGTGTGTGTGTGTGTGTTTTTTCTTCATTTTAAGTAATGGGGGAAACTAATAAGCTTTAAAGATAAAGCTTTTTAGATGAAAAAGCGGAATTATAAAGTATTTGTTAACCCCTGAATGTACTTAATATTTGATCCATCATTTGTATGACTAATGTACTTTAACATAGCTTAAAAATAATGTTTATGTTCTTATAATGTGAGCCATGTATAAAAAGTTTATTGTTAAAAGTTAAACGAATGATGATGTAAACATGTGTTGAAAAAAGAACATACAATAAATAATAATCATTTGTGTCGAGTGATAACCCTCGCGATGTTTCGTAGCGCCGACACTCCTCGTCTGTGTGAATCTCACACAGACGAGGAGTGTCGACGGCGTGCCACTGGGCCATTGAGGCTGACAGATGTGTTGATGTGTGGGGCTAATATCATGACAGAATGTGTGATAAGTGTGTAGATTTCCTGGCTGTGTCTTCTTTCCAAAACTCTCACCAATTTTTCTGAACCATGAAAAGAGCAAGGTAAAAATGAGATGTGAAATTTTGACACTTCCCACGTCGCGTGTATTCGCTTGTGTCCTCTCTTCAAGGTTTGTATTGTCTAACGGCTCACGTGGGTAGGATCTTGTGAACCCACTCTTGGTAGGTCTATTCGTGGAGCATTTAGTCATTCCATGAGGATCCTGCTACGTAATAAGCCTACTTTACATTAAACGGACAAACAATAATCACGTAGGTATGCAATATAGTTATAGCCATAGTTGTATTGAAGTGTTAACACCAACTTGAATCAATGTTTTAGATTTGATTTGTTGCTGGTTATTCGCCGCCGTATTTATTTAAAACAAATATATTTTGTGCTGGTCTTTTATTAGAAAAAATATTTCTGTCCGTAATTTAATTAAGAATGAAACATAAAAAAAAGCTTTGTTATTGAATACCAACTCACTGTTTTTGCCGTAAAGTGAGATGATATTCCGATCAACCACTTCTTTCTTTCGTTTGATAGAATTGAAAATTGAACATGTCTATAAAAAGATTAAGCAACTCGTAAAACATTGCACTGATTATTGCTGCGATGTTACATCATAGTCAGAATTACGTGCTATGATAGGTCAATGTGTTATATCGATGAACCATCGCCTTTAAACCACAACAATAAATACAAACTATTTGTACGATTTGATTTACAAACAGCTAAGGCATTACACTAAATGTAATGCCTTAGCTGAAACTACTACTAAAACATGATGAAAACTAGATCACATGCCAGGAGCTTGCTTCAATATATTGCACGTCTACATATATCTGGATGGGAAACACGGACAATTTTCATTACCGCTTCAACAATCGTTCATTCAATACGATGGTACGTTACCAAACGGCGAGACGGGTTTCCCCTCCCACAGACTAAATGAGGAAGGGACTCCGAACCACGAACTACTAATTTCTTAGTTGCCTTAAGGCGCTAGGACTAGCCAACTACTCGCGCCATACAAATGCACTTTTTAACAAATGTAATAATATGTAGTGAAACGCTTCAGCAAATCCAAATAGAACTCCAGACTGATAATGGATTGTTAATATTTTTTTATTCCATCATTTATTTAAATAATAATAAAAATAAAAAAAGTTGATTTTTCTCATTAGAAATCTGAAAGTCATTCGATTTCTAGATATAAGCAAAAACAGCATATATGCATAAACAAAAAATTCCATTTGCTTTTAGATTTCTACATTTAGTCAAAAAAGTTCGGAAATGGACACCGTTTCCGCAATGTATTTTGTATAGAAAAAGGAAACATACATTAACGAAAATCATTCGATTCCTAGACAAGGAATCATATATTGTAAGGATGACACTTATAATCGTCAGACTTAGTTAGTTTACTTGGGGTGCCTCGTCTAACTTTGCGATTTGGCTAGTACCAGGCCCTTAATGGCTGGCGACTGAACATTTGAGGGAATCGATGTGACCGGCAATCACAGAATTGAAGTTTTATATAAAAAATATAATCATCCTATGCAAAAGACGCCGAGGTATAACAGAATTAAGGTGGCCCATCCCGCTCAACTCCCCATACAAAAGGGAAAGAAGATCACGCCCATATTTCTTGTCAGAGATCCCAAGTTTTGGTCAAAATAGCTTTATTTGATCGAACTAGATGTCTGATGACCGTTGGCATCGTAAAATTGTGTTTGGTATCTAAGTTATAAGGTCCGAAAGTTTGAATTTTTCGCGCGTTTTATACAATAATTTTGGAGGTGGATTACGTAAAGATAAAGTAAGAACATCTTAAAAATATTAGTCATCAGACATAGCTTATTTAATCAAGATTTATAATCTATTTAGTTTTTGTTAGATTTTTGACTACATCGGTAGTGGTTTACTTTTAGCTAGAAGTCGTTTTGTAATTAAAATTTTCGTAAATCTTACCAAATCATACACTATGCACATTGTCTTTTTTGTGGACATGTTGCATCTTCCTCATCACGGAGCCTGTCTTTTACTTTGAAACAGAGAAGGTCCCAGAGCGCAACAGCACGGTTTTGTACCGTGCCAAAGAATGAGTTTGTGCCGCCGGGTTGGGCCACCTTAAGACACCCTCCGGAGTTAATGCGATAGTACCAACCCGGGCGAACTTAAACCCTAATACCTAGTAGGATTTTCTAGGGGATTCGTTGATGGATTCCCAACCCTAAAACAGCTTGAATTCGTAACGTAATGCACTTATACAACTCAAGATTCGAGCGGCTCGTAGCCTAGTGGCGCGGGGACTGGCCTAGCGTACCAGAGGCCCGGGTTCAATACCAACTTGCACCTGTTGCAACTGTCTTTCTCTTTCAGAGTTCGATAAGTGCATTTCGTCACGAATACAAGCTCCTCCATGGTTCGGAATCCATGTAAAACTGTAGGTCCCCTTCCCCTACTAGGTGGTAGGGTGGGTTTAAGCCCGCCCGGGTTGGTACCATCGCATTGGATGAAAAGATGGTCGAAGCGGCAATGAAAAATTGTCCGTGTTTTCCATCCAGTTCAATGTAGCCGTGCTCATAAATGAAAGGTCCTGGCATGGCACCAAATTCCTTCGGGAATGTGGTGTATTGGGCTAATATCATAACGGTAGTTGTGTGGTCTTAGCCATCCATGTCAGGTCGCATAAAAAAAAAAGATGAGAAAGAAAGTGGTCCATATGAACAGGAGGGCGAGGATTTGAACCCAGACCTCTGGTATGCTAGGCTAGTCCCCGCGCCACTAGGCTACGAGCCGCTCACAGATTGTATTTCTATGTATGTCCAGCAACCTGCGATCGGACTTGGGGTATTTCTCTGTGTTCTATTGTCTCTACCATGGATATGCCGTTCGGAGCTGCACAACGCCTAGTGGCATTATGTCAGTCCGCTTTCTATCATCGCTCAAAGCGAGACAGGCAGGGATTGCACCAATTCACTGTCCACAGTCCGAAAATAAGAACCAACCGATCTCCTTAATCCTCGATCCGTATATGGTCTGTATTCCCGAGGTATTTCCCCAAAAATACAATCTGAGGTCCTTCAAACACGGTGTGAAGAAGCACCTGCCCGGGCGGGATGGTTTTCTCAACCCGTGTATGTAAGTTCGAAAACCGATCGGCGTCGTAAGGGGGGTCTGGCGAACAATATATGTGGTGCTTAACATAAAAATGATTTTATGTTCGTGTGGATTTTTCGCGGTTTTAGCAGATTTAGTCAGACATAGACTAACTCTATCTTAAGGAATGTAATATGTATGTATGTATAATCTACCGTAGTACACTAAAGTTAGTAAAGTAGTAAAGTAGTTCTTTTTACTGGGCGCTTTCTTTAATTAATGTGTCCTTGCTTCACGGTCGATTATACATACATAAACATCATATTTCTTAGAATAAGCGACGTACCTGCTTAGCAGGAAAAAGTATATTTACTTAACTCTATCTTCTTACACGCCTATGTTTGGTCGTCATAAATTGGCGACTTGGCTACCTACCCTTTCTGGCTAACCTAATCTAACGTAAGTATTATGCTTCTTAAAAATTATGTATCAAGACTCCTCCCTAACCTTACCTAACCTAACCTAACCTAACCAAATTTTCACGAAATCCGTCGTGAGCGCATTCAGATACACCTCTCATTCCATTTAAAAAAAAATAAAAACAAAAGTTGATTCCTTTCCATCATTTTTGATGTTAACCTTCCGTTGATAGAACGAGCGAGGGAGCTAGCGGCCTACGGCCTCGCCAGCCCGCCATTCTCCGTGTTCCGAGCGCAGCGCGTCTAACTTCACTGCGGTGTGTCCGTATCTCGCGCAGTCAGTAGTGAACTCTGTGGTTAGTGCCTAGAACGTGCGCGCGCGCCATTATAGACGTAAGTCGACATCTGCTATTCTCCGGACTAAACAAATAAACAATTATCGCAGGGGTTTTTATAAACCGCACAAATCAGTAAAAGGATTACACTCTTGGGATGTATCCCGTTTTAATGCTTAATATTAGACGGGGGTGTACAGGTATTTTAGAAAAAAATACCCTCAACAATGGATTGCTCTGTTTGCGCATTTTGTAGTGTTCTTTATCATGGTAACTTTGGTCTGTGATTACATTCATACTTAAACGTATAGTAAATGTTGCATAATAAAAATTTGAGCTTAAAATATTCTTGTTTCGCGAAGTAATTTAGGTTCTAGGCGAAAATTCGTCAAGAGATTACTGGGGTTCAAATCTTACTTAAGAATGGCCCGTAAGCTATGCTCCCCATACAAACGTAGTTTACTAATCATTTGGAAACCGCTGTTCCAATTTAATTGATATTTAATATCTAATATCAGGTAACAAATATCTGTGTCTGCATGCTTTTGTTTTTTTGAAAAATCAAAACCGAATTAAATGAAAGCAAAAAGAAAATCTTCATAAGAATTTTGTTTTCTCTGTGGATTGACCCAGAATATTTTTTCCGAAAAAACAAAGACATGCAGACACAGATATTTGTGGCCTAATATTAGATACCAAATATCAAGTAAGTTGGAACAGTGGTTTTGAAATTATTAGTAAACTACGTTTTATGGGAGGCGAAATTCTGTGATGCTTACGGGCCGACCTTAAGACATCGTTACAAGGAGAGAAACTTCACGTTCTAGACATGATTTCACTCTATGTAGAGTAGAGAAGATAAATCTATGAACGCCTTTCTCTGTTCCAGCTAATCTATAGCGTCCTTTAGCTCTATAATATTTTAAAACTAGTTATAGGAATTTTATATATGCATGGGCTTCTATTTTTACTCCTCTGTCAGGGCCTATATACGGCAGTGCCTATATTTTGTGGGCTAGTAACTCATAGTGGTAGTACTTCTCATCGCATTCCCAAAGGAACTGGGTATCATACTAGTATATTTATTTTAATTATGCACATTGAAATAATCAGAAATAATTTTCCAATTATCAATTCCGACGTTGTTATCAAATTTTACTCCACAAAACACAAAATTTACTCAACACTTGACTACATCAAAACTTCTCGAGAATGATGCAACGAAAAGTGTAATAAGATTCAAATTATTCTTAATACCATCTATTCTTCTCATACAGTAATCTTATTCATACTTTATTGTTCAGGTTGTTCTCGAACTATTATAAAAAAATTCAGGTGGTAGAAAAGGCAGCATTAAAATGTTATATATTGTTTTTACTCCCGGCGAAGTTTACTGTCTGTTATACTTCGCCCATAGTAAATTACGTATAAATAAAAATTATATTTAAATATTTAGGTATAATAAAAATTACGAATCAAAGAATGTGTGGATACCATAGGATGAAAATAAACGAATAATATCATCATACATTTATAAAATGACAATAATTTTTTTTTTAAATGTAGAGGCGTCACAACTAGGCTCATGCTATCTCACGGACATGTGGAAATCACAAGGTTTTCTCACCAACTAGGAACCCTAAAAATTTAACATTCGAAAGTATCCCGGCGAGGTTAGGCCGCATGTATTAGATTTCAACGCAACAACGAAACTGTCTTGGCATCAGCGGTGCTGCTGTGCTGTGGTACGCTTTCAAAAGACGTGCGCGTGGTCGCCCCTGAGGTCACTCGGCCAGCTAGTGACTTCACCGCGTCTCCTTGAACCTACGCCTTCGGTGGACTTCCTACCTTGCCCGCATGCCTTCGATCCTACAGTATTATTGTTTATTCATCATCCATAGACAGTACACTGCACTCGGATTTGTCATATTTTATCATTAGCCAGTTCAGCAATTCCGGTGAAGTAGAACTGGCAAGAAACTCGGCTGGATTCTTTTTCAACGTCTAAGTTTACAAAAGTATTAGCCACTGCTTACAATCACAGGTTTTATTCGGAAAATTCGATGTCTTATTTTGACAGGAGCATGGTAAGATTCCCTTCATACCGTGTTGTAGGATGTTGTATTTTGGTGTGTGTTCGTGGTGTTATGTAGGTTGGAATGTGGTGACTGTGAGATGATCGTATCGTCGTAGGTTAGTTTACGTGAGTGTCAATCTCAGGTCTTCACAAAGGCCGGCTCCGGACCTATGGAGTGCAGCGGCGAGAAGATCAGCTCCAAGTCGTTGATGAAGAACTCAGTCTCCGAACTCAGTCGGGATGATAGGTCAAATCTATGGAGTAAAACACCCTACAAAATACTCCCGTAGCAAATGGAACTCGTCTCTACGGGGGGGTTCGGCTTAGACACTTTTACATAAAATATTGGCAGCGCCGATGAGTGAGTTCGCTTGATACAGTTTATTTTACTGTTCAGTTAGACGTTTCATACTAACTCGCGGCTGCACTGCCGCCATACGAATGAATTTCGATCGCTACTCCCGGCTTCCATGCTCGTTCGAATACCATATTTATTGTCATGACATTAGCTTAAAACCCTATACAGGTTCAAGGTGCCATACCAGAACCCTTGTCGCTTACACCATCGTTCATATGTTCCCAAAAACACTTGTACCAATCTGCGCGGGATTAACCGTACCACCTAGTAAGTAAGGAAGTACCACGAGTCCCTCAGTTCCCTCTTACGACGGCATACGCTTAATTGTCTCCATTTGTCCACTTGTGCCATATGCACCATTGTCACTTTCGGTGTCTTGAACGGAATATCCCCTGAGTCTATGATCCGATATTACACCAGACAGACATTTTAAAGGAAACCAAGAAAACCCATGCAAATCAGTGAAAAGATATGCGTGAACACAGCCAAAATCCAATAAATATACCCAAATACGACACGAATTCATAACCTGCTTTTTGAAGTCGTAAACAAGATGCCCGCGAGCTTGTTACACACGACTGTCCAACGTGTGTAACCTGATGCGCATAGTCCATTACCAGTGCGGTGCAGTGATAACGTGGCACAGAATGCGGTAATTAGGCTGTGCAGCGAGTGGGCGGTGGCGCGGCAACTGAAAGTGATAGCGGAACCGCCCACCTGCGCAGAGAGCCGATAACTCTATCCGACACCGCTCAACATCGAGTGAGGATGACATAAATGCATCCGCACAGCGCAGTATTCCGGGAGTTCATGACATTTTTGGTCACGATAATTGGCTGAATGTGGGTTCACAGGTTAGAGACCAACCTTCTGATGCTTAAAAAAAAAAGCTGAGGCTTAAAATATTACCTGTTCATCAAAACTATGTACTATAACCCATGGTTGTAATTATACCGATGTATGTAATATTATGAACAAATAAATCTTTTTTACTTTTTTTTTTTACTTCTATATTTCGGTTTGCCTACGTTTGCCTTGCGTTAGTTGTTATGTACCTGCTGATGAATATACTGATTGTCTGGACACAAAGATGCCTATTAATTATGCAACTATAACCAGTCGGTTTTATAGTTAAATACCTAAATATTCCTAAACTTGTACCTAAATCGCACACGAAGTGCAACTACAGATTTGTTCAGTTTTGTTATTACTAAGCAAGTACTGATACTCTTATGCTCCGTTATTTTCAGCCATTTACCTTTTTATATATTTTTTGTCACGATAACTCCTTTTTCAGGCGCCTCATCTAGGCAACGCAACCACTTGGCGCAGGCCACCCGATACATTTAGCTTCAGAGGGTTGGCCTTTATTCTGTGAGCCCAGTTTCAGCCATTTGCGTTATAGTTACCATTTTGGTCGCGACCTCCTAGTCTACAGCCACAAGCGCCAGTCAGTTCGCTTACGAATTCGGCACGCGCAAAATCAAATGTTCGTTGCACTAATTGGCGTCCTAGTTTTTTTATGCAACCTGACATGGATGCCTGTATTAGTCTGTCATGATATTAGCCCAACACACCACATTTCCGAAGGAATAAGGTGCCACGTCTTCAGGTAACTTTCGACTTTTCAAAATTAAAAATTGTCCGTTTTTTTCCATTCAGTTCTGTGTAGACGAGCTCATAAAGGGAAGGTCCTGGCATGGCACCTAATTCCTTCGGGAATGTGATGTATTTGGCAAAAATCACGACGGTAGTTGTGTGGTATATTCGCCATCAATGTCAGGTAGCATAATAAAATACCACCAATTAGTAGGACTGGGGCACCTACAGTGCGATCAGACTTACAATAAAATATTGTAAGCCAGAAAAGTCGTATTTCCAGTAATGTCAAACATATTATTTAGCTTTTTGTAGCCGTAACAAGGAAAGTGCACTGGCCGGTTCGTGTAAGCACGTAACTCTATATTGCTCCACTCACCCACATAGCCCCTTATACAACGGAACAATACCTCGATGCTATCTTGCACCGTGATTCTCGTCTACTTGCGTAATGCCCATTCGTCGTAAGTGTGCATTGTAAAGTTGCACTTACGCCGAGCTCGCGACAGCGTATTCCTCCTCCATGGACGACGCACGTCGGCGTAGTATTCCTTTCTATTTGTCATCTGCTCGAAGCTAAGAAGCCTGTGGAGTTGCCTTTCATGCCTGAGGTCATAGGTTCAAATGCCCACCCCATTCAAGCACCACTTTCTTTCTCTTTCTGAGTTGGCTAAGATGCACTTAGCATCTCGTCACGAATGCGAGTCGTTCCATGTTTCGGAATCTTTGTAAAACTGTAGGTCCCCTTTCCCTACTGCGTGGTTGGGTAAGGCCGTCGTCGTTGGTGTGGATTCGAAGAAAATATGGTCGAAACGGCAATAAAGAATCGTCCCTTCTTTTTCAAGAACCACCCAGTTCAATGTAGACGTGATCATTTTTTGTATGTGCAACCTGACATGGATGGCTAATAGCACACAACTACCTTTATAACTCAATAAACAACACTCCCTAAAGAATTCTGTGCCATGCCAGGACCTTCCCTTTAACAGCACGGCATCATTGAACTGGATGGAAAACACGGACATTATTTAATTGGCGCTTCGACCATCTTTTCATCTCACATATGGAAGGCCCTGGAATGGCACCTAGCTCCTTCGGAATACAGTTTGTTGGCCATCCATGTCCAGTTACATAAAAAGTCCCGGTCGGTTACATTACTTGGTGCAGTCGAGTTCAGGAGGGTCACCATGGTGAATGAACTCGTCGGGTGAATGGCAGGTGAACAAGCAAGAGAGTGATTTAATCTCACGTTTAGTTGCATTTCGTACAATACTAACTATCAAACGACGTGTTGTTCGGCTAAGTAAACGGAAATTTACCAGTTGGCATGGTACGAACAGCAACTAAATGGCAGATTTAATCACTATTTTGCCTGTTCACCTGCTATTCATCTGGGGACTTATTTACCATGTTTACGTCCCAGGATATGCGACAGTTCGTCCGTTAACCTGCTATTCATCTGGGGACTTATTTACCATGTTTACGTCCCAGGATATGCGACAGTTCGTCCGTTAAGGCTCTGTGCTCAAAAAAATCGTTCGCTCGATCTGGGTGACATTGATTGCTATGCTATATTGATCGCACGGTGAAAATCAAGTGCTTACTTCAGTCTTCGAGGATAGGCAGCGCCTCGTTGATAGAACCGACGCCTAAAAAAGTTTTCGGCATCCGCATATTAGTTTATATCTTAGAACTTTTTCAATAGCACGTAATGTGTCGCTCAGTATCGACAGATTTCGTTCGGCAAGTGCGAATTTGACGCCAAGTGAGAGTGCGACCTCATTTCACAGTCGACAAGTGACAACCTTGACCTGCTAATAACTTGTGATACATACTATCGCCCACTCACAATGCTCTCAAGTGTTGCTCGAATCTTATTGAATCTGATTCTATAAGGTTAATATGTATTATCTAAAAATCGAGTAATTTGTCTGTATTCACGATATATGTGGCAAACACCTTTAATTTAATTTAAATAAGCGTCCACAAGACACGGCGTTGCTTGTCGTGTACATATTATATTTACCGCCAATTTAGAATATAGACCCGTACAGCGCTCGAATCTTTTTGAATTTAGAACTCAAAACAATTGAAAGATTTTGGTTGTGATTTTTTTGTCACAACGTCATTTTTAAAGTGGTCTAGTTGCGTATGAAAATGAACTTATCTAATGATTGTGAAACGTGACTTCAATGTTTCGAGGACATTCAGTCCTTCATTCATTCAGGTTCAGGTTCAATGATTCAACCCGTTTTCCGACGGCCACACAGCGCCTTATGTCAGGTGGTCTAGGAAAACTCTTCAACGATTCAACCGAGGAGAGTCTAATCACATGTACGAAATCGTCAGTGGTGAGGAATCTCGGATATAGCTTTGATCCCGATTCGAAGCAGCAATCAACTGTCTGGGTCTTACAAAATGAGTCAAAACCAACCATAGTTGGTCGCTCGCTAAGCGCCTCGGCGCTGTAGCCAAGCAACGTTGGTAACGGAAACATGGGCTGAATTGGCGATAAATGAGAAAACATGTGTGAGGGAATTCAATGAATTCTGCACCAATTAGAATTGTGTATGTCATATCTTCTGCGTTCTTACTGGGTAGAATATTTGGCATTGACTTCTGCTTAGTGCTGAATTGATCGAATTCTCTCTCATATTTTCTCACATTTTACGCCGATTCAGCCCGGGTCACGTTGAATCCCCCAAAACGTTCTAACATAGCTTTTCGTAACGCTTGAAATTCTGGACTGCAAAGAAGTTTCAATTCAATAACTGACGTGAACTTTGCTGAAAGCGAAACTATCTTTAAAATGTCCGATCTGGAAAAAAACATCATATATTTTTTTTAATATGTTTATATTCATAGACGATCTCAACAAAAGTATTATGTTAGGTCTTATCGAATGACGACAATGTTTTTACAACAAAATACAAGGAAACCGTCATCGCAACGTTTCGAGTTCCGAGAACGTTCGCAGTCTAACGAGAAGATACGAGATGATAATAATATTCAGCCGAACGGGAAATAAAATAATTTGATGGACATCTTCCGACAGCAGGCGGAATGTATTCGCAATATCTGAGCTCTGACGTAAGCTGCAATGTTAGGAAATACTCGCGAGAATCTACTGCGTGCTAACTTTTAGTCTAGAAGGGATCTTTCATTGGTTCCTAGCAAGTTTCCAAGGCAATGTACCATCGACGTCATAAGTCCAGTAGCACCCTACGGTCGGGTTTGTGTTGCACATGTGGCCTGCCTCGTCCCCCGCCGACCGGCCTTCAGGGGGAGTCCTACCGCAACCCGCGCGGACGGTGCTACCCCCTCCTCTCGCTTCGCCTCCGCGCGATGCGATAGCTTTATAGCAATGGCATTGGAATGTGCTACTGGACTTTTGAATCCGACTTGTGCATCTAATGAGCAGCAATATCTCTTAAGGTGGCCCATCCCGGCGGCCTCAACTCATTGCGGGCACGGTACAAAACCGTGCTGTTGCGCTCTGGGACCTTCTCTGTTTCTAAGAATAAGACAGGCTCCATGATGAGGAAGATGCAACCTGTCCACAAAAAAGACAATGTGCATAGTGTATGATTTGGTAAGATTTACGAAAATTTTAATTTCAAAACGACTTATAGCTAAAAGTAAACCACGACCGCTGTAGTCAAAAATCTAACAAAAACCAAATAGATTATAAATCTTGATTAAATAAGACATGTCTGGTGACTAATATTTTTAAGATGTTCTTACTTTATCATTGCGTAATCCACCTCCAAAGTTATTGTATAAAACGCTCGAAAAATCCGAACTTTCGGACGTTATAACTTGGAAACCAAACACAATTTTACAATGCCAATGGTCATCAGACATCTACTTCAATCAAATAAAGCTATTTTGAGCAAAATTTTGGATCTCTGACAAGAAATTTAGGCGTGATCTTCTTTCCCCTTTTGTATGGGGAGATGAGCGGGTTGGGCCACCTTAAGACGTGTATTTTCCGGTTTATGGTTCCGCGTTGAACGGGGTTTCACGGTGTGAGGTGGATGTGTCTTTTCTAAGCACCTTTGGTCTCTCGGTATATTTTTATTAATTCCATATATTTAAACTTTTGGTAGTGAAAATTTTAAACTTTAAATTACGTCTATACATCCTCGGATTCCATTAACTTCTTTATTTTAATATTTTTAAAAGACAAAGAACTAAGAAAAAAATTGCCACAAATACAAGGTTCCGATTCATCAGATCCGAGATCAGATTCGACCTTATCCTGCAATCTAATGGTACCAAACCGAACGGTAGGGGAAGGGGACCTACAGTTTTACATGGACTCCGAAATATTCCGGAAAGGGGCGGTGAACCCCCCCCCCCCCCCCCCGCTCTTGCTAGAAAATGTAATATATTGAAGAGTATCGATGAATGAAAATCCTGCACATTATTTCCATCGTAAGTTAGGTAGATCAACAGCGAAGGTAAGCAGTTCTACCTGAAGCCCAAATCTGCTAATAGATAACTCCACTTTCGAGCGTTAGCGTCATGAGATAACCCCAGAATCACACAAAATTCTGCCCCTACCACTACATCTGCATCCACGTATGACAAGTTCCTGAGCCTGGGTATGCATAATCACGACCTGTCACCAGATCGTTTTGTGATCGCAAATGTTAATAATCATAGGCACCACATCGCTTAATGTCGCGCAAATAGCTAACCGGATGTTTGCTTGGCGCCATTGAATCGCCGAGATATTTGACATTTGGAAACCAGTCGGATGGCCCGGGTCACGAGGCGATGCTGCTCCGAGGTGCTCGCATTAGAACCGGTCGATTGCGTTAGGGTCAGACATGTCCCGCCATCGCTCATCGGATGGAATAACAAAAACGGTACGATACCAGACCTCTAAGAGATTTTTGAAGTGAAAACTTCTTTAGCGGGGCTGAGCACTTTTTGTTGGATGGGTAAAAACTTCCAAACTCGCGTCAGGGTCACGTGATGCTGATCGTAAAAGCGTAAGATTGAAGTGAAAACTTATTTAGCGGCGCTGAGCACTTTTTGTTCCGCACCCGCCCCCGTCGGACCGCCCGCCCCGCCCCCGGCCCCGCTCCCGCTACCGCCCCCGGCCCCGCTCCCCTTGGTGTGAAGTAGCGCTACCGGCATCGTTTTCGCAGCCCCGTGAAAGTTCTTAAGCCCATGGGCACAATATCTTTATAAATTGTAGCCTATGTGTTATTCTGATGTATAAGCTATATTATTGTAAAGTTTCATTAGAATCCATTCAGTAGTTTTTACGTGAAAGAGTAACAAACATCCATCGATTCGAATCAAAACTGTTTGTTTCTTACTTCAGCTATCATAAACCGATTGTATCAGTTTTAGAAATTTGCGATGATGATTCTAATAACGATGGTGAAAAAGTCGTCGAAATTATGGATGAAAGTTGATTTTTCTAAGAGATAAAAATTAATGTAATATATAAATAAATAACGATATAATATTATGAATAATAACATGTAAATTGTCATATTTGTGTACGATAGCGCAATAAATAAACATTGTATTCTACCTCATAAATGATAGTATTTTTGTACTTATAATTAAACACAACGTTAATACTAAAGTTTTCACTTCTGCCGGCACTCCCGGAGTGCTACCGGTGTTTTTTTTAAATCCAATATTTCATGTTAGGATACGAACCACTAGAGACAAAGGAAGACGAAGTGGCATGCGGCCGATATCGTGTCACCGCTATATGGTAAAAATTACCATATAATTGTATGGGACTCCGGCGGCGCGTCGTATGCCACACAGCTTAAACATCGCCCCAGCGCGCGAATGTGCTCTAAAAATTCGTTTATCAAGTCAGTTCCCACCCACACAAACCCTCCAAACGTCTGCGCATATGTTTGCTTGTGGCATGTGCGTTTAAGAACGGCCCGTAAGCTATGCTCCCCATACAAACGTAGTTTACTAATAATTTGAAAACCACTGTTCCAATTTAATTGATATTTGATTCTTAATATCAGGCAACAATAATCTGTGTCTGCATGCTTTTGTTTTTTTGAAAAATCCAAACCGAATCGGATGAAAGCAAAAACAAAATCTTCATACTAATTTTGTTTTCTCTGTGGTTTGACTCGGGATACATTTACCGAAAAAACAAAGGCATGCAGACACAGATATTTGTTGCCAGATATATGATACCAAATATCAAGTAAATTGGAACAGTGGTTTTCAAATGATTAGTAAACTACGTTTATATGGGAGGCGAAATTTTCTGATGCTTACGGGGGCACCTTAAGTTGGATCGGTAGTTTTTCAAAATTGGAGACAGCGGTCAAAATGGTCACACATCCAGAACCCAACGGCGCTAGAGGGCTTATCGATTCGCAAGGCGTCGCACCACTACCGAGGCTAGTATTAGGATGCTTTTAATCTATGACCCAATCTAACAATGGTCGCTGGCCGCGTTCCAGATGCAAGCGGCGATACTGATGTGCTGCTTAGCGGCTGCAGCGGCTGACGTGTCGCACCTCGTCGGGCGGGATGTATCCACGGAGTCCCCGCCGCCGAGGCCGTACGCGTTCTCCTACACCGCGGGCCGCTTCCCCGGACACGCCGACCGCCAGCACACGGAGGTCAGCGACGGCAGCGGCGTCGTCAGGGGTGAGTGCCATCAGCTGCTTGACCTGGGGGTTACCATGACAAATAACTCGCTAGAGCCCCTAGTCCCAGTTGTCACCTAAATTGGCGTTTACGCCAAACCGATCGACTGGCGTTTTCAGATGTATGAGAAATTTACGACCGCGCGCAGTGGCGTTAAGCGAACTAACATTTGCGAGTTCGAGTTTGGTTTGACAGCGTACTCACCTTCGACGTATGTAAATACGTTGAAATTTACGCCGAATGTCATGAATGAATGAAGTAAAACCACAGAATATCTAGTAAAAAAATGTGTGGAGTTTGACGTTTTTACTTAGCTTCGAAGTTCCGTAAACGCCAATTGAGGTGAGAACTCGGACTGACCACTGTGGTGAACAGGCGAAATAGTGATTAAATATGTTTAGTGGCATTTCGTACCATGCCAACCGCTTCAATTTACATGGCAATTAACTGGTTCAATTTTGACAGTTAGCATGGTATGAAATGCAACTAAACGTCAGATTAAATAACTCTCATGCCTATTCACCTGCTATTCACCGGCGAGTTAACTTACCAATAGACTTGATAAACTCTTTATTAAAGACACGAACAACACAATTTATGAAAAATAGGTCGGGGAAAAAGTCTTTTCGCATTATAGTATGTATGAACTTGTAATAAAATCTCTTTAGCTATACTATTTGTATCTGGCTGGTTTTGGTATCATTGAAAGTTTAAATTTTAAAGAACATAATTCCAAATTCAAATTAGGAAAATGTGTGATTCTCATTTGTTTTTCGTACTGTCAAAATGAGTGAATCTAATGAAGAAATTCGATACATTTTAAAATTTTACTACAAAAAAGGTAAAAATGCAAAGCAAGCCGCGAAAAAAATTTGCGATGTTTATGGACCTAGTGCAGTGTCTGTGAGAGTAGCACAAATTTGGTTTAAGCGTTTTCAATCCGGAAATTTTGATGTCAAAGATGCACGTCGCTCTGGTCGCCCTATTACGGATAAAATGGATGCCATTTTTGAAAAAGTGGAGCAAGATCGGCATATCAGTAGTTACGACGTAGCTGAAGAACTAGGAATTGACCACAAAACAGTTTTGGCGCATTTGAAAAAAACTGGGTACACAAAAAAGCTCGATATTTGGGTACCTCACGAGCTCACTGAAAGAAACCTAATGAACCGTGTACTCATTTGTGATTCTTTATTACGACATAATGAAACCGAACCATTTTTGAAGAAGCTGATAACTGGTGATGAAAAGTGGATCACGTACGACAAGAACGTGCGAAAAAGGTCGTGGTCAAAGGCCGGTCAAGCTTCACAGACTGTGGCGAAACCCGGGTTAACTCGCAACAAGGTGATGCTGTGTGTGTGGTGGGATTGGAAGGGCATTATTCATTATGAGCTGTTACCACCAGGCAGGACCATCGATTCTGAACTCTACTGCGAACAACTGATGAGATTAAAGCAAGAAGTTGAGAGAAAGCGGCCGGAATTAATCAACAGAAGGGGTGTGGTTTTTCATCATGATAACGCTAGACCTCACACATCTTTAGCCACTCAGCAAAAACTAAGAGAGTTTGGCTGGGAGGTGTTAATGCATCCGCCGTATAGTCCTGACCTTGCACCTTCAGATTTCCACCTGTTTAGGTCTCTTCAGAATTATTTAGGCAGTGTCAGGTTAACATCACGAGAGGACTGCCAAAACCACTTGTCGCGGTATATTGATCAGAAGTCCCAATATTTCTATAGCAATAGGATCATGTCCCTACCTACAAGATGGCAAAAAGTTATCGAGCAAAATGGTACCTACATACTTTAGTTAAATGTAAATAAACCATATTAAAAAAAATTTTGAATTTTCTTAAAAAATGCGAAGAAACTTTTTCCCCAACCTAAATATAATAATAAAATTGTATCCAAATGATTACTTCGCTAAAATCGAAAACATCAACAACAACGACTGAACTTCTGCTCTCTAGCCGACACTGACAGCCCTACATACACTGCGGTTGTCTACCCTAGTGAACTCGTTACTCTAGGGCTGTCAAATCTGATGATACTTCATTGGCTTAATAGGCATACACTGCGATTGTCGACCCTAGCGTACGCGGTACTCTAGGGTTGTCAAGTCTTCTGATACTTCATCGGCTTAATGGCATACACTTCGTTGGTCGACCCTAGCGCACGCATTACTTTAGGGCTGTAAAATCTGCTGATCTTTCATCTGCTTAATAGGCGTACACTGCGATTGTGGACCCTAGCGTACGCGGTACTCTAGAGTTGTCGAGTCAGCTGATGTGTCATCGGCTTAGTGGAATACACTTCAGTTGTCGACCCTAGCGCACGCGTTACGTAGGATTGTCAAATCTTCTGATACTTTATCGGCTTAGCAGGTATACAATGTAGTAGTCGACCCTAGCGCACGCGTTACTCTAGGATTGTCAAATCTTCTGTTACTATATCGGCTTAGCAGGCATACATTACAATTGTCGACCCTAGCGCACACGTTACTCTGGGGTTGTCAAATCTGGTGACACTACATCGGCTTAATAGTCCGAAACGTGACCCGATCGATATCCCCTTTGCAGGCACGTTCTCGTACGTGGACCCGCGGCACCAGGTGCGCACCGTGGACTACGTGGCGGACAAGCTGGGCTTCCACCCGGTGCTGAGCCACCCGCCCCCCGACCACCCGCGCGACTCCGCCGCCGTCGCGCTCGAGAAGGAGCGCCACTTCCGGCTGTACTCGCAGATCGCCGACCAGCACGCCTCCGAGCCGCACCCGGGAGGTGAGTCGCACTCGGGACTTGTTTTAAGGCTGTATTATCTGTGTTATGTCTGTGTAACGGTGTTCAGGAGCGGCTTGCATGCCCGCCCCGTTTAAGCACTACTTTCGTTATCTTTCCGTATTTGAGCTGGTCCGTGGTTCGGAGTCTATGTAAAACTGTAGGTCCCTTTATATATATATATATATATATATATATAGGTGCTAAGGTGCCATCGCATTGAATGAAAGATGGTCGAAACGGCATGATACGGACAATTTTCTTTGCCGCTTCGCCCGATTTTCGATGCGATTTACGTGGACCAAGTAATATTGAAATCTCCTTTGATATCTCTTTTTTATATAAAATGAGTATTCTACCCTGAAGTTTCTATCCCCTAGCTTGAAAAAACCTGTGCATATTTATATTTGTTTAGGAGAAAACAGAGAGGAAAATAAAACGTACATGAATACTAACAAATAATGTTCCCTCCACTACATTTTTCTCTGGAATTTTCATTTTTTTCTAGATACATTTGGAGCAAGGTCCTAATTGTCCTAAATAATTTAAACTCTCCACGTGTAACTCCATGAAAACAACTAGATTAGATTGAAATGTTAACATACAAATTTCATTATATTATTGAATTTCGTTTTGTTGATTTAATATTTGATTTGTTTTTAATTTAATTATTTTTTTTAGTAGCTTTAGCTCATATTGTTTTTTTTTCCGAAAGCGCAAAGGAATAAAAAAAAATAAGAACCAACTGATTATTTAGATTCTTGATCTATAGGGTCGGTAAACTATGGAATAGACTACCTGCTGAGGTATTTCCCCCAAGTAGAACCTGAGGCCCTTCAAACATGGCGGGTTCTACATGGCCGGTCGACATGGTTATCGTGATAGTTCGACAGCCCATTAAAATTAAAAAAATGCTGGTATGTAAGGCTTGGATAGCGCATTAAAATATTATCGAAGTGGCAATGTTAAGATTTGCTCATACATTTCATGACAGTCGGAATAAACATTTTAAAGTTCTTGTATTGTCGATTTCAGCAGCGTCCCCGCTGCAGACGGCGGCGGTCCGCGACGCGTCCGAGCGTCACGCCGAGCTGTTCCGGCGCATCGCCGAGCAGCACGCGCGCATTGCCGCCGAGCGGGAGCTGCTGCAGCGCGACGCCGAGCTCGAAGTGCCGTATCAAGACGTCGAGCACTAGTCCGCGCGACCAACGGAAACTGTGACTTCTTACCGATACGCTGACAACCCTAGCGTGCGCTGGGGTTGTCAGCGTTTCGGCAGCCGGCATGCGGGATCGTCCTAATTGAACACGAATGCGCGATTATCACAATTTTGCGGTAATTTTGCTTCCGCGAACTGCCGATCAAACTTACTGATGTCGAACAGCTCGCCTAATTGACTTTCACGCGATGCTACCGCGTGACTAAAATGTTTGATTTGAATTCGCGCGAACTTAGTTCACGCGAAGGCGCGATCAAACATATCAAATCCAATCAAATTTAATTTTATAAAGGGACAGTAGAAAAACAGTTATGTTCCCTCTTTCCCAAACTAGTGGTTGACGGTATCATGGGAAAGAGGTTGCGCATTAAAAAACAAATACATAAACATCGAGTGGATTTCCTGATTGACATTTGCGTGATAATCGGATCGCGTTGGTAAGCGGGGTTTCATTGCCAACGAGACCCTAAAAATAGGTTGTCCACATGTTTCCAGAAAGTATATACTGCGCGTCTCAGACGGAAATCGTTATCGTCGATGCAATGCAAAATGCCAAGCGGGCTCCGCGGCCGCACCCAAGAGCTACCATCAATTAGAACAAAATGTTTTTGTTATTGTGTAATCGCGCGATGATCGCGTCGTTGATTCGCGCAATGATCTCGATTCGCTTTCAATTAGGCGGTGCGCGACGCGTCTGAGAGTAATGCAAAGTTGTTTCGGCGCATCACCGAACGGCAGTGGCGTGCGACCAAAGGAAATTGTGCTCTCTCGCCGACACTCTTGACAACCCTAGCGCGCGCGTTACTCTAGGGTTGTCAAATTTGCTGATACTTCATAGGCTTTAAATTGTTCCAAAGGAAAAGCCTAGAATAGTTAACATAATGTTGGCCACTATGTAAATGCAATTATTGTCAACACTGATGATACCATCGGTATTATTATGCAGATTATGCCAAATTATGGTAGTCAACTCTGTATACTGATGTAGAATCTTTTGAATTCTCAATGTGTCTTTCTTATTTTGCCAAATCGAAACTGTGGACATTTAACTGGTAATTCGAAGTTTTTCAAATATTTTTTTCATTCTTTCTTCCACATAATATAGTCACGAAAATCTAGGGTTGTCAATACTACCAAGCTATGTATTCTAATAGTATCAAGTTAAAACGCTAGGGTAGTCAACTAATATAAAATCTTGCTTTAAGGGGGGCAACATTGTACGTACATCGCTCTTTCGATTTCGATCCCCTCACTTTTTATCTTAGATTTTATAACCGATTCCTACGTGTTTTAGATTTCAGAACGGTATTCTTTAGGGAGGTGCTAGTTATGAGGTAGACAAGCACTCAACTCGTGATGCAAAAGAAACCTTTACCAAATTTTAACTTAGGTTATCAGTGTTAAAGTTAGGTTTAATGTTAATAATTGCATGTATACATAACAGTTGCCAGTAATGTTAGCGATGAAATTCAAGTAGGCATACAGGTATATGTAATCGGTTAAAAAAAATACTATTTTCATGTTATGCATCAGGTCTTGCAAATGTTACTAAAGTAAATGTTTTGTACATAATAAAATATTTTACATTTTCACTGGTCGTCTTTACGTTACATAACTAACCATTAAATCAATATGAAATATCAATGGTTGGCACAAAGCTTAACCCAAATTATTTAACAATAAACCAATTCGTTGAATAAGTTTGATGGGTGTGATAAGTTTGAGTAAAATTAAATTTAAAAAAATCCTAAACCTCTATTGTATATAAATTTATGTTTTTATGTTTTTATTAATGTTTTTATGTTGATCCTATATTGTTTTATTGAACAGAAAATGGATACCGGAACCACTGTAATGATATGAGCATATGATATGAGGTATGGCACCTAGTTCCCTTGTGGTGGGTTAGGCTCATATTACGCCGATAAAATCGTGATGGTAGCGTCAGCCAGTCAGTTCGGTTACGACGCGCAACAGTGCCGCTGTTCATGCTGTTGTACCCGTACTTCATTTCTCTTTCTGAGTTGGATAAATGCATTTTGTCACAAATGCCAGTTGCCCCATTGTTCGGAATAAATATAAAACTGTAGGTCCCCTTCCCCTACTAGGTGGTAGGGCTTAAGCACGCCCTTTTTTTTTTTATGCGACCCGTCATGGATGGCTAATACCACACAACTATCGTTATGATATTAGCCCAATACACCACATTCCCGAAGGAATTTGGTGCCATGCCAGGACCTTCCCTTTATGAGCACGGCTACATTGAACTGGATGGAAAACACGGACAATTTCTCATTGCCGCTTCGACCATCTTTTCATCCAATTCGATGGTACCAACCCGGGCGGGCTTGAACCCTACCACCTAGTAGGGGAAGGGGACCTACAGTTTTACATGGATTCCGAACCATGGAGCAGCTCGCATTCGTGATAAAAATGCACTTATCGAACTCGGAAAGAGAAAAACAGTGGTGCATGTCGGTATTGAACCCAGGTCTCTGGTACGCTAGGCCAGTCCCCGCGCCACTAGGCTACGAGCCGCTCTGCTGGTACCATCGCATTGGATGAAAAGATGGTCGAAGCGGCAATGAAAAATTGTCCGTGTTTCCATCCAGTTGTAGCAAATGAACCTACCAACAGTTCCCCCGTGCCGCCGGGCTACCAAAGCGTTTCAAGGAATACGACATGGCACGGGGGGGAGGTGCGCGGGAGCAGGGAGTCGGACGGGCGAAAACGCCCGATTAGTTGGCGATTAACTCCTCCGCGCGTGAGACGTTTCGTCTGTTGCCTCGCGCGTAGATACTATAGTATAATTAATCTAAGATACTGACTACTTCCTTTCTTTTTGGTCAATATTAAACGTTAAAAACACTCAAACAGCGAGTTTTCATCAACTCAAGTGACCCGGGCTATACAGTTTAATATAGCCATGCTCGTAAAGGGGAGGTCCTGGCACGGCACCTAATTCCTTCGGGAATTTGGTGTCACATGGATGGCTAATACCACCATCCGGGTTGCATAAAAAAAAACATCTAATATTCATTGACTTAATGGCGTCTTGTTGTGTCGGAACTCGAGCACATCAGGAGTGAGCGAACTGACTGTCCGGCGCTAGTGTCTTTTTTTACTGAAAAACCGGTGTGGATGGCTGTGCTGAGAGACCAAAGGTACTCATAAAATCCAAATCAACCTCACCTCGCGAAACCACGCTCAGCGAGGCGCCATACCAGCGGATTTGCGGACTATCGCTGAGTCATCAAGCTTGTTTAAATTGTGTTATAGGTTTGAGGAAAGACATCCGCCGGCAGACAATATCCTGGCGGTGCGGCAGAGAAATGAGTTTAAGAAACGGTTTGTTCTCAACAGCCTAATGTCAAATACTTTGACTCTGCGGCGGGTGCTCTGGATATAGGTAGGATGGGAAGAAATAAGGGATGCAGGTCCCGTTAAGTAAAACTAGGGGTGTGGATAACAATATGGTTTAAAAAATAAAATACAATTTTTGCAACACACTTTATTTCTACCTTAACATAATCACTGGTTAGGGGTCAAATTTTCGGCTTGTAGGGGGACGTCATGTTGTACTTTAGCCGGTGGAATCTGAAAAAACACAAGCAAGTCCGATTGGCCGTGAAGCAAGGATTAAGTAAAACATAACAGAAGAAAAGTTTGATGTTGGAAAGTTGAAGATTTTAGCGCCTTTATTAATAAGCGTTATCCAGCGGTGAGCAGACTGTTAAAATTCAGATGTTGCTGCTATGATATGTTATTTTAAACCAATATCTACACGGAGCGAAGCTAAATAATAATCAAAAACACCTTTTAAATACATATATACACTCGAAAAACATATCCCTCTTGCGCAGTCACGTAAAAAAAAATTAAAATATAGGCTTGAAAATGGATGGATGCAACGTTAAGGATACTGACTTATGGGCGGGAGAGAACACCCAGGACAAATTGCTCCTACGTCTCAAGAATTTCCACATGAATTCCGAACTAAGCCTGTCTATCTTTTTTTTACTCAGTTGTATCCCCATTCTCTTTTCAACAACACAACTTTATCAAAACATGCTCTCAACAATTAATCAACATTGTACAAAATGGTATTTGACTGGTTGTATGACTGTTTTCAAAATAAAGGAAAAAAAAGATATATCGGCCGGATGTCCGCAGCTGTATGGGAGAGTCTTCAAAGCGAGTGGATAAAACGTTATGGATACTGACTCGCGGGCGGGGGAGGGGGCGGGCCGCCGCCGCCACCGCCGCCACCGCCGCACTTGCCCGCCGGTGGCGAGCCGCCGAGTCCGGCCGCGGGCGCTCCGCCGACGCTCATGCCGCTCTGAAACATGCAGACGGGAAAGTAATGTACGGTCGCATTCGAAAGTCCAGTAGCACATTCCGAAGCGATTGCTATGAAACGCTCGCGTCGCGTGGAGGAGGGGATAGCACCGCCCGCGCGGCTTGCGGTAGTGTTTGGCGCCAAAATCCACCTTATTTGGAGCTCCTTGTTGCCCATAATAACACAGTTTAAGGCCCAAGGGTTCACAAGAGCGGCTCGTAGCCCAGTGGCAGTACCAGAGGTCTGGGTTCAATTCCTCGCCCCATTTTCTTTTTCTTTCTGAGTTAGATCAGTGCATTTCGCCACGAATGCGAGCTGCTCCATTGTTCGGAACCATGTAAAACTGAAGGTAGGGGACCTACCCTCCCCTGATAGGTGGGAGGGTTTGAGCCCGCCCGGGTTGGTACCATCGCATTGGATGAAAAGGTGGTCGAAGCGGTTTTTCATTACCGCTTTGTTAAATGGGGCGAGGAATTGAACCCAGCCCTCTGGTACTGTCACTGGGCTACGACCCGCTCTTGTGAACCCTTGGGCCTTAAACTGCGTTATTATAGGCCGTGTCCGTGTTTTTCATCTATTTCACTGTAGCAGTGCTCATAAAGGGAAGGTCCAAGCATGGCACCTAATTCCTGAAATGTGGTGTATTGGGCTAATATCATAACGGTACTTGTGTGGTATTAGCCATAAATGACAGGTTGCATTAAAAAAAAAACAAGTGAAAACAAATAGTGCCAGAACACAAGGAATGGAGCACTCACCACAATAGCCATGGCGAAAATGGCGAAGACCGCCACGACGAGCGCTAGAAACTTCATGATGTCCCGACACAAGCAGACTACACCCTGACCGAATTCATCCAGTGGTTTTATAGCTGCCACACCGGAGATGCCCTTTCGATAACGGGCAATCATACGGTGACATGAGCGGAAGCAGAGAGCAATCACGTCGCTAGAGGAAATTACGGTTTTTTACTATTATTCGTACGTGTGGCCTACAATAATTATGTTTATATAAACATGATAGATTTCTCAAATGTGCAGGCGCGACTTTTGCTTTCAGAGACCTCGCTCATTTGACAGAATTCAAATTGGACTTGGACAGGATTGTCCACGTTGCCCTATACTTATTCTGTCTTCACCATCTTTATTACTATGCTATTTCTAGCTGGACGTACCGAACGAAAAGAAATACCGGAGTAATAGCGACGGTGATTTGGTATTGGGGCTCAGTGTTAATTTCCAAATATTTCTTTACATTATTTATTATTAAATTAATTATTTTATTTAATTACTTGTTTGAAAATAAATTATCCAAAAAAATATTAAATAAACTTTACTTACTTTCTTCGCAAAAGTTGTTGCTATTTTTAATATACTGAATCTACGCCAAAATCAAGTGTTTTTATCTGAAAACTGATTTAGCAAACCCATTTTTAATTGGTTAAAAATGGGTTGAATATATAAAAAAGGAATATGTGTAGGTAGGTATTTTCCATTTCACAATTGCCATTTTGCTGGTTATCATACAGAACTTTAACACGAAGTAATCATTAAGAGCTGTAACATGTTTTCTCCCAACAAACATTGCATGTAATAAATATTATTTCCTGAGCTCCAAGGTCACTGCTAATCAAAATTAAAGTAACGTTAAAGTTAATAATTAAGTAGTTCAAATAACGAGGAATAAATAAAAAAAATAAATTTAATGCAAATAGCGCACGTATAATGTAACTTTTGTTTTTTGTTCAGGATCAAATGTGGAGTAAGTAATGTAAACTGAAGGATAAACCTCCTTTTTATGTGACCGGGCAAAGATGGCTAATACAACACCTATCGTCATGATATCAGCCCAACACACTTCATGGGAACTAGGTGCCATGCCGGGACCTGCCTACTATTGCACAGCTACATTGAACTGGATGGAAAACACGGACAATTTTCATTGCGCTTCGACCATCGATGGTACCAACATGAGTGGGATAGTGAGTAAGGAAGGTGACTTACTGTCGTATTCAGAGATAACCTGTCAAAACTTAGCACGTGAATAGCACCAGACTATCCATACAAAAACCGATTTAGTCCGGCCTATTAAGGTGGGCGGGGAAAGAAGATCACGCCCATATTTCTTGGATTACTCAACGATGAAATAAATATATCTCAAAAAGATTATTCATCAGACATAACTTATTTCATAAAGATTTATAATCAATTTTCTTGGATTTTTTACTACAGCGGTCGTGGTTTACTTTTAGCTATAAGTCGTTTTGTAATTAAATTTTTCGTAAATCTTACCAAATCAAACACTACGCGCATTGCCTGCTTTGTTGACATGTTACATCCTCCTCATAACGGAGCCTGTCTTTTTCTTTGAAACCGAGAAGGTCCCAGAGCGCCAATAGCACGGTTTTGTTCCGTGCCCGCGAATGACTTAGTCCCGCCGGGAAAGGCCACCTTAAGAACGGCCCGTAAGCTACGCTCCCCATACAAACGTAGTTTACTAATCATTTGGAAACCGCTATTCCAATTAAATTGATATTTAATATCTAATATCAGGTAACAAATATCTGTGTCTGCATGCTTTTGTTTTTTTGAAAAATCCAAACCGAATGAAATGAAAGCAAAAAGAAAATCTTCATACGAATTTTGTTTTCTCTATGGTTTGACCCAGAATACATTTACCGAAAAAACAAAGGCATGCAGACACAGATATTTGTAGCCTAATATTAGATACCAAATATCAAGTAAGTTGGAACATTGGTTTTCAAATGATTAGTAAACTACGTTTGTATGGGAGGCGAAATTTTCAGGTGCTTACGGGCCGACCTTAAGGCTGTTCCGACCCATATAAAGTTGTTTGCACACATAACGCAAAAAGTATTGCACTTTAAGCCACGAATTCGTAATAAAAGTTTAATATAGTCATATTACTTGCAGCGAAAACAATTTCACAATTTCAGGATTATTGGTTTTGTTACAATGTATTTAAATAATTATTTCCCACGCAGCACTACCGTACTGAATCATGATCTCGCCTCGTTCGGATAGAAAATTATTTATTCAACACATAGAGTGATAATTCAATGTCAAAACCATTTGAATATTATGCTATTTAAGTGTGTAGACGATTTGTAGATCGTTCAAGCTTAGTTTGTAATATGTTTTTCAAGGTTGTATAACCTAGAATCGAAATTACCTTTAGTAAAAAAACTGACCAATAATGCAATTGCAGTTGCAGACGCGGGCAATATGAAGTTTTGAACATTGTCTTTTTTTTGTGTTCCTTATTTTTGAAGTGAAAACTTCTTTAGCGGCGCTGAGCACTTTTTGTTGGATGGGTAAAAACTTCCAAACTCGCGTCAGGGTCACGTGATGCTGATCGAAAAAGCGTAAGATTGAAGTGAAAACTTCTTTAGCGGCGCTGAGCACTTTTTGTTGGATGGGTAAAAACTTCCAAACTCGCGTCAGGGTCACGTGATGCTGATCGAAAAAGCGTAAGATTGAAGTGAAAACTTATTTAGCGGCGCTGAGCACTTTTTGTTGGATGGGTAAAAACTTCCAAACTCGCGTCAGGGTCACGTGATGCTGATCGAAAAAGCGTAAGATTGAAGTGAAAACTTCTTTAGCGGCGCTGAGCACTTTTTGTTGGATGGGTAAAAACTTCCAAACTCGCGTCAGGGTCACGTGATGCTGATCGAAAAAGCGTAAGATTGAAGTGAAAACTTCTTTAGCGGCGCTGAGCACTTTTTGTTGGATGGGTAAAAACTTTTCACTTCTGCCGGCACTCCCGGAGTGCTACCGGTGTTTTTTTTTATATTTTTTTTATGCGACCTGACAGGGATGGCTAATAGCACACAACTACCGTTATGATATTAGCCTAATACACCACATTCCCGAAGGAATTAGGTGCCATGCCTGGACCTTCCCTTTATGAGCACGGCTACATTGAACTGGATGGAAAACACGGACAATTTTTCATTGCCGCTTCGACCATCTTTTTATCCAGTGCGATGGTACCAACCCGGGCGGGCTTAAACCCTACCACCTAGTAGGGGAAGGGGACCTACAGTTTTACATGGATTCCGATATATTATATTTATATATTATTTATTTATATATATATATATATATATATATTTCACTAAGCTAGCACTTATGACTTCTTCCGGCAGCTTGTTTGAGTCTTCCACAACACGCGATTGACAAAAAGTGTTTTCTCGGGTTGAAATTAAAGGTATTATAATCATTATTATTAATAATGCAGTTAATTTTTAATTCAAATCGGCCATTCCTACTGTGAGTATTTTTCGCTACTTATTTCTTATAGTTTTTGATTTTGCCATGGAGGCACATTTGAAAAATTCAGGAGAACTGGCATGTTCGTTATCGCAACTCCGTCGTACAGCCAAAGTGTGAATATAATCGAATAGGAAGCTGGCCGCGCGTCGTATGCCACATAGTTAGCCCAAACATCGCCATGGCGCGCGAATATGCTACCGAATTGTGTTCACCACGTCAGTTCCCATCCACACATACACGCCAATACGTCTGCGGCTATTTTTGCTTGTGGCTTGTAGAAAATTGGAGACAGCGGGTCTCATAGTAATCGCCTTAGATGGCACATCTGCTTCCTTTCTTATCTGAGTGGCCAATAGACCAAAAAGCCAGGCTCCATCTGGGCGAGGCGAGTGGATCGGTTCTTGGGTTGTAGTCAAATATTTTTTGGAATTTTAGGCTCATTGGCACAAATATACTGTATGTGCTGATTGTTTTTTTTTATTACATTGTATCTATCTACATCTTTACTATTATACAAAGAGGTAATGTTTGTTTTTGTTTATTTGCATGGGGGTAATCTTTAAAACTATTGAACCGATTCTAAAAGTTTCGTTGGTTGATAATCGTTGAAATAAAAACAAAATGAATCTAATAGTTTTATTTTATTGTTAAACATTTACAAAGAGCAACTTAACTAACAGTCACATTTTCATGCTTTCGACACGTAGGACTATGAAATTACCAAACATAAAATAAACATATAGGAAAGACCACCTTTTTAGGCAGGTTTATAATAAATTATGGTTGTACATGATATTTCTATTGTAATAACAGTTGCACAATACATCAACAGAATGGTGGAAAGGAGCTAAATATATTAATTATTAATTGGTCGGATTTACTTCCTGGAGTCAAAGTGCCTGATCTTTCATCTAAGGCACTCTCATGCTGAGATTCAAAGACCTTACTCGTGCTTGGCTTAGCTAAAGGGGTCGCCTTCATAAAGTCCAAAAAGCATAAGGTCCAAAACCCAGAACATCAAGTATGTATTTTTGCATATATTTATAAATGCAAATATTATAATCTAACCTAACCTAACCGAACCTAATTGAAAAGGTTCCGTAATAATTAGTGTTTTGGACGGTATGGGTTTTGGACCTTGTGCTTTTTGGACTTTATGATGCGTCCCCAGCTAAAGTATAGCTTCCGACTGTCAAATTCGAAAACTCGATCCATACATTTTATGTCAAAACTGACAGTCGGAAGGCATACTTTAGCGTACCCCCATTTTCACCAACTTCTGTTACTGAAGACCGGTAGGTAACTTTCGGTTACATTGCATATTTACATGGTGTAAGCGAAAGGTAACTTAAGGATTTTTGTAGCTGGAGGTGGTGGAAACCGGTGTTAGCCAAGTACAAATAATCTCTATGAATACCAGCATATTTTTTAATTGATCCCCTATATTTAAATATGCTTAAATTTCGGAACATTTCAAAAATAAAGCTTAGCTTAACACCTATCCTTATGGAAGTATATCTTTAAAAAAAAAATTCTAAATCAATATGACTATGGCAAAATAACATATGCAATAGAATGTGAGTTTACAATATTGTTTGTGCTTGAATTCAAGAAAAAATCTTCGCTCCAATATAGCATGATTCGGTAAAGACTATACTTATTATAACGAGAGTTCTATAAAGGACCTCATTATATTCATGCAAAAATATTATCGAAGGCAAACCAGAACTTAATTCTCCAGTTTTTCGTCTTCTTCAGTCTTTTGCTGTCAACTGCTGGACGTAGGCCGCCAAGTTGTGCGGTCACCTGTTTCTCTGCCAGTTATTACCTGCTGTCTAACGTATATCGTCTGACCAACGTGCTGGCCGGCTTAATTCTAACGTTTACTTATTAATCCCGTTACCTCGGTCCTTCTAAATGCTTCACAACACATAAAATGTGGATTAACCGAGGATTTGTAACACAATTCTAACCAAACACGAAGAGGCTTCATTGCCCTCGTGGAGATAATGCCAAACATGCATGTAGGCAATTCGAATACTCAAATCTCACGTAATCTTGAAAGATTGTAAATCGTAAAAAGATGTATTTTTGGCACAATTTGGATTGAATGTAAATAATTATAGTAATCCAATATGGCCATGGTATTGAAAGGGAAACCTCTAAAAAAATCCATTGATATACTTATTATTATCACAATTTAAAAAAGTTCTTTGGGTTTGAGCTCCTACATAGTAGCTTTCTTTAAAAACTAATTTAAAATGTATTTAAATATTTTTATTTTTTGCAGGAATCCCCCCTTGTTAGCATGGCTTCTCCTGCTAAATAGGAACGCTTGCTTGGATGAACTCGGGCTTAATTTACTTATTATAATGTCCTTATCATGCTAGCAATGTTAGCGAGCTAGGAAGTACTTAACATAATTGTTTGGAAGATATGGTAAAATAGTTGAACCTTTTTACGGAAAACCCATTTAACTACACGACACACGATGATACTGCAGACAGAACATCACTTTTTGTAAAATCTAAAAAAAAATCTGTAAAACTCACAGCATCCTAATACTATCGGTAGATGGCTCTGTGACTAAAAGTGACCAGTAAATTCTAACATGGAGTTCACAAATTCACTACCACCTAGTGGGCAAGGAAGTGTCTAGTGTCACAGAAAAAAACCATTACTGACTTGACAGGTGAGCTATGATTCTATACAAAGGTTTGGCTGGACTTCCCCATTTTATTTATTTATTTATTTATTTATTTGGTACACAAAACAGAACATTTACCATAAAATATCAATAATTAACATCACATAAAAATATATACTAGGTAACATTCCAATAAAATTGTGCACACCGCATGCTTAATTGCGCAACTATTCAGTACTTAACTAATGTATGAAAACAAGTTAAGAAAAAAAAAAAAACAAAATTGAAAAAATTAAATATAAACTTAAATTTAATTTTAAATAACAATGAAAAGTGATTTCCAAATTGTACGTTAGCAAACAAAAAAAGAACATGAATTTAATTTATTTTTAAACATGGCCACATTATAACAGGCAAACATGTCGGGAAAATGTTGTTCGCAAGACAGAGTGTCATGCAATGTGCACATCCTTGCAATCGGGTTGTTTGAGACGATTTTACGAGACGATGTTGAGCGATTCTAATACCTAGATCATACAATAAACAGTCTTAGTTTAGTCACAAACAGGAAATAATTTCATGCCAAATGTCTTTCTGGGCATTAGCCCTTTATTCATACTGAGCCCATATTTTTTTGGAGTATAGGCCCAGGCAAGCAAGGAAAACTACTCGCTGGAATTCTGCAATATAAATGTAAATTATCATCTTGGACTCTACATCTGCAAACGACACTAAACATTTTAGGCGTAAATATGTCTCCTGGTCCATAGTGAAATCTTATAACTAATCAAGCCCACATAAATGAATTATTTTAACATACCTCTATAAAAAAAATATAAAACCTCTTGTAACATTACTTTTTATATGACAGATTATAACCTAAGTAATGAAATACATACTAGCGAAATAACATGTCAAATTTAATAAAAAAAATATAAGAAAGTGCTTTGTATGATTCCACCTGAGTTATCAATTCTAGCATGAAATCGATGTTTTCAATGTGTGAAAGTGGAAAAAGTTTTAAATCATTTTAACCATTGTCGATGGATGGATTGTTGCAACTCAATGCCACGGTGAGTAAGCTGTCAAATCAAACTCAGACTCGCAAATGTCAATTCGCTTAACGCCCACTGCGTGTCAATTTCTCTATACATTTAAAAACGCTAGTGGATAAGTTATGAGTAAATGCCAATTTAGGTGACAAGTCGGACTAGCGGTTCAAATCGTGACAGGACGCAGCGTTTTATGTTTTAGTACAAAAGTTAACATTTGAGTTGTTGATTCATCGTCGCGTCATGGTTAGATCCGACCCTGTAAAAGTCTTTCACTAGATGGCGCCATTATCTCAAAAGTTAGAAAAAAATAACATTGTAGCCTGATGCATCCACTTATATATATATATATATATATATATAATAATATATAAATGCGAAAGTAACTGTCTGTAGCGTTTTCGCGTCTTATCTGCTACACCAATGTTGATGAATTTTGGTATAGAGATCGTCTGGACCTTGGAGGACAAAGGCTACGTTTTGGGGCGAAAATTAAATTCGAAGGAACTAATATCCAGCAAATAAGTCGGCCCGACATCAGTGCAAAACGTCATTGACCCGAGCGGGGTCGGGTACCTCAGCTAGTTGAATACAAGTAAGCCTTACTCATCCACTTATTTTTATCTGAAATCATATTTTTTTTTATTGGTGTAGCAATAAAAAAAAATCCAATTGCCAAGACGCTGATGGTTGAGCACTGCTTTGCCTATAATCATACTAACCAACAAACAAAAACTTTCACATTTATGATATTAGTATGGAAGTGGGATTCATATACATATTATGCTTAAGGCTCTATGTCGGGTAAAGTTTTCCTTTGAAGGTGATTGGGTTTTGGCAACCTTCAAGGAAAAAAAAAACCTTCTTTAACTGACAAATAAAAAAAAGGTGTGTGTTCTTTTTTTCTTACCATCAACTCTAAATTAATGCCATCGACAAGGATTCACATGGAAAAATTGTTGTTAACTTCAAGGGAAAAAAATCTCTCTAGAGGAGCGTAATGAGTTATGTAGCGTAATGAGGAGTGCTCTCAAACTTATTTTTTCTACCGCCCACTTTGAGAGTCCATTATTTTCCTGCGCCCCCCAAAATATTTAGCTTTACCACATTTTATAAATCACAATCATCACTTTAATCCATTGAATTTAATTATTTATTTACAGTGTCCAACATGAGTTTACTATTATATCTTGTTTCTTATTTCTTATGAGGGCAATTAAACAAAAGTTTATAAATAACTAATATTATGTAAAATACTTGATGTACAATAGCATTATTTTAGTTTAAATTAGATACTATAAAATATTAGATAAACACAAATCAGCCATCGCCCCCATAAACCACTTCAACGTCCCCCAATTTCCTTTGAGCCCTGTAGACCTCTAGCGCTCCCAAGGAGGCGTTATCGCCCACTTTGAGAAAGACTGCTCAAGAGGTAATGTAATTTTGTAAAAATATGCATTTAGCTACAATTTCCTTTTTTCCAACTTCCGAGATAATGTCCCTACATTCCCCGTTTAAGAACAACGAGCGAAGAGCGCGTCGACGGCTCAGCGGGCGGCCCCGCGTCCCCCGCGCCCCCTACCCCTGCCCGCCGGCGCCCGCGCGCGCGCCTCCGCCCGCGTCACGAACAGCTTGTACGCGACGCCGCCGCGGCCCGCGAAGCCGCGCAGGTACGCGAGCGGCAGCACCAGGCAGCGCGCCGCCGCGAACAGCGCTTCGACGCACTCCGCGTCCGGCGCGCACGCGTCGCGGTAGTCGAGCTTGCGCCGCGGCTCGGCGCGGTCGTACACGTTCACGGCGTAGCACCACTTGCGGGCGCCGCTGGCGGTGCCGATCAGCTGCACCGCCAGCGAGAGGGTCTGGCTCGCCTCGGAGATCCTGGGGGAACAATGAATAGCATTTTATTTATGGACTAGGTGTCGTTTTGGATTGATGTCGCCGGGAAGAAATAAGCGACGCCGCCTCCCCTTCAGACGGCGCCCTCCCGCCGGGGTGCGCGGAGCATTCCGGTTTGTACGATAGCCACATCTTAGCGGAAGAGGCACTGAATTATATTTAGCCTATCCTGTTTCCCGTGTAGTTAAATGTAAGTGTACTGAGTTTCATCGAATTCGGATGATCGGTTTAAGAGTTACGGAGGAACATACATACTTACATACAGAAAAGATTTCTAAAAATCGTCAATTTAGTTTTAGTATCATACATATAGTCTACAATGCAGTATCTTATAAAACAAAGTAACTTTAGATTTTATGGATAAGGATGCCAAATACCCCACGTACTGTCATACTAGCCCAACACACCACATAGGAACTAGGTGTCATGGCAGGACCTTCCTTAAACTGCACGGCTACATTGATATACATGTATGTCATCATCTGTACATGTCGATGCTCACTCGATATGGACCAGGAAAAGGTCAAACGGTCCGAGGTGAATGATGCAGTCATCTCAGTCAAGATAGTTAGTTAGTTAGTTGGGCAAAATGTTTTCCGCGCTAAGCCTACTTCACAGAGTCCATTGTGCGTAAGTGACTATGTAAGCCATCCCAGCTCGTCCCAGAAGTCCAGCATACCCTTTACATTCCCAAAGACCTCTGTAAGGGATCCCAGTGCTCCCAGGGTCTGCGCCCATTGGTCGGCCACACTCTTGCACTCCAACAGTACACATGTTGTCTCCGTTGCCTCCATGCAGCCATGACAGAGGGCTGTCAGTTACCCCAAAGTTATGGAGGTGTTTGTTGAGTGAACAATGCCCTGTCATTGTTGCCACCATTGCGCTTCATCGCATGAAGTTGCTTCTTATATCCCGCTATATAGGTACATATATAAACATTTAAATCAATGCTTACTAGATGTGGACCAAGAAGAGATATCATGCTGTCATCTCAGTCAAGACGTCGCAGCGTCTTCGTCTAGATGGCTTGTGTCTGGTACATTGTGGTCTGCCAGGTGATGTAGTCGTTGCTCATATCCTAGAGCTCGCTATATAGGAACATTGCTACAGATGCTCACTTGATGTGGACCAGGAAGAGGTAGTTACCGAGCGACATGAGGTGAATGATGCAGTCATCTCGGTTAAGGCATAGCATAGACCGTCAGGTGAAGAAGGGGCATCTGATATCCTATAGCCCTCTATATAGGTATATATATAAACATTCAAAAAAAGATGCTTTCTAGATGTGGACCAAGAAGAGGTACCGAAACTGTCATCTCTGTCAAGACGCCGTAGCGTCTTCGTTTTTGTGTTTAGTAGAGCATGGTCTGCCAGGTGATGTAGTTGTTGCTCATAACCTCGAGCTCGCTATATAGGAAAATTGCTATAATAGATGCTCACTTGATGTGGACCAGAAAGAGGTAGTTGTCAAGTGGTACGAGGTGAATGATGCGATCGTCGCGATCGAGCCGCCGCAGCGTCATTTCTTGGTTGACTTTCGCCTGGCAGTGCTCGTGGTGCCTAGCCATGAAGTGGTCCATCATATCCTCTCGCTTGCCTGCAAACGAAACCATTACGGTTGACGAGAGATATTGAGAAGGTTTCTTGATCATCTTTCTACATTTGTTTAGAGAAGTGATTTGATGGCGGCGGTATAATCACCCAAAACGCAGGTTGGGAATCATTTGAAAACCACTGTTGGCTATGATTAGTACACCACTGTAAATACAAAGGGTTTGATTTATCTAAATCTTAGCGGATGTTAAGATACAAAAAATCCCTGCACTATTGTTTCCAAGTGATTTCAAATACTTAAGGCGGCCCAACCCGGCGGCCCCAACTCATTCGCGGGCACGGTACAAAACCGTGCTGTTGCGCTCTGGGACCTTCTCTGTTTCAAAGAATAAGACTGGCTCCGTGATGAGGAAGATGCAACATGTCCACAAAAAAGACAATATGCATAGTGTATGATTTGGTAAGATTTACGAAAATTTTAATTTCAAGACGACTTATAGCTAAAAGTAAACCACGCCCGCTGTAGTCAAAAATCTAACAAAAACCAAATAGATCATAAATATTGATTAAATAAGCTATGTCTGATGACTAATCTTTTTACGATCTTCTTACTTTATCATTGCGTAATCCACCTCCAAAGTTATTGTATAAAACGCGCGAAAAAATCGAACTTTCGGACCTTATAACTTAGAAACCAAACACAATTTTACAATGCCAATGGTCATCAGACATCTAGTTCGATCAAATAAAGCTATTTTGAGCAAAATTTTGGATCTCTGACAAGAAATATGGGCGTGATCTTCTTTCCCCTTTTGTATGGGGAGATGAGCGGGTTGGGCCACCTTAATGTTAGTATATAGAGCTTAGGAGAGTATTAGATACTTATGGAATACAGATGGACTGGTGAATGTGAATCACTTTATTTTTGCTCTATGTCTGAAGACTTTTAAGATGTTTTTATTTTATCGTTGAGTAATTCACCTCCATAGTTATTGTATAAAACGCGCGAAAAATTCGAACTTTTGGACCTTATAACTTAGAAACCAAACACAATTTTACAATGCCAACAGTCATCAGACATTTAGTTCGATCAAATAAAGCTATTTTGAGCAATATTTTGGATCTCTGACAAGAAAATGGGGGAATGAGGGAAGGCCCACCTTCAGAATGCCAAGTGCATCAAATTAACTTATGTCATATAACTTCGACTTGAATATTCAAGAACCATGGTGGTGGTGATTTTAAATCATTGCAAGTAACTAATAAATAATAATTTCACGGGAAAATTATGATACCTAATTAATTAATATTCAAAATTTGATAAAATTGCAATGTAACTATTCTACAGTGAGTCATAGACGAGTGTCAATCACCGGCAAATATTCATTTCAAAATGTATCCCACATGATAGTGAACTTCAGAGATTGGTGGAGTGATTCTCGGGGAAAAATATTAAAATTTACATTTTTAAATTATGTTAAAAAGATTATTTCATTGTTTCTACGAATACGTAGGCGACAGACGAAAAGATTGCCTAACGCCTCACCCTTCCACGTGCAGATACCGTAGACGCCAGTCATTGGGCAGTCCATCACTCTGTAGATGCACTCCCTCAGGTGCGCTGCCATTTCCACACGCCTCGGCCGCAGCGAGCAGCCGTCCACCGTGTTGGGGCACTCTGTTCGCTTCTGAAATCACAATTTTTTCCCAAATGCCCGACGTATTTCAAAAGGGCCACCGCTAAACAGATGTTAAGAGGGCCCTTCCCGACGGGACTCGCTTATTCGCGGGCACGGCACAAAATCGTGCTATCGCGCTAAAGAAAAATACAGTGTCCGTGATGAGGAGGATGAATCAGAATCAGAAATTTATTTGTGGTGCAAATATACAGAGGTCTACATAATTACACAGCACATCGTCAGCCTTGTGTCGTACACATACCAATGAATATAATATATAACATCACATTATTATGCACTGAGAAATTCCTGCAAGTTGTAAAAGTTTTTCTTGAGAATCCATTTCTTTAATTCTCGTTTAAATGTATTGATATTTTCATTTAATTTTATGTCTGTAGGAATTTTGTTATATATTTTAATGCTAGTACTATACATGCCTTTTTCATAGAATGATAAAGAGTGTTTCACATCAATCAGTCTATACTTATTTCTTGTGCTATACCTGTGAGTATGACAATTATACTCTGATGGGTTCCTCTTTACAATATATAAGTTCTTAGAATGTAACTATCTATGACAGTAAGTAAGCCTAAGTTTTTGAACAGAGGTTTGCAGTGCTCTCTTTTGTTAGATTTGGTAATAATTCTTATAGCGCGTTTCTGCAGTTTTAGCACGCTAGTGACATTTCCACTGTTACCCCAAAGCTCAATATAAATTACAAACAAAAATATAAATTAGATTGAAAGTAGGCATGGTACACTGTCAACAGCGTTTCTGCACTGCAAAAACGTGCAAGCACCTTCAGACAATAACACACTTTAGCGAGTACACGACACAAATGTTCTATATGGACGTCCCAATTTAAATGTGTCTACATGTAGCCCAAGAAATTTTGTTGAATCCACAACTTCAACTGCTACATTATTTATAAAAATCGTTTCCAGTTGTGAAGCAACTTTTTGATTCTGTCTCGTCGTGAATATGGTACACATAGTTTTGCTCTCGTTTAGCAAGAGTTCGTTGCATGCAAACCAATTTATAATTTTGTCTACCACTAGCTTGGCCTGATTGTTAACATGCGTACTATTTTTTTCCCTCTAATGAGTTCATCATGTCCACAAAGCCAACGATGCGCATAGTGCTCGATTTGGTTGGATTTACGGAAATTTTAATTTCAAAATTTCTTATAGCTAAAAGTAAATCAGAAACACTGCAGCCAAAAATCAAACCAAAATCAAATTAACTATAAATTTTCATGGAACAAGCTAGGCTTGATGACTAATATTTTTTAGATGTTTTTGTTTTTTCGTTGAGTAATTCATCTCCATTGTTTCGCGTATAATTTTGGATTTCTCACAAAAGATATGCGCATGGCCTTTATCTACGTATGGAGAAGGCCAGTAAGCCGGAAGGCCCACCTTAATAAGTGAGCTTATGGACGATCGTCTATCCACATGAACCTTGGGACCATGCAAAGATGGTAGTTGCGTTGGCCGATCCAGCCCTGTAGATATAGAATGAAACGCTGGAATATGTGCGTGGAAGCGAGCATAGCAAGCGAACCGCTTCGGTACCATCCTAGAGACATGGAAGCCCGCCTATCTGGCGTCCCGAGGGTGGATGATAAAACGTTGGCAGCTTCGGTTGCGGGCGGTGAGAGTCCAATACAGCTCCGGTAACAATCAGGTTAATAGCGAGCGGACATCATCCACATGGCATGCACCGTTAAGAGGCAATACGCTGAAGTGGCATAACTTGCCGGGCTATGGGTCCCGCTAGAATTTTAGGACGATAGTAGATATAGCGGCGCCTTATGCTTTAACCTGCATGAAAGGCACAACCACTGGAAAACATACCCTGCCGACCTAAGTTTTTAATTATAAGTTTAAATTAGATTCGACTAAATATGTCAATATACGAAGTTCATAGCCGTCACTGTGGTTAAGTTTGGGTTCGATTTGGCGTTGTTTTGTTGGGATGGGTTGAGTTTGATTGGATTGGACTCAGTTGAGTTGGGTTGGGTTGGGTTGCATTGGGTAAGATTAGGCTGGGTTGAGTCGTAGCCACTGGGATTAAGTTGGGGTTCGATTTGGTGTGGTTTGGTTGCGCTAGGTTGAGTTAGGTTAGGTTGGGTTGGGTTGGAGTGAGTTGAACTGGGTTGGGTAGGGTTGGGTTGAGTTGAGTTGGGTTGCATTGTGTTAGGTTGGATTAGGCTAGGTTAAGTTGCATTAGTTGCGCGTGGATCAACACCGCAGCTCACCTCTCGAATGAGGTCCTCGAGCTGGTGGTTCCTCATGGGCAGCACCTGCTCGCCGCAGGCGGCGCAGCGCACGCCGCGCGCCCGGCACATCTCGCACACGCTGTGCCCGCCGCCGCACTGGTAGATCTCGAGCGTGAACGGGCGGTCGCACGTCGAGCAGCGGCTCCCGTCGTCCGAGCCGATCGCCGCCCTGACACCGACGCATTCGTAAAGCGCGGGTCTTTGCATTATATGAGCTACAATTACAACTCGTTTGTAAAGGACAATGATCATTCTTCTACCAAGCTACAAGATATGTTCACCCTTGCTAATAATAAAAACCTGAGAGGGCACTCAAAAAAGCTGTATCACAATCGGTCGAAGCAGAACCCTCGACGACACTTTCTTCCAACAGAGTTGTAGAATCTTGGAACAGTCTACCCAGTGAAGATGTAAATGCTGTCTCTGTAAATTCCTTCAAAACTAAACTGGACAATCATATTAAACATAAAAAATAAATGAATATATAATCAATAAATAAGTGTTGTGATATAGGTGCATCAGCTTAAACCTGCTAGCCTATCAATAATAATATAATAATAAAATAATTCTCCTGTGGGCATGAAAAGTGGTGCCGCATGTGTAATAACGTAATAAAAATATATGAACACAATATTTAGCCAAAATTTATACAATATTATTATTTGGGTGGAGTGTAGATCAGGGAGAAAACACCAAAAGTGAATATTTTTTAACAACCAACTAAATGAGTAATACAAAAATATAAATTAATGAAATTTATAGCTTTACAAGTATTCTCTGGTGTCAAAGCCGTCGTCAACTTAACCTATGTCAGGTGTATATATATCTATGAAAATACCTGTTGCGAGACGCGTTCCTTGACCGTGGCAAGTCGCGCTCTCTAGGCGCACTTGGAGCGTAATGTTCTTTGCTGAAACAAACGAACATTTATTATGTTATCTATGATGCTATAGAACTTGCAATTCACGAAGTCTAGTGGGCTTTACTTGTGTTAAACACCTGTGTCCATACGTGACAAAGTTTGCGTAAGAGCGAGGTCAGTTATGATTGGCATTTATCTTTATTGTTTTGATGCTAACCATACCCAATTTATATCTTAGGCACACTTCGACATGCATGCATATACCTGTTTAACACAAGTAAAGCCCGCTAGACTCGATGAATTGCAAGAACTATATCAATGTATTAAATATTACCTTCACAAGACTATATGAATCGCTGTTGAATGGCTTTAAAAAAAATATCAGCATTGGTACCCCAGTAATGCAACACCTCACCGTTCGATATTCGAGGCTAAGTGACTCTGACCGGGTCGGATTCCTGACAGTGGTTTGGACTTCACATAATACTGTAGGTCCCCGTCTACCAGGTGGTAGGGCTGATACGATCCGTGTCGGTACCATTGGATTGAATAAAAAATAGTTGAGGCTGTTAAATGTCCCTGACACCGAAAAAGTTCATGTTATTTTAACAAATGAAAATGTCACAATCCCAGATCATAAAAGGAAGGAGACGTGCCATCTAGCGAGCCTGCTATGAGACCAGCTGTCTCATAGAAACCTGTATCTACATGCCAGGCATCACGGAAACATAGTCGCAGACGTATTGGAGGGTTTATGCGAGGGACATTTCGGGAGCACATTCGCGCGCAGGCGAAATTTGGACTGTGATTCGAAAGACACGCGGCCAGCTTCCCATACGCTTATATCGACAACGTATCCTTACGGCGCACAGTGGTTTGTCCCCATACAAGAGGGCGGACATAGAATCCTAAAATAAAATTTTAATTAATTTGAAAAAAACAAAAATACCATCATATTCTCCTATTAAACGGCAATAATTGTTACTATGACAGTTTTTTTATTATACTTGTGGTTTAGGAGTAAATAAAATAAAACTGTTTTTTTAGTATGGAGAGCAACCTTTAAGTCAATATATCAAACGATTCCCTCCTTATTTTTACAAGCGGTTTTGATTCATCGTATCAGCTTATTAAATGCCACATTTTGTCTAGAGATACATGGTGCACCAAATGTGTCCTTTCTGAGATATGACAAAAAATAAAAAATATTATATAATTTTTTTAATCTGATAGTTGTTAAGTATTTAATATAGTTCGATGTTCGCCATAATACCATGGTTCTTTATTCATCAATCGGGTGTTTAATTACAAAAAATTTTTTTGTTACATTTATGTAGTTTTGTGTCAGGAATGAAGGCTTTTCTCCGGACAATCAGATATCGATCATTTACCTAGCGTACCCAATTTGAAAAGGTCAAACTTTTTTGTAAGCGAATGATTGCCACATCTATTTGAAGAGTTGACGTAGCTTGTGAATATACTGATAAGTTGAATACATTATAAAATGGACTTATTTTTTTAATTCAAAGAAAAATCCGGTGGGTATGAAATTTTATTTACTTTTTTAATAATGTAAACAAAATATTAAATAGTAAAAATAAGGACAAAGTATCTTTTCAAGAGAATAAAAGGCGTTTAGCCTTATGATTTTTTTTTTTTATATTTACGCATCAATGTGGACTAAAATAATTTATTTTTTGAACATCAGGTGTAAAAAGCCTTGGGCAAAAATATGTTTACAAAAATATTATCAAATATAAAAAGATAAATAAGTGTATTGGGTCACAAACTCTTAACATATCTAGTCATTAACTATGCACAATACATATCAAATAAATATAGATGGATATAAATGAGTTGCCATGCAATACATATTAGTTCTGATTTTAATATGTAACAAAGTATAATAAAACAAATAATATTTATATTAATCAGGTTGTGAAGCCTTCGTCACAATATATATTTACGTAATATCTTAATATCATTATAGGTATGAAGAAGTACAAGTACACAATCAGCTCACAAAATCTTTGCACATTCATTACTGTGCCAAAAAAAGCTGGAATTATCTATCAAAATAAAATAAAACTGACATATTGTGTTTTACTAATAAATGCTTATTAAACTTAAAGATTAGTAAATAATTATTATGTACACTAATTCAATCATTGTCAACATCGCTGTCACTTTCATCATCATCGTCATAATCATCATCACTTAATTCGGAATCCACGTTAGGTATGGTAGACAAGTCAATGAATTCTAATTCTTTCCTCTCATACTCGAGCAAATCATCGAGTTCTTTAAATGAAGGTTTTTTCGTTTTGTGAATCTTACGTATGCTTGTTAGCAAAGGATCAGACGATAGAAGAAGGTTGTGAAGGATATCTTCATTGGTGGCGACACTATTGTGCTTCCGTGTATGGCTTTCCCTATATTTTCGAAAGTCTTTATTGCGGGCTTCAGACGCTTCTTCGGATAAAAAACCTATAGGCACTATAGATAGGTGCTCTACAATTTGTGGTCCGTGAATTAATAATTTATGAAGACTGGAAGGCATGTGGTACCATCCATATAGCTCCACGTACATATTTGCAGATCCCTGCAATATAATTTAAATTTATCTATGTTTATATTTTCCCCTGACGAAATGCATTGTAAAATTACGGCAATTCTTCTAATTAGATTCTGATCCAATCCTGTAATGCGTGCAGTCATATCAGGATCAGCAAAAAACCGTCTCGCAGTGTTGCCAGTGTTTGTATTACCACTGCCCTGCTTAACCACATCCAGTAACAAGCCTGTTTCATTACGAAAAGCTTCCTGCAAAGCCTCCTTTTTATTTTTTACTTTTAACTTCATGTCGTCACCTTTTGCTTGCCATGACTTTATTTCCAATTTGTAGGCAATATGCAACAAACATTCCATGGACCTAATCCAAGCATGCAACGAACTCAAGCCATGTTTGTACATATCTTCGTTCACTTCTTTAGCTCTCACTTCTTCCAAATTGTTCATTTCAACTGGTCGAGCTTTGCATAGATCACACACAGAGGCTGAGGTTTCGGATATGTACGAATGAATTTTTCCATCTATCATGGTTAGCATCAAGCTATGTGTGACTATCGCACCTCTGCACTCAGTTGAATTCAGTTGAGATATCTCTGATTCAAACTCACTCAGTTCATTTTTTACATTCATTTCCGTTTCTTTCATAAACTTGAAAGAAATTTGACGGCAGTATGCGGTTGATGATGGTCGGTCGTTTTGCCATACTGTATTATTGGTCGAACTGTTCACAAGCTTAAGGGGCACGAGGCTTGCCATAAAAACAGTGGCCAAATCTTGATCATTTGCCGTAGTTCTTTGATGATCCACACTCTGACTAGATGCTCCATCGAAACCCCACTTGCTATGAAGCACAAGCTGTTCACCTACACCCAAACTCAGATCGAGTGAGTCAACAAGTCTTCGAACAGTAAGGTCAAGCAGTGCTTGTAATCTTATCTTTACAGAATCATTGGTTACAAGAACATCTTTTTGACTCTTTTCTAACACTCATTTTTCTCCTTCAGCAGCATGTAGTAACTCGGGTACTTTGTTAGACCTTCTTTTAAGCTGAAATCCCTTAAGGTGATGTAACGCCACTTTGAAAGTCGCAGCGTAATGAAGAGAGCAAGCGATTTCCGCGGAGAAACTTCGTGGAGGAAAGCGCTGGGCTCACTTTGTATGCCATTTAAAACCCTCGAGACCTGTTCAGGATTATCCAACAAGTATTTTAATATGGTGACCACATCACCCTTTCCAGCGGACTTCAGTGCACACTCCGCTGAATATAAAAGCTCATCCTGATTGCTACAACTAGCACGGGTTTCTTCTGTTCGTCTTCTTTTCTGCCGATTTGATAAATCGTCGAAAGATTTACGTGGAGATTTGTAAGTGGAAGTTGAGGCATCCGATTTGACAGCTTCGTTTGCCAACTCTACAAGAGGCTGTTCCGTGGTGACTCTGTTTTCCTTAAAAGAATCTTGCCAGATGATTTCAGAGTTAAGCCACTCCGAATTTTTCCTAATGAATTTTTCAGCAGATCTTTTTGACTGCATCCATTTGGCGTAAATCCGATAACAAAACCGACGACACCATTCTTTCAGTTCATTTTCAGCACTTTTACACAATTGCACGTCACTATTGGATTTTAACGTGCAAAACAAATGCACATAGTCGCGAAGATCGTTATGTGTGTGCAGAGCAACATAAAGATCGAGATAAGTAATAAAACCACGGAAAGACATAATTACAACGCTCGAAAGACAGTGAAATTAAAACTGTATTATTGTCACTATAATACCCCTTTTATACATGCAGGGAATGGCTCAGTGAGCTCGTGATCGCAACGACCAATCACAGAGCAGAAGTATCACTGATGAACGTGTCTTTACGAATATTTTGTATTTCCTAAGAAACCTTAATGAGCCGCATTCCAACGGCTCATTAACACAATGGCACTAATCCCCTTACCGATTCCGTAGGTACAACTGGCATCGCTTTTGCAAACACAGGTCAGTTTATCCTATGCTGAAATAATGTTACTGCCAACTCTGGATACTCTGAATATCTTCTTCTCTGATCGACACACATAGAAGGTCAACAGCCATTCAGTTGACTCATAAATGTATGGTATTACATTAATGATGCTCAACACTACTTCTAATGCTATGAGTATTTTTATCTTGTATCGATGATGCAGGCACGTTTTGTATTTAAATATAATAATAATAATAATTGGTTACAGTTGCCATCTATTTGGTTTATTTGCCGTATTTCCGTGAAAAAAATGTTTATTCCTCACACAAAACTAGATAAACTAAAAAAATTTTTTTGTTTATCCAAATAAAACTTTTAGTTTAAAAAAAAACCTTGCCGTGATAATATTATAAACATTGATCCACATTAGTCAAGTATAAGCCACTTAATTTAAAAACACCTCATACATTTTATATAATGTTTTTATTTTTTGGGTATATCTCAGAAATGGTGCATTTAGTGCACCATGTGTCCTTGGACAAAATGTGGCATTTAATAAGCAAATGCGATTAATATAAACTGCTTGTAGAAATAAGGAGGGAATCGTTTGATATATACACTTAAAGGTTGCTCTCCATACAAAAAAAACAGTTTTATTTTATTTACTCCTAAACCACAAGTATAATAAAAAAACTGTCATAGTAACAATTATTGCCGTCTAATAGAAGAATATGATGGTATTTTTGTTTTTTTCAAATTAATTGAAATTTTATTTTAGGCCTCTATGTCCGCCCTCTTGTATGGGGACAAACCACTGTGCGGCGGAGTCGTGTGAGACAACCACATGCCACTTCTCTTTCCTTTTCCCTTCTCTGGTCAGAACCATTAAAAATTATAAATATTAACCTGTAATTGTTGACCATAACAAAATCATCATTGCCTTTGAATGTGGCAATGGACGTAGACGGGGCTGCATTCGACGTAACATAAGGCCGGGCACCTCGGGGAGTTGGGGTCACACCGTCACTCCTTGGAGACTGTTTGAAATTCCCGCTCTGTTCCTCGTTATAGACGAACGCGTTGTTATTCACAGCAGACGGCGCTCTAACTCCGAAATCTTGACCTATCACGTTTGCACTAGAGCCCGCTTCCGTCTGTCGAGTAGCGGTGTGTCTCAACTGAGCGTTGTGTTTGGGTAAGTTGTTGTTGGATGCATCTGCTCTTGGCGGCTGCGTCTGATTTTCGTTCACATTGGTCACAGTTCCACCGAGCTGTGGGTACAATCCGGTTTGTGATAATGCAGACATTGAATGAAGTTTCTCTGCGGTGTAACTATTAGTGCTCTTGACTTCTTCCGTTAAATCTAGTCTGGATCTGAAAATATCATTTTTTTTATGTTAGTGAACACCACACAACTACCGTTATGATATTAACCTAATACACCACATTCCCGAAGGAATTAGGTGCCATGCCAGGACCTCCCCTTTATAAGCACGGCTACATTGAACTGGATGGAAAACACGGATAATTTTTCATTGCCGCTTCGACCATATTTTCATCCAATGTGGTGGTACCAACTCGGGCGGGCTTAAACCGTACCACCTAGTAGTGGAAGGGGACCTACAGTTTTACATGGATTCCGAATCATGGAGCAGCTCGCATTCGTGAAGAAATACACCTATAAAATTCAGAAGAGAAAGAAAGTGATGCATGTCGGGGTGAGGAATTTAACCCAGACCTCTGGTACGCTAGGCCAGTCCCCGCGCCACTACGCTACTAGCTGCTCAAAACGTTGTTAGCCCATGGGGCCACCTGGCTTAGATTCAAAAGAAAAGTATAAATAGGTAACGTCATACAACGTTCAGAACTTGCCAAAAACTGCTTATATTCGCTGGTACTATGACATTTTATAATCAGGGCCATCTCCCGTCACTGCCAGAACTAGCTACACCTTCAATAAACTAAGCTGGATTGCAAATTTTGCCTGGGTCCAAAAATTGTTTTTCACCTGTACAATAATTCGACAATTTATGGGTTCAATTTAAATAAGTCACATACTCTGACACACATGTTCTGATTCAACACTAGCAGAATGGGCTGGCTTACGGTATTTTTAGGGTTCCGTACCCAAAGGGTGAAAACGGAACCCTTTTACTAAGCCTCCGCTGTCCGTCCGTCCGTCCGTCCGTCCGTCCGTCCGTCCGTCCGTCCGTCCGTCCGTCCGTCCGTCCGTCCGTCCGTCCGTCTGTCACAGGGCTGTATCTCAGTAACCGAAACAGGTAGACAGCTGAAATTTTCACAGAGTGTGTATTTATTTTGCCGCTATAAAAACAAATAGGTAAGATTAAAAAATTATTAAAATTTAAGGGGGCTCCCATACAAAAAACGTGTTTTTTTTTGTTTTTTTTTTACGATGGTACGGAACCCTTCGTGTGCGAGTCCGACTCGCACTTGGCCGGTTGTTTATAATTTTATCTAATATTAAATACTTCTATTCCAATCAATTCCAAGTTCAGTGGTTCTAGCCGTGCCAATTTTTGTTCTTACATGCCCACCGCCTGATACAAATGGCACCAATGACGTCATCAGACCGTAATACGACTATGCGGAGCAGGCGTCGGCAGGGATATTGAATGCTATGCATTCAACCTGCTGTTTTGCCTTTCACCTCTAGTGTGGAAACACTGATGAGGGCTCTCAAGCGCTCTTAATTTTTCGCAACGCTTAAAAATTCACAGCCCACACGCAAAGTTTTGTTGAAAAAATTTTTATCAAACCTGGGTGTTGCCGCGACTTGGGCGGTTTGTGCTGGTACAACGGCGCGGGCAATCGGAGCAGTTGCATCGGCGCGGGTAGCGGGAGCAGTAGTGGCACGGGCAACGGGGGAGGTTGCAGCGACGCGGCTAGCGGGAGCGGTAGGGCTGACGTGAGGGGCGGGAGCAGCTGCGTAGCGCAACTGGAGCCTTCTCCTCTGCTCCTCCATCTCCTGTGCAAAGAGAGCCTCTTCCTGCCTGCCAAAGTAACAAATTATCCGCAATTTTTTTTTAATCTTACTGATACTGTCATGGCGATGGGGTGCAGATAGAGGCGAAAACAGTAAGAGTTAACAATATATTTTTTATTCAAAATAATTCACAAATAAACAATTTTATTCTATGATGGTCGCTTCAAAAACTAAAGTACAAACAATATCCCTTTGAACTATTTCACTAAAAGAGTTAGTTCACTATCGCCTGGTATATCTTGCTTTGCGTCTCAAAAATAACCAGCTCTCCCCAGCCTCGGGGCCCCTTTTCAATCGGTGGAAGACATTTTTTAGAAAACTCCACCGAATTCCAGGTGCCCCCGCATAGCGCACCAGTCAAGAAGAGTCTCCTTCGACAATCGCTCGAATGTTCCAGAGATTGTTTTGACGTCAGCAGGCCGAGGAGATATATTATACATATTTGTTAATTGCATTTAATTTTTATATTACGTTAATTTCACTTACAGTTATATGTTCTATGCTGCATTTTTTCTTTACATCCCTTTCCATATTATGACCTGTTTTGGATGTTCCTTGTTTTTGTTTTTTTATTTTTTTCACATAATGTTACGTCTGGTAGAAAACGTGTTCTTACTCTGTTATTGATATATATATAGCCTGTGTAATTAATGTTGCCTAGCTTGTATTTTATTATTCTTAGTGGTGATAGCTGATTATATGATGTCAGCATATATTATGTCTTATCCTTAAGTGTGTTAGGACCAACAGAAGATCAGCGCTGCATCGCTCTCATCGCGAGGAAGTTGTACGTTAGCTAAGTTGGCTCCCTTTTCCTCTTGGATCTAAGTTACGAGTATTGTATACAAAACTGTTACTGTTTAAATGAGGATATAAACGTTTAATCTATTCTATTCTATTCTATATATGAGGATAGTATTGCATAACCCGCTTCGCCGTGGAAGTATGTAAGTAGCGCCATCTGTTAAGCTACTTTGAGAGACTACTTTGCAAGCGTTGGTTTTGTGGTTGCGCTATGCCTTTGCAGATGGCACTTCATTGTTCTGTCCATGATTGACAACGGTGCAGGTAAACAACCAATTACAAAATTACTGCATACCTTCTCCTCTGTCTCGATAGATGTGCATAAAGATTCTCGACCTCCCTGCCAATAAGACAAATGATACATTTTAACTGCCTGTTTTGCAGGACTCAACAAGCTTAAGATATATTATTTCTGCCTGTGAGTGGTAATAAGCAGGTTCCAATTTGGCTATACTCAACATACTTGCACAATTTGAGCCTATGAATGGTAAAGTGACACAGCGGTCCGTACCTAAAGTTCCTTGACTGGCAACGGACAGCTGTGTCACTTGTCACTTTGACGTTAAGGTGGCCCTTCCCAGCGGGACTAACATTCGCGGGTTCGATTTTCGGCTCTCGTTCGTTTAACAGATCGAACTAGATGTCTGATGACTGTTGGCATGGTAAAATTGTGTCTGGTTTCAAGTTATAAGGTCCGAAAGTTCGAATTTTTCGAGAGTTTTATACAATCAATGATAAAATAACAACATTATAAAAAAAAAATTGTCATCAGACATATGTAGCTTGTTTCATGAAGATTGATAATTGATTTGGTTTTTGTTCGATTTTTGACGACAGTGGTCGTGGTTTACTTTTAGCTGTATTTATTTATTTATTCATTTCTTTCACCGTTAGGCATTAGAACATTTTTAACACATAACAATTTAAAATTAACACATTATCCAATATCAAATGATAACAAAATGAAATATCAGATAAAAAAAATACAATATTAAATTAAACAAAGTACAACATTAATAATTTTGAAAATCAAATTAAAACACAATACAATATCAAATCAAACAAAACAAGGTGCGATATTAATAATTTTGAAAATCAATTAAAACTGTAAGTCGTTTTGTAGTTAAAATTTTCGTAAATCTTACCAAATCAAACAATATGCGCATTGTCTGCTTTGTGGACATGTTACAACCTCATCATAACGGAACCTGTCTTTTTCTTTGAAACAGAGAAGATCCCAGAGCGAAATAGTACGGTTTTGTACCGTGCCTACAAAGAAGTTGGTCCCGCCGGGAAGGGCCACCTTAAGGATCAATTAGCTAATGAATGAAGCTAATTAGTGAACATAGTAGACGAGGGCTGGCATGACATAATAGCGTTCAGAAAATTGTTTACTCGATTCACCTCACCTTCTTTTCTCTTCCTTTGCAATATCGTTCCCCATAGTGGTAGCGCGGTTGTTTAAGGCAACACTTTTTTAAAGTCGAGTCAAAGATATCCCGGGCAATCTGAAAATGGAATATATAATAAAATTAATGAATGTAGGGCAGAAGCTGTAGTAATGTCTTTGTCAGCGCGAGTGACACGCTGCACATCCACGTTGCCCGCTTCCCTGCTCGCTTCTGTAGAGTGAGGTCAGTGTAAACAAAATTTAATATTAAATATTAATATTATTTATTAAATTAATGTATGTAGGTATAATCTTAAACACTGTGTTAGTGGGAGGCATTGATTACGATAGAATTCCAAATTATGGGTATACAGCATTATGGCGAAATTAGTAGACGCAATACCTGCGAATGGTATGTTTTGCTAGTTCAGGTCCAGCCCTGCAGTATATTGGTAAAGAAGTTATTTTTACTGTGGTTTTTCTTTAATTAATGTGTACATACATCCATTTCACATTCCTGACATTTAAACACACTGCACTATCATTTCAAAATAACAGCAAAGAAAACTGCTTTTTTATCACGTCGGGTGGTGTCTAGGTGACCTAGTGGTCAGTCTGAGTTCTCACCTAAATTGGCATTCACGGAACTTCGAAAACTCCATACAACTACATTCTGTGGTTTTCTTCAAGTTCAAAGTCAAACTCGGACTTCTGATTTGTATGAAAAAGCAGAGTCAGCGTAAAGGGCGACGTCAACGTATTTACGGCGACAGTGAGTAAGCTGTCAAATCAAACTCGGACTCGCAAATGTTAGTTTGCTTAATGCTCACTGCGCACGCTCTTAAATTTTTATCCAAACATTTGAAAACGTTAGTCGATCGGTTTGGCGTAAACATGACCAATTTAGGTGACAAGTGGGACAAGGGGTACTGATCTAAAGGATTTGTCAAAGCTGTCCGTATATGTCCACATATATAGATACCATACAAAATATAAGATTTGAAAATTTTATTCATTCAATCTATGTAAGTAATTGAAATGACTCTGTTTCCTCGATGATATTCCTAAAAAAATAAACTAAATCAAATGGAGTCGTGGGAAAGAAGATATTAAAAAAAATAACAGAAAATACCGTGCCGAACGTATAAGAAGAATGGCATTTTAGCTTCCCGCTTGTCTGTCCGTAGGTATTTTGCGGCAGTATGTACTGTTGTTCTCCTAGGTAACTCCTAGGTGCTCCACCTTGCAGTGAAGTATGGAATTGGAAAAAGAGCATCAGTCAACATCATCATCATTGAACGTCATTGAAATAGCTTACAACCATACATAAAAATGCTACAACTATGCACACGTATTTTCAAGTTGGATATCGTTTAGATACTAGTTTTCCGGGGTTGTTTCAAAGATTTGGATGGAAATCAGGTTTTTGTGGGTTTATCTTAAGATTAGAAGCGTTGATGTTTGTGAAATGTCAAAGTGACGTGAATGTATTTTCTTATCGCATTTTCGCGGATGAAACATTGTCCGCCCGATTCCGTTCTGTGACGGCAACAACAGGGCAGAGTAGAATCGTTTCCGCTCGAACACGATTTGAATCCTTCTTGCCAATAAAATTTATTACTTACCTAAAAACCAGCGGATGTAGTCGAAGACCGAAAGAACGTGCTTAAGTTGAAACCATGTAGTAGCCAGCTGCCATGTAGAGCAAATGATGCAGGCAGATCCTAATTAGACTGTGGAGACAATGAATTAAAATAAGAGAATATATTTATTATATGATAAGAGCGCGACCAAAATGCAATGCCAGACAAAGATGTAAATGGTGAAAAATAATAATTCGGATAGTCCCGACAAGAAGGAAACCATAGACTACAGACTACCAAAGGTAGTCCAAAAGTCCATCGCCAACATCTGTATCGCCACCACCTGCCTCGCCAACATATGCATCGCCAATATCTCCACCGGAAACGCATATGCGTCGCCAAAAGCTGGAGGCGCAGTTGTGTCGCCAAAGCGGGTATGGTGATATGTAAGGTTATGTTATGTTATGTAGGTTAGGTTAGGTTATGTTAGGTTAGGTTAAATGTCCCGACCCGCCATACGCCTTCGCACGCCCACGTATAGTGGCGACGGATCTGCGAAGAGTCCGCAGCTGCATCGCCAGCGACGGAGCTGCGGCCGGACCGCAGATGCGTCACCGGCGATGGAGATATTGGCGATGGATATGTTGGCGATGAAGCTTGGCGACGGAGATGTTGGCGATGTTGATGCAGGGCACCAGTACCAAAGATATAGTGCCACATAGCTATTTTTGCGCGTGGCCAAAAAGATCATCGCTCAAGATAGTCGCTATCTTGAACGATGATCTTCGCGGCTACGGGGATGTGTTGCCATTATAACAATGAAGTTACCCACTGCTTATTCATTTCAGGCTGAGGGTATATTTTTGTTAAGTTATTATTAGTTTGTGCAGGTACCTTCACGCCGTTTTCCCGGAAGGGTCGTAGTAGTAGTGGTTTGATGCCATCGCGAGTTGTACTCTTTGTTAGATTATAATGAATTAAAAAATACTCTATAAAGTCTCATTTAAATTGGATTGCTAAAAATATCGTTTGGCAGAGTTATAACCTCCGGGATTGCCGTTGGGGTTTATTTTCTTCATAGAATTCAAGAAAACAAAACTAGCGGTAGTAAGTAACCCGACTTCTACATGACCCCATTTTTTATTAAAATGATGAAAGATCTAATTTAGTTATATTTTGAATAATATGATTTACCAAAAATAGTAATTTTTATTTCCTCAATCAAAACAAGTGCGAGTCGGGCTCGCACACGAAGGGTTCCGTACCATCGAACAAGATTTAACACAAAACAATCACGTTTTTTGTATGGGGACCCCCTTCAACTATTATTATTATTAAATGTTACCTATTTGTTGCTATAGCGGCAAAATAAATACACACTCTGTAAACATTTCAGCTGCCTATCTCTTACGGTTTATGAGATACAGCCCTGTGACAGACGGACGGACGGACGGACAGACGGACGGACGGACGGACGGACAGACGGACGGACGGACGGACGGATGGACAGCGGAGGCTTAGTGATAGGGTTCCGTTGGCACCCTTTGGGTACGGAACCCTAAAAACGATAACGCTCGAAAGTGGAGTTATCCATTAGCGGACTTAGGCACGAGTTGGCAGTCTGAATATTTTTAGCTTACTGTTTACAAACGTTGAAGATAATTTACATTACATTGCTCGGCAGATAATAATGCACAAAGGACGTTGAAAGAAGACAATCGGCTAGTTTCGAGTTTGTAAAGCGTCATCTCTCTTAGACGTACTAGGGTTACTTCAAGCAAGTACGATGTTTCGCAGGGGACTTCATTCACGTTTGTATATCTGAGAGGTTTGATTGATTGAAAATTCTTTACTACGCTACAAAAAACAATTTACGAAAGAAAGTACAGTGCAACAACAACATAAGTGGGGAGAAAAGGCGGACTTATACCTCGAAGAGATTTCTTCCAGCCGACCTTTGGGTGTTATAGAAGTTCAATAGGGATATATATATCGCAGGTAGTGGCGGTAGGTTTGGTTTGTGAGTTTGATTTATTATAATAACCTCAAACTAAGTCCACATTCTTTTAGTATAAGTATCATAGAAGTTGCGAATGTTGTATGTTATGTTTACCAACTTTTGATGATCTCCTTGAATACCATTGTAGTGATAAAAATGATTAAGAGGGATGAGAATCCTTTTATTGTGCTGAAGATATTGGAGTGATTCAATGAACCCCACGTGATTTTGACAATTGACCCTTGGGTAAGGTCAATGAAACCACATGTCCCTGTCCTCTCTAAATAATTACTGTAGCCCAACTGTATAAGATAGACCTACCAAATCCATTTCGTTTAGGAACCAGATCACTACCCTTGAAATAGTATAAACATCGGCTTTTATAACAATGAAAATAACTCAACTATGGAAAATTTGTTTCAATTGGCCCCGAGGTCTACCTAAATGACAGCATGTGACAGCGACGACGCTCTACAAAGCCGAAACACTGATTATCGTTAAAATCTCGTCGGTAAAGGATAAGACTTATTACTAAGATTGAATCTGTTTATATTTACCTCATCTAATAATCCTTCAAAACTCTCCATCGACCGATGCATAATCACTATGTGGAGTAGCGGTGTTGGTGCAATTGGTGGTTTTAGAATCGCCTTATAGGTTTTTGTGGCATCAGCAATATAAATACAATTTGACGCTGGCCGAACCAAGACCCCGCCACACATAATGCATATCGGTTAAATTCGTTTCCACGTACAGATAAGATATCGTTTTGATCCACGCTGCATCGAGCATCGTCATTCCTTTCTGATTCGATAATGAAAACGCAAGTGTCCAAATCGGGTTCACTCTACGAATTATAATAATCGAACTAACGCAAAGAGTGCTTGAAAACGAACAAATTGGTAAGTGTGATGCAGTAGGTACATACCTACTTATTTTTAGAGTTGTGTTGGAACGAAGATTATCTCCTACCTAACGAGCAATAGTTATCATCTGGCCCGGTAGTCTAAGCCCCGGTTGCACGTAGAAACGGATGAGTTAATCAATGTTCAAACACGTCACTTTTAGTGAACCGCATGGAGTTCCTTCCATAGTGTCCATAGAAAGTGACCTGTTTGATCATACTTTGACGGTGATTTTGATTTTTTGTCCTTTCGTGCACTCGGCCCTAAGTTGTCACCTAAATTGGCGTTACGGCAAACCAATCGACTGGCGTTTTCAAATGTATGGAGAAATTGAAGAGCGCGCGCAGCGGGCGTTAAGCGAACTAACATTTGCGAGTCCGAGCTTGATTTGACAGCTTACTCAACGTTGCCGTAAATACGTCGACGTTGCCGTTTACGTCCACTTTTACACCACGTCCGCGTTTTCATACAAATCGGAAGTCCGCGTTTGACTTTGACAGCTTGAAGAAGTGAAACCACAGAATATTTAGTAAAAACTCGTATGGAGTTTGAAGAAAACGTCAGTCGATCGGTTTGCCGTAAACGCCAATTTAGGTGAGAACTCAGACTGACCACTCTGATATACATTTCATGTGACATAGGTATTGGATAATTGCCATTCGTCAGGTATGCAAACGGTTCATGGTTCGTAAGACTGTAGGCTCCTCTACTATCGGAGTGGATGAAAATATAGTCGAGATGGCAATATTAAATTGTTGATGTTTTCCATCCAGCTTAATGAAACCGTCCGCATAAAAAAAAATTAGCAAAAAAAATAACCGACTTCAAAGAAAGAGCACTAAAAAGTAAAAAATAATTGCCATTTTTTGTAGTTACGATTTTTGTTATTTTTTGAGTCGGCGTCAGCCGGGCACGCGCTGCGCCAATCAAGAGAACCTTGGCTACCTTGGCTGACACCGACTAAAAAAATAACAAAAATCGTAACTACAAAAAATGGCAATTATTTTTGACTTTTTAGTGCTTTTTCTTTGAAGTCGGTAATTTTTTTTGTTAATTTTTTTTTATTTGTTTATTTTTAGTGAATCTGAAGTACACTTACTAATTTGTACACGTCCTTTCCAATAAAAAATTAATCACCGAAATCGGTTGGCGTTATATTGAGTTATTCGTCCATTTGTGGCGCACATCTTAATACAAATTTAACACTTATATGATTTTCTCATGGATATCATTGTCAGAACTTAACCAAATTAAAATGGGACCACTTGGAAAGCACTAGATTTCATTTAAAAAAATTATCATCAAAATCGGTTCACTCAGGCAAAAGTTATGAAGTAACAAACATAAAAAAAAACATACAGACGAATTGATTACCTCCTCCTTTTTTGAAGTCGGTTAAAAAGGAAGGCAGGACCATTATTTTATGCGGCACAATTTTTTTCGGGAATGCGGTGTGTTTGGGTAATTATAATGACGGTGGGTATGGCATTAGCTGTCCATGGCCAGTTACACAAAAACAAGATCATATTATACTTATATTCAGCGTTGCAGATATGGGTGAGTATTTCTTCCAATTTTGGGTCGGGTACATGTCGGGTACATGTCGGGATAAAATCGGCCATTAGTAAACATCTGGTACCTATTCAGTCGAAGGGATGACGTCGATTGCGAAGATGTGGTCGACCACAGATCAAATATCTTCTAGATAAAGAAATCAACATAGCTTATGTATACCTACTATGTGTAACATTTCAGATTTCGTGCATTCAAATTGTACTGTTTCCGAGATTCCATTCATCACCCCCCCCCCCCCCCCCCCCAAGTCTACTCACGAAAGCGAAAGCAAACATATTGTCGTGTTTGCCTCTGTCAAACTGTATACATAGAAAAAAGGTAGCCATCTTTTTTCTACATAGAGTTTGAAAGAACCGAACACGAGCTCACTCACTTTGTGTGCAACTGTACAACATTTGTACATTTTCTGAAAGCTTATAAAATGATGAAGTTATTCCCATAATTTGCATGCCACGTGTAATACATTTTTTTTTTGCAATCCTCTTCGATTTAAATACATTTTGTGTTTTTTTATAACCTTTGATTTATGACCTTTTATTTCTGAGATTACGGACATTATGAGGGTACAGATTTTTTTAAAGTAGTCTCTCATTTGTCACCTATTAGATCATAGCTGATTAAGTACCCAGAGTGAAGTGTTTATTTTATAATTATATTTTTTTGGTAACAAGACAATACATTTCCAAAAAAAATTAAAACCTAAATAACTCAAAAACTATTGATTTTCGACCCCCAGTTTCTGGGACAAATTTGTTGCAAATTAGCTCTAAAATGGTCTAACAAGGATCTCATAATCATGTTGAGAATTATAGACCTGTGTCTTTATGTGGCGGTCAGCAACCTGCCGACGCGACATTTCCTACCCCGCGCCGCCGCCTCAGCGCCGCGGCAGTGGGTCCGAGGCAGCCGCGCCGCGCACATGCATTCCACCTCGTTGCACAATCTAAATGTATCAATATATAGTCAAATCGTATAAACGAGTTTCCGTTGCATCCCCGTATAACCCTATCGCATAGAGGCATAACATTACCCCACAACTGGTGACCCCGTTGGAACACGTAAACTGAAAGTGAAGAAGAAGTGAACAGTAAAACAGAAAGGATGTATCAAGCGCCGCAGCAGCAGATGAATCAAGGTCCGGCGCCGGAACCTCCAGTCACGGCTATTGCCAGCCTGTCCTTGCAGGCAAGAATCCCAACCTTTTGGCGCGAGGACACGCGTCTATGGTTCGCACAATACGAGTCAGTGGTAGCAGCGCACAAGCTAGGAGACAAGCAGAAGTATGACCTAGTCATAGGGGTTCTGCAGCGAGAGGACGTCAAACAAGTGAGTGACATCGTGATCAGCCCACCAGATGACGGCAAGTACGAGGCTCTGAAGGAGAGGCTAATCTCAGTCTACGAGGAGTCCACCACGCAGCAGTTTCATAGGCTGCTCAGCGGACTAGAGCTAGGAGATCAACGTCCCTCACAGTTACTGCGGAAAATGAGGGAACTCGCGTCACAAAATGTACCCGACGACGCCTTAAAAATATTGTGGATGGGCCACCTGCCACCATCAGCGCGGGCGGTGCTAGCGGTATCTAAGGAGACGGAATTGAACGATCTAGCCATCATGGCCGATAAAATGCTCGAACATATGGGCAGAAGCCACGTCAACACGGTATCCGCGCCATCGGACGGAAGTCAACGACATGACCCAGTTTCGAGTGTCGACGCGCTGGCGGGCGAAATTGCCGATTTGCGAAATCAAATAGCACGAATGAGCCGCCGCCAGCCGAGCAGGGCTAGCGGGCGGTATCAACGCGGTAGGTCGGCTTCTCGGAACGGCCGCCGGACACCGGAAAATGCAGACTGGCTGTGTTTTTATCATTTTCGATTCGGAGACAAAGCAAGCAGATGCGAGCAACCATGCAACTATAAAAATCAGGGAAACGGCAACTAGTGTGCACCGCGGCGGATGTGCACACGACAGTCGATAATAACCGCCTTAGCGTCTACGATCGCGACAGCGGTATACAATACCTAATAGATACCGGGGCCAACGTGTCGGTGTTACCAAAGTCAATCCTAGCACCGAGAGATAGGACTACTAGTGATTATAAGTTATACGCGGCAAACGGTAGCGTAATAGAGACGTACGGAGTGAAAACCATGGTGCTTAATTTAAATTTGCGTAGACCTTATAAGTGGATATTCGTAATCGCAGACATTGCGCAAGCCATAATTGGGGCAGATTTGTTAAAACATTATAAGTTACTAGTGGATTTAAGTGGTAAAAGACTAATAGACAAGGTGACAAGTTTAGACACAATATGTACGGTTACAAATTTGCAAGTGTGTTCGCTGACGTCGATTGGGGAGCAGCACGCGTTTCGTGATCTTTTGGAAAAGTATCCGGACATCACGAAACCAGCATCTTTCAAGGAAACCCCGCAACATGGCGTCGTGCACCACATCGAGACGGTAGGAGCACCAGTGTTCGCACGGGCTAGACCTTTGGCCCCAGACAGGTACATTAAAGTTAAGAGAGAATTTGAACTCATGATGGAAATGGGAATATGCAGACCATCCAAATCTCCGTGGTCATCTCCTCTACATTGTGTCCCAAAATCTAATGGTGATATCCGTCCGTGCGGGGACTACCGAGCACTCAATGCAGTTACAAAACCAGACCGGTATCAGATTCCTAGACTTGGAGAATTTCAGTATCTTTTAGCAGGCAAACGATATTTTTCTAAGATTGACATCACGAGAGCCTATCATTGCATACCGGTGGCCCCAGGTGATATTGAGAAGACAGCCATCGCGACTCCGTTTGGTCTTTATGAGTTCACGCGAATGACTTTCGGGCTTAGAAACGCGGCCCAGTCGTTCCAGAGGTTTATGGATCATAGCGTCCTGCAAGGATTCGATTTTCTGTTTACATACATTGATGACGTAATCATAGCAAGCTCGACTATTGAAGAACACAGATTGCACCTAGAAAAGGTTTTTCAACGCTTCAATGAGTTCGGCATAGCAATCAATCTGAGTAAATGCAGTTTTGGGAAATCGGAAATAGATTTTTTGGGTTTTCACGTTACCCAGGATGGAGTTAAGCCCTTGGAGGGAAAAGTTAAGGCAATCGAGGATTTTCCAAAACCGAGTAATATCGAGGAATTAAGAAGGTTTTTGGGAATGTTAAATTTTTATAGAAGCCGCATTCCAAACGCAGCCGGTGCCCAAGCAGAACTGCATAAGTACTTGCACAATACAAAAAAAAGAGATAAAACCGAAATACAATGGACACAACAATCGGAAACCGCATTCGAAGAATGTAAACGCAGCCTAAAGAGCGCGCTCACGTTATCGCACCCGTTACCCGACACCCCTTTAGGTATATTTGCTGACGCGTCCGAATACTCTGCGGGCGCTGTTTTGCAACAACGAGTCAGCAATACATGGAGACCGCTAGGTTTTTTTTCAACCAAGTTCAGCGATGCGCAAAAGAAATATAGTGCATACGACAGAGAATTGGCGGCAATTTATTTAGCAGTAAAACATTTCAGATATTTTATAGAAGGGAGAGACGTCATTGTGTACACAGATCACAAGCCGCTGACACACGCACTCAGTAAGAACGTGGCCAGCAGATGTGACACCCCGAGACGAATAAGACACTTAAGTTTTATAAGCGAATTTTGCACGGATATCAGACATATTAGCGGATCAGAAAATGTAGTCGCAGACGCACTATCGAGAATAGCTGAAATTTATACCCCGACGACCATAGATTACAATGAATTAGCAAGCGACCAGGAAAGAGACCTAGAATTAATGGAACTAATGAAAAAAGATAATCTTTGTTTCAAACTGATCATGTTGCCCAATGTTGGCAAACCGGTATACTGTGAGATGTCAAAGGGGAACGCACGCCCATACCTGACCGAGAAACACCGTTACAAAGCTTTCACAGCAGTACACGGGGTAAGTCACCCAGGTGTACGGGCCACAAGAAAACTGATGACAGACAGATATTTTTGGAAGTCCATTAATAGTGAGGTAAATAAATGGAGCAAGGCATGCGTATCTTGTCAGAGATCCAAAGTACAGCGACATACGGTCGCGCCGCTAGGTGAATTCGCGAGTGTTGGACGATTCAGTCATCTACACATCGACATAATTGGCCCTTTTCCGCCCTGTGAAGATAAAAGATACTGCGTCACATACATCTGCAGAACAACCAAGTGGATTGAAGCAGTACCGATACGCGACATTACGGCGGAAACCATCGCGAGAGCAACGGTTGATCACTGGATTAGTAGATTTGGATGTCCGGAGAAGATTACTACGGATCAAGGTACCCAGTTCGAGTCGCAGTTATTTCGTCAGCTGACAAATAAATTTGGAATCGAAAAAACTCGAACGGTCAGCTGGCACCCGGCATGCAATGGCCAAATCGAGCGAGTCCATCGGGGCATAAAAGCAGCCTTAATGGCAAAATGCACGAGCGCCGAGTGGGCCCGCGAATTGCCACTAATTTTGCTGGGATTGAGATCGGCCGTTAAAGAGGATATCGGGTTTAGTCCAGCACAAATGACCTACGGAGCGTCCCTGAGGCTGCCAGGAGATTTTTTTGTACCGAGCAGGCCACAAAGTTTAGACGCCGACTATGTACAACGCCTAACCACCACACTCGAATCGCTGAACCCATCTCCCAGAACGGCCCACGGTGAAAGGAAAACGTTCGTTCACAGCGACCTGCGTACGTGCTCGCACGTGTTCATCAGAAACGAAATAAAGCGTTCCCTCACGGCTCCCTACCAAGGTCCGTACAGGGTATTGAAGAGGCAAGACAAATATTTCGACATTGAGCTACCGAACAGGAATACGCGAGTGACAATAGATCGATTAAAACCAGCGTACCTACTCAACGAAGACACCGTCGAGCCAGAAAGGCGACCCCCCTACCCAGTCCTCCAACGGACAAGTCCCGACCACGAGGAGACACCGCAATCGAGAGTTGACACCCTGCCGGTACAAACCATGACGAAAACGCGGGACCGCGAGGCGAGCACACGAGCACCGACGTCAGCTAGAACCACACGGGCAGGGCGACTAATCAAACCACCAGTGCGTTTCGCTTAACGTAGGCCGTGGGCGCCCAAACAGTGGCGGCTGATACCGCGATAAATAGGTGATATAGGAAGTGATATCAGTGGTGCGGGCTGGCGTGAACGACGTTACTCTGCGCAGCTCGCACATTAGATTAAGAACAGTGGTGACAGTAGGAGAGCCCGAACTGTAAGCAAGCATAGTTTTTAAAAAAAAGAAAAGGAAGGGGTTGATGTGGCGGTCAGCAACCTGCCGACGCGACATTTCCTACCCCGCGCCGCCGCCTCAGCGCCGCGGCAGTGGGTCCGAGGCAGCCGCGCCGCGCACATGCATTCCACCTCGTTGCACAATCTAAATGTATCAATATATAGTCAAATCGTATAAACGAGTTTCCGTTGCATCCCCGTATAACCCTATCGCATAGAGGCATAACATTACCCCACACTTTATTACCAGTGTTCAGCAAAATTTTTGAAAACATTCTTGAACAAAAATTAGTCAATTTCTTTGACATTCACAGTGTAATTAATTATAATCAATTTGGATTTCGTAAGGGTAGGACAACAGGAGATGCCATTGCGTCAATGATGAAATCGGTTTTAACTTCTCTAGATAACTCGATGAGTACCTACGGCATTTTCTGCTATCTATCAAAAGCATTTGATCGTGTAAATCACGAAGTACTGCTAGGGAAACTAGAACATTATGGTGTGAGAGAAAAAGAATTAAGTATATGTAAATCATATCTATCAAATAGAAAACAAGTCTGTGATGTAAACGGCACTAAGTCTGATGTAGAATCGATCACTATGGGTGTACCGCAGGGCTCAATTCTGGGACCATTGTTCTTTTTGATTTACATTAATGACATTTCAAGCTGCATCGCAACAGACATCGAGGTGGTTTTATTTGCTGATGACATATCATTAATTGTAAAAGATCAAAATATATCGGACCTGCGGGTGTCCTTTATACAAGCCATAAACTCACTAAAATTATGGTTTGAAGCCAATAACCTTCTTTTAAATGTAAGTAAAACTAACTTAATGCACTTTGTGCTGGGGACCCAGAAACGTTATGTGAATCATGATGTTTTAAATGCAGCACATGATTTGTCTTTGAGTATAACTAAGGAAATAACATTTCTGGCTCCGTCAAGTTAGAAACCCCCTAACGAAAAATCGTATTTTTCTAATGCAGTCGTTTAGTACTTATTTTGTACAGATTTGTACACCTCATTGTTTATTTTGTACGGTTAAGATTGAGTAAATACAGGCCAAGCAACGGGGGTTTCTAACTTGACGCTCAGACCGCCAACATTTCATTTTACCTACTTTTAATATCCAATCGTTTTGTACTCATTTTGTACTGATTAGTACACCGAATGAATTATTTAGTACGGCTTTGACTTCGAAATAATAGGCAAATGAATGGCATATGAATGGAAAAACTTGACGTTTTTCCATTTTAACATTTATAACTTTTGAAAATGATATTCTAAAAGACCATGCTTTGAAACGTTTAGTACACCAAAAAGTACGTTTAGTACGCATTCGTATCCATAACTACAGGCTGTTGAATATTGCCAACCGATAGATCAGTTTGCTAAGGTAAATTGGGGGTGTCTAGTACATACCTAGCTCTACTTACAATACAAAAATGTATTATGACGAACATATATATATTTTCAAAAGTACAGCAAAAAAGTCATTTATTACACCTTTAGATAAGCTAGAATAAAATTACAAAGCCCAGCGATTATTATGAAGCACTCGCCCCAATTGCCGTGTGGTGTCTAGTACACATTACTCTCTAGTTGGAAATAAAAAATGGATTCTGATCACAATATATATCATCTCAAAAGTACAGTAAAAAAATAATTTATTACACCTTTAGATAAGCTAGAAAAAACATACAAAGCCCAGCGATGATTATTACGCACTCGCACCAATTGCCTTTTGGTGACTAGTACACACCACTCTCTAGTTGGAAATAAAAAATGGATTCTGATCACCATATATATCATCTCAAAAGTACAGCAAAAAAATAATTTATTACACCTTTAGATAAGCTAGAAAAAAATACAATATCCTGTGCCCAGCAATGATTATGACGGACTTGCCCCGATTGCCTTGTCGTGAGTAGTACACACCACTCTCTAGTTGAAAATAAAAAATGGATTCTGATCACCATATATGTCATCTCAAAAGTACAGCAAAAAAATAATTTATTACACCTTTAGATAAGCTAGAAAAAAAATACAAAGCCCAGCGATGATTATGACGGACTAGCCCCGATTGCCTTGTCGTGGGTAGTACACACCACTCTCTAGTTGGAAATAAAAAATGGATTCTGATCACCATATATGTCATCTCAAAAGTACAGCAAAAAAATAATTGATTACACCTTTAGATAAGCTAGAAAAAAAATACAAAGCCCAGCGATGATTATGACGGACTAGCCCCGATTGCCTTGTCGTGAGTAGTACACACCACTCTCTAGTTGGAAATAAAAAATGGATTCTGATCACCATATATATCATCTCAAAAGTACAACAAAAAAGTAATTTATTACACGTTTATATAAGCTAGAAAAAATCAACCAAATCTTGTAACGATTATAAAAGCGCTCGCGCCAATTGGCGTATGGTGTCTAGTACATACTACTCTCTAGTTGGAAAAAAAATGGATTATTATCAACAAACAGGCTGTTTGGTAATTTGATACATTCCTTATTCACAAGGAGGGTCATAAATGACAGTTTATATAAAAAAGCATAACAAAAAAAAGTATTACACAAGCCATACAAATTAAGAAAATAACTTCAACTTCTAAGTTTCCAGAAAAGATACAAATGTTGTCCACTTTCACACAAGTTCCATATTATTTTGTTTGGTTGCAAATGCAACCAATGCAAATGTTTTTTCATTGTTGACCAGTTTATACATCTTAATGAGGACCTTTTTCTTAAAGTAAAATCGACAGCGCAAACCCAACTAAATAAAAAAATATAGAACTTGTGTGAAAGTGGACAACATTTGTACCTTTTCTGGAAGCTTATGAAATAATAAAGTTATATCCATAGTTTGTATGCCACGTGTCATACTTTTTTTTAGTAATCCTCTCTGATTAGAAAATTTTTTATTTTCATAAACTATTATTCGTGATCCTTTATTTCTGAAATTATGTATATTTTGAATCAATTTCTTTTTTTGAAGAAGTTCCTCATTCATCAGCTATTACAAAGTTGCTGAGAAAATGCCTAGAGTGTATTATCATCACTTTTTCATAATAAGACAGAATATTTTAAAAAAACTTAAATAACTCAAAAACGATTGATATCAGACCTTAATTTTACTGGGCCTAATTTGTTGCAAATTTGCTCTAGAATGACGCCTTAGAAGGAATGAACAGAAAAGTTATTTATTAGTATTGTATTTATTTTGTAACTTTAGATAAGCTCAAAAATACAAAACTTTGCCAAAATGGTATATGGATAACTAACAGATATCTAAGTTAATTTCTATCTTATATCTTATCTTAGTTAATTTGTTACCAAATTAACTCGAAACAACGAACCGGTTTAACCCCGCATCGCATTCGATGAAGAGACGGGCGAAGCGGCAATGAAAACGAATCAGTGTTTTCCGTATCCAGTTAAATGTAGCCGTGCTCCTAAAGGTAAGGTCCTGGCATGGCAACTTATTCCTTTAGAAATGCTGTGTGTTGAGCTGATATCATGACGGTGAGTGAGATAGTAGCCATCCATGTCCACATAATCAAATAAAGTTATGGCCATGTAACAGCAGGCGGATAAAAATACCTACACACGAGTCAAATCAGTAGGATCAATTTTCATATTAATGTGTTACGAAACCTAAACAGTCTTCAAATTAAATACAATTTCTGATTAATATATAACCGACATTCTGTAACAATCTTATTTTCATTAGTATTCCAGAGGAACAAGATTAGAGTTTTTACATTGTAAACCAGCAATTGATAAACATTTGGTCGTAACAACCACTTATCTCCATCGATGACATATTTCTTTCGCACCGTAACATGGCGGGAATGCCCACATCCGTTGACACTTCAACAATAATTACTGTTTTTACGGGAATCGTTTTCCAACCGACTTCCAAAAAGAGGATGTTTTCAATTCATCCTTATGTTAACTTATTTACATACTTGTCTTATCGATTTTGGTTTATTGAATTAATCATGTCAATTTTATAATTAAATTAGAAACGCAATATGTAGATAGCTCGCATGGAAATAGGCGTTTATTAAGCCCCCTATAGAAAGTAAACCTGCCGGTCCTTTTTAGGGTTCCGTACCCAAAGGGTGAAAACGGGACCCTATTACTAAGCGTCCACTGTCCGTCCGTCTGTCACGAGGCTGTATTTCATGAACGGTAATAGGTAGGCAGCTGAAATTTTCACAGAGTGTGTATTTATTTTGCCCCTATAACAACAAATAGGTAACATAAAAAAAATATAAAAAATAAAGGTGGGTCCCATACAAAAAACATGTTTTTTTTGTGTTAAATATTGTACGATGGAACGGAACCCTTCGTGTGCGAGTCCGACTCGCACTTGGCCGGTTTTTATTTCTTAGATATGCATTTAAAACATGCGTTGGTTTTTAGGGTTCCGTACCCAAAGGGTGAAAACAGAACCCTATTACTAAGCCTCTACTGTCCGTCCGTCCGTCCGTCCGTCCGTCTGTCTGTCCGTCCGTCCGTCCGACTGTCACAGGGCTGTGTCTCATGAACGGAACAAGGTAGGCAGCTGAAATTTTCGCAGAGTTTGTATGTTTGCCGCTTTAACAAAAAATAGGTAAAATAAAAAAATATAAAAGGGGTGAGGGGGGGGGCATACAATAAACGTGAACTTTTGGTGTTTATGGTACGGAACCCTTCGTGTGCGAGCCCGACTCGCACTTGGCCGGTTTTATTTGTTGTAAGTTTGAGATTTTAAGTGGAGAACGACCAGCGATATATGGATGGAAGTAGAAGTAATACTGAATCGAATTCAAGAAACCAAAACATGTTAGATGAAACTTTTCTCAAATTGTTAATTTTGAAAATATATCAAAATGAACAATACCTGCTTTTGTATTCAGAGTCGGCGGACTAACTTTAAGCCTCCGGACTAAACCGGTATTAGTATGGTTAGTCCGGTGCCAATCTCATACTAAGTTTGGACATGTGCATGGTATTCGTATTAGTGCCAATATCTACGGAGTGTGCAGCTGTTTGCATGTATTGGTGGGCCCGTGCGCCGTGAACTCATCCGACAGTTTGTTGGCCGACACGTTGTCCGATCAATCCAAAGAGCACGCTATCAAGGCAGCGCGAACACTCGCTGTATGGAGTGCAGCGTACGCATTGTTGGGCGGTCGTGCTGATTATGATTAGTTGACAAACAAATCCTTTGAAACGTGGAGCGTAAGTAAGTACCGATTATAAAACAGTCATTATATTATCATTTTAAATTTATATGATTCGTTGGATAGCTCGTATGTCACTTAGGCGCAATGAAGCACTAAACCTTCAAATTGAAAATAAGTACATCTAATATCTACTGTATCTACTTGTCAGCTCGTGGTCTAGGGGCTAGAGGACTTCCCTTTTATGGGTGAGGTCTGGGTTCTTGTCTCGAGCTGTTTTCCATGGTTTAGAAAACATGTTAAAGTGTAGGTCCCCTTCCCCTACTAGTTGGCAGGATTAAGCCCGCCCGCGTTGGTACTACCGCATTGGATGAAACTATGGTTGAAGCAGCCATTAAAAATTGTCCGTGTTCAATCAATCCAGTTCAATCGTCTAGTTCAATATTTTCGTACTCATATAGGGAAGGACCTGGTATGGCACCTAATTTATTCGAGAATATTGTGTATCGGGCTAATATCATAACGGTAGTTTGTGGTATTAACTGTCCATGTCAGGTTTCATAAATAAATAAGTGCGGGTGCAAGGTGGAGTGCCTCCTTCCCCACATCGCTAATTCTCCCCACCCACGCTGGATGTGTATTTATTTTGCCGCTATAACAGCAAAATTAAAAAAAAATAAAAAATAAAGGAGGCCCCAAAAAACGTGATTTTTAAGGGTTCCGTACCCAAAGGGTGAAAACGGAACCCTATTACTAAGCCTCCGCTGTCCGTCCGTCCGTCCGTCTGTCACAGCGCTGTATCTCATGAACCGTAACAGGTAGGAAACTTAAATTTTCACAGATTATGCATTTGTTTTGCCGCTATAATAACAAATAGGTAAAATTATAAAATAATACAAATTAAAGGTAGGCCCCATACAAATAACATGTTATTTTTGGGGTAAATCTTGTAAGATGGTACGGAACCCTTCGTATGCGAGTCCAACTCGCACTTGGCCGGTTTTTTTGTGTTAATCTTGTACGATCATATGGAACCATTCGTGTGCGAGTCCGACTCGTACTGGACTGGTTTTAAGCTAATGGAGTTATCGACGTGGTAGCTTGAGTAGTAAAAACCTTATTTAAATCTGATCAGTAATTTACGAGATGTTCGCGTGGTGGAGCGAGCGGCTCTAGGATACGAGGTAGCGCGCGGACTTGCCTAGCATCCCAGAGGTCTGAGTTCAAATCCTAACCAGTTCGTGCACCACTTTCTTTCTCTTTCTGAGTTGGATATGTGCATTTCGTCACCAATGCGCGCTGCTCCATGGTTCGGAATCCATGTAAAACTGTAGGTCTCCTTCCCACTAGTAAGTAGGGTGTAAGCCCGCCCGGGCTGGTACCATCGCATTGGATGAAAAGATGGCCGAAGCGGCAATGAAAACTCGTCCGTGTTTATTCTTAATGCTCTTTCCAATTCAAAACCATTGCAACAATAATAATTTCCGATGTCATCAAATGGTTCTATTTTTTAGTTCGGGTTTATTTTCTTCTTTTTAGAGCATTAAAATAAAGCCTTGTTTTGTATTTGCAACTATAGAGTGGTAAGTCACAGGAAATCTAAGATTTGGAATGTTTAAGAAATGCATTCTTTGTCAGAATTGAATTAAATTTTTAATCACTTGAAAAAGCTTCATTTTATGTCCGTATGGTTTGATTATTATGTAAATATCTGTATTTTCCAGTAAAAAAAATCGAAAATGAACGTAAAAAATGTCAACTTTTTTCCAATCTTTATTAGCCAATATTTTCAAAACTAATAGATATGTTGAAAAAATGAAAACGTACAGACTTAGATTTTTTAATTTTAGAATCTAAAATTTAAAAAACCTATTCAAACATTAAGAGCATGGAAACAATTATCGCCCGTAGTATGGAGAATTGATAGGGTAACGACTCTGTTAATAATCATCACAGGATATTGTATTTTTTTCTAGATAATCTAAAGGTGTAATCAATCACTTTTTTACTGTATTTTTGAGATGATATTTATGTTGATCAGAATCCACTTTTTGTTTCCAACTAGAGAGTGGTGTTTACTAGTCACCACAAGGCAACTGGGGCAAGTGCGTAATAATCATCGCTGCGCTTTGTATTTTTTTTTCTAGCTTATCTAAAGGTGTAATACATATTTTTTTTGCTGTACTTTTGAGATGACATATATGGTGATCAGAATCCATTTTTTATTTCCAACTAGAGAGTGGTGTGTACTACTCACGACAAGGCAATCGGGGCGAGTCCGTCATAATCATCGCTGGGCTTTGTATTTTTTTTCTAGCTTATCTAAAGGTGTAATAAATTATTTTTTTGCTGTACTTTTGAGATGATATATATGGTGATCAGAATCCATTTTTTATTTCCAACTAGAGAGTGGTGTGTACTAGTCACCACAAGGCAATTGGTGTGAGTGCGTAATAATCATCGCTGGGCTTTGTATTTTTTTCTAGCTTATCTAAAGGTGTAATAAATTATTTTTTTGCTGTACTTTTGAGATGATATATATTGTGATCAGAATCCATTTTTTATTTCCAACTAGAGAGTAATGTGTACTAGACACCACACGGCAATCGGGGCGAGTGCTTCATAATCATCGCTGGGCTTTGTAATTTTATTCTAGCTTATCTAAAGGTGTAATAAATGACTTTTTTGCTGTACTTTTGAAAATATATATATGTTCGTCATAATCCATTTTTGTATTGTAAGTAGAGCTAGGTATGTACTAGACACCCCCAATTTACCTTAGCAAACTGATCCATCGGTTGGCAATATTCAACGTCCTGTAGTTATGGATACGAATGCGTACTAAACGTACTTTTTGGTGTACTAAACGTTTCAAAGCATGGTCTTTTAGAATATCATTTTCAAAAGTTATAAATGTTAAAATGGAAAAACGTCAAGTTAGAAACCCCCATTGATTTGCCTATTATTTCGAAGTCAAAGCCGTACTAAATAATTCATTCGGTGTACTAATCAGTACAAAATGAGTACAAAACGATTGGATATTAAAAGTAGGTAAAATGAAATGTTGGCGGTCTGAGCGTCAAGTTAGAAACCCCCGTTGCTTGGCCTGTATTTACTCAATCTTAACCGTACAAAATAAACACTGAGGTGTACAAATCTGTACAAAATAAGTACTAAACGACTGCATTAGAAAAATACAATTTTTCGTTAGGGGGTTTCTAACTTGACGGAGCCAACATTTCTTGGTGTAGTATTTGACAATCGTTTTACATGGAAACCACATATCGACAAGCTTGCTGCTAAGCTTAGCTCTGCATGCTATGCAGTAAAAAAAATTAAGGAGCTTTGTGGTTTAGAAGCTGCTAAATCTGTCAATCATGCCTATTTTCACAGCATAATGTCATATGGGCTGATGTTCTGGGGTGATGCAGCTGAAGTAAATCGTATATTTGTTTTGCAGAAAAGAGCACTGCGATCCATGCTAGGCATGAGAACGAGAGATTCCTGTAGAAAGGTGTTTGGTGATGTAGGAATACTAACTTTGCCAAGTACTTACGTTTTTCAAAACATCTGCTATGCAAGAAAACATATAAATTATTTCACCCTTAACTGTGATGTTCATAACTATAACACAAGACACAAGAACAATGTTAAAGTAATTAGTCATAAATTAGCCAAAACATCTAAGAGTTTTATATGTAACAGTGTTAGATTTTATAATAAATTGCCCAAAGAGGTGAGAGATTTGTGTGAAAAATCTTTTAAAGTTAAGGTTAAGAAGTTGCTAACACAGAAGGCTTACTATTGTATTAAAGATGCCCTAGCTGATAAATTTGAATTTACAGAGATTTTGACTGCCTCCTGACTGGGTACAAAAAGTATCCTATTATTATTACTATTTTGACTAATTTTATTTTTACTAATTTTTGACACCTGATACAATTTGTATCTTTACTACTTTTATGATAAGTACTACATGTAGTATGAAATTACTAACCAATCAATTTTGATTTGATACAATTTCGTATCAATAATGACGAGGGCTCAATACACCCGAATTTTATTTTATTTTATTTTATTTTAGTTTTTATTTTAGTTAAGCATTATTAGTTTCTCGGTATTGGTCAAAATCTCATATAGGAATCTATTATTACTTTATTGATAGGGCTGCTCTCAAACCATTATACTCTTATTTTTCTGTAGGTGGTAGCATTTAAAGGGAAATGTAACTATGTGATCAGCTGACGGTAGTAGTTTATGACAAAACTTATAGTATTAAAACCTAATGTGCAAGTGTTTCACAGTGTTGTGTTGCCACTGGAGCAGTGCATCGCTTTAAGGTCCTTGCTTACGGTGACGCTTGGCTCGGGTTAACTCTTTGCCTAAAATATGGTTGAAGGAGGTAATGGCTGTGCCCGGCGTGATGCTCGTGAACGGGTGCTGTTTGTGGGGACTGGCCTGCTCCAATTGGCAACATATTAGTTGAAGGGAATTGTCTTTGCAAATAAAATGATATTTGTCATGAACTGTTGCATACGGCATGGATTGTAGATTTTGTGTATTCATGTTAATTTAGTGTTTTACCTATGTTTTTGTTAAAATAATTGACAAACACTTTTGTAAACTTAGACTAAGTGGACGTTGAAAACAAAAACAGCGGAGTTTCTTTCCAGTTCTTCTTCGCTGTGTTTTGTTTTGCTGAACTGGCCAATGCTAAAATATGACAAATCCGAGTGCAGTGTACTGTCTATGGATGATGAATAAACAATACAATACAATACAATACATGAAGACGCCATGTCGGGGTCGGAGCTGCTAGATATTGGTATAGAAAATAGACCAAAACTAAACCGGAAGTATAATGATAAAATAATTTATTAGTAAAATAATTCCTTTTACTATATACGGAGTGTATTTAGTTTAGATTTTCATTGCAGATTAACGACTGTGACATTAATCATTTAGCTGAAATCGCAAAATAGGATTAAAATGTCGTTTCCTATTACAGCGAAAATACGCAACATCTGACAACACTGAGAACAACATGTTGTGAACTTTTAAAAAAAATAAAAATCCTTGACCGCTGGTACTTTTATTAATTAGTATTTGAAGAATATTATTTTTAATTTTAATTTCGCTCACATGTTTGCCTATTAGTCCTGGTTTTGGTCAATGTACTCTTTAATTTCGGCAATCTCCTTTGCGAGTCAGAGTTTGATTTGGCAGCTTAGTCATCGCCTCCGTAAATACGTTGACGTTACCATTTACGCCGACTCCACATTTTCAAACAAATGGGAAGTTCGAGTTCGATTTTGAAGCTCGAAGAAGTAAATTCACAGAATAAGTACTAAAAGCTTGTAGTTTCGAAGTTCCGTAAACGCCAATTTAGGTGACAACTCAAACCGACTGTACTGATATTTGTATTTTTTTTGTTTCAGAACTCTAAATACTGCCTTATTTTATTGCACATTGATAATTAATCCTTGAAATATCATCAAATATATAAACAAAGCCGTGAAATGGATGAATGTACGGAAAACAATAAATATTCTATGCAACCATTGAATGCAGATTGTGAAATTATAAACATGGATACGTGCACCGATAAAAATAAATCCTATGAAAGCAAAATGTATTATAAACACTCAACATATGCTGCTAAAACGATTGAGTACATTAAAGACGGTGACGAAGATTCGGTTCAATGGATTATGGAAGAAAACGCGAACGAAAACACTCAAGATTTGTTGAACACTTTTTTACACGTCGCGGTGGAATCATACAGAACTGACATCGTAAAGTTATTGCTTAATGAAAATGCAAATATTAATTCTCAAGATAATTATGGAAACACACCTCTGCATAAAGCGGTTGAAAAGATTTATTGCCTTGATTTGATCAATTTTATCGTAAGCTCTGGTGCAGATTTAAATATACGCAATAACAGAAAAGTTACAGCATTACATTTAGCAGAGAGTTTCTCTCACTGTGTAAACCCACCAAACAATGACAAATTGTTATTGATAAAACATATTTTAAATACTCCTAAGCACGATCGAAAGCAAGTTATTAAAGAAAGTGATGATAGTTACTCTATCTCAAACGAAAACAATAGTTATGTGTGTTCCAAAGGGGTGAAGGTTAGCCTAATCGGTGAAATATATCAAGCAAGATTACTAATTTTGTTTGCTAAGAGAGCTATAGACAAGAAATGTGAATTTAGATTGGCTACTGAAATTGTAAGCGCAGGTAAATTTGATGATATATTCATGAGATACACACATCAAGGTAGACTCTACAACCGTTTCGTACAAGTTAAGCATAAAGATGCCAAGATAAGGTATCAAGACTTGATTTCTGCAAATACGGGAAGTTCTTTTAATATAATAAAATATTTTATTTCTTTTTGTGATATTAACGAAAACATGCCTGAAAATAACGCGTCTCAAGACGAAGTTTTAAGAGAATTCACTGTATGTACAAATGCAGATATTGAAAATCAATGTTACAGTCTTTTTGAAATAAGACACCTCAATAGAGAGGATTTTTTATATTTTGTAAATCACAATGCACAAGCTTTGAAGCTGAAGCATAGCAAGCTCATAAATGATACTTTATCGGAGGGATTTAAAAGACAAAACGAAAAACATTCAAATGAATTTATAAACTCAAAAATTTCTGATTTCATACGTGATTTTAGTATAGTGACCAATTACCCAAACATAGAGGAACTGGATCAATTACTCACCAAGGAATTCGGAGACAAGTTCCGATTATTAGATGGGAGATTTCTTAATGACTCTTTCGAAAAAAATATGTTACAATGGGTAAGAAGTTACGACGGTAAAGAAATGCGGGCATTTTATTTTTCAGACAATCATGCTCATACTCTTTTTAGTAATATAAGTGAAAAGGTGAACAATATTTTTATTAGTGGTGCATCTAGACAATATATTGATAAAATTCGTCAATATAAAATACATTTCAAAGGTGATCAGGAAAATGTAATGTTTTTTATCCGGAGCAAAAACAAAATTCTTCATGTTATTTCAAAATGTCCTCGTCTTAGTCTTATCAAATTAGAGAATTCATTGTTAAAAAGCTGCTACTTTAGGAATATAGATAGCGTGATATACACAAGTATTCAATCACTAACATGTTCTGACAACTCCAACTGCATTTTAACGGCCTTTGCTTCCGCCGTTTGTCATAACTACTTAGTTATCGAGTTTCCAGATTATAATAGTGAAATGGCAATCGATCTTTACATTAAACTAAAAAATATTGTATTTCTAAATGACCACAAAAGGATAATATTAATATCGCATAGCAAACATAAGTTCATAAGTAATTTCAAACATGATTTTGATTCTAGTTATGTCTCCTTTAGCGACAAAACTGATTTCGAAGACCTAGACAAACGTTCTCAAGATCATATTTTAGCCAAAAACATATTTTTCCAAGAGAATATAGGAATATTTGAAACAAAGGTAAAAATGCATCATCTTATTGACGAGCGGATAGCTAGTGAAGTAATTGTTGATGAATTGTTATGGCATATTGTAAAAAGTGATCACCTAATTATCGGCGATAGTAAGGCGTTTCAATCAGAAGGCTACAATGAAGAATATTTTTTGCGAAGAAAGTTACACAATCAAATATTAGACGTTAGCACATTTTTAAACAATGAAATGTTCGTATTTTTTGTGACTGGAATTAGTAAAGAGGATCTGACAACCATTTTGTATGTCAATTTTGGTAGAAGTGATATATTAATTCAGTATTGGGATAGTACAGCCACTTTTTGCAGTGGAAAAATATTTTCACCATCTGAACATCAGGATGATAACGATTATGACACAATATTTAAATGCTTGTGCACTAAATATTCCAATGTTGCGTGGGTATTTTTTATTCACAATTTATTTTTCTTGAAACGTTACAGGGCTAACAAATCTTTAAGCTTGCATAACCAAATGGTTATAAATAAAGTTTATTTGCAGTATAAAAGTTTTTACCCAGAAGAATTGGTACAGAAAGTAGTATTGATAGCAAATGATGCTGGGGAAGGTAAATCGACTATGTTGACCGGACTGGCTCATGCTTTAAAAAATAAAAATCCTTACACTTGGATTATACGTATAGACTTAAATGACTATACGGGTGACGATGAAACCAAATTCAATCTTAATAAAATCTATCTCAAGCATGACGACAAACAGAAAGGAATTGAAATGTTAGCAACAATGGCAATCAAAGGCAATCTCAGAGAAGCAAGTACGCGTTTTCAGAGAGAAATATTAACAACGGCTTTGAATGGGTGCAGCAGTAGTAAGATAAGCATCGTTTTAATGATTGACGGTTTCGATGAAATATCTCCAAACTATAAGAATCAGGCATGTACGTTAATTAAATCACTTGCACTTAGTAACGTAGAACAGCTTTGGGTCACAACGCGAGTTCACTTGAAAACCTACCTTGAAATAGAACTTGATACTTGCGCCTACATGTTAACTCCACTGACGCACGAGGAACAGATATTATTCTTGAGCATGTTTTGGAAGAACCAGCTAAGGTTTTATAGAGACTCTATTACTGGGTGCACGAGTGCAGGCGGTATTCTAACATATCTCAAAGAATTTTGTATTCAAATCAAACAAGCGTTAGATACATATGGTATTACAAAAAGGGATACTTTGATCGATCTTAAAAAACTTTTATATGGAATAAAAGGCATCTTAGAATCCGGTAATGAAGACATAAACTTAATCCAAAAGTCCATCGATAAATTAAATTTGTCTACTTACTGCAAAGTTTTACTTTTTGTTTGGAACGATTCAATCGGTGATTTGAACTTTGGTATAGAACCCCTAAATCTGAAATTGTTGGGAGATTATACATTTCAGAGGAATTTACAGATTCCTGGAAAAGTACACATTTTAGATTTATACAAAATGTTTATTGATAGCAAACTTAAAATATACCATAATATTAAAAGTAGAACCAACTCTGGTAACTTAAGTGTGCAGGAAAATAGGAAAAGAGACTGCATGTCAATTAGGAATATTCACTGCGATTTAGCTTTACAATTATTTTTGCAAAAATCAAAAAAGATCCCTAATTATAAACTGGAAGAACTGACAAGAATTGGGCTTGTAAAACGAAATGGAGATAGTCTTCAATTTATTCATCGCACTTATGCAGAGTATTTTATAAGCGAATGGCTTTACAGGAACTTGAAAACAAAATATGCTCAAAATGAAATACTGGTCAAAGTGTTATTTGATGATCACTACAGCTTAGTGCGAAGGTTTTTGAATGGACTTCTATTATCTAATAAAAAAAATTTTTTCAGCCTTAAACGTTCTATAATTTTGTCATTTGGCCAGATATTTAGTTCGACTCGAGTTCGATATAGGGGCCGAATAGGGTCTCAATTCAGACACACGTGGACTGCAACAGATGTCATATATAAAGCAGTTTTGGAAAACAATCACGGCATTGTAAGATTGCTGGACGGAATTTTCAAAAACGATTTACAAATGAATACATGGTTTCGTACAATAGAACGTGTTTTCTTTGTAGGTTATATCAAAGAAAGTGACATTCGAATAAGGCAAATGGAGGATGGTTCGTTAGCAGGTTCCTATGATTATAATTTATTTGAATTGGATAAGTCCCATGAATCATTTTTCGCCCCCTTCAATTACACCCCAGTCAATTTGGTACGTGATGGTATTTACGGGTTAAGTAAGAGCATTCATACAGTCTTACACATCGTACAAGATATAAATATGCTTAATATTTTGTTGGATGCAGCTGAAATGAAACCAAATTTTTTTCAAGAATTGATTTTGGCTACAGATCTTGAAAAAAAGACTGCATTATATGCTGCACGTGATGAAAATATTGCACGTTGCCTATTGGAGCGCACGATAAAATATAATGAAATTGGATTACTTAAAAAACTTGTTCTTAGTAAAGATCAAAGATCGCAAACCATCTTGCATGTTATTAGTTCCGATGCTATCTTGAAGACAATCATAACTATAGTTCAGCCATATGAAGAAATCTTTAAAGAACTCATTCTACACGTTGACTCGAATGGACGCACTGTACTACACGTATCGGCTGTAAATGGGTCACAATGGAAAACTATAATGATTATTGAATCTATAAAAGATAAACCGATTTTATTAGAAGCTATTTTAACATGTGTCGATAGTTGTGGACGAAATGCTTTACACTTATCGTCAATTAATGGCCACTCAGATGTTCTCGACTTTCTATTGTCATCAACGCTAAAACATTCGGATATTTTAGGGAAAATGGTAGCTGCATTTGATTAATACAACAAAAACATTCTACACAACACAATGAACGGTGATATTGTAGAAGTGTTGCTAACGAATATTGCTGAAAAGCCGGATTTAGTGAAAAAGATTGTTCTGGAAGGCCAATTTAATTCACTGGGGCTATTACATTATTACTTGGAAGGAGCAAATATGTTTCGTTGCTTAAATCAAACGGAGACACAATCGACCTGCATAAAGGCATTAATGAAGTCTATTAAGGATGAAGGAATTTTCAAGGAATTGGTGCTATGTTTGGATCAATTAGGATGGACAGCGCTCCACCGGGCAGCATCAAGTGGACACCTTGATTTAGTCATAATTATACTTGATGGAGCGAGTATTTTTCCGAAGATATTTAAAGAACTTACAGAAGTATGTGACAAATCCGGTAAAACGGCGCTTGATATAGCATCTGCTGGTGGATATGATGCGATATGCAATTTTATTACGGAATATGATCATAATAAACATTCATGAAAATGGTATAGGCAAAAAGTAATGAATGTTTATGATCAATACAATATTTGTAATTGTAAGACTGCGTTCATTAAAAAAAAAACATGTCTTATCTTGACAATTCTGAGTTTATAATCTAAAAAGCAATACTAACAACACAACGCCTGTTATCTTCTTAGAATTTAGTAGTTTTGAGATTGGAAATTGTTTTATAGCTGTTATGAACTTGTAGCAAAATATTATTAATATAAGCCAGTAAGAATGAGTCGAAATAATGAGTCGTATTCACTACGTATAATATTCACAACGTATGATAGTATTTTTTTCCAAAAAATTAAAACCATGCATATCGTATAATATTCACAACGTATAATGTTATACGTTGTGCATGAGTTTAAAAATAAAATAAACTCTTTGCATCATGCAGAACGTATAATAGTCACAACGTATAATATTCCTAACATGAATTCACAAAAAAATAAAACCATGCAGAACGTATAATATGCCAAGAAGCACTGCATAAAGCGCCCTAACAACGATACATTTAAGGCTGAAATTGCTACGAATCGATATCTGTTGAAGAGTAACAATTTGCTACAACGGTAATTGAGACGGTCGAAAAGTCGCGTGCGAGTATAATCTTTAATCTTATATCGATAAGGGCGCTTATCGTATGAAATATTTTAGGATTATATGATATGCATGGTTTTCTTTTTTTGTTAAATAAAGATGTGACTATTATACGTTATGCATGGAGAAATAAGTAATTTAATTTTTTGGACTTCTTCATGCACTACGTATAAGATTATACGATCTGCCGATTATACGTTGTGCATGGTTTTAAAATTTTGTTAAAATATGACATTATACGATCTGCATATTATACGTTATGCCGTTCCCCCGAAATAACAAAGAATTTATATGTTTTTATTAAAATGTACATTTATTATTTTAGTCATGATCTTGACAATCCTAATGTTGTTTTCAACCTCAACATGCCAGGGGGGCTCAAATTTCATTTTATTAAATATGTAAACACAAAAAAAGGTGACTTGATCGATTGCTTATCAAAACTAAATAGGTAAGTTAGTAGACAGATATATCTATTTTTGCGATTCATTTAAGTTTTCTTTCTTTGTGTTCATAGTTATAAATAAGCATGTAGTTACGTAAGTCGTTATACTGGAAATAGAGACCCCTGTTCCAGATCGTTTCTTTCATTTTGACGTCAATCTTGGAGTGAAATTCCTCTTTCCATTCAAGTAGTATATAGTTTAGAGTTAAAAGAGGGGGTGGACTAACTTTAATACGGAGATTATCGTCGGACTAAATAGCATTGTGTATGGTTAGTCCGATGCTAGTCCGTGAACTAAATTTTGACAGTGCACTCTGAATACGACTGTTTCTTTCCAGTTAACTAGATGAAAATGCCTGATAGTACGTGCATATGTAGTAATTATATAACGTTACGTTAGGTCTCGTTAGATTACTGTTATTATAATAAATAGTTAACATCTAAATATGTCGATTTTATTGCTCCCCCCCCCTCCCTCTCACATGATTGCTTAAAATAATGTACGATGAAATTCATAAATCCTCTGTATTCAGTAGTATAACTTTGGGAATAGAAAATACTTACTCAATAATAAAGTATAAAAACCTCACCAATTTTACAAATTTTAAATTTAAATATTAACGATATAAAATTTAACGTAATTTAAAGGACGTATATATTTATTGTTATTAATATTATTATATCCTAATAGCTTTAAAATTGTATGTAACTGAACATGGATGGAGCCACACCCACTGTCATATTATCTCAACACATCGCATTCCCGAAGGACCTTCCATTTATGACCACCCTACATTGAACCGGTTGGAAAACACGGACAATTTTTCAATGCCCTTTCGAACATCATTTCATCCAAGTGCACGAACGGATACAAAATAAAAAAATATATATTAAAAAAACCAGCTTTTATTTAAATGCTGTAAAAATGGGAATAAAAATTTACTTTAAATTAAATCAAACCCATCAACTTATAACATTATACAATTTATGTATTGGATATAAAAGCTTGTCGCGATCTTAACCTGCATAAGTTAATTTTATGGAATAATAATGTATTATTTTTGTTTATTTGTTCCATGTCATGGTGGCACTTAGAATGGGTTATCAAAATTGAATGAGTATACAACATTTCGTGTCCATGCTGTTACCCGTTGATGAGTTCCCTTGTTAGAAGCCAACCTTGAGTGCAGTAGCCATGTCAGCGTGACACTTAGAATGGGTTCAACATTTCGTGTTCATGCTGTTAACCGTTGAGGAGTTTCCTCGTTAGAAGTAAACCTTGAGTGCAGTGTCCATGTCATGGTGGCACTTAGAATGGGGTAACAAAATTTAATGAGTTTACAACATTTCGTATCCATGCTGTTACCCGTTGATGAGTTCCCTTGTTAGAAGCCAACCTTGAGCGCAGTATCCATGTCATGGTTGAAGAGTTCCTTTGTCTGGGGTTAGTCAAAACTTATCCAACATGTAAAAAACCAACTCCATGGAATAAGAAGAAGTGGTTCTAATTCTGCTTGCAAGATTTGACCGAAACACCTACATACATACAAACATACGTACATAAATACAAACATACATACAGACATTGCAATTATTTTTTTAATCAACGTCAACGTATGGTTAAACACGTCAATTTTTATGGACGGTAAAGGGAGCAGAATCAAATCCATGCTGTTCACTAAAAGTGACGTGTTTCAGCCGTCTCTTCCTGCAATCAGGCCTAAGAATAACCAAAGGACAAGTCTAAAAGGCTAAGAAATAAAAGATCCTTACAGTTAGGTTATCTATATATTTTTCTTAAGTAATACATGCAACTAACTATATAGGTTTACATTAAATACCAGCATAAAACTTTTGTTGCTACCGAATTTATATTTATTTGTAATTGTGTGTTATTTTTTCATATTTTTTATATACACGCATCCATAGGTAAAAATCAACAATTTGGAGAAATCATATTTACAGTTTTTTTACAAACTTTGCAACCAAAGAAAAATGACACATTTGTGTACCTACTCAAGTAGACTCTTTTTATAATCACTGAGCACTTTCCACAGTTAACTTCATGAAATATTAAACATTTTATGAAATGTTGTAAAGGGGTTTTTACGCCCGGTTTCACCATCTCCCAAATTTATCTGTCGGTTACTCCAAGCAAAAATGCAATGCAACCGAAAGTTAATTACCGGATTTCAGGTAGCTGGAGGTGGTGAAATCAGGGGTCAATTTACAATTGTGTTTAGCCTGCCTCTTAACGTGAAAACCCTCTAACCGATGTCACAAAAAAAAACAAAAGCTTTATTTAAAGTGAAATGTATTTTAGTATTTTAACCACGGCTACTATGAAAGCTAAGCATTATAGCCATGGAAATAAATGAATATAACATTATTTAATAATACAGTCGTTTCCTCTCAATTTTATACGCTGGAAAGAAAAGGAATTCCTAAGTCCCTTTTACTCTATGGTTGACGTCAGCATGACAGAAAGAGATATACAATCTGTCACTATTTCCGGTGTATAGATTTCAGACGAAACGACTGTACAGTACGGACGTTAATGATCAAACAGGAACACTTGAAACAAAAGAATTCCTAAGACGCTTTTACTCTATGGTTGACGTCAATATAACAAAATGAGATCTCGAATTTGTCTCTATTTCCGATGTACCGGTTTCAGAGTAAACGTCCGTACATAATTTATTCGATAATTCGTATTGAATCCGAATAAGAAACCTCATCAGTGGAACTATTTTGGCAACGGTGGGGCCGGCGTTAAATATATTTAACCTGTCAGACGCTTCACTGATACAGTTGTCACATAGACAGTAACGTTGGAAGATCTTTATTAACGGAAGCATCTATTTTAATGATTTTGCATTGTGGTTATTATAATGCAAAGCTATTTTATGACCAGTCGTGTACTTGACAGTGCAAACATAAATCTCGCATATATCTCTTTTAGTTTTTTAGATTCTGGAAGAGACATTCAATATTAATGTTTAAGGTAGAATTTAATATGATAGAGGGGGATACGAATTCGTATCTGCTTTATGTGTAACGACATGAAAATCAGTGACTTACCCGCGCAAATGTTTAGCCATCTTTTTATTAACCCTAATTACATTTAGGTAATCGAGCAACATAACAGCAAACATTATTTTTACAACTTATTGTAATCGATCTGTGACATACAATGTGATTCAAATAAGAATAGGATAGGATCACCGCCATTTTGAATGTCAAACTGATAAAACCCTCACTTCACTTCACAAACTTCAGTACTTTGCCGCGGCGTTGCCGCGTACTTTCCTTCGCGAATTCGAGTGAAGTTAGTCACGAGCCCCGTCCTATTCTTATTTGAATTGCTTTGTACATAGTTCCACGGCGCTCGCGGGATGTATACGACATTTAGAAATATCGGAGGTATCTGGAGGCGGGGTAGTTGCGCGTCTCATGGCACGCGACGAGTGCGTCGCCGTTGGTGCCGGCCGGGCACGTGCACACGGCAAGATGGCGGCGGCCGTTGCACTGCGCGCCGGATCCGCACTGAGAGCCGCCGACGCAGGGGTCCGCGCAGGAGGCGCCCACGCATGCGCGGTGGTCCGGGCACTCGGCGTCTGTCGCGCACTCGCCCTGCAAGTTGCTGATGTTAGGGTGGTGATCAAAGATATTTTAAGTAGATATATCTATGGTGGTGATAATATTGACTCAAGGGCTTTCCCCCCGTGCGTATGTATGAACAATAATCCATTTACCAGGAAGGGTAGGCAAAGATGATAGAGCCCTATGCGATACGACAACAGCATAATTTTCATTCTAATTTTTGAGGAATTCATACGAATTTTACGACACAATAATTTACGAATCTTATGAGTAAGTTGTTTTCAATCATTTAAATGTAGAGTATTTCTGTTTGGTCCACAATATTTGCTTTTAGTTTAAAAGCCTATTGCTGAGGCTAAAACCTTCAAACCATTAACTCTGATAATTTCGCCACAACGAGCTTACAATCTGTCAGAGATTTATTACTTACTCATTATTATCAAATCTTATCTCATAATTCATGCCTGTATATAAATTCACCCAAGGCCGGAATTTTATTTAATAATGTTGATATTAATTGATTGGTATACCAAATAAAATGATGGTCAGAGTAGGCAAAAGCTATATTATGTACTTTTGAACACCTTCGGAGACTATATAGGTAAACTATATGTACCCTCTGGCAGCTGTGCAGCGCATTGCCTATGTAGCCAGCGGGGCAGGTGCAGACAGGTCGCTCGGCACCGGTATTGTCATGGCCGGGCGTACACTTGGCGTTGCTGCCGCACGGGTTCGGCTCGCAGAGGTCGTCTGGAGGTCATTCAATATGAGAACATGCTAAGTATTGCCTTTATAATCCAAGAATAAAGATGTATAACTAGACTTATTATATTACTATATTACAAAATATAAAGTTTTCCAACTGTCCCTTTAAACGGGAGCAAGACGGCGAGATTGAGCAGAAGATAGGACATAAATACAAAAAAGTAGATGTTCAATTTGCAGACAGCTCCTTCTGACAGTGATCGACTCTCGACACGACAAAAATGTAGTATGGCCAAAAACATGGTGGAGCAATTATTGCCACTATGACTTTATTCAAATCATCTCAATCGAAAGAGAAGTAGGTAAACGTGGAATCAACTGCACCGAAAATTTAAACAGTTCGGCTATCAGCTGTCAATTTCTGGCTGCTGTTCTGACCCTACTGTTCTTACTGATTGTATATACGTTATTGAATCTGGCTTTAAAAGCAGGTACATACCGTTGTGTTCATTGCTCTGACTCACTGCCCTGTCGTTGTGTGAAATGGTTATGACTCTGGTCACCTTTGTGGAACAGTGTCAATACAAATGCAGCAGTCAATACTGACGTTTGTCGAAGGGCCTGCAGAACTCGAAGGGGTTGCCGGTCATGTTGCGAGGGCACGAGCAGACGGGTGTGATGCCGCGCAGGTTACAGTCTGCGTTGGTGCCGCAGACGCCCTCGCACGGGTTGACGCACGCGTTGTAGTGGCAGGCGGGCCGGTATGTGGGGCAGTCGCCGTGGGAGGTACACTCCGGCGTGCAGCGGCTGTACGGGTCTCCGTGGTATCCCTTGGATAAAAAAAAACTTTTAAGACAAATCCATGTCAAAAGTAAGAGTACTGGTGCAGCCGATACGAAAAGATCCTATACTGTTTAGCAGTGAAGCACCTCGTCTGACCCTAAAAATCTCTTCTATGACTTTGAAAATACTCTAAGGCAAGCGTTAGGCCGTGATTTTATTCGCCTACAATTATGCAAATTTGAATCGTTAGAAGTTAAACTATCTAACTGCAATGCGATAGATGAGAATTCCTCTAAGGTAACTCCATCTCCCCAGCTTTGAACTTTCCTAACCTAACCACGCACCTAGTTCTTCTAAAATATGTTTCCTTTATTAAGTATCAATCCTTGTTTTTAGGTATATTATACTGCATCTACACACACCAAATTAAGGGGCCTATATACCATTGTGTAAAGTCAAGAATACGCGCGGCGGAATCTTGCCAGTGCCATCATGTCAGCGGGAGGGTACACACTTTTCGCGCGCTCCGTCCCCGCTCGGCAAGGTACGACTAGTCTGATTTTGTCAAAAATAAAATAAAAACAGAAGTTTTTTTTAACTGCAAGGGGGATGTGTACCTCGTTATGGCTGAAAGGTATAAGATTGTTTTTATTTCATTCTTCTAAATAGAAATAAAACAGAAAAAATGGCTTTGAAAGGTAAAAAAGGTCCTTTTAGAAATATTTTGTATTTCGATGACTATACAAGTGTTTTCGAAAAATGGAGATGTGTACCTTTGCATTTTTTTAATCTTTAACAACCAAAGGCTTTACTGTAATCGAATTCAGAAAAACGTTCATATTTAGGTATTCATTCCCCTCTTTGTATGATGCAAAACACTGTTCAACTTATTGGGAGTGCGACGAACGAAGGGTTAAGAGTAGAAAGCAACCAACCCGCGGGCACTTGCAGACGGCGCGATGCGCGGCTACCGTCTCGCAGTCGGCGTTCTCGCCGCAGTCGTCGCACGGACTGACGCAGCGGAAGTCGCGACACGCGTGCTGCGCGCCGCACTCGCCGTCGGACTCGCACTCGTGGTGGCAGCCGGCGATCGGGTTACCCTGCGACACGACACATTCTCCACTATCCTAACGAGGTCCCCTGTCACACATCACCGACACAAATCAGTCTTCAATCACACAAACACCTTTCATTATTCTTGAGAGATAATCGCAGATATCACTTCCTTAGGATATTATGCAACGCAAACGGAACGTCTTTAAATCATTTTCGGAGGTTTTTTGCAACATAATACGCTCAACTCTACAAGTCGAACGAAGCAGTATATATTTTGCTAAATAACAGTCAGTCAGCGTGTTTGCGTCCACTGTTGGACATACCCCTCTCCAATTTTTCCCCAGTCCTCCCAGCCCCACTGCTTTCCGCTGTCATCCCACCTGGCCGGTGGTCTAAATAACACTGACTAAAATGACTACCCAACCTGTGTTTTGTTACACAATACAAACACCTATCTTTCTTAAATATAAAGATGTTTCTTATAATAGATTACCGTTAGTAATCACTATCAGAGGGTATCCTGCAATTATACAATATACACAACTTTCACCACTTCACATCCTACAATAGAACATTCACACAAATAATTTACTATTCTGATTAGGTATTGTTTTTCTGTAAGATAGCTTACAACCTTTATTTAGATATATTTCACTCTTTCAGCACAACACCAACACAAATGACTGTTTTGAAGAGAGCAATGTGGTCAAACATTACAAGGTTTACCAAGCCAACTCTAAAACCAATTATTAGGACGTTTTAAAGCTTTGATGTTGATCAACACCTTGTTCCCAATTACACATCTGTTTTATTAAAATGTTTTCGGATAGACAGTGTTATAAATCGCTTACTTGTTTGTTTTGGTTACAGTGTTATAAAGCGATTTATAACACTCTCTATCCGAAAACATTTTAATAATAATGTGTAACAACAGTGAAAGTCTAAATAAACACACATATGTTTGCTCTCACATTACGTAAATAATAAATTGAAACATTCCAAGTACCTGTAATTTCAAAATGAAATTAATTATGGCTTCACCATTACAACTTACTCTGTATCCGGGAAGACAAGAGCAGACTGGCGATTGATTTGCCACATGACACTTTGTGTTTGAACCACAAGGAGATGGGTGGCACGCCTCCTCTGTAACATAAGTATTTTTTTTATATTACCAAGTCGAGAATAATAATGTTTTTCGGTGCCGGCTATAGGAATCGTTAATGAGCAAACCTTGTACAAGGTGAATCGATCATGTATGAACATTTGATATAATAATATTGTAAGAGTTGTTGTATATATTAAGTTTAATGATTTTTGACAGATGTATAGTTGACTTATTTGTGGAGATGATTATTTAATTCTATTTTGATTTGTTTTCATTTTGTTTTTCTAACCAACTTAACGGTTGATATTTTGATTTAATTTGATGTTATCTTTAGGATAATTAAAATTTTTGGTTCATTTATTTGTTTAAAAATATTTCGAGTAATTTAAACGACCAACACTACCCGATAATATTTTGTTATGTGTGTTAAACGTTTGTTTTACGGTTAATAAATACAAAACAATACATTTCGCGAGACAGATAACTCACTATCTAAAAAGCTGAATTACGCAAATCAATTATCTTTTTAAATTTTTAAATCTTGATCACTGATTAAATTATGCTCGATTACAGTTTTGCAAAAAAATTACAAAACTGATCTTAGGATTGCAGACCGCATTTATTGTTTAATACGATACCAGATGTATTTACCTGGGTCAGCTATCCGACAGCCATCGAATGGGTTACCGGTGTAGCCAGCTGGACAACTGCACACTGGGACATGGTTCCTCACCTGAATATCGAAACAAGTAAACAATGGTTAAAAATATAGTTAGATTTTCAATAATTACTTTCCATAATTATTTACCGATAATAAATATGCAAAAAATATGTAAAATAATGCTCAACAAAGCAATCGCACCGCAAATAAAAAAAAAATATCTTACAACATTTAAGAAAACGTTTAATAAATGCGAAGTTTTCACAAACACTCAAAACTTACATCACAGTTTGCGTTGTAGCCGCAAGCTCCCTCGCACGGGCTGACACACCTCTGGTTAACACACGTCTGTGTAGTGCGGCACTCGCTATTATCTGTAAGCATACCAAATAGTCATCTCTCTCTAATAGGTAACTATTTACCGTCGTATTCAGAGAGGACCTGTCAAAACTTAATGCGAGATTAGCATCGGACTAACCAAACAAAAACCGGTTTAGTCCGAACTTTAAAACGCGTACTAAAGTTAGTCCGCCCACTCTGAATAGAGCTGTTAGGGTTTATAGATTATTATCAATATAATATTATTCATGCAGGAATAATTTTATTATGTTTACTAACGTTTGTGAAATACAGTTAAAGGGTTCTAAAGAATACGATAATCTACCTCGTCGTCAATTAGGCGCATAGCATTGTAGTAAAAAGAGAGGTCGATATTTAACGAGGCACTCGACGCGGACGCACACGGGCGTGCATACCTATCGTCACTTAGAACCGAGTGTACAAAAAATCTAAATCAACGTCAAAGTATGGTTGAACACGTCACTGTGTATGGACAGAATGAAAGGAATTCCACGTGATTAACTAAAAATGACGTGTTTGAACATTGATTAACTCAACCCTTTCTTCGTGCAATCGGGCCCAAGAGACGTGTAGCGATCAACGTAGTAAAAGTTAGGTTAGTGCAGTGTGCGCCGACGCCGCAGGTGTGCGCACCGCACATCGCCAAGAATTAGGAGATGGAGCGGCTAGAGACGTTCTGGCAGCGATCACTGTAGTAGAAGTTAGCGACACTTACCGAGGCATTCGGCGCGGATGCACTGCGACAGCGGGTCTCCCGAGTAGCCGGGCAGGCAGGAGCACACGGGCCGCACGGTGCCGGTTGTGCAGTGTGCGCCGACGCCGCAGGTGTGCGCGCCGCACATCACCGTAAGTTAGGAGATGGAGCGGCTAGAGACGTTCTGGCAGCGATCACTGTAGTAGAAGTTAGCGACACTTACCGAGGCATTCGGCGCGGATGCACTGCGACAGCGGGTCTCCCGAGTAGCCGGGCAGGCAGGAGCACACGGGCCGCACGGTGCCGGTTGTGCAGTGTGCGCCGACGCCGCAGGTGTGCGCGCCGCACATCACCGTAAGTTAGGAGATGGAGCGGCTAGAGACGTTCTGGCAGCGATCACTGTAGTAGAAGTTAGCGACACTTACCGAGGCATTCGGCGCGGATGCACTGCGACAGCGGGTCTCCCGAGTAGCCGGGCAGGCAGGAGCACACGGGCCGCACGGTGCCGGTTGTGCAGTGTGCGCCGACGCCGCAGGTGTGCGCGCCGCACATCACCGTAAGTTAGGAGATGGAGCGGCTAGAGACGTTCTGGCAGCGATCACTGTAGTAGAAGTTAGCGACACTTACCGAGGCATTCGGCGCGGATGCACTGCGACAGCGGGTCTCCCGAGTAGCCGGGCAGGCAGGAGCACACGGGCCGCACGGTGCCGGTTGTGCAGTGTGCGCCGACGCCGCAGGTGTGCGCGCCGCACGTCACCGTCAGGTCGGAGATGGAGCGGCCATAGCCGTTGTAGTAACGGTCGCCACTGTAGTAAGTGTTGCCGGAGTAGTACCGCTGTCCTGAAAACATTAACAAGCTGTTAGTACATTGAAATGTACCGTAATCTAATGTAAGCGCGCAAGTTATCCACGATAAACAATGACTAATATAAATTAAGACTAATTAAAATCTAACAGTCGTATTCAGAGATAACCTGTCAAAACTTATTACGAGAGTCCGACCTTAATACGCGTACTAAAGTTAGTCCGCCCACTCTGAATGCAACTGCTCTGTAAAACACAGAGCAGCTGCATGTAAGATCATATTCCTACGAACCATAAGATCCTACGAACTCCATGTGTCTGTGAGTTGAGTATTTGGACTACGATAATAAAAACAATAAATCCCTTTTTCAATCGAACTTGGAGGAAAGAGGTTATTTGAGATGCGTCGCCCAAGTAAAATTTTAGCACAATTTGAACCCTATTTACGACTGTACCATTGCAAGTTAAAAAAGAATTTACCCTATAAATAGAAACATTGGTTTCCCTGAAACTTCCAGATTCAAAAGATTATATTTTCGTTGGACGAAAAAAAAACTAGTACCTTCCACTTAAGGCCCTGGTACTAGCCAAATCGTAAAGTTAGACGAGGCACCCCAAGTTAACTAAATACGTATATTGATTAGAAGTGTAATTCTTACAATACATGATTCCTTGTCTAGGAACAAACCTATTTTAGTTAATGTATGTGTCCTTTTTCTATACAAAATACATTGCAGAAACGGTGTCGAATTCCGAACTTTTCTGACTAAATGTAGAAATCTGAAAGTACATGGAATTATTTGTTTACGCATATATGCTATTTTTGCTTATATTAACTGCTATCTCTAGTAATATGAGTATACTATATACTGTAAGTAATATGATTGCTATATCTAGAAATTATATTACTTTCAGATTTCTAATGTGAAAAATCACAATCTAATGTTATAATAAATTAAATAAATGATGGAATCAAAACATATTAACAATCCATTATCAGTCTGGAGTTCTATTTGAACTTGCTGAGACGTTTCACTACATATTTCATATATCTCACACATATATTACAAATTTATTGACAGGTAGGTACTTGCTGAAAACCAGCACCTTGCGGTCAGCTCAACTCAGGTAGTACTGGCCGCTTCAGAATTATGCTGAGCTAGCACCTTTTGGTATACAATTACCTCATTAGGATGCATCAAATGTTATTTTTAAACATTTCTAAATTGTACCTCAGCCTCAATAGTCCAGTAGCGCGACACTTCGGCGATCGCTCTCCGAAGTTAAGCAACGCTGGGTCCGGTGTGGTCTTGGATGGGTGACCATTCGACTGTTGAGAGAGGCTGGCCGTGGTTCGGATTCCACGTTAAACTGTAGGTCTCCTTCCTTAGTTACTAGGTGGTAGGGTTAATCCCGCCCGGGTTGGTACCATCGCATTGGATGAACGATGGTCGAAGCGATAATGAAAATTGTCCCTGTTTTCCATCCAGTTCAATGTAGCCGAGCAATATAAGAAAGCACCTAGTTCCCATGTGGTGTGTTGGGCTAATAGCCATCCATGTCCAGTCACATAAAAAAAAACCTAATTGTTGTTTTGGTTGCCAATAAAGAATTTGAATTTGAATTTGAACATATTATTACATTTGTTTAAAGGTGCATTTGTATGGCGCGAGTAGTTGGCTAGTCCTAGCGCCTTAAGAATGGCCCGTAAGCTGTGGTTTTCAAATTATTAGTAAACTACGTTTGTATGGGAGGCGAAATTTTCTGATGCTTAAACATATTTATCGATATTCCAGTAAACTCAATGAGCCGACGAAGGATGACGGATCACCTCCGAAGGTTTGAATAATAAGACATAAATTAACTATGTGTGGGCTACAAACCCGTACAACGTGGGTGGGTTCCGCGTGGTGTGCCACACTGCCAGTCCCGATACGTCGACAGAATACCAGGATTTGTGCAAAACTGTCAACATCTCAAGGTCTTAGGCCACCTCAGAACGATTTCAAGTGGTTTAAAATTCAATCATTCCCGCCAAAACGGTTAATGTAATGATAAACAACAATGACACGAAAATCGTTTGAAAGCCAATTTTTAAAACGACTTTTCTTAAACAAGTTCATATCTTAAATTCCCATGGAATCAATCCCGCCCTATCCATGCAACACTAACTTTCTATTGGCGAGTTGGATAGGTGCATTTCATCACAAATGCGATCTGATCCATTGTTAGGAATTTATGTGGAACTGTGCGTGTCATAGTAGGTATGGTTATCATCGCTAAAATTTAAGTCCTAACAAAAAGTCCGATTTAAACAAAAAGTCCTTTGCCTTTTTCGACGAGTCAATTCAATTACATATTATTAGTTTTTGAAATTTTATTTTGATCTTAAAATGAAAAAATCAGTTCTATTCAGAGTGGTCCAACTAACTTTAATCCGCCGGACTAAACCGGTTTTTGTATGGTTAGTCCGGTGCTAAACTCGTACTAAATTTTGACAGGTGCTCTCTGAATACGACTCTCTTATCTTGTATATTTTATCTTGCTAATTTTGCTTAATAACAAATACCTACAACTTGATGGAAAAAGTACTTTTTCTTGCCTGCCTGAATAACATTGACATTGACAAGTCCTGACATTTGCCAACTCAGTTCTCCCGAATTCCTGGCAGATACCAAAAGCCTGACACGTCAGAACAAATCTTGTCAAATAGTAAATTAGTAGGTTGCTATCATCGCATTTTATAGACTTCACTTTGTAGATAGGTCGTTACATCTTGATCCCGAAAACGTTATACATTTAATTTTACATATTTTGATAAACACGGACAATTTTCCTTGCCCCTTCTACAATAGCTCATTCAATGCGATGGTCGAATCCCTTAGAAAGATTTGCAATAAACTTTAGTGTTGTGATATAGACGCATCATCAAAAGTTGCCAGTATATCAGACATAAAATAGCAATTTGTATTCTGTCTACGTGCCGGAACCCACACAGCACATCATAATCAGTATCAATGATAATACTGATATTCCCAGATATAAGTGCGTATGCATTATGTACTTAGGTAAGCAGATAAGTAGCAATGATAAGGTAGGGTCATGATAAAAGTACAAAGAACTCCAAATTTCGCAATGTTTTCAGCTATTTCACATACATTGGTACGATTATTGTACTACTCGTCTGTTTGATCTATAATCTCTGCCAAGCTTTGCATGGAATACCTGGATAATTCTTAATTGAATTAGATAATTTTTAAATAAATACATTTTATGGACAACATAAGCATTCTTTGACCCGTCTTAACTCGATTTTTTTTCACTCGGTCGTCTAGGAAAAGACAAAGCTTTATGAACTCCACGATCTCTATGGAATTTAAAATCCGATTAACTGTTGGCGCCAATTCGAGGAATAATACAATCAATATTTTTTAGGTTTCGAGAAGATAAATAGTTTTAATCTGTTAAAATTATCTCCGAAGTTAAACCCCTTCTAAATAAGAGTAACAGCTGACAATCGAAATAATCTTAGGATATTTATTTGTAGCGATATTCGCAGGCACCGGTCTTTCGAAGGCCAAGGTCGTTGACAAGATACATGGCACTGAGCGTCTTCGAAATGATATAACACAAGTTGGCCTTGATACTGATACAGCATGCGGTCCGTCCCACGCGGATTACATAAACATTACCTTTGTTGTTTCCAACTGATTAATATTCATAGTAGCCATGTGACCGATGTGCTCTGGATATCTCCCGTTTATTTAATAACATGCCGTGACAAATTTGAAATTGGCAAATTTTGTCTAAGGCCGGATTAGCCGCTTACCAAATCGCCTTACGAGCCGAATCTACATACCATTTACACAGGTAGATAAAAATCGCAGGTGCTAGTTAATTTTTCATCAAAATTACATCAAATTACGTCAGGGGTTTACTCATGAGATTTTCACCTGTAATTCACCGGTGACTCACCAGTGAGTCGCAACCATTTTGTACTCATGAAATGACAGCCAGAAGTCACCCGAGTGTTGTCCCTTTCTAATTATTCCAATTAGAGTGCGATGACACGAGCATAACATTTAATGTTTGATGACGTCAGGCGAAAGCGCTTAAGTCAAAGGATAACCTAAAATTATAAATCAACTATCAACGGCATGCAAAAAAGTAGTTTTATGTTTTTTCGATGCATCCGTTCAAAGGATTTTTGTCTTCTGTGTTTATGGCATTGTTTGCTTTTTAGGGTTCCGTACCCAAAGGGTGAAAACGGAGCCCTATTACTAAGCCTCCGCTGTCCGTCCGTCCGTCCGTCTGTCACAGGACTGTATCTCATGAACCGTAATAGGTAGGCAGCTGAAATTTCAACATAGTGTGTATTTATTTAGCCTCTATAACAACCAATAGTTAGGTAAAATAAAAAAAATATAAAAAAATAAAGGGCCTCCCCATACAAAAAACATGATTTGTTTGTGTTAAATCTTGTACCATGGTACGGAACCCTTCGTGTGCGAGTCCGACTCGCACTTGGCTGGTTTTTACGCCAAAATAAATGTGCATTCTGGCCACAAATAGGTATTTTGGCATAAATAATAATGCTGTGTGGGCGACAATATCGTAATCATTCGACAATAACAAGGTGACCTTATCGATTGGGCGGGAACCAAATCTTTGCCGATTTGGATAAATAGATCATCTGCGCAACAATAAAATATAAATTTAGACTTCATTGAAGATGGCTGTTTTATGCAAATTTGATTCTCTAGTTTATACCTACTCACCTAAAGGATTTTCCTCGAACGATATGCCATAAAGGCCGATGTTGGCTAGGCAGCGCCGGACTTGGGCTGAGATAAATAGTAGTAACAGAAACTAAGACTAACGTAAAGTACTACTTTGTGACGTCACTTTGCATTACTTTGAGGCTGAGATAAATAGTAGTAACAGAAACTGAGACTAACGAAAAGTAGTACTTTGTGACGTCAATTTTCATAACTATGAGATTTCGTACATACAAAATGTGTCAAAGTGACGTCACAAAGTGCTACTTTTCGTTAGCCTTAGTTTTTGTTACGACTATTTATCTCAGCCTGAGATTTCGTCCCTACAAAATCTCAAACCAATGCAAATTGACGTCACAAAGTATCGCTTTTCATTAGTCTTAGTTTCGGTTACGACTATTAATCTCAGCCACAGACTAAAGAAAAGTAGTACTTTGCGACGTCAATATGCATTACTTTGAGATTACGTCCATACAAAATGTGTCAAAGTGACGTCATAAAGTACAACTTTTCGTTAGTCTGAGTTTCTGTCACGACTATTTATCTCAGCCTTAGTTACACTTTTAGACTGGGGTATAAGTCACGAAGGGGTTGCAACTGGTTATGACTTTATTGTATTGATCTCAAATAGATATCAGAAAATAATATGAAGGTCATGGAAATATTTTTTAATAAAGTTTTAAATATTAATTCACATAAATGACCACCAATTACAGCCTGAAAATTACAGGCTTTTTCGAGGGCACTTCTCATTACTTTCTAAATAATATGAGGACTTAACAACCGTATTTCAGCTCGCATGTTTGCCCTCAGCTGGTCAATTGTCGTAGGCTAAGATTTAAATAGATAGATAAGCCTAAACACGAAACCCAGTGTGTATTTATTTTGCCGCTATAATAACAAATACGTATAATTAAAAAATTATAAAAATTCAACGGGGTCCCCATACAAAAAACGTAATTTTTTGTGTTAAATCTTGTACCATGGTACGGAACCCTACGTGTGCGAGTCCGACTCGCTCTTGGCCGGTTTTTAGGTTACCTTGCACGGCGGACAGCACAGAAAGAAGCACCAGCGGTGCAGTCCACAGCAGATACCCCATCCTCCTGGAAATAGACAATAGGTATCAAGGGATAAGTATGCCCCGCCCGGGTCGGATGTTGTCTCCATACTCCCATTTTTAGGGTTCCGTTGGCACCCTTTGAGTATGGAACTCTAAAAATGCCATTATGGGGAAAACTGGGTATCTTTAAAATCAGCAGTTGGTGGCATAATACTAAAACGCTTTGTGCATAGCCATGTTATAACAATGGTCTCCTTGTTCTGGCATGGTCTTTCTAGACGCATGTAAGCCTAAGCTAAATAGAAAAATATCTGACAAAAAAATAAAAAAACACAAAAATTATTAAATTGTTCTCATGCAATGCAGGTAACGTAACCTACCATAGTACCTGATAAATAAGTGTTTTCGTTCATCAGGCAATCCAGCCTCAGAATCATGCAGGGTCAACAGCGTGTGACGTCATCGGTAACCAATCAGTTTTAAGAATTGTTTACAGCAAAGAGATATCAGAAAGTTCGATCATCCATTGCTATTATTTTTGTTACGGGGTTAGTGCGACAATTTAGATGGCGCCACCGTCGTTCATCGCGATATTTGCAATAACTCGCCATAAATAAGAAGTTACGGACTACAACACTGTGCATTTATGAGGTAAGTAATTTAACGTCGACCTTGGAGTAAAAGTTAGGTCAGGTTTGGAATTAATTCTCTACCATATGTAACGCCACAAAATACGGGACCATACCATACAATCGTTACGGCACAGATTTAATCTGTGGTTATCGTAACAACGCGGCAAGTTCGGAAAGTCATATTATTTATTCTGTGGTACAGGCCCTGCTGTCATGCGAGCACGGGAAATTTACTTAATTTTTTTTGTGCAACTGGACATGGATAGCTAACACCAAACCGTCTGTCATTATATTCCTTACACACAACATAGGAACAAGGTGTCATGCCAGGACCTTCCTTATATTGCTCGGCTAAGTACATAGAACTGGATGCAAAACTAAATTTGTATTGCCACTTCGACCATCGCTCATTCAATGCGATAATACCGACCCGGTAAATCCTACCACAAAGCAAAGAAGGCGACCTACGGCATTACGTTACATCCGAACAACGGCCAGCCTCAACGGTCACCCATCTAGAACGCAACCGCGCTCACAGTTGCTTCACCCAGCTTATTGAATCGCAAGGCTACCGAAGCTGACAAAATAGGTTAGTACCAAGTTAGTACACTGTAGCAGTTAAGTTAGTACAAAAATACTTCACAGGCGAACTGTTTTGTTCTAAATGGATAATTTGTATGTATGTGACACAGAATGCACATTTAGTAGGTAATCCGGGAAACATTGAATCCACCACTAAAAACGATAACTAGTGACTGATGAATCGAACACTAAAATCGAAATTGTTAATAAATAATGAAACACACTCACGTTACGTCTGTCTGTCTGTGCGTACGGAGGTAAACAACTGGTTTCGCTACAGCACCGAGGTTATATATGAGCTAAGATGTTCTCGGCGCGCTGTCCACGCCCACACTTCTTGGATTTCGCGCCTTTTATGACATAAGCGAGGAAGGATAAAAAAAAACTCCGAGAAAACGGTCTCCGAGAGGTTATCCTGGGCAATTGTTCGAAATCATTCATTGCACATTCATCAATGATTTAAATGATAACGTAATATTTTTACGGAACCCTATTACTAAGCCTCCGCTGTCCGTCCGTCCGTCCGTCTGTCACAGGGCTGTATATCATGAACCGGTGCGGAACCCTTTATGTACGAGACCGGCTCGTACTTGGCCGGTTTTCTATAGTTTTTTTTGTGTAACTGGCCATGGATGGCTTTTACCAACAGTCATGATATTCACCCAACACATCGCATTCCCGAATAATGAGGTGCCATGCCAGGACCTTCATTTTAGAGTCAGCCATGCCACATGAAGCCGTGCTCATAAGCGGAAGGTCCTGGCAATTCCTTCGTGAATGTGGTAATGTTGGGCTAATATGATAACTGTAGTTTTGTGGTATTAGGCATCCATGTCAGGTTGCATAAAAAAACAAATTGTGGACATTTCAAGAAACACGGCCATAGCTAATATTAATTTAATAATATGCGTTTTTATCTTTTAAACATTTTATACTATTATAACGTCGTGTTTCATTTTCCACAGATGAGTGAAATACCTGGCCCAACCTGGCGGGAATAACTCATTCGCGGGCACTGTACAAAACGGTGCTGTTGCGCTCTGGGACCTTCTCTATTTCAAAGAAAAAGACAGGCTCCGTGGTGAGAAAGATGCAACATGTCCACAAAAAAGACAATATGCATAGTGTATGAATTGGTAAAATTTACGATTTTTTTTTTTTCAAAACTACTTATAGCTAAAAGTAAACCACGACCGCTGTAGTCAAAAATCTAACAAAAACCAAATAGATTATAAATCTTGATTAAATAAGCTATGTCTGATGACTAACCTTTTTAAGATTTTCTTACTTTATCATTGCGTAAAAAACCAACAATATTATTGTATAAAACGCACGAAAAATTCGAACTTTCGGACCTTATAACTTAGAAACCAAACACAATTTTACAATGCCAACGGTCATCAGACGTCTAGTTCAATCAAATAAAGCTCTTTTGAGCAAAATCTGATAAGAAATATGGGCGTGATCTTCTTTCCCGTTTGTATGGGGAGTTTAGCGGGTTGGGCCACTTTAAAGGTATGTCGTGTCTACCAAGAAATGCTCGGAAGCACCAAGTTCTACCGAAGCGGGAGATTTTTCTCAGAACCGGTCGCAATAACCGTTGAATATATTTCTGACATAAATTGTGAGTCAATTGTTTGTCGGATATTATTACCAACTTGAAATGTTAATTTAATTGGCTTCTGTGAATCGATTACTTAAATAAAGTCACTATTTGACCACTATAAAGGGTTACAGCAGAGGGAACCCTCAAAGTTAGTGCTTGAGCTTGAGTTTGTTTAGCTAGTTTGCAAATGTTGCTTCCTTTTCTTCAAACGTGATTTATGTTTTAAACGGATGTGTGTGCATTACTCTTTGATATTTGGTTTTCTCTTTTTTTGTATTGTGTTGCTTATTTATTTATTTATTTCTCTCTTTTTTTAAAATATGTTTCGACAGATATGATATTTACAAGGATTTGTTTTTTTATTTTATCTCCTTAGGGACCAGACGTAAATCAGCGTTGCTGCTCACTGAGTGAAAAGCAACTTATGCTGAGATGGCCCCTTTTCTTCATTGCTACTTGCTTACTCATTGTGCTGCTTTTATGTTGTAAATCTTAGTGTGTATATGAAGAATAAATGATTTTTGATTTGATTTGATTTAATGATGTTGACGAATTTTAATTCTATGATTGGTTTTCTAAACAGTTTGTCTAACCAAAATGTAGGTAGATCTCCGCTCCACAGCAATGTTGTGTGTGTGACAATAATGGGGGCCTTATTTTTCACGACAGGTGGCGTCTAAGCAAGCTCACCTAAAATATATGTCAAAGATTGTCAGATCAAAAAGAAACTGAATAGATTTGAAAATTGTATTTATTCAATCCGTGTAATTGAAATGACTAAATTTTCCCGATGTTATTCCAAAAATAAATCGTTCTTAATTATGCTAATCAAAAGAAGTCTCACAAAGAAACACAAGAAAATATCACAAAAAAGTTACCTATAATATTTAGTTTCATACTCTGCGCTGGTCAATGACATTTAAATTTGTTTAAAGAAAAACAAAAGCTCTCCTTTTTAACCGACTTCAAAAATAGGAGGAGGTTATCAATTCGTCTGTATGTTTTTTTTGTTTGTTTTTTTTTTATATTTGTTACCTCATAACTTTTGCCTGGGTGAACCGATTTGGATGATTATTTTTTTTAATGAAAGCTAGTGCTTCCCAAGTGGTCCCATTTTAATTTGGTTAAGTTCTGACAATGATATCCATGAGAAAATCATATAAGTCTTAAATTTGTATTAAGATGTGCGCGACAAATGGACGAATAACTCAATATAACGCCAACCGATTTCGGTGATTCTTTTTTTATTGGAAAGGACGTGTACAAATTAGTAAGTGTACTTCAGATTCACTAAAAATAAACAAATAAAAAAATTAACAAAAAAAATAACCGACTTCAAAGAAAAAGCACTAAAAAGTAAAAAATAATTGCCATTTTTGTAGTTACGATTTTTGTTATTTTTTGAGTCGGTGTCAGCCAAGGTAGCCAAGGTTCTCTTGATTGGCGCAGGGCGTGCCCGGCTGACGCCGACTCAAAAAACAACAAAAATCGTAACTACAAAAATGGCAATTATTTTTTACTTTTTAGTGCTTTTTCTTTGAAGTCGGTTATTCTTTTCCCCTAAACCTTATTCCAACTGCATCATGGAGTACATCTTTCATCTAAAAACTCGTAAATCAAAGAGTAGTAAATGCCGCAGGCGACATCTACTGTACGAGTACTTTTGTCCTACGAAACTTATGATTCTGTGTACCTCTTCTTTGCAGACGTTTTTACGAAAATGCCATTCTCCGAGGTGCAATAACTCACTGAAACTGTAAATGTCCAAATTGGTTTTGGTTAATTTTGAGAAACACTGGTCGTAGACCAATCATGCGACCACTCAACCTGATCCTGATCCTACCATTCGAACTTTTAGGGGTACTGCGAAAACCATGCAGGCCGGCAAGTTGACTCTTTACACCATATTTGAAGGACCCATTAGTATTCGAATTTTCAGGGGGGCTGCGAAAACCATGCCGGCTACCCAGGTGCACCATTTCACGATTGGGGTTTTGAGCGGTGGCCTCGAAAATCAAGTCGGACGGTCTGGCTTTAATTTAATTCAAATATTTATTGCACAAAAATATTGTAATTAAGCCTAAAATCGGTATGGATGCAGTTTTTAAGAATCTTAAAGAAGTTGATTTGCGAAAATGGTTTTTAGGGTTCCGTACCCAAAGGGTGAAAACAGAACCCTATTACTAAGCCTCAGCTGTCCGTCCGTCCGTCCGTCCGTCCGTCCGTCTGTCACAGGGCTGTATCTCAGTAACCGTAACAGATAGACAGCTGAAAATTTCCCAGAGTGTGTATTTATTTTGCCGATATAACAAAAAATAGGTAAGATTAAAAAATAATTAATATTAAAGGCGATCCCCATACAAAAAAAAATTGTATTATTTTTTTTACGATGGTACGGAACCCTTCGTGTGCGAGTCCGACTGGCCGACAACCGACAACAAGTGGTTTTTTTTTTTTAATTTAAGATGGCTAAATGTTATTTAAAACCTTATGGCGGTGAATAGGGGATTAAAAGCATTTCCGGAGAAAAAATATTAATTTTCGAAATCATTCAACGGTTTCTAGCGCAAACGAAGCCGCGCGCAAAAGCTAGTCTTCTATATAGATATAAACTGTAAGTTTATAACATTACATATAACAAAATCGTTAACTTAGAATTGGCTTACGTTTATTGGTTTGATGCTCTAGGTAAACTGGTAGGAATGGACCAAGTGCAAAAAAACCGGCCAAGTGCGAGACGGACTCGCACACGAAGGGTTCCGTACCATCGTACAAGATTTATCACAAAAAATAATGTTTTTTGTACGAGGCTTCCCTTTAATTTTTATGATTTAGAAAATTTACCTATTTGTTGTTATAGCGGCAAAATAAATACATAATCTGTGAAAATAACAACTGCCTACCTATTACGGTTATACAGCCCTGTGACAGACGGACGGACGGACGGACGGACGGACGGACGGACGGACGGGCAGCGGAGGCTTAGTAATAGGGTTCCGTTTTCACCCTTTGGGTACGGAACCCTAAAAACGAAATCCGACAGGTACTCGTTTTGTTTCTGCGCAGCCGCTGCTGGCGGCGCTTAGAAGGTGAAGGACTGTTCGTCCCGGACTGTATACATGCTCAATACATATTACCTACCTAGGACCATGATTTCTGCACCTCCATGCCTAGGACTACAAATATGCCTACAGCATGGCCAGATACAATACAAGTATAACTATGCGTCTGAACATATTGTTTTGCATACTATTTAGGCAACCACAGCTAAGAGCCTAGTCAGATCCGCTTTCTATAGTGTGGCAGCGCTAACTATGATGTCATTCATTTCGGACCTAGCAGACAGACAGCAACACAATACATGTAAATAAAATAACATTGGTACGCACCGAGCAGCTGTCTGGTCTGTGTTGGTACGTTTGCAAGTTCTTTTCTCATTTTTAGGGTTCCGTACCCAAAGGGTGCCAGAGGAACCCTAATAGGCACCCACGGACGGTCCGTCCGTCCATCCGTCTGTCACAGGGCTTTACCTCATGAACCGTAATAGGTAGGCAGCTGAGTCTTTCACAAAGTGTGTATTTATTTTGCCGCTGTAACAACTAAGAAGTATAATTTCTATATAAAAAAATTGAAGTTCAATTTTGTACGATGATATTCCGTGCCATCGTACAAAATCCGACTAGAACTTGCCGGTTTTTCACCCATTTGGCGCTGCCGTACTCAACTGAGTACAGTTAAACATTTAAGGGTAGGACAAAACTGTTAGAATTTAAAGTTATTATTTACATTTAAAATTATTGAAAGGATGATGGTTTACTAAAATAAGGACAAGAAAAGGGGGTAAATGCAAAATGTATGTCGCAGAAAGGATAAGAACTACACAGTAACATTGTTTGTACCGGTAAGCTTACTATTTCAATATTTTATATTACTAATTGATAAACAAATATTGATACTTGTATTTAGTATTATCCAATATATCCTGATTTATAAAATAAAAGGTTAATGAGTGTTGGAAAAACTGTATATACCAAGATATTTGGTTTGAAATCCTATTGTACTCAGTTGGGTACAGCGGCCGAATACATACAGTAATTGACTTTTTATATTACAGGTGCTTTATAATGATTTCAATGTCGTTCAACGTTTCCAAGATCTGCAAGAGGGTTAGGGAAAACTGTTAATTCCATTATAGAAGAGGGTGACATCAACCCCGAATATGATTTAGCAATCATACCACCAGAACCCATCGTCGAGACAGATGAAGAAGAAGGTACTGGCGAAGATGTGTTTACTGCTAATTTGCCACAGGATATACCTGGTAGTATATAAATATTCCAAAGCAACGAGGACACCATCCCAAGTGTTGACAGTGATAGTAGTGATGAGGAGCCGTTGGCAGCAAAGCGAGTTCGTGATACTATGCTAAGACCAAGATTTCGCGAAATAAAAAAGAATATCCATCTCGTGAACGTCTTTCGTGGAAAACCAGTAAGATTCGGGTTCAAATGCTGGGTAGCAGGAAGCTTGCCGGGATACTGCTGCCTTTGATGTTTACTGTTGAAAGCAACTGAACCTTCTACTGAACCCTTGGGTTATAGAGTTGTTAAAAGTTTACTTAGGAAATTGGACACAAATACAACGAATCATGCAGTGTTTTTTTTGCCAACTTATTTAGTAGTTATTATCTCTTGGCTGATCTCAAGAAAGAAGGATTTCGTGCGACTGGGACTTTTAGAGAAAACAGGGCTAAAAATGTCCTCTGAAAAGCACTAAAGACATAAAAAATCAAGACCGAGCTTCGTATGATTTGCAGGTTTGGCAAACATAAGGAGATATTATTAGTAAGATGGAACGATAACAGTATTTGGTGACTATTATGGATGCTATGAACCTATGGGAGATGTAAAAAGAAAATTTATTTTGGTATCTGAAAACGATTTCAGAATTTTAAAATCATGGGTGGTGGAGACGAACTTGACCAATCCATTTTACGCTATAGAATTGCAATTTATGGAAAAAAAGTGGTTGTGGGATTTATTGACATGCATGATCGATATGGCTATTTCAAATGCCTGGCGATTACATGTCATGAGTCACATTAAACGTATGGATCAGTTGCTGTTTCGCCAGAACATTGCGAGATACGACTAACGACAAAACACGCTCGACAATCCCCGTCTTTGATGCAAGGTGTACCTCGAGATTGGGTGGGACACTATCCTCAGAAACTTGAACGATGAAAACGATGTGTTTTAGGTCATTCTAGAGTCCGCTGGCAATGTAAAAAGTGTCTGAAAACATTTTCTGTTGAAGAGCAGTGTTTTGAATATTTTCACCTGTAATACGCCATTGTACTCAAATGAGTACATCCCTCTGGATGGGGGTACAAAAAATATTTTTCGGTTTTTTCCTATGTTCATGTTTATTTGGCTTAAGTTTAATGAAAAAATATAAATTTCATTGATATAACCTTCCTGACTTTCATTTGGCTGTTAATGGGTTCTGTCCGTACATCGTTGCCTAATGCCACACGGTACGTGATATTATGATATTAGCCCAAAATATTGCATTCCCAAATGAACTAGTTTTATGAGCACGGCTACAATGTCGCTTCGACCATATTTTCATCAAATGCGATGGTACCAACAGGGGAAGGGCACATATACTTTTACCAATATATTGGTAATCTGTGACTTTTACATGAATTCCGAACCATGGAACAGCTTGCATTTGTAGCGAAATCCCTTATCCAACTGAAAGAGAAAGAAAGTGGTTCATGAACGGGACGGGGATATGAACCCATGACCTCTGGTATGGAAGGCACATAGAAAAGCGCATGCAAGATCTATGGGAAGGCAAGTCCACCCGCCCCGTACGCTACATCCGCTCACATCACGGAGGAGGGAGGCTCACATCAATGGGGAAATATCAAAGTCTATTGTAGATGTCACATTAGCGACCTCACCTTAAAAACGTCAAAACTGTCATTATTATGTTAATCAAAAGAAGGCGTGGGAAAAAGAATATCACATAAACATAACCTATAATATTTCGTTTTATACTCTGTGCTGGGCAGTGACATTTAAATTTGTTTGAAGACAAACAAAAGCTCTTCTTTCTCTAAACCTTATTCTAACTGCATCATGGAGTACATATTTGGAGTAAGTATCTAAAAACTCGTAAATCAAACTAGACGGTGAGTTTCAAGTTTTCTTTCCTATTCACACAATAGGTAAACTAGAACAGTTTTTATTTGGAATAGTTGCCTTTTGATAATTTTGACGATAATTTGGTAATTTTCCGTTAACAAATTAAATTCATTGTTTGAATATTCATCAACTTTTTATATCTGTCATTGTATTTCCGTCCTTCCGCAACGATACCGCCAGAAGCGCACCGAATCACGAAATAAAAATTAAACTAAAATAGTTCGTATAGAGACACAAATCATACCTTACGTTTAAAAATACCTTACGTTTTCCATGAATGCTTAAAAAGGGATTGTAACGGCACTGAATACCATCAGTATTGTTCCCTACTCTAGATAATTAGCATTATTTCCGCATTCACGTCCCACACGCGTTTAATATAATTCGTTTCGAGCGATGGCAGGTGGGCTACAATAAAAAAAATGTTGGTATCTACTGTCGATAAAGTGTGGTCGTTTTCCAAACAAAGTGTATTGATTGAGAACATTCATGTAGTTATATATTGCGAAGGATCCAGAAGGCTGTGATCTATGCCGTCTTGAGAAGGAAATGCAAGGCACTATTGCGAGTAAAATTGGGTATTTAATAGTGTGATAATAATCATTTATTTTGTATTAAAATGTTTAAAAAAATGCGACTATTCTGCACTACATATGTAGTTACCACCATTTCTAATAAAATGGGCTACATATGGGTCTCAGGGGAGTATTCATAGAATATAGAATATGGCAGTATTACCGTAGCAAAAGGTAATGTACATAGGCCCAAGTTCGTAGACGCTCCGAACTCGTATGGTTACAGGATACAAGCAGTCGTATTCAGAGTAAACTATCAAAATTTAATACCCGGACTAAACCATACATAACGTGAGTTAGTACGGAATTAGTACGCCCACTCTGAATACTACTATTATGTTCTGTTGTCGGGTAATATTTTTGAAGCGAAAGTTTGAATCGCTTTTGCTTAGCATTTTTGTTTGAACACTTCTATGATGCTCCTCCGTCTAATATTTGTGCCTTCTTTATTTTACTTCTACTTCATGGATGATATCATGCGGTATTATTTCTTTTGGAAGAGTTCTTCCAGGAATTTGCATGTAAAAACTTACTTTCAAAAATAGTTAATTATAAAATGAATCATATGGGAATCGACTGCTGATAAACGGGCTGCAAATGCATGTACAGGTTTCCTTACTTCCATTTTAATGGAATAATTATGCAATAGTAAGTAAGTATACTGTTTCGTACTAAGGATATACGTCGCTTATTCTAAGAAATGTAATATGTGTGTATGTATAATCGACCGTGAAGCAAGGACACGTTTATTAAAGAAGCAGTCCAGTAAAATTTACTATTTTACGAATGCTGGACGCGAACCAGCAAAACATACCTTCCGTGGGTATTACGTCTTCCAAATTTCAAAATTATTTCAATGTACCTGCTGTATACCGATAATTTGGAATTTTCCTAAAGTCTCTCTTCACTTAATCAATGCCTCCAGCTAATACAGTGTTTATGATTATACCTACATACATTTTATTCAACGCTTCGTCTGCGTTGCGGACATTGACTGCAAAAATTTTAACATTCAAACTTGCTTCACGGTCGATTATGCATACTTAAATATCACATTCCTTGGAATATACAATAGTAGTTATTACTTATGTGTATATGTGTGTCTTCCATCTTTCAACTTAATTACTGTTACTACACACTTTTTTATTTACTTACTTTTTGTTTGCCAATGTGGCTATTGAAATTCTGATTATTATCAGAAAATAAAGCGAATACTATAGACACATTCATTGTGACAACAGATAGGTGTTTGGCCCCATTCCCCTTCTCCAGTAAACCATTCAATATCTAGGTTTCCAGAGCAAAAACTTGAAAGTACGTAACTGTGATTTAGCTTAAGTACACTAAAAGTCGTATTCAGAAAGCACCTGTCAAAACTGGTGCTAAGCTTGTATTTAGTTTTGACAGTTGCTCTCTGTATACGACTGTTAGTATTCGTTCTCAGATTATCACATCACGGCTAACAGTAGCCCTACCATGAGTTTTCTATCGAACGTACGAAAAATATCATCGAATGTTCACGAACGAGATCGAACAGCGTTACAGTCGCTACCATGGGTTACTTTATTCACCGACGGATCGCGTATCGAACGCTCGATGAACGTTGCGTTCGACCAGAGACAAGAAATAATGGAAGATAGTGAGTAGGCCGTGATTAACAGTGTCTGTATCTTCTTTCGCATGAGATAAAATAGGACGGCACTATTATTAATTGAGTTTAAATTTGCTAAGTTTACTATGAAAAACATACCACAAACCGTCGATTGCTGGCAGCCGATATTTTGTAACAAAAAAAGGTTCTGTGGCCGGCGGCGTACGGCGCTCGACAATAAGCGTGACTCATAGGGCGTACCATCTGTAAATAGTATCATATACCTAGTTACCCATTTCGCGCAAAAGTTTTGTCAATGTTTGACTTTGGTTTTCTTGAATGCAATTACAATTGTTTTATTTTTCTTATTGATTACCCATACAGGTTATGTTTTGAATGCTTTATTTTCTTTGCTTAAAAAAAGATGTATTGAGAAAATACACCTATGTAAATTAAATTTTTAAAAATAAATTAATTCCTGAAACAGGTTTGAAGAAACGTTTATAAATAAAATAAACCGTTAAAACATTTTTTCGAATTGTATTTTTTTACGTAGAGTTGTAGTGTACTCATTAATAAGTTGCTAACGTAATATTGAATTCAGAAATTGGCATGAAATACGCTTGGATTTTTCATCCGTGGCACTAAAATGTGTGTTCGATCGTCCTTTCACCCAAGATATGACTAGTGAAAAGAAATTCGAATAACGTTATCGAAGTGATCACGTTGAACTGTCAAAATGTACACTCATGGTACCGTTTTTCATACAACCGTATCGCGTCGTCGTTCGATAACGTTCGTGATGCTCGACAACGAGCGTGAATATGAACTCGTAGTGCCGTTTTTAGTAATGAGATCGTACGCTAGAGGCGCTGCAATTTTCTCCATACAAAAATTTCGTTAACGTTGATCGAAGTGAACATCACCAAAACTCATGGTAGGGCTACAGGTAATGCTTACGACGCTCTGCTAACGCGGAAAAACGAAGAATAATATTACAAAATTGTTGAAACTATTTAAATTTCTCCTCAACGAACCATATATATATAGCAGCGAATGCCCAGACGGAATTTGCGAAAACCGGATGGTCGATTAACCTGGAATAAAGTGACGAGGTGATGAGGATATTTTATGTAGGCTGTATGGCGAAAGATCTTGCCTCTCCATGTAGAAAATATCAAAAACACATGAAACGTCAACTACCTTTAATATTCTGTGACAGTCATAAGCAATAATTTCCAGGCTGTATAGCGAAAGCTTTTGCCTGTCCATTGGATAAACAAACAAAAAAAAAAAGCAATTATTTCCAAACTCTTTGACAGTCACCTTGATTGAAATTTTCTGAAACAGGATGATTGTAGGCGGGTGATGCTTTTTTTGTTGTTTTTGGACTGACAAAACCTAAAAGAGCATGTTTCCTTTGCTTAGATAGGCGAGTGTGAGGCTCCAGAGAGCCATCACAATGTCTGCGAGTCGGCTCGACGCCGTCTACCGGAGTTTTCTAATCACGAAATTCTTTACCAAGGGTTGGGGAAAGCCAGAAAATTTACGCAGGTAACTACTGTAATTTTCCATTCACTTCATTGATTTTCATAGTACTCATATTCCATCGGACAAGTTTGAAACCTCGATTAGATCCTTTGTGAATAGGGTACCTTTACGGAAATTTTAGGTTAGCCTTAAACTTGTGTTTTACTTTATCTGAGGTCCAAGCTGAGGCTTTCGCTCAAATAACGATGCGACAAAAACACTAAGCCAACATTTTCGAGCATTAATTATTTTTAATGGCTTATTGCTAGCATCATCGTCTGAATGTCTAATTTTCATTTCCTTAGCAATGGGTTGTGACCCATGCCTGGTCGTATGAGTGTTTATTATTTCTACTTAGCCCCTTATTTCAAGCTTGCTGGATGGATAGAATTAAAGTTTGCCTTCTGGGAGCTGAGCATGAAATAGTAATTTGCGGGAAAAAATATTTTATGTTAAAATAATGGATCAAGCTTCTATTAACACATTTTTCGTTATTTTGAATTATTTGCGCGCTTTTTGCTAGGCGGCAAGCTGAAAACCTGTATTATGTAATTTTACCATGTCTTATGTAAAAGAGAATGAATGATCAAATTTTTTATTTTTATTGTGTTAACCCACTAGCTTCCGTTCGTTCGATTGGTGCCAACATTCACTTTCACAAATTCACAAAGAGGGATGGAAGGCCGATATTGACAGAGATTCTAAATTTAAAATCACCTTATTACAAAGGGCACAGTAGGGTAAATCTGTGATTGGGGAAAAATACCTATGGAATCCAAAGGGTTAAAGATAACCTCCATGTGCCATTGTTTATACTAGCTAATCAATTTTCAGATTATTTGAGTTCCGGAAGTCGGTATCGTCTAGAGATGAGTGCTTCAAACTCATCGAGCCTGACTACCCGGTCACTATCACCAAGGTAACGGTTTGTTGTGTACATGTCTCAGCACACACCATCAGTGAAAAAGATATGCAGTGTCAGCGCAGTACCAAAATAAATACATAATTTGAGCCTCACTATAAACCAAAAGCTGCAGTATTTGACAAACTATTCTCTACCATTGCTGGAATGGCCTGTGCTTTTGAGTGCCTATTTGAAAAGTTCAGGAGTTAATTTTGTTACCCAATCAATAAATTTGTATGTATTGCACACATTTAAATGTTAAAAGTTGCCAACAAATATTATTGGCATCAGACGCCAGTCCAAAGTTGAGTTCAGCAAAATCTCTCTCATCTCTGAAAGTCTGATGCCAATTATACGATTTTCAATCACCGTTCAATCTTTCCAATCAATGTTCACACGCAGGTGAAATGTAAAATCAAGGTATGAAGAATCTTAAACACTGTTAGTAGGAAGCATTGATTATGGGCAGAGGCACTGCTTCACGGTCGATTTGATATAGATCGGCTCGTAGCTTAGTGGCGCGGGGACTAGACTAGCATACCAGAGGCCCGGGTTCAAATCCTCGCCCCGTTCATGCACCACTTTCTTTCTCATTCTGAGTTATATAAGTGCTTTTCGTCACGAATGCGAGCTTGTCCATGGTTCGGAATCCATATAAAACTGTAGGTCCCCTTCACCTACTTGGTGGTAGGGTTCAAGCCTGTCCGGGTTGGTACCATCGCATTGGATGAAAAGATGGTCGAAGCGGCAATGAAAAATTGTCAGGCTTTTCCATCCAGTTCAATGTAGCCATAAAGGAAAAGTCCTGGCTTGTATTGGGCTAATACCATAACGGTAGTTATGTGGTATTAGCCATCCGTGTCAGGTTGCATACAAAAAAAATTATATTTAAATAAATTAATGTTTTGCCCACATTAGCACCACTGCTTAACGCAATAATAAAAGATATAATTCTGGTAATAAAGATTGTCCATGTCTTCCATCATGTTTTATGTAATGTGGGCATTTACAAGTGCTGAGTGCGTTCAATTCAGTTCAGTTCATTGCCTCAAATGGTGTTTATTTCCATATTTCAGAAACATACATGATTACATTATGCTGTACACGCGAAACCTTTCGGTTTGTCTGCGCGTTCATGTCGAATGTCTAAAGGTTAAGCGCGTTCGGCAGGAAGAGACGGCGGGCGACTGTCGCCTGCTGGAGGGACACTTCCTGACCCCTCTGGAGCGTTTCCTGCCCGGCATCGTGCCGCCGGTCGCGCAGCGCGCGCACTTCCAGGTACTGCTGCCGCTGCGCTGGCCGCAGCCCGGCTGCCGCCCCGTCTGCCTGCACCTCGCCGGCACCGGCGACCACGTAAGTCATTACTTATGTTCTTAGATTTACACGGTCAGCGGCTCGTAGCCTAGTGGCGCGTGGACTGGCCTAGCGTACCACAGGCCTGAGTTCAATTCCGACATGAACCACTGTCTTTCTCTTTCCGAGTTCGATAAGTGCATTTCGTCACGAATGCAAGCTGCTCCATGGTTCGGAATCCATGTAAAACTGTAGGTTCCCCTTCCCATACAAGGTGGTAGTATTTTAAGCCCGCCGGGATGGAAAACAAGCACAATTTTCATTGCCGATTCGACCATGGTTCATTCAATGCGATGGTACCAACCCGGGGGGGAATTACCCTTCTAGTAAGTAGTAAGTAAGGAAGGGGACCTAGTTTTACGTGGAATCCGAACCACGACCAGCCTCGACGGTTGAAAATGGTCACCCATCCAGAGGAGCTTACCCAGCTTATAGAATTGCAAGGTGTCACACCACTGGGCTACCGAAGCTGACAATGAGTCATCCCAGAAGACCAGCAGCTTTTACCGCAGATTCGCATGATGGCTAACTTGGTAAAGTCACGGCATGTGGCATCGTTAAACTACTCCACGACAAAGGTTGCTAAGCAGAAATCAGCTAGATTTTCCTCTGAAACCATTGCTGTGCATACTGTAGTAGCATGTTTTCTATTAGTCCACATTACTCACTAGATTAGGTAATGGGTTGCACTTATATTATACACACCCTTTGTTCCAAATTGCGTACATTGTTCTTATTCCCAATGCATTTTTTAACGAAATAAGAAATTCCATTAAAATCTTCTGCATAAGTAATTTTTACTGATCGTGCATGCATTATATTTTAAAAAGATTCCGACGAATTGAGAACCTCCTCCTTTTTTTTCGAAGTCGGTTAAAAATTAGTAAATGCCTTTAAATTTATCTACTAAAGTCATATTATTAATCAAACGAAGTACATTGACAGGAGCTAATGTCACTTTGGAAAAGAATGTTGCCATGTTTAGGGTATAGTGATGTATCTGTAGCTCTATTATGGAACCAAAGTTAATTAACACACTCCGGTTGAACAGTTATACTCCAATGCCGTTTTTCTTTTTAGGGTTCCGTACCCAAAGGGTTTTACTAAGCCTCCGCTGTCCGTCCCGTCCGTCCATCCGTCCGTCTGTCACAGGGCTGTATCTCATGAGCTGAGCTAGGCAGCTGAGTGTTTATTTATTTTGCCGCTATAACAACAAATAGATAAAATTTTCAAATAATAAAAACGAAAGGGATACATACAAAAAATATGATTTTGACGAGATTTTGATTTTCGTGTGCGAGTCCGACTCACACTTGGCTGGTTTTTTTACCTATCGCATTTTATTTTATCTTTTATTTATTAGATGTATATTAGGTTTTGCCCCATACATTTTTATGTACAGAAATGACTAAGATATATTTAATAAAAAATATATGAATATATTATATTTAAATATTTTCAGTCTTTAAAAGTAAAGACGTAGAACAAAAGTTGTTCGGTTTACTGCACAGAATCACCTCCCTTCGCCTTTGGCTACCCAATTCTGTACTGGAATTGGAGTGAGCGAGTGATTCATATAAACCCTTTTTTCGACTATTTATTTTTCATAAAAAACTTGCGCTGGCTTGCGTCAGTTTAATTCATCTCATTAAAAATTGGACTTTAAAAAAGTATGCAGTGTTTGGCTTCAGTCCCATTCGATTTTATTTTCCCCCACGATGTCGCGATGTGTGCGTATTCCTGGTCACGTACACCAGTCGGATTGCAGTACTTCTGGCGCCGACGCAACCTAATGGCGAAGCCTCTTCTGAAGGAGGCCGGCATCGGGGCCATCATCCTGGAGAACCCGTTCTACGGCATGAGGAAACCCTCCGACCAAGTGTGTGTATACTGTCACCCATCTCGCACGACTATTCTATCCTTTCTGACTGACAGATTGGAATTGTCCACAGATTTTGACGGCAAAATGGGTATAATACCTTGTTGAAACCATAACTTTTGCATTTCATCGATTTCTGATTCCATAATTAATGTAAATCATTCAGACTGCCTGACCCAAAAAAAATTAATTAAGAGTTAATGTTAGTACACATTGCGACAATTATCTAAACATAGCTTTGAAGTTTCATTAGAGACAAAAAATTACAACTAAAACCTTGTTTAGATTTTATGATTTTCAAAAATATGTCCCACGACATTTTTTGCAATTTTCCAAAAGCTTGTACCAGTTTTTGAAACATTTGTTCCACTACAAAGGAGGGGTACTAAACATCACCCATTATAAATCTTTGATAGCTATTTTACTAGACTGGGAGCGTTGACCATAAGGATTTTTCCTAGTTTGGAGAGAACTAAAGAGATTGTTAGGGCTAAGTCAGGACTTTACAGAGGCTGGTCCAGGATTTCTGCATTTTTTTGCTCGAGCGAACTTGTGTTATCATGGTGCAGGATTACATGTCGCTCTGGGTTCGTTTTCCAAAGCTCAGTGATCATTTGTGGTAAACACACTTTAGCATACCACTCTGCATTAACCATCCTACAATCCTCTAGTTCAATCATCGCAACGTGACCTGTTTACACTAGGATCGTGGCCACCATTTTGTTTGGAGTGCTTCGGGTGCATAGAACTTTCGTCATTTTTGCCTCATTTTGAAAACCGAGACTGGGACTATAGATTCTTGCTAAGATTAAGGATTATAGGCGTAAATTCAATATGATTTTGTAGATGTAATTTAATTCCCCTTGATGGAAACATAATAACGTTTATATACACCATCTGACATGAACCGCCTTGTGATCGTCGGAAAGTGAATTTTTTTTTATTTTTTTTTATGCGACCTGACATGGATGGCTAATACCACACAACTACCGTTATGATATTAGCCCAATTCACCACATTCCCGAAGGAATTAGGTGCCATTCCAGGACCTTCCCTTTATGAGCACGGCTACATTGAACTGGATGGAAAACACGGACAATTTTTCATTGCCGCTTCGACCATCTTTTCATCCAACGCGATGGTACCAACCCGGGCGGGCTTAAACCCTACCACCTAGTAGGGGAAGGGGACCTACAGCTTTACATGGATTCCGAACCATGGAGCAGCTCGCATTCGTGACGAAATGCACTTATCGAACTCTGAGCCGGTAGTCTAAGTTGTCACCTAAATTGGCGTTACGGCAAACCGATCGACTGGCGTTTTCAAATGTATGGAGAAATTGATGAGCGCGCGCAGCGGGCGTTAAGCGAACTAACATTTGCGAGTCCGAGCTTGATTTGACAGCTTACTCAACGTTGCCGTAAATACGTCGACGTTGCCGTTTACGTCCACTCCGCGTTTTTCATACAAATCGGAAGTCCGCGTTTGACTTTGACAGCTTGAAGAAGTAAAACCACAGAATATCTAGTAAAAACTTGTATGGAGTTTGGAGAAAACGCCAGTCGATCGGTTTGCCGTAAACGCCAATTTCGGTGAGAACTCAGACTGCCCACTCTGAAACAGAAAGACAGTGGTGCAAGTCGGTATTGAACCCAGGCCTCTGGTACGCTAGGCCAGTCCCCGCGCCACTAGGCTACGAGCCGCTCAAATCAGAATCTGCCGGAATCAGACATTCTCCGGTCCTCCAAGACCAGTAAATGCATCGTGAGCTAGCCTCAATAAATAAACAAATATGCAGAACACAAAATATGTAAGAACCAAAAGTGTCATGGTAAAAAGAAATACAAACACCCTTCTGATAGGTAGGTACGCTAAGAATGAAAATAACCCAGATGTTAAATCGGTTATCTTTCGGCAGCAGTGGCATAAGTAGAGTAGAGCATGTTTGAAAAAATGTTACGGCTCTTCACGTGGCAGGAATAGACATTCTCCAACGTTTCGAGCTTATCATTCAGCCCGTTGTCAAGGAGGCGTCCGCCACGTTCCGTCCATCAGCCGCGTGAAAAGCCGTAACATTTTTCAAACATGTCTAATGACCGCGGTAATCTCAAAAGTATCATAGACTAAAGCAATACCATATTTAAATCAACTGTTATAGAATCCTTTATTATATAGTAGGTTAACTTTTGCTATGTTGCACAAACAAAATGTCGACACGGTGTATGTGTGTGCATGCGGTATTCTCTATCCCCTTCCTATTGTCATAGTGGATTTGACTGATCTTGAGAGTTGAAGCATGTCTTAGTTAGACTTATTTGAGGCATAAGTGTGAACTTCTTTATGGGTGGTAAATGAGGAAAGTAAATATCATAATGTTTGCACACCTATTTCAATGAAGTTTTTATCAATTGACAAACAGAGTTTTGCAATCAATCATCTATTTTTGCTTCAGCATCGTAAAACGCTTCTTGGCATTAATCCTTGGTGTGTTTGCTTGATTATTAGTCTTCTATAAGAATGATCGTACCTCTTCGATGGAAAAACACTCTACTGAAATGGGCTAAAATAGGCCAAAATGGTCAGCCGTTATTACATCTAGGTCAAGCTGTTGAAATGATTTTGTCGCATCAATACGATTCCTTGTAACAATAGATATAAAGTGGTTTTAACTGAAACATTACGAGCCCTCTCTAATTTCTTTAGTTCAATCTTAATTGCAGAGAGATCGAACCCATTGCTCTCGTAACCTGTCAGAGATATACATTTCGTTTTTAGGGTCCTGTCCCAAAAAGCGATATAAGGGCTCTGGTTTCTGTCGGTCACACGAATATTGCCTCGAATTGTTCTCCTATTAGCGGTTGTTTGAAAATAAAAAAAAAACGATTCTACACTTATGTATTTGTGCACCAACTAATTAGTTTTGCTCAAAAATTCCTACCTTTTGTGAAAAACCTTGATTTCTAAAGCGATAATTTTGTATGAAATTGCAAAATAATCCCACGAACATGACCCCATGTCCAGCAGTGGCGAGATCCTCGCACATGAATATGTTCACGCTTGACCGGTTTTTTATCATTTTTGCTTTTAGGTGCTTTTATATGATTAGATCCATTATTAGCGTCATCTCCTTGTCCTTGTCTCATGGCTGTAGATTTATATTTATTGATTTACTTAAAGTAAATAAAAGACATAAAATATATATATACAATCTAATTGAATCCACTAGCATGTTTGCTAGAAAATTAAGTCTATCTTTGAATGTTTTCTGGAAAAGAATACACACTAGTCAAATTTATAACTCATCTTTTTATGCTGGTTAAAATTAGATCTGACCTTGCGGTCTCCGTCCCCAGGCGCTCGTCTCTGCACAACGTGTCTGATATCTTCGTGATGGGCGGCTGCCTCATGCTGGAGTCTCTCGTGCTGTTCCACTGGTGCGAGCGCAACCAGCTCGGCCCGCTCGGAGTCACCGGCCTCTCCATGGGTGGACACGTGAGGAACTAATTACCATCACCACTTAAAATAAACTCACCACGTAAAAATTTATAATTTTCAACCTTTTAAAGTCGTACACTAAGTATTTAGACTGGAAGGGTTCTTGTTAAAACAGATTTAGAGCAGATTCGATTAAATGTTTAATTCCAGCTACTTAATAATATGAAGTGCATTGCATACGATTGTGCATGTTATTGTATTATATTGTATTATTTATTCATCATCCATAGACAGTACACTGCACGGGGGGAACGGCATAACGTATAATATGCAGATCGTATAATGTCATATTTTAACAAAATTTTAAAACCATGCACAACGTATAATCGGCAGATCGTATAATCTTATACGTAGTGCATGAAGAAGTCCAAAACATTTAATTACTTATTTCTCCATGCATAACGTATAATAGTCACAACGTATAATGTTATGATCTTTATTTAACAAAAAAAGAAAACCATGCATATCATATAATCCTAAAATATTTCATACGATAAGCGCCCTTATCGATATAAGATTAAAGATTATACTCGCACGCGACTTTTCGACCGTCTCAATTAGCGTTGTAGCAAATTGTTACTCTTCAACAGATATCCATTCGTAGCAATTTCAGCCTTAAATGTATCGTAGTTAGGGCGCTTTATGCAGTGCTTCTGGCATATTATACGTTCTGCATGGTTTTCTTTTTTTGTGAATTCATGTTAGGAATATTATACGTTGTGACTATTATACGTTCTGCATGATGCAAAGAGTTTATTTTATTTTTAAACTCATGCACAACGTATAACATTATACGTTGTGAATATTATACGATATGCATGGTTTTAATTTTTTGGAAAAAAATACTATTATACGTTGTGAATATTATACGTAGTGAATACGACTCCACTGCACTCGGATTTGTCATATTTTAGCATTAGCCAGTTCAGCAAAACAAAACACAGCGAAGAAGAACTGGCAAGAAACTCCGCTGTTTTTTTTAACATCCACTTAGTCTAAATTTACAAAAGCGTTTGCCATTTTTTTTAACAAATACGTAGATAATATGTGCTAATCTTACAGATGGCGTCATTGGCGGCTACCAACTGGCCGAAACCCCTGGTTCTGGTGCCGTGCCTATCCTGGTCCACCGCCTCCGCTGTCTTTCTTCAGGTATGAACATACCTTCAATCAAAAAAGCAGCTGCCAGTACTGTTGATAAATCAACTTTTCGTAGCATTTTTATAAGCTTCGCCTTTTTTGAGCTATGTGATGTTTTTTAAATTATTTACATGTTCTCCGTTAACAGGGGGTTATGTCTCAATCTATTAACTGGGACCTGCTCGAGGACCAGTACTTCTCCGACGGGGTCTACCGGGAAAAGTTAAGCAAGATGGTGACCGTTGTAGACGAAGCCTTCCTCGCTGGCAAGAAATTCGTCAGGAATATCTCCCGTTCCATGAAAACCCCAAATAGGCAATGTCCAGATGAAAATGTGAAGCCATTTGATATTGGTAATTCAGATGTTGCAAAAATAGAGAAAATAATCAATCCAAAGTTAGAGAATAAGACCATAGTGGATGTAAAATCAATTGGAAATGCTAAAAGTGCAAAGGTTAACACCGCTATAGACGGCGCCAAATCAGAGAATTTGATTGATAAGAAGATGGAGAATGTAGCCGCATTTGACGTAAAATCTAAAACAGACAACGCTTTGAAGATGGCTGATGATTTCCGTGAGGAACTAACAAAGCTCTTTCAGGAAGGAAAGATTAGAGAGTCACTACTTGTGAAACTCAGCTCAAATGAGAAGTTCGAGTTGGACGCTCGCGACGTGGAGGAGTTGAACAAGTTGAACAAACGGGAGATACTGGCCCGGGCCAACGGGCAGAATAGCGCAGGTAAAACTGTTCATACTTTTTGGAAATTCTTACTGATATTCTGGGGTTGATGATTTGATTACATAGTGTGCAACCGATATTTTTAGCAAACTTATATATTATATTGTATTATTGTATTTTATATACACTAGCAGCTACAAGCTGATGCGTGTATTTTAATTATTGAGTGCACTGTATTCATATTTTTGTAAGTAAAGTTTTTTTTTAAGTTTAGTTTTTATTTATTGCTTCTCGTTTTTTATATTTGTCCAATTTGTTTTTAAAACTGTTTGCTGAGTTAGCACTTATCACTTCTTCTGGCAATTTATTCCAAGTGTCAACAACTCTGTTAGATAGTATATGTAAACAAATCCACTGTTTTTTAGGGTTCCGTACCCAAAGGGTGAAAACGGAACCCTATTACTAAGCCTCCGCTGTCCGTCCGTCCGTCCGTCCGTCCGTCTGTCCGTCTGTCACAGGGCTGTATCTCAGTAACCGTAACAGGTAGACAGCTGAAATTTTTACAGAGTGTGTATTTATTTTGCCACTATATCAACAAATAGGTAAGATTAAAAAATTATTAAAATTAAAGGGGGCTCCCATACAAAAAACGTGATAATTTTGTGTTTTTTTTTTCTACGATGGTTCAAGTGCGAGTCCGACTTGCACTTGGCCAGTTTTTTTTAATCCCTTATATCAATGTTACTTTGTTCTGAACAGAATTACATGTACATATATTTAGACTGATTTGGTTATTGTGTAAAGCTCTTATCTGAAAAGTAATAATGTATAGTTATCATTTGTTTTAGGTTCATTAACAAATAGTAAAACTTACTCAACATCTTCGAAAATTCTGGAGGACTCTAACGAAAGGGATGCTATAAAAGGTATATACCCAAATGTTGACCCCACGTCCGAAAATTTTGACAGCATTGCATCAACAAAATTGAAAATAACGTCGAAGCTCGATATAAACCTATCGAAAATCGAAGAACTGAACTCAAGCAACCTCAACATACACCCGAAGAAACTAGACATGAATACGACAAAGATGAGTGATTCAAAGCTCGATCCGAAAGGGGCGGAGAAGTCACGGAACATATCAAAGATGACCTCAGACCTGTTGGCAAGCCTACCGTTCATGAGCAAGCCAACCTCCAGAAAGATAGACATCAGCAAGATACACTGGCGCGACCGCGAGGCGCTGCAGTTCATGCGTGGCATCATGGACGAGTGCACACACCTAAGCAACTTCTCGGTGCCGTTCGATACATCGCTCATCATCGGTGAGTGTTGGACTTCGAGTTTGGATTCGATTTTCTTGTGATACTGTTCCATTGAATTCTCAAAATTATTTGTGATGATGTTTTTATAGGTTTTTAATCCTCTTTTTTATTGAAATATCATTACATTATACACACTAGCAGCTACAAGCAGATGCGTGTATGTCACTGGTTGAGTGCACATTGTCTTTTTTCATTTCTGTGTTTTATTATTATTATTATTATTTGTTGCTTTTTGGATCTGCCATCGGCTCCACAGAGCCATAATCAGATGGTTTCCGGTGGTTCTTTTTTTTGCAGGAGATGCTTCAGCAAGCATCATTCCCTGGTCAGTTACACCTATCGGTGCTGTCTACGATCTCGTGTCCAGGTCTAGGATGTTCCAGCGATTCAGACGGGAAACAGTGTCACTTGTCTTTAATAGACTTTTAGCTAGGTTATTTGTGTGTTTTTCGAGCCTGTTCTTGTAACTTGTGCACTGGTTTTTTACCATTTCCTTTAACGTTGGCATTTCTAGGTATTCATGTATTTCTTGGTTGCGAGTGAACCACGGTGCTCTGGCTATATTTCTCAGCACTATATTTTGGAACCTTTGGAGTACTTCGAGATTATAATTGCTCGCACTCCCCCAGAGTTCTATTCCATAGCTCCAGATAGGTCTGATGATGCTCTTATACACCAGTATTTTGTTGTTGAGTGAAAGTGACGAGTCTCTACCCAGTAGCCAGTATAGGCTTTTATATTGTAGACTTGCATCTGTTCTCTTTGCTTTAATATGATTAGACCAAGTGAGCCTCCTGTCGAGATGTAGTCCAAGGTATTTTACACAGGTTTTCTTTGGTAGTTCTTCTCCCCCCATTGTGACCGGTGCACAATCTCCTTTTCTCAGTGTAAACGTGATGTGGTTGGATTTTGTTGAGCTACATTTGATTCTCCATGTCTCGAGCCATTGATCGATCTTGTTCAGTTGTGTTTGTATCTTCTTGGAAGCTTTTGACGGGTCTAGGTCACTAGCAAGACATGCAGTGTCATCGGCATATGTTGCAGTCACCACCTGGTCCGTTGTCAGCAGGTCTGCAGTGTAGATCGAATATAGCACAGGGCCAAGACCAGATCCTTGCGGAACAGAGGCATTAACATCATATATTTTTGAGAAATCTTCACCTGATTTAACTTGAAATTTTCTTTGGTTCAAATATGATCGTAGTACCATGTAATAGGAGTTTGGTAGCAGGTTTTTTAGTTTGAACAGTATGCCTTTATGCCACACTCTGTCAAACGCTTGTTGGATATCCAAAAATACTGCCGAGCAATACTCTTTCTTTTCCAGGGACTGCCTGACCTTCCGGATCACTCGGTGAACCTGCTCTATTGTCGAGTGTTGTTTTCGAAACCCAAACTGATGGTTAGGGTGATGTTGTGTTCTGATGATTTTTTTTTAAACATAATTTTCAAAATGGGTTTTAAAACTGCACACTGAGATAGCACATATGACATCGTCGGCAGCTTGTTCCAGTCTTCCTCAACACAGTTTAACAGAAAGTTTTCCCTAGGGTCGTAATTGAAACGATTATGGTTGAGTTTCAGAGAACGTCCACGAAGCCTTGATGAGTGTTCAGGGAATACATAGCTTAAAGGTTAGGTACGTCATAATATCCAGTTCATATTTCGATGGTTTCAATAAAGTTCCCTCGCTGGCGTCGCTGGCTGGAAATGAGGGCCGGGGCCTCTAATCGATTCTCGTATTTCTTATTCCTGAGGGGCAACACCATCTTAGTGGCTATTATCCGTACTCTTTTTAGAAATAAAATATCCTTCTTGTAGTATGGGTTCCAGACTTGGTATGCGTACTCGAGAAGAGGATGTATATATGCTTTGTAGAATTTAAGAAATACTTCTGCCGTGATGTGTTAAAAAGATTTTCTAGCCATATAGAGAAGTGAATTTGCTCTCTTTACAATTTCAATGATGTGTGGTTTCCACTTAAAATCGTGTGATACTGTCACACCGCGGTCTTGTTTTAATTTCATTTGTGTTGCTATATTTTTACTTCCACTTTTAGATTTGATTTTGAAAGGGATACCAGACCCGGTCGAAAGCCTAAGAATAGTCAGCAGATCACTTTTTGAACTTAGCTAGAAACTAGTATTTGTTGAAATCACGGTTTTCCGGTGCTGAATTAAGAACATATGTTAGCTAGAAACTGTTTCGCGGAAGCGTCTCTCTCTGACGCAGCCACCATCGCGCGGTGCGTAACGGATTGTAACGTTGCAGCGGTGTGCGCCAAGCATGACGCGTACGTCCCCCGCGATGACGTCGGCACGCTCGAGGAGATATGGCCGGGCGCGGAGGTCCGCTATGTGGACGCGGGTCATGTCAGCGCCTACCTGCTGCACCAGAGCATGTTCCGGCAAGTTTCACGAACAAAGCCATTTGCTTGTGTTGTTAATTATTCAGCTTAATTATTGCATATTTTATTTATTTATTTAGACAGGCAGCATAGGCTGATGTGTCTAAATCGAGTACATAGTTGATTGATGTATTCAACAGATTTTTTTTTCACTTATTTCACATATTTTTATGGGACTGGACATGGAAGACTAATATCTTGAGAGTAAGGAAAGGACGGGAGAGGCGATCGAAACGCCTTCTCTTCACCTGTAAGATAGTGCAAGACTCGCACACGAAGGGTTCTGTACCATCGTACAAGATTTAACACAAAAAAAATACGTTTTTTGGTATGGTATTTAATAATGAAAATTAAAGGGGGGCCCCCTTTAATTTTCATTATTTTTTAATTTTACCTATTTGTTATAGCGGCAAAATAAGTACACACTCTGAAAATTTCATCTGCCAACCTATTACGGTTCATGCGATACAGCCCTGTGACAGACGGACGGACGGACGGACATCGGAGGCTTAGTAATAGGGTTCCGTTTTCACGCTTTGGGTACGAAACCCTAAAAAGAAAATTACATTGGGACCTTTACTAGGGAAAAAATCCCCATGGGATCCTCGATCAAGCCAGGCATGCACAAAGACCCAAACGTCACAGACGAAGGGGCTGCCAAACGAGATGAGAGTTTACAAGGGCATTCAATAATGGTAAACAGAAGTGCTCCAGCTTTCGCTGACAGTAAACCCTAACAGCAGTATTTAGAGTATTAAGGTCAGACTAAACCGGTTTTTGTATGGTTAGTCCCGTGCTAATCCAGAACTAAGTTTTGACAGGTTCGCTCTGAATACAACTAACTGGAAATAAACATACCGATGAAACAATCTCAACTAATAAAACTCAGCTTCGACACCACGAAAAATTGAGTCATGGTTGGAAATTGTTTGATCTTCGTGATTGTCAATCGAGCCTGTACGACTAGGTGCTATCTTTTTTTTTCTCTTTGCTTTGTAATTATTTATTTTTTGAACGTACTGAAAGACACAAAAAAGACGACGTATTTACATTTCATTTTCAGTTATTGAATAATCGCCATACATTGTTTACTTAAGCTTTTAAGAAGTTTCATACATTGGCTTCCACTAACGATTTTGAAGAAAGATTCGGAAGCTGTTTTTTCTTCCAAATTGTCCTGCTTGGGTTAGTAAATGTGTGAATAAATTATGCGTGTATGAGTTGTGGGATTAGTTTTGATAATTACTTTGTTCTGGACGTAAGCCCAAAACACGGTCCAGATTCAATCATCATTCATAGTAACATAAATAAAGGGCCCGCTTTTCTATTTGCAGGTCCTGCATCATCGAAGCGTTTGAGAGGTCCAAGAAGAAATGGAAGGACGGCCGCCATGTTGCATGACACACGCCATATTTTTTATTATAGTCAGACCAAATAGATGCAATATCAAAACCCGTGTTGTAATCGTGAGCTCAATTTATCAATAGTCTAGATAATGGCCTAACAGAGTACAAAGTTTGTAATCACGCTTTGTTTATGAATTTTAGCATATTTAGAAAGTGGTGTTTTGCGTTTTGCAATGTCCCTTATAAGATTTGTATAGTGTTTTAAGCATTCTCTATTGAGATTGTTAAAGTTTATATATTTTATTAATTACATGTTTCGTATAATGCAATTGTACGTCTTTCTTTTGAATCCTGAAAGTAATCAAAAGTGCTTGTTACTTATGACAATATATTATTCTTCATAAAATGTTACAAAGATACAACGAATTAACCTCCGATCAACATAACCTTACCGAATAACCACAAATACACTATTCACAATGTGTTAAGACATACGATGTGCTGAATCAGACCCTTAAATAGAACCTTAGCATAGACTTACGGGCTAACATTTTAACAATCACCAGAAGTGCATACTTCTAGGTGTGCACTTAGACCCCAGATGTACTATTGGATATCATTTTGGTGCAATAATTTTGGAGGGTGATCTAAGGAACAAAAGTTACCTACTTTTTGCTATGGTATTATTTTAGAATAAAAAAATCTGTTTTATACATTCTGATCGCGTGACTTTGCTGAAATGTATGAATAGAGGAAGTTTAAGATAAAAACTTATTTTCACCTCTAGAACCACCCCTAGGAGAAACTGCCTGCAGTATTAACAACAGTTTTCGTTAAATTTAAATTACATGTTAACTTTAGCAAATGGAAGTTGTTTGGAATAACACTCTAATACCTAATAAGAAAGAGGACCATATCTATGCAAATTTCTTATCATTATCACTCGGAAAGTTATTTAAAGGTTCTCCCACTATATCTGGATTCTGCATAACACAACCTCAAGCCCCGTTACTTTAGTTGCCGGAAATAAATTTAAACCAGACGTCCGAACTCTGGTGTTTGAGACTTTCTGTATCAAAAATAAATGTCTCAACAATATTGCTCCTAAAAGATTGCACAATGTGTATCAATGAATGGCTTGCGATCATTTAAGACTTTTATTTAAGTGGCTTGCTCCGAAACTATCGATACATGAATCATAAGGAAAATATTTTACCGGGACTTATTGCTTAGAGTTAGGAAAGTAATTTCACATTCCGGAGGACATGTGACTGAAAAAAATACCGTTACATACTAGCTGCGGTACCAACAATTCGTTAAAAATATACTCAAACATCGCTATAACATCAAGCGTCTTGCTTTTATAGAGACAAAAGTGTGAAAAGAAAAAAAAAGGCCCCTTATTTTATGGGCTAGAAAATTTAGAAAAAAATTCAGTTTCGTTTCATATATTGAGACAAATTGTAATTAATTTAATTTTGAAAAAACTCTGTAACTGTAGATATAGACTATCAAAAATTTGCCTCGATAAATAAAACAAATGGGGATTATTAGTTTTTAAAAGTAAAATGCATGTCTTATATCATAGATGGCGCCAGCACAAAACAATTTTCAAGGATCTTTAAGGTCAATATCAAAGTGATTTATCTACGATAGGAACGTACACTAGTGCGATGTATTCACAGTTTCTCAACGCACAATATGTGCAGTTAAGCTATTTCTATAATTAGAGTGTTACGCCACTAATGCGTACGCACACTGTACACGATCCACGTATCCATATTCTAAATTATAACTGAAAAAAAAATTACAGCAACAACAGTGGAGCAAAATTAAGAGTTCAGACTTCAAAGAGGTTTTGGTTTTCGGGTAATCTTTTGATCTTGGATCAAACATTCTTTCCATTTAAATACTTAAGGTGGCCCAACCCGCTCATCTCCCCATACAAAAGGGGAAAGAAGATCACGCCCATATTTCTTGTCAAAGATCCAAAATTTTGCTCAAAATAGCTTTATTTGATCGAACTAGATGTCTGATGACCATTGGCATTGTAAAATTGTGTTTGGTTTCTAAGTTATAAGGTCCGAAAGTTCGAATTTTTCGCGCGTTTTATACGATAACTTTGGAGGTGGATTACTCAATGATTAAGTAAGAACATCGTAAAAAGATTAGTCATCAGACATAGCTTATTTAATCAAGATTTATGATCTATTTGGGTTTTGTTAGATTTTTGACTACAGCGGTCGTGGTTTTCTTTTAGCTATAAGTCGTTTTGAAATTAAAATTTTCGCAAATCTTACCAAATCATACACTATGCACTTTGTCTTTTTTGTGGACATGTTGAATCTTCCTCATCACTGAGCCTGTCTTATTCTTCGAAACAGAGAAGGCCCCAGAGCGCAACAGCACGGTTTTGTACCGTGCCCGCGAATGAGTTAGGCCCGCCGGGTTGGGCCACCTTAAAAATAGCAGACAACTACTTTTGCCCCATCTATGCAAGGCTGCCCAAAAAGTAAGCAAAACTCAATCTCGCAGTCATACTTATCTGGTAGCACAAACAATGCATTACAACACATATTTATTTGCATATTTATAAAAAATGTCTTCTATTTAACAATAATTTCGTCCACATTTTTTCTTCAGTAATTATTCAAAAGTGCCAAAATTGATAAATAGAATAACTTTTATCTTAGCTGAAACCTACATCAAAACGGTTACACTAAACAAGGAATAATATATTTTTATACTTGAATTAGTATGTGTAGACTTCCAGTGATCCGACAAAGAAAAATATAATCAAAACAATTAAAACAATGTTTCTGTTACATGGAACGTGTGTAGGAGTCTACTGCACAAAATTCGAATATTTGTCAATAAGCTGGCAAAAATAAATGTATTACAGTACATATTGCCAAATACTGGACTCCACCAAGAATGGTATCTCACCAAAATCGCAAATCTTGGTATAAATCAGTAATCGGCCATTTTGAGATATACAAATCCTAACTATTTGTTTTTTTTACAAAACTGGGTGTGGATGGCTAATACCACATCCACTGTCATGGGAAATAGGTGCCCTGGCATGGCACCTAGTGAGCGAGCGAGATATCGAGATTCGAGTCTGCCTCTAGCCGTTGCACCATTGGTAACCACTAATTCATAAAGTCCCATACAATGTTGCATGCCTGCTTCCTCATTCAAGTTAAGAAATATTTTAGACTGAGAAACCAGATATTCACGAATGTTTAGACCAAACTGTCCTGATTTAGACGAATGTCCAGACCAAACCACGCCATTCAATAATTTTTGGATTAAGTTTGGCGTGCTTGTTATGCGTCCAGTGATGCATCCAAGTGGCTACCGATAGATTGATACGTTACATATTTTAGGTTCTTACTTGACTTTTTTTATATCAGTTAGGTTATGTTAGTAAACACTTTCAAAACTTAACACAACTTCACCAATGCTTCGGCCGTTCACTGGCCCATACTTGCAGCTGCATACGAAACCACAGTGTCTGATCAAATGTGTTTAAGGGTCACCTAGTCAGTATCACTCCATAGAACCGTACCCAACTCCATAGATTCCAACAAACTTCATAATTTTAATTTTTAAATGGAAGTCATCGCATTACTTCGTCTACTGCGAACATAGAATTTAAGAATGGCCCCGAAGCTATACTGGCCATACAAACGTACTTTACTAATCTAATATCAGAGCCCGTAGTCCCAGTTGTCACCTAAATTGGCGTTTACGGCGATGGACTGGCGTTTTCAAATGTATGGGAGCGCACGGAGTGGGCGTTAAGCGAACTAACATTTGCGAGTCCGAGGCAATACATATCTGTTGCTGCACTTTGTTTTTTTATAAAATAAAATAAAATAAAAAATATTCACACATATTTTGTTTTCTCTGTGGTTTGACCCAGGATACATTTACCGAAAAGACAAACATTCAGACCCAGATGTTTGTCGCCTGATTTTAGATACCAAATGTCAAGTAAATTGGAACAGTTGTATTCAAGTTATTAGTAAACTACGTTTGTATCGGGGTGCAATTTTTCAGGAAAAATTATGGAGTTACGGTAGAATACTGGGCGTTAGGGACTAGGAAGCTCTTAAACATTAAACTCTTAAACAAATAAATCTTCTCCTTCCAGTTAAAAAAAAACTCCCCTCGCAAACAACTCTAGTTCGTTCCATCACATAAACCGAAATTTAAAAAAAACCGTCGACGCTACTTGTTGTTGAGCAGCATACTCCGGAAGTCGCTGTTGGACATTGGCTTGGAGGCAGATGCGGCGTCGCTGGGGCCGGCGGCGGTGGCGGCGGGGGTGACGGAGGCGGTGGAGGTGGAAGGGGTGGCGGGGGTCGGCTTCTGGAGCGCGCGCGGCACGAAGCTGCTCAGCTGGGTCCGCCGCCTGGAAAACGACACTGCTTTAAAACTACCGCTCGGCAACAAGCGGTAATCCGGGCTCCACCTGATCCGGTGATCGTCTTTATTCGGACGCTTCATGCATGCCTCAATCGCACCATCCGCCGTCCTCTCAGTCAGTTCCTTTATCAAAAAGTGGTGGCAACACTGGAGTTGTCGGAATAAAATATTGTATGGGTTATAACTATAAAAAACAGACAACTTAATATCTAAAACATATGTGTTAGTGTTATTAGAGCCACAAACAAAGTATTTTTTGTGAAATCGGTGTTTTCAATAAGCGACCGTTCTTGCTGAATATTTGGCTCATTATTTCGAGATATACCAATATTAATTATTTGTTTTTTTTTTTACAAAACTGGGTGTGTCTAGTAATATTTTATCACTAGCCGGTTCAGCAATTCCAGCGAAGAACTGGCAAGAAACTCCGCTGGTTATTTTCTCAACGTCCACTTAGTCTAAGTTTAGATAAGTATTTAGAATCACAGGGGATAACACAAGATTAATCTGAATTGACGAGAATCAAGTCGTATGCAACGGTTCATGACAAATTGGTACATATGGTACAGGTGTGCCTTACGGTCCGGTGGTGTCGCGGCGGCCCTGCCCGAGGGCGGCGGCGGCGGAGGGGGGAGCGGCGCGCGGCGGCGGCGCGCTCAGCGCCACCTGCAGCCGCCGCTCGCCCAGCAGCAGGTCGTCCGTCGCCTGCAGCGCCGCTGTCGCCGACCGCTCGTCCGCGTACTCCACGTAGGCGAGCCCCTTCGGCCGTCCGTCCCTGCGGGCACCCGTCAATATGGAAGAACAATTCGGCCTCGGTCGCTGAAACTCATTCATATAGCGTATCTCACTACTAGCGCTCACTGGTGATGTTCTCCAGTTCCCACTGCACTCAAGAACTTCATGGGACACTATTTAGTGCAACGAAAATTCAATGTGCGCGTCCCAAATTCGTAAACGCCCTAACTACACGGAGCGTTGCATCTCATGTGAGAGGCCATGAGTTCAATCTCTACCCCAGTTATGGTTAGTAGATAACCATCCTTATTAACATTAATTAGAGAGGTGAACTCCAGCCTTAGATTTCAATGCTACTGCCAAACAAATTTAAAAAAGATAGATCTATAATAACTGTATCTGGATAATATTCATAAGGTTTGTTTGTGCACACAGCCACAAATGCAATATTATTTCTTAATGGTATCACTAAATTTCACATGGCGATGGGGGTAGAAATAAAAATTATTCAAATCTTTTTAATACAAGAGAGAAATTCCAATCCTACCTACCTACTCCCAAAACTGTTACCTTTTCGAACCAACCTCGGTACAGCAACATCAAATTCAACATAAAAGTGGTTATTGTTGCAATCAAGAAGAATTATACAAGCATTCAATCATCAAAGATCAAGAGAGTAGCTGCAGTGCCATTCAGTGCTCAGTGCTCCACTTTTCAAGCAAGGGTCGACCCTGGACCTGTGCACAAGGTTTGTCAAGGAAAACCAGAATCAAGAAGCCGACAGAAGAACCAGCACCTGGATTATTTGGAGGTACCGATTCAAGAAATTGTATACAGTCCACTCCCTTTTCTAAACCTCCAAACGAAACAGTATCTATAACATTAACCAGAGATGGTGCACTCCAGCCTTAGATCTTAGATCTATAATAACTGTATCTAAACATTAACCAGAGATGGTGCAATCCAGCCTTAGATCTTAGATCTATAATAACTGTATCTATAACATTAACCAGAGATAGTGCACTCCAGCCTTCGATTTTAGATCTATAATAACTGTATCTATAACATTAACTAGAGATGGTGCACTCCAGCCTTAGATCTAAATGCTATTGCCAAAGAATTTTTATTGGGGTCCAGGTAAAAATAAATGTGAGAGCTCTTTCGGCACACCACATCGCCTAAGTTAGGGGCTGAGATGTGAGTGAGCCAGAGCAGTGTATCCACTATTGAACCTCACTTGAGTCGCTTGCGCAATGTCATCCGCTGTAGAGAAAAAAATTTTTTTTTCACAGCTTCTCACGCGAGAACATCTCGTGTTCGCTTCCTGAGTAGACGCCCAGGTGAGCGCAAACATTTTCGTGTAACACACAACTCACTTGTACGTGACTATCCGTATGTCGACGAGCCGGCCGTGCGGCGCGAACACCTCGCGCAGTGCGCCGTCCGTGCAGTGCCCGAACGGAAGATTCCGCACGAACAGCTTGTTGCGTTCGGGCGCCGTCGCGTAGCGGAATCGCGGCTTCTCCTTCTCGGCGCGGTAGCGCGAGAGGAACATGGGCCGCCCGTCCAGGGGCGTGCGGTCGTGCTTCACCGCCTCCTCGACGGACTCCTTTGAGAACGATTGACTGTCAGCGGTTATCTTTATTACCAAAATGGAACAAACCAGAATGTCTGCGAATATATTTATTACCAAAATATTACAAAACGATTGACTGACAGTGATAATGTTTTGAAAACTTACGGTTTTCCGGTGTGCAATGCCGTGCTTGGCCGACATGTTTCGCACCACCATTGCACACTGGAAAACCGTAAGTTTTCAAAACATTATGTACAGCGACGGTGTAAATCTAAGAACATATGTGACTGACAGTGATTATGTCTATTACAGAAATTACACAAAACGACTGGCTGTCAGTGATTTTTAAATTACCAAAATGGAACAAAACGGAATGTACGCAAATATGTTTATCACCAAAATGTTACAAAACTATTGACTGTCAGCGGTGATGTTTGTTACCAAAATGAATCAAAACGATCGACCGTCAGTGAATATATTTATTACTAAAATGGAACAAATCCATTGCTTGTCTGCAATATTGTATATTACCGATAAAATGGAACAAATCAATTGACTGTCAGAGATTATCTGTCATACCAAAATGAACAAAAAGGTATTGACTGTCAGTGGTTTTGTTTATTATGAAAACAGGTCCGTGCATCTAGGTAATGCATTTGTATTCAGAAAAAAATACTTTGATTTCAATTCAATTCTAAGGATTTTTTTCTTTTAATTTTATTTTTAAATGTTTTAATGGTTTCATTCCTAACAAAAACATTGTACAGTCCAACAAAAAAAGTTTAAAAAAAATTTCCAGCAAAAAAGTATGAAATAAAATTAAGTCCCTACTTGCGGGCAACATTTCACAACTTTTAAAACTTCTTTCTGACAGATCACCTAATAAAATGTAAGCAATCATTTATTTATACAAGCAGTGCGGTTTACGTTTTCTTCGCAATCCAACCCGCAGGCGGTACGTACCGGTGTAGCGTACTGACAGTAGCAAATGGAGCCGCCGAAGGCCTTCACCCCGCGGACGACGCGCAGGCTGCGCACGTCGCCCCACGCGCCCAGCGCCGACCGCAGCGCCGCCTCGTCGAACCTGCGCGCGCAACCCGTACACGCGACGTCACGGACTAACCCGACCGCGTTTCGATCGTGCATCGAGCGGCTCGTACCTCAGGAGCGTGGGGACTTGCCTACTATGCCAGATTCTCTCTCTGTATTGGATATGTGCATTTTGTCACGAATGCGGGTTGCTCCATTGGTCGGAATCCATGTTAAACTGTCGGTCCATCTCCTAAAAGGTAACAGGGTAAACCCAGGCCGAGTTGGTACTATCTCCTTGGATGAAAAGATAGTCAAAGCGGCAATGAAATTTTTTTCAATGTTTTTCATGTGACGTATTCTAACGAAAAATTTTCATAGTCCAGTGGTGCGACGCCTTGCGATTCGATAAGCTGGGTGAAGCACCTCTGAGCGCAGTTGGGTGACCATTTTCAACCGTAGAGGCTGCCCGTGGTTCGGATTCCAAGTAAAACTATAGGTGGTAGGGTAATTCCGCCCGGGTTGGTACCATCACATTGAATGAACGATAGTCGAAGAGGCAATGACTATTTTCAGTGTTTTTCATCCAATAAATGTAGAAAGGAACGATATAGAAAGGTCGCATAAGAAAGGACCTAGTTCCCATGCGACACACCACATATCATAACAGCTAATATCTCACGGGTAAGTTTGGTATCAACCATCCATGTCTACATAAAAAAAAATCCAGTTCAATGTCACCGTTCAAAATGAAGAAGTTTCTGGCATGGCACCTAGTTCCCATGTGGTGTGTTGAGCTAGTATTATAATAGCGGGTCTGATATGAACCAAACAAGTTCAGATTTTTTAAGTTTGACTCAAACTCACAAACCAAACCTACCGCCACTATCTACATATTAGGTTGGGGAAAAAGTTTCTTCGCATTTTTTAAGAAAATTCAAAACATTTTTTAATATGGTTTATTTACATTTAACTAAAGTATGTAGGTACCATTTTGTTCGATAACTTTTTGCCATCTTGTAGGTAGGGACATGATCCCATTGCTATAGAAATATTAGGACTTCTGATCAATATACCGCGACAAGTGGTTTTGGCAGTCCTCTCGTGATGTTAACCTGACACTGCCTAAAGAATTCTGAAGAGACCTAAACAGGTGGAAATCTGAAGGTGCAAGGTCAGGACTATACGGCGGATGCATTAACACCTCCCAGCCAAACTCTCTTAGTTTTTGCTGAGTGGCTAAAGATGTGTGAGGTCTAGCGTTATCATGATGAAAAACCACACCCCTTCTGTTGATTAATTCCGGCCGCTTTCTCTCAACTTCTTGCTTTAATCTCATCAGTTGTTCGCAGTAGAGTTCAGAATCGATGGTCCTGCCTGGTGGTAACAGCTCATAATGAATAATGCCCTTCCAATCCCACCACACACACAGCATCACCTTGTTGCGAGTTAACCCGGGTTTCGCCACAGTCTGTGAAGCTTGACCGGCCTTTGACCACGACCTTTTTCGCACGTTCTTGTCGTACGTGATCCACTTTTCATCACCAGTTATCAGCTTCTTCAAAAATGGTTCGGTTTCATTACGTCGTAATAAAGAATCACAAATGAGTACACGGTTCATTAGGTTTCTTTCAGTGAGCTCGTGAGGTACCCAAATATCGAGCTTTTTTGTGTACCCAGTTTTTTTCAAATGCGCCAAAACTGTTTTGTGGTCAATTCCTAGTTCTTCAGCTACGTCGTAACTACTGATATGCCGATCTTGCTCCACTTTTTAAAAAATGGCATCCATTTTATCCGTAATAGGGCGACCAGAGCGACGTGCATCTTTGACATCAAAATTTCCGGATTGAAAACGCTTAAACCAAATTTGTGCTACTCTCACAGACACTGCACTAGGTCCATAAACATCGCAAAATTTTTTCGCGGCTTGCGTTGCATTTTTACCTTTTTTGTAGTAAAATTTTAAAATGTATCGAATTTCTTCATTAGATTCACTCATTTTGACAGTACGAAAAACAAATGAGAATCACACATTTTCCTAATTTGAATTTGGAATTATGTTCTTTAAAATTTAAACTTTCAATGATACCAAAACCAGCCAGATACAAATAGTATAGCCAAAGAGATTTTATTACAAGTTCATACATACTATAATGCGAAAAGACTTTTTCCCCGACCTATTATATATCCCTATTGAACTTCTTAAACACCCAAAGGTCGGCTGGAAGAAATCTCTTTGAGGGATAAGCTCTCCTTTGCGCCCCACTTATCTTGTTATTGCACTATACTTTCTTTTGTAAATTGTTTTTTGTGGCGTATTAAAGAATTTTCAATTAATCAATCAAAGAACACACTAACAGAGAAACGAACAGAGTGTCAGCACATACTTGAAGTCCAGGTTGCTGATGAAGAGTGTGCAGGCTTCCTTCTCGGCGTCGGGCGGCGGCGCGGAGCCGTTGTGTGCGCCCGCCTCGGGGGCGTCCGGCGCTCGTAGCCTCTTGCTCTCCGCTGCAACGTTCGCGCCACCTGAAATACATTGTTACAGGTGGTCTCACCGGTCGATGCGAAAACTAGAGAAATCATAAAGATTACACAAAAAAACATTTCACATTCCACGAACGCGACTTTGTCTCATCGCGCAGATGTGTTCCATCTCTCTCTAACTGGCGGAAGTGGTATTTGAGTTGACGTCTCACT